>CM041793.1:87866752-87871353 GCA_023376895.1 Aspiorhynchus laticeps | reverse complement strand
CCATGACAACAGCCCCGTCACCATGACAACAGCCCCGTCACCATGACAACAGCCCTATCACCATGACAACAGCCCCGTCCCACATGACAACAGCCCTATCAACACAAAGTATCATCGGCAGAGATTTCGATTATTAATTTAGGAATTAAATAAGTTTATATATATCCCGTGTCGATTCTTCTGATTAATATGTTTTAAACGGTTGTACGTTTTCAGGAACTACAGGCATTTAACAGGAAACTACAGTAACTCTTCCCTTTCACCGCGAACACGAAACCCTTCAAAAATACAGGTGCTTTTATAATTTTATGTTGTTTTTATATTCTCTTTAATCTGTTTGAGTACTTCTATAGTCTTTAAACACACGTCACACAACAACAAACCCCAGAATCTCCGGCTACATAAACACTCGCGACGCTTTAATCATCATATACCGCTCGTATGTCAATATATACACTCATAACAACAAGTGATCGATCGCGTTTATTAATACAACACAAATCACGGAGTGACGTTAAAATCACGCGGGAGCTTAAGGCAGAATGCATTAAATCCGCTTTTATTCTCTGCATGGAAGAGTGTGTGTGTGTGTGTGTGTGTGTGTGAACTCTTTCCGGGGTCACACTCACTCCCCCGCGCTTATAAAAGACCCAAATCACCGAAATGATTAATAAATCGAGATTTACACACAAAACACCGGATTCAGATATTAGCACACAATGCGACTGCATCCGGTACTTCTGTGTTAAACAACACCGACTAAGTTGTTGAGTCGCTTATTTAGGGACCGTCTCTAAAGTTACACGCGATATTAGTATACACTTTTCTAACTTCAATGACTTACAGTCATAAACACAACTGTTAACTGTACATCTATGTGTCAACTATAATGACTGTAAGTCATTCTCCTCAAATGTTATTGAGCTTTAAATTATGGCATATTTTGCATTTAAGCCCATAACTTTAGAGACGGTCCCTAAATATGTCAGTACATCGACCAACATGAGAACGACTGAACTCATTAATAACTATAAAGACATCTGATTCAATTAATTAATTCTAATCTATGCATATATTCATTTTGATTAATGTTTAATAGAACAGACAGCTTATGTGCAAACTCACCTGACAAATCAGTAGCTCTCATTCACTCCTGTAACTACAACAGAACGTAACCATGGTAACGTCAGGCACTCATGTTTATTTACTTATGCTAATGAGCATGTATGTATGGAAGCCCGTTTCCGTTACGTAAAATAAGGAGTTAAAGTAAAAAAAAAAAGTAATTGCAATTTTTTAATCTCACAATTCAGATTTTCATCCTCGCAATTGTGTTTAAATCTCGCAATTCTTAAAATGTGATATAAACTGAGAATTGCAAGATATATCGTAATTGTGAGAAAATAATTGTGAGGTAAAAAGTCACGATTACTTTTATTTTTTACTTTATAGCGAAAAAACAACAATTGTTTGATGTAAACTTAGAGAAAAAAAACTCAGAATTGCGAGATATAATATCGTAATTGTGAGAAAATAATTGTGAGGTAAAAAGTCGCGATTACCTTTATTTTTTAGTTTATAACGAAAAAAACAAACAATTGTTCGATGTAAACTCAGAGAAAAAACTCAGAATTGCGACATAATATCGTAATTGTGAGAAAATAATTGTGAGGTAAAAAGTCGCGATTACCTTTATTTTTTACTTTATAGCGACAAAAAAAAAACAATTGTGCGATGTAAACTCAGAATTCAGAGAAAAAATCAGAATTGCGAGATTTAAAAAAAAGTCACGATTACCTTTATTTTTTACTTTATAGCGACAAAAAAAAAAAAAATTGTGCGATGTAAACTCAAGAGAAAAAAAGTCAGAATTGCGAGATTTTAAAAAAGTCGCAATTACCTGGCTTTCGTACATAAAAAGTCGCGATTACTTTTATTTTTTACTTTATAGGGAAAAAAACAATTGTGCGATGTAAACTCAGAATTCAAAGAAAAAAAAGTCAGAATTGCGAGATTTTAAAAAAGTCGCAATTACCTGGCTTTCGTACATAAAAAGTCGCGATTACTTTTATTTTTTACTTTATAGCGACAAAAAAAATAATAATTGTGCGATGTAAACTCAGAATTCAGAGAAAAAAAGTCAGAATTGCGAGATTTAAAAAAATAAATAAAACGCAATTACCTGCTTTCGTACATATCACATATTTACTATAGTTTGACATATTTAATTATACTAACTTAACGCTAACTCAACACTTATTAGAAAACACACATGATTTTACCTGAGAACGACAGCAAGTGCAGGTTGAGTCACATTTAGCGCCTTTTTTATATTATTACATTTATTGAATCAATATACTCCAAAAAATAAACAAAAGTAATTGCAACTTTTTATCTCACAATTCAGATGTTCAATCTCGCAATTCTAAAAATGTGATATATAACTCAGAATTGCGAGATATAATATCGTATTTGTGAGAAAATAATTGTGAGGTAAAAAGTCGCGATTACCTTTATTTTTTACTTTATAGTGACAAAAATAATAATAATTGTGCGATGTAAACTCAGAATTCAGAGAAAAAAAGTCAGAATTGCCAGATTAAAAAAAAAAAAAAAAATACGCAACTACCTGGCTTTCGTACATATCACATATTTACTATAGTTTGACATATTTAATTATAATAACTTAATGCTAACTCAACACTTATTAGAAAACACACACGATTTTTACCTGAGAACGACAGCAAGTGCAGGTTGAGTCACATTTAGCGCCTTATTTTATATTATTAAATTTATTGAATCAATATACTCCAAAAAATAAACAAAAGTAATTGCAACTTTTTATCTCACAATTCAGATGTTCAATCTCGCAATTCTAAAAATGTGATATAAACTCAGAATTGCGAGACATAATATCGTAATTGTGAGAAAATAATTGTGAGGTAAAAAGTCGCGATTACTTTTATTTTTTACTTTATAGCGACAAAAAAACAATTGTGCGATGTAAACTCAGAATTCAAAGAAAAAAGTCAGAATTGTGAGATTTAAAAAAAAGTCGCGATTACCTGGCTTTCATACATAAAAAGTCGCGATTACTTTTATTTTTTACTTTATAGCGACAAAAAAAAAAAAAATTGTGCGATGTAAACTCAGAATTCAGAGAAAAAAAGTCAGAATTGCGAGATTTTAAAAAAGTTGCAATTACCTGGCTTTCGTACATAAAAAGTCGCGATTACTTTTATTTTTTACTTTATAGCGAAAAAAACAATTGTGCGATGTAAACTCAGAATTCAAAGAAAAAAAAGTCAGAATTGCGAGATTTTAAAAAAGTCGCAATTACCTGGCTTTTGTACATAAAAAGTCGCGATTACTTTTATTTTTTACTTTATAGCGACAAAAAAAATAATACTTGTGCGATGTAAACTCAGAATTCAGAGAAAAAAAGTCAGAATTGCGAGATTTAAAAAAAATAAATAAAACGCAATTACCTGGCTTTCGTACATATCACATATTTACTATAGTTTGACATTTAATTATAATAACTTAACGCTAACTCGACACTTATTAGAAAACACACATTTTACCTGAGAACGACAGCAAGTGCAGGTTGAGTCACATTTAGCGCCTTATTTTATATTATTAAATTTATTGAATCAGTATACTCCAAAAAATAAACAAAAGTAATTGCAACTTTTTATCTCACAATTCAGATTTTCAATCTCGCAATTCTAAAAATGTGATATAAACTCAGAATTGCGAGACATAATATCGTAATTGTGAGAAAATAATTGTGAGGTAAAAAGTCGCGATTACTTTTATTTTTTACTTTATAGCGAAAAAAACAATTGTGCGATGTAAACTCAGAATTCAAAGAAAAAAAGTCAGAATTGCGAGATTTAAAAAAAAAAGTCGCGATTACCTTTATTTTTTACTTTATAGCGACAAAATAAAAACAATTGTGCGATGTAAACAGAGGAAAAAAGTCAGAATTGCGAGATTTTAAAATTACCTGGCTTTCGTACATATCACATATTTACTAGTTTTACATATTTATAATAACTTAACGCTAACTCAACACTTATTAGAAAACACGCATGATTTTACCTGAGAACGACAGCAAGTGCAGGTTGAGTCACATTTAGCGTCTTATTTTATATTATTAAATTTATTGAATCAGTATACTCCAAAAAATAAACCGTAAAGCTGCCACTGTATACAAGGAAAAGGTTTATTCATATATTTATATTTAAACCATAATTTGTACATTCAACAGGTGTTTCATCAAGGCACTTTAGGAAAGATTCAGACTATAATTACTGACAATATAAAGAATAAATCTGTAATCACCTGGAAAAAACAAAGAGAATAAAGTCTGGGATATATAGTGTGAAAAATCATCTGCTAATAAACAGACATAAACTCTTCAAATCCTGATCTGAGTGGAAATAGCAGACAGGTCACGAGGAACGTTAAAAGAAAACCTTACCGACAGTTAAGTCCTTGACATTAAACCACTAAACCAACACAACGAAGAGCTTTAAAGCTGAAGCGTGAGTGTTCAAATGAGGAAGTCACTTCAACAACTTCCTGTAAACACTAGA
>CM041793.1:87859252-87861752 GCA_023376895.1 Aspiorhynchus laticeps | reverse complement strand
CACACACACACACACACACACACACATCAGTACACACCAGTACACACACACACAGACATCAGTACACACCAGTACACACACACATCAGTGCACACACACACACAGACACACACACAGACACACACACACACACATCAGTACACACACACATCAGTACACACACACACACACACACACACCAGTACACACACACACACACAGACACACACCAGTACACACACACACACACACACACACAGATGTTGTTCACCTGTGTTTTTATCCTCTAGTTTAATGAAGGCTAATTTTCCTTTAGCAGTGATTTTCATGCGTCCGCTCCACGCCGGCTCCTCCAGCTTCCAGTCCGCCGCCCTGAAACACACACACACACACACACACACACACACACAGAGAGACACACACACACACACACACACACACACACACACACACACACAGAGAGACACAGAGAGACACACACACACACACAGAGAGACACAGAGAGACACAGAGAGAGAGACACACACACACACACACACACACACACACACACAGAGAGACACAGAGAGACACACACACACACACACACACACAGAGAGACACAGAGAGACACAGAGAGAGACACACACACACACACATCAGTACACACCAGTACACACACACACACACCATATTCATCTTAAATATATACAGCTGAGGTGTGTGTGACTGTATGACTTTGAGAGCTATTACAGAAGCTTCAAACACTCTCTGATGCTGCAGAAGAATAACCCATGCATTAAGAGCGGGGCGTGAAAACTTTTGAACAGAATTGAGACGAGTACATTTTTCTTATTTTGCCTAAACATCATATATTTCTTCATTTAGTACTGCCCTTCAGAAGCCACAGAAGATGTTTCCCAGAAGACAAAATAAGTTAAATTTACCCAGATCTTCAAATTCATAAGTTTTCACGCCCCTCTCTTAATGATGTTTATTCTTCTGCAGCATCAGAGTGTTTGAAGCTTCTGTAATAGCTGTATATGAGTCTCTCAGAGTGAAAAGATGCATCTCATAATCATACAGTCATCGCTGGGAAGGGTTCAAATACACAAAAACGCAGTAAAACCTCAGAATTAGTGTGATTATTCTGAAGAACAGCTCAGTTTAACACAAACACACAGCTGAGGATCAACACAGTGTTAAGAACCAAGGGCGTGAAAACTTTTGAACGGCTCGTTTTTATAAATTAAACTATTTTCACTTTTATGTGAAATATCGTATTCAGGTCAGTACTAAATAAACAATAACATGCATTATGTATGATCAGTTATTTTGGTAAAATAATTAACATTTAGCAGATTCTGAAAGGGGTGTGTAAACTTTTGAACACAACTGTACATGCGCATGTGTGTGTTTATACATAATAAATATACAGTACACACAAAACTTTATTTTGGATGCGATTAATCGCTTGGCAGCATTATTAATAATTCATCTGCACACGAATATATCAGTTAATTCTTCTGTATCAGTGTTTATTGCAGTCAATCTAATCTGTGATCAATATTCATGAGTCGCTCATTAATATTCACGCGATGCTCATTAATATTCATGAGCGGTGAGTTTGTTGTTGCGCTGACGCGCGCTAAAACGTTATTAATGTGATCACGTGATCGATTAATAACAGAACCGGATGATTTAATCGAATAATCATAATTAAAGTGAGTTTAGTGAAGCAGGAAGTGAGCGTGAGAGGAGTATCGTGTGATCGGCGTCGCGCGGGGGACTCCTGGTTAAACTAGTTAGGCTAGTTAAGCTGCTCGGCGCGAGACTCACCGGTATCCGCGGTTCGAGCTTCTGGGCGGGATCCGGTAAACATGAACCTCTGGCTTCACACACAGAACCGACTCATACTGATCGTTACTATCCGCCATCATCACCGAGACGCATCGCTCCGCTTCCGGCTACGCTACAAAATAAAAGCCGAGATAAAATAAAAGTCCCGCGTTCAACAACATCCGTGTCATAACTTCAGTGTTCATAATTCATATTCAGTTCGTGTCTGAAACAAACACAGCATCTAATTTAGCAGATTAATAATCAACGCATTCGGGAGATTTTTTAATTAATTTAGTTTTTAGTTCTATTTCTGGAATGATTGTTAATGCCAGATAACATTTGGAAATTATGCCATAAATATTTAATCACAAGAGAATCAACAGATTTCATATTAATATTGATATCCTACTGATTTATCACATTTCTGCTCATTTATTAAAATTAACACCAGGCCCAGATTTCAAACAAAAAAAGTTTTTATTGCTTATCACATATTACCATAAGAAATATTATTCATACTACAATTTAAAAAACATAAATGTACATTCAGAAGAAGTAAACACTGTTTTTATTATTATTATTATTATTATTATTATGAAGAGAGAAGTTCAACATCTAAAAACTTTTCAAGTTTAAAAAAATAAGAAAGCTGTAAAATGTGTAAATATTATATATAATATTTATTTCTAATATATGTGTA
>CM041793.1:87819252-87854252 GCA_023376895.1 Aspiorhynchus laticeps | reverse complement strand
AGTTACTATGGTAACCACAAATTAGCCATGGTTTTGCTACAACAACAACAACACTACTATAGTTGCTATGGTAACCACAAATTAGCCATGGTTTTGCTACAACAACAACAACAACACTACTATAGTTACTATGGTAACCACAAATTAGCCATGGCTTTGCTACAACAACAACAACACTACTATAGTTACTATGGTAACCACAAATTAGCCATGGTTTTGCTACAACAACACTACTATAGTTGCTATGGTAACCACAAATTAGCCATGGTTTTGCTACAACAACAACACTACTATAGTTGCTATGGTAACCACAAATTAGCCATGGTTTTACTACAACAACAACAACAACACTACTATAGTTACTATGGTAACCACAAATTAGCCATGGTTTTGCTACAACAACAACACTACTATAGTTGCTATGGTAACCACAAATTAGCCATGGTTTTGCTACAACAACAACACTACTATAGTTGCTATGGTAACCACAAATTAGCCATGGTTTTGCTACAACAACAACAACAACACTACTATAGTTACTATGGTAACCACAAATTAGCCATGGTTTTGCTACAACAACAACAACACTACTATAGTTGCTATGGTAACCACAAATTAGCCATGGTTTTGCTACAACAACAACAACACTACTATAGTTGCTATGGTAACCACAAATTAGCCATGGTTTTGCTACAACAACAACAACACTACTATAGTTGCTATGGTAACCACAAATTAGCCATGGTTTTGCTACAACAACAACAACAACACTACTATAGTTACTATGGTAACCACAAATTAGCCATGGTTTTGCTACAACAACAACAACAACACTACTATAGTTACTATGGTAACCACAAATTAGCCATGGTTTTGCTACAACAACAACAACACTACTATAGTTGCTATGGTAACCACAAATTAGCCATGGTTTTGCTACAACAACAACACTACTATAGTTACTATGGTAACCACAAATTAGCCATGGTTTTGCTACAACAACAACAACACTACTATAGTTACTATGGTAACCACAAATTAGCCATGGTTTTGCTACAACAACACTACTATAGTTGCTATGGTAACCACAAATTAGCCATGGTTTTGCTACAACAACAACACTACTATAGTTGCTATGGTAACCACAAATTAGCCATGGTTTTACTACAACAACAACAACAACACTACTATAGTTACTATGGTAACCACAAATTAGCCATGGTTTTGCTACAACAACAACACTACTATAGTTGCTATGGTAACCACAAATTAGCCATGGTTTTGCTACAACAACAACACTACTATAGTTGCTATGGTAACCACAAATTAGCCATGGTTTTGCTACAACAACAACAACAACACTACTATAGTTACTATGGTAACCACAAATTAGCCATGGTTTTGCTACAACAACAACAACAACAACACTACTATAGTTACTATGGTAACCACAAATTAGCCATGGTTTTGCTACAACAACAACAACACTACTATAGTTGCTATGGTAACCACAAATTAGCCATGGTTTTGCTACAACAACAACAACACTACTATAGTTGCTATGGTAACCACAAATTAGCCATGGTTTTGCTACAACAACAACAACAACACTACTATAGTTACTATGGTAACCACAAATTAGCCATGGTTTTGCTACAACAACAACAACACTACTATAGTTGCTATGGTAACCACAAATTAGCCATGGTTTTGCTACAACAACAACACTACTATAGTTGCTATGGTAACCACAAATTAGCCATGGTTTTACTACAACAACAACACTACTATAGTTACTATGGTAACCACAAATTAGCCATGGTTTTACTACAACAACAACACTACTATAGTTACTATGGTAACCACAAATTAGCCATGGTTTTGCTACAACAACAACAACAACAACACTACTATAGTTACTATGGTAACCATAAATTAGCCATGGTTTTGCTACTACAACAACAACAACAACAACAACACTACTATAGTTACTATGGTAACCACAAATTAGCCATGGTTTTGCTACAACAACAACAACAACACTACTATAGTTACTATGGTAACCACAAATTAGCCATGGTTTTGCTACAACAACAACAACACTACTATAGTTGCTATGGTAACCACAAATTAGCCATGGTTTTGCTACAACAACACTACTATAGTTGCTATGGTAACCACAAATTAGCCATGGTTTTACTACAACAACAACACTACTATAGTTGCTATGGTAACCACAAATTAGCCATGGTTTTACTACAACAACAACACTACTATAGTTACTATGGTAACCACAAATTAGCCATGGTTTTACTACAACAACAACACTACTATAGTTACTATGGTAACCACAAATTAGCCATGGTTTTGCTACAACAACAACAACAACAACAACACTACTATAGTTACTATGGTAACCACAAATTAGCCATGGTTTTGCTACAACAACAACACTACTATAGTTGCTATGGTAACCACAAATTAGCCATGGTTTTGCTACAACAACAACAACAACAACACTACTATAGTTACTATGGTAACCACAAATTAGCCATGGTTTTGCTACAACAACAACACTACTATAGTTACTATGGTAACCACAAATTAGCCATGGTTTTGCTACAACAACAACAACACTACTATAGTTGCTATGGTAACCACAAATTAGCCATGGTTTTGCTACAACAACAACACTACTATAGTTGCTATGGTAACCACAAATTAGCCATGGTTTTACTACAACAACAACAACACTACTATAGTTACTATGGTAACCACAAATTAGCCATGGTTTTGCTACAACAACAACAACAACACTACTATAGTTACTATGGTAACCACAAATTAGCCATGGTTTTGCTACAACAACAACAACAACAACAACAACACTACTATAGTTACTATGGTAACCACAAATTAGCCATGGTTTTGCTACAACAACAACAACACTACTATAGTTACTATGGTAACCACAAATTAGCCATGGTTTTGCTACAACAACAACAACAACACTACTATAGTTACTATGGTAACCACAAATTAGCCATGGTTTTGCTACAACAACAACAACACTACTATAGTTGCTATGGTAACCACAAATTAGCCATGGTTTTGCTACAACAACAACACTACTATAGTTGCTATGGTAACCACAAATTAGCCATGGTTTTACTACAACAACAACAACACTACTATAGTTACTATGGTAACCACAAATTAGCCATGGTTTTGCTACAACAACAACAACAACAACACTACTATAGTTACTATGGTAACCACAAATTAGCCATGGTTTTGCTACAACAACAACAACACTACTATAGTTGCTATGGTAACCACAAATTAGCCATGGTTTTGCTACAACAACAACACTACTATAGTTGCTATGGTAACCACAAATTAGCCATAGTTTTACTACAACAACAACAACACTACTATAGTTACTATGGTAACCACAAATTAGCCATGGTTTTGCTACAACAACAACAACAACACTACTATAGTTACTATGGTAACCACAAATTAGCCATGGTTTTGCTACAACAACAACAACACTACTATAGTTGCTATGGTAACCACAAATTAGCCATGGTTTTGCTACAACAACAACAACAACACTACTATAGTTACTATGGTAACCATAAATTAGCCATGGTTTTGCTACAACAACAAAAACAACACTACTATAGTTACTATGGTAACCACAAATTAGCCATGGTTTTGCTACAACAACAACAACAACAACACTACTATAGTTACTATGGTAACCACAAATTAGCCATGGTTTTGCTACAACAACAACAACACTACTATAGTTACTATGGTAACCACAAATTAGCCATGGTTTTGCTACAACAACAACAACAACACTACTATAGTTACTATGGTAACCACAAATTAGCCATGGTTTTGCTACAACAACAACAACAACACTACTATAGTTGCTATGGTAACCACAAATTAGCCATGGTTTTGCTACAACAACAACACTACTATAGTTGCTATGGTAACCACAAATTAGCCATGGTTTTACTACAACAACAACAACACTACTATAGTTACTATGGTAACCACAAATTAGCCATGGTTTTGCTACAACAACAACAACAACAACACTACTATAGTTACTATGGTAACCACAAATTAGCCATGGTTTTGCTACAACAACAACAACAATACTATAGTTGCTATGGTAACCACAAATTAGCCATGGTTTTGCTACAACAACAACACTACTATAGTTGCTATGGTAACCACAAATTAGCCATAGTTTTACTACAACAACAACAACACTACTATAGTTACTATGGTAACCACAAATTAGCCATGGTTTTGCTACAACAACAACAACAACACTACTATAGTTACTATGGTAACCACAAATTAGCCATGGTTTTGCTACAACAACAACAACACTACTATAGTTGCTATGGTAACCACAAATTAGCCATGGTTTTGCTACAACAACAACACTACTATAGTTGCTATGGTAACCACAAATTAGCCATGGTTTTACTACAACAACAACACTACTATAGTTACTATGGTAACCACAAATTAGCCATGGTTTTACTACAACATCAACACTACTATAGTTGCTATGGTAACCACAAATTAGCCATGGTTTTGCTACAACAACAACAACAACACTACTATAGTTACTATGGTAACCATAAATTAGCCATGGTTTTGCTACTACAACAACAACAACAACACTACTATAGTTACTATGGTAACCACAAATTAGCCATGGTTTTGCTACAACAACAACAACAACACTACTATAGTTACTATGGTAACCACAAATTAGCCATGGTTTTGCTACAACAACAACAACACTACTATAGTTGCTATGGTAACCACAAATTAGCCATGGTTTTGCTACAACAACAACACTACTATAGTTGCTATGGTAACCACAAATTAGCCATGGTTTTACTACAACAACAACACTACTATAGTTGCTATGGTAACCACAAATTAGCCATGGTTTTACTACAACAACAACAACACTACTATAGTTGCTATGGTAACCACAAATTAGCCATGGTTTTACTACAACAACAACACTACTATAGTTACTATGGTAACCACAAATTAGCCATGGTTTTGCTACAACAACAACAACAACAACACTACTATAGTTACTATGGTAACCACAAATTAGCCATGGTTTTGCTACAACAACAACACTACTATAGTTGCTATGGTAACCACAAATTAGCCATGGTTTTACTACAACAACAACACTACTATAGTTGCTATGGTAACCACAAATTAGCCATGGTTTTACTACAACAACAACACTACTATAGTTACTATGGTAACCACAAATTAGCCATGGTTTTACTACAACAACAACACTACTATAGTTACTATGGTAACCACAAATTAGCCATGGTTTTGCTACAACAACAACAACAACACTACTATAGTTACTATGGTAACCACAAATTAGCCATGGTTTTGCTACAACAACAACACTACTATAGTTGCTATGGTAACCACAAATTAGCCATGGTTTTGCTACAACAACAACACTACTATAGTTGCTATGGTAACCACAAATTAGCCATGGTTTTGCTACAACAACAACACTACTATAGTTGCTATGGTAACCACAAATTAGCCATGGTTTTGCTACAACAACAACAACAACAACACTACTATAGTTGCTATGGTAACCACAAATTAGCCATGGTTTTGCTACAACAACAACACTACTATAGTTACTATGGTAACCACAAATTAGCCATGGTTTTGCTACAACAACAACAACACTACTATAGTTACTATGGTAACCACAAATTAGCCATGGTTTTGCTACAACAACAACAACACTACTATAGTTACTATGGTAACCACAAATTAGCCATGGTTTTGCTACAACAACAACAACACTACTATAGTTACTATGGTAACCACAAATTAGCCATGGTTTTGCTACAACAACAACAACACTACTATAGTTACTATGGTAACCACAAATTAGCCATGGTTTTACTACAACAACAACAACACTACTATAGTTGCTATGGTAACCACAAATTAGCCATGGTTTTGCTACAACAACAACACTACTATAGTTACTATGGTAACCACAAATTAGCCATGGTTTTGCTACAACAACAACAACACTACTATAGTTGCTATGGTAACCACAAATTAGCCATGGTTTTGCTACAACAACAACAACACTACTATAGTTGCTATGGTAACCACAAATTAGCCATGGTTTTGCTACAACAACAACAACACTACTATAGTTGCTATGGTAACCACAAATTAGCCATGGTTTTGCTACAACAACAACAACAACAACAACACTACTATAGTTGCTATGGTAACCACAAATTAGCCATGCTTTTGCTACAACAACAACAACACTACTATAGTTGCTATGGTAACCACAAATTAGCCATGGTTTTGCTACAACAACAACAACACTACTATAGTTGCTATGGTAACCACAAATTAGCCATGGTTTTGCTACAACAACACTACTATAGTTGCTATGGTAACCACAAATTAGCCATGCTTTTGCTACAACAACAACAACACTACTATAGTTGCTATGGTAACCACAAATTAGCCATGGTTTTGCTACAACAACAACAACAACACTACTATAGTTGCTATGGTAACCACAAATTAGCCATGCTTTTGCTACAACAACAACAACACTACTATAGTTGCTATGGTAACCACAAATTAGCCATGGTTTTGCTACAACAACAACAACACTACTATAGTTGCTATGGTAACCACAAATTAGCCATGGTTTTGCTACAACAACACTACTATAGTTGCTATGGTAACCACAAATTAGCCATGATTTTGCTACAACAACAACAACACTACTATAGTTACTATGGTAACCACAAATTAGCCATGGTTTTGCTACAACAACAACACTACTATAGTTGCTATGGTAACCACAAATTAGCCATGGTTTTGCTACAACAACAACAACACTACTATAGTTGCTATGGTAACCACAAATTAGCCATGGTTTTACTACAACAACAACAACAACAACACTACTATAGTTGCTATGGTAACCACAAATTAGCCATGGTTTTGCTACAACAACAACAACACTACTATAGTTGCTATGGTAACCACAAATTAGCCATGGTTTTACTACAACAACAACACTACTATAGTTGCTATGGTAACCACAAATTAGCCATGGTTTTACTACAACAACAACAACAACAACACTACTATAGTTGCTATGGTAACCACAAATTAGCCATGGTTTTGCTACAACAACAACAACACTACTATAGTTGCTATGGTAACCACAAATTAGCCATGGTTTTACTACAACAACAACACTACTATAGTTACTATGGTAACCACAAATTAGCCATGGTTTTACTACAACAACAACAACAACAACAACAACACTACTATAGTTGCTATGGTGACCACAAATTAGCCATGGTTTTGCTACAACAACAACACTACTATAGTTGCTATGGTAACCACAAATTAGCCATGGTTTTGCTACAACAACAACAACAACACTACTATAGTTGCTATGGTAACCACAAATTAGCCATGGTTTTACTACAACAACAACAAAACAACACTACTATAGTTACTATGGTAACCACAAATTAGCCATGGTTTTGCTACAACAACAACACTACTATAGTTGCTATGGTAACCACAAATTAGCCATGGTTTTGCTACTACAACAACAACAACACTACTATAGTTGCTATGGTAACCACAAATTAGCCATGGTTTTGCTACTACAACAACAACAACAACACTACTATAGTTGCTATGGTAACCACAAATTAGCCATGGTTTTACTACAACAACAACACTACTATAGTTACTATGGTAACCACAAATTAGCCATGGTTTTGCTACAACAACAACACTACTATAGTTGCTATGGTAACCACAAATTAGCCATGGTTTTACTACAACAACAACACTACTATAGTTGCTATGGTAACCACAAATTAGCCATGGTTTTACTACAACAACAACACTACTATAGTTACTATGGTAACCACAAATTAGCCATGGTTTTACTACAACAACAACACTACTATAGTTACTATGGTAACCACAAATTAGCCATGGTTTTGCTACAACAACAACAACAACAACACTACTATAGTTACTATGGTAACCACAAATTAGCCATGGTTTTGCTACAACAACAACACTACTATAGTTGCTATGGTAACCACAAATTAGCCATGGTTTTGCTACAACAACAACACTACTATAGTTGCTATGGTAACCACAAATTAGCCATGGTTTTGCTACAACAACAACAACAACACTACTATAGTTGCTATGGTAACCACAAATTAGCCATGGTTTTGCTACAACAACAACACTACTATAGTTGCTATGGTAACCACAAATTAGCCATGGTTTTGCTACAACAACAACAACAACACTACTATAGTTGCTATGGTAACCACAAATTAGCCATGGTTTTGCTACAACAACAACACTACTATAGTTACTATGGTAACCACAAATTAGCCATGGTTTTGCTACAACAACAACAACACTACTATAGTTACTATGGTAACCACAAATTAGCCATGGTTTTGCTACAACAACAACAACACTACTATAGTTACTATGGTAACCACAAATTAGCCATGGTTTTGCTACAACAACAACAACAACAACAACAACACTACTATAGTTGCTATGGTAACCACAAATTAGCCATGCTTTTGCTACAACAACAACAACACTACTATAGTTGCTATGGTAACCACAAATTAGCCATGGTTTTGCTACAACAACAACACTACTATAGTTGCTATGGTAACCACAAATTAGCCATGGTTTTCCTACAACAACAACAACACTACTATAGTTGCTATGGTAACCACAAATTAGCCATGGTTTTACTACAACAACAACAACAACACTACTATAGTTACTATGGTAACCACAAATTAGCCATGGTTTTGCTACAACAACAACACTACTATAGTTGCTATGGTAACCACAAATTAGCCATGGTTTTGCTACTACAACAACAACAACACTACTATAGTTGCTATGGTAACCACAAATTAGCCATGGTTTTGCTACTACAACAACAACAACAACACTACTATAGTTGCTATGGTAACCACAAATTAGCCATGGTTTTACTACAACAACAACAACACTACTATAGTTACTATGGTAACCACAAATTAGCCATGGTTTTGCTACAACAACAACAACACTACTATAGTTGCTATGGTAACCACAAATTAGCCATAGTTTTACTACAACAACAACAACACTACTATAGTTACTATGGTAACCACAAATTAGCCATGGTTTTGCTACAACAACAACAACAACACTACTATAGTTACTATGGTAACCACAAATTAGCCATGGTTTTGCTACAACAACAACAACACTACTATAGTTGCTATGGTAACCACAAATTAGCCATGGTTTTGCTACAACAACAACAACACTACTATAGTTGCTATGGTAACCACAAATTAGCCATGGTTTTGCTACAACAACAACAACAACACTACTATAGTTACTATGGTAACCATAAATTAGCCATGGTTTTGCTACAACAACAAAAACAACACTACTATAGTTACTATGGTAACCACAAATTAGCCATGGTTTTGCTACTACAACAACAACAACAACACTACTATAGTTGCTATGGTAACCACAAATTAGCCATGGTTTTACTACAACAACAACAACACTACTATAGTTACTATGGTAACCACAAATTAGCCATGGTTTTGCTACAACAACAACAACACTACTATAGTTGCTATGGTAACCACAAATTAGCCATAGTTTTACTACAACAACAACAACACTACTATAGTTACTATGGTAACCACAAATTAGCCATGGTTTTGCTACAACAACAACAACAACACTACTATAGTTACTATGGTAACCACAAATTAGCCATGGTTTTGCTACAACAACAACAACACTACTATAGTTGCTATGGTAACCACAAATTAGCCATGGTTTTGCTACAACAACAACAACAACACTACTATAGTTACTATGGTAACCATAAATTAGCCATGGTTTTGCTACAACAACAAAAACAACACTACTATAGTTACTATGGTAACCACAAATTAGCCATGGTTTTGCTACAACAACAACAACACTACTATAGTTACTATGGTAACCACAAATTAGCCATGGTTTTACTACAACAACAACAACACTACTATAGTTGCTATGGTAACCACAAATTAGCCATGGTTTTGCTACAACAACAACAACACTACTATAGTTGCTATGGTAACCACAAATTAGCCATGGTTTTGCTACAACAACAACAACAACAACAACACTACTATAGTTGCTATGGTAACCACAAATTAGCCATGCTTTTGCTACAACAACAACAACAACACTACTATAGTTGCTATGGTAACCACAAATTAGCCATGGTTTTGCTACAACAACAACAACACTACTATAGTTGCTATGGTAACCACAAATTAGCCATGGTTTTGCTACAACAACACTACTATAGTTGCTATGGTAACCACAAATTAGCCATGCTTTTGCTACAACAACAACAACACTACTATAGTTGCTATGGTAACCACAAATTAGCCATGGTTTTGCTACAACAACAACAACAACAACAACACTACTATAGTTGCTATGGTAACCACAAATTAGCCATGCTTTTGCTACAACAACAACAACACTACTATAGTTGCTATGGTAACCACAAATTAGCCATGGTTTTGCTACAACAACAACAACACTACTATAGTTGCTATGGTAACCACAAATTAGCCATGGTTTTGCTACAACAACACTACTATAGTTGCTATGGTAACCACAAATTAGCCATGATTTTGCTACAACAACAACAACACTACTATAGTTACTATGGTAACCACAAATTAGCCATGGTTTTGCTACAACAACAACACTACTATAGTTGCTATGGTAACCACAAATTAGCCATGGTTTTGCTACAACAACAACAACACTACTATAGTTGCTATGGTAACCACAAATTAGCCATGGTTTTACTACAACAACAACAACAACAACAACACTACTATAGTTGCTATGGTAACCACAAATTAGCCATGGTTTTGCTACAACAACAACAACACTACTATAGTTGCTATGGTAACCACAAATTAGCCATGGTTTTACTACAACAACAACACTACTATAGTTGCTATGGTAACCACAAATTAGCCATGGTTTTACTACAACAACAACAACAACAACACTACTATAGTTGCTATGGTAACCACAAATTAGCCATGGTTTTGCTACAACAACAACAACACTACTATAGTTGCTATGGTAACCACAAATTAGCCATGGTTTTACTACAACAACAACACTACTATAGTTACTATGGTAACCACAAATTAGCCATGGTTTTACTACAACAACAACAACAACAACAACACTACTATAGTTGCTATGGTGACCACAAATTAGCCATGGTTTTGCTACAACAACAACACTACTATAGTTGCTATGGTAACCACAAATTAGCCATGGTTTTGCTACAACAACAACAACAACACTACTATAGTTGCTATGGTAACCACAAATTAGCCATGGTTTTACTACAACAACAACAAAACAACACTACTATAGTTACTATGGTAACCACAAATTAGCCATGGTTTTGCTACAACAACAACACTACTATAGTTGCTATGGTAACCACAAATTAGCCATGGTTTTGCTACTACAACAACAACAACACTACTATAGTTGCTATGGTAACCACAAATTAGCCATGGTTTTGCTACTACAACAACAACAACAACACTACTATAGTTTCTATGGTAACCACAAATTAGCCATGGTTTTGCTACAACAACAACACTACTATAGTTGCTATGGTAACCACAAATTAGCCATGGTTTTACTACAACAACAACACTACTATAGTTGCTATGGTAACCACAAATTAGCCATGGTTTTACTACAACAACAACACTACTATAGTTACTATGGTAACCACAAATTAGCCATGGTTTTACTACAACAACAACACTACTATAGTTACTATGGTAACCACAAATTAGCCATGGTTTTGCTACAACAACAACAACAACAACACTACTATAGTTACTATGGTAACCACAAATTAGCCATGGTTTTGCTACAACAACAACACTACTATAGTTGCTATGGTAACCACAAATTAGCCATGGTTTTGCTACAACAACAACACTACTATAGTTGCTATGGTAACCACAAATTAGCCATGGTTTTGCTACAACAACAACAACAACACTACTATAGTTGCTATGGTAACCACAAATTAGCCATGGTTTTGCTACAACAACAACACTACTATAGTTGCTATGGTAACCACAAATTAGCCATGGTTTTGCTACAACAACAACAACAACACTACTATAGTTGCTATGGTAACCACAAATTAGCCATGGTTTTGCTACAACAACAACACTACTATAGTTACTATGGTAACCACAAATTAGCCATGGTTTTGCTACAACAACAACAACACTACTATAGTTACTATGGTAACCACAAATTAGCCATGGTTTTGCTACAACAACAACAACACTACTATAGTTACTATGGTAACCACAAATTAGCCATGGTTTTGCTACAACAACAACAACAACAACAACACTACTATAGTTGCTATGGTAACCACAAATTAGCCATGCTTTTGCTACAACAACAACAACACTACTATAGTTGCTATGGTAACCACAAATTAGCCATGGTTTTGCTACAACAACAACACTACTATAGTTGCTATGGTAACCACAAATTAGCCATGGTTTTGCTACAACAACAACAACAACACTACTATAGTTGCTATGGTAACCACAAATTAGCCATGGTTTTACTACAACAACAACAACAACACTACTATAGTTACTATGGTAACCACAAATTAGCCATGGTTTTGCTACAACAACAACACTACTATAGTTGCTATGGTAACCACAAATTAGCCATGGTTTTGCTACTACAACAACACTACTATAGTTGCTATGGTAACCACAAATTAGCCATGGTTTTGCTACTACAACAACAACAACACTACTATAGTTGCTATGGTAACCACAAATTAGCCATGCTTTTGCTACAACAACAACAACACTACTATAGTTGCTATGGTAACCACAAATTAGCCATGGTTTTGCTACAACAACAACACTACTATAGTTGCTATGGTAACCACAAATTAGCCATGGTTTTGCTACAACAACAACAACAACACTACTATAGTTACTATGGTAACCACAAATTAGCCATGGTTTTGCTACAACAACAACAACACTACTATAGTTGCTATGGTAACCACAAATTAGCCATGGTTTTGCTACAACAACAACAACAACACTACTATAGTTACTATGGTAACCATAAATTAGCCATGGTTTTGCTACAACAACAAAAACAACACTACTATAGTTACTATGGTAACCACAAATTAGCCATGGTTTTGCTACAACAACAACAACAACAACACTACTATAGTTACTATGGTAACCACAAATTAGCCATGGTTTTGCTACAACAACAACAACACTACTATAGTTACTATGGTAACCACAAATTAGCCATGGTTTTGCTACAACAACAACAACAACACTACTATAGTTACTATGGTAACCACAAATTAGCCATGGTTTTGCTACAACAACAACAACAACAACAACAACACTACTATAGTTGCTATGGTAACCACAAATTAGCCATGGTTTTGCTACAACAACAACACTACTATAGTTGCTATGGTAACCACAAATTAGCCATGGTTTTACTACAACAACAACAACACTACTATAGTTACTATGGTAACCACAAATTAGCCATGGTTTTGCTACAACAACAACAACAACAACACTACTATAGTTACTATGGTAACCACAAATTAGCCATGGTTTTGCTACAACAACAACAACAATACTATAGTTGCTATGGTAACCACAAATTAGCCATGGTTTTGCTACAACAACAACACTACTATAGTTGCTATGGTAACCACAAATTAGCCATAGTTTTACTACAACAACAACAACACTACTATAGTTACTATGGTAACCACAAATTAGCCATGGTTTTGCTACAACAACAACAACAACACTACTATAGTTACTATGGTAACCACAAATTAGCCATGGTTTTGCTACAACAACAACAACACTACTATAGTTGCTATGGTAACCACAAATTAGCCATGGTTTTGCTACAACAACAACACTACTATAGTTGCTATGGTAACCACAAATTAGCCATGGTTTTACTACAACAACAACACTACTATAGTTACTATGGTAACCACAAATTAGCCATGGTTTTACTACAACATCAACACTACTATAGTTGCTATGGTAACCACAAATTAGCCATGGTTTTGCTACAACAACAACAACAACACTACTATAGTTACTATGGTAACCATAAATTAGCCATGGTTTTGCTACTACAACAACAACAACAACACTACTATAGTTACTATGGTAACCACAAATTAGCCATGGTTTTGCTACAACAACAACAACAACACTACTATAGTTACTATGGTAACCACAAATTAGCCATGGTTTTGCTACAACAACAACAACACTACTATAGTTGCTATGGTAACCACAAATTAGCCATGGTTTTGCTACAACAACAACACTACTATAGTTGCTATGGTAACCACAAATTAGCCATGGTTTTACTACAACAACAACACTACTATAGTTGCTATGGTAACCACAAATTAGCCATGGTTTTACTACAACAACAACAACACTACTATAGTTGCTATGGTAACCACAAATTAGCCATGGTTTTACTACAACAACAACACTACTATAGTTACTATGGTAACCACAAATTAGCCATGGTTTTGCTACAACAACAACAACAACAACACTACTATAGTTACTATGGTAACCACAAATTAGCCATGGTTTTGCTACAACAACAACACTACTATAGTTGCTATGGTAACCACAAATTAGCCATGGTTTTACTACAACAACAACACTACTATAGTTGCTATGGTAACCACAAATTAGCCATGGTTTTACTACAACAACAACACTACTATAGTTACTATGGTAACCACAAATTAGCCATGGTTTTACTACAACAACAACACTACTATAGTTACTATGGTAACCACAAATTAGCCATGGTTTTGCTACAACAACAACAACAACAACACTACTATAGTTACTATGGTAACCACAAATTAGCCATGGTTTTGCTACAACAACAACACTACTATAGTTGCTATGGTAACCACAAATTAGCCATGGTTTTGCTACAACAACAACACTACTATAGTTGCTATGGTAACCACAAATTAGCCATGGTTTTGCTACAACAACAACAACAACAACACTACTATAGTTGCTATGGTAACCACAAATTAGCCATGGTTTTGCTACAACAACAACACTACTATAGTTGCTATGGTAACCACAAATTAGCCATGGTTTTGCTACAACAACAACACTACTATAGTTGCTATGGTAACCACAAATTAGCCATGGTTTTGCTACAACAACAACAACAACAACAACACTACTATAGTTGCTATGGTAACCACAAATTAGCCATGGTTTTGCTACAACAACAACACTACTATAGTTACTATGGTAACCACAAATTAGCCATGGTTTTGCTACAACAACAACAACACTACTATAGTTACTATGGTAACCACAAATTAGCCATGGTTTTGCTACAACAACAACAACACTACTATAGTTACTATGGTAACCACAAATTAGCCATGGTTTTGCTACAACAACAACAACACTACTATAGTTACTATGGTAACCACAAATTAGCCATGGTTTTGCTACAACAACAACAACACTACTATAGTTACTATGGTAACCACAAATTAGCCATGGTTTTACTACAACAACAACAACACTACTATAGTTGCTATGGTAACCACAAATTAGCCATGGTTTTGCTACAACAACAACACTACTATAGTTACTATGGTAACCACAAATTAGCCATGGTTTTGCTACAACAACAACAACACTACTATAGTTGCTATGGTAACCACAAATTAGCCATGGTTTTGCTACAACAACAACAACACTACTATAGTTGCTATGGTAACCACAAATTAGCCATGGTTTTGCTACAACAACAACAACACTACTATAGTTGCTATGGTAACCACAAATTAGCCATGGTTTTGCTACAACAACAACAACAACAACAACACTACTATAGTTGCTATGGTAACCACAAATTAGCCATGCTTTTGCTACAACAACAACAACACTACTATAGTTGCTATGGTAACCACAAATTAGCCATGGTTTTGCTACAACAACAACAACACTACTATAGTTGCTATGGTAACCACAAATTAGCCATGGTTTTGCTACAACAACACTACTATAGTTGCTATGGTAACCACAAATTAGCCATGCTTTTGCTACAACAACAACAACACTACTATAGTTACTATGGTAACCACAAATTAGCCATGGTTTTGCTACAACAACAACACTACTATAGTTGCTATGGTAACCACAAATTAGCCATGGTTTTGCTACAACAACAACAACACTACTATAGTTGCTATGGTAACCACAAATTAGCCATGGTTTTACTACAACAACAACAACAACAACACTACTATAGTTGCTATGGTAACCACAAATTAGCCATGGTTTTGCTACAACAACAACACTACTATAGTTGCTATGGTAACCACAAATTAGCCATGGTTTTACTACAACAACAACAACAACAACACTACTATAGTTGCTATGGTAACCACAAATTAGCCATGGTTTTGCTACAACAACAACAACACTACTATAGTTGCTATGGTAACCACAAATTAGCCATGGTTTTACTACAACAACAACACTACTATAGTTACTATGGTAACCACAAATTAGCCATGGTTTTACTACAACAACAACAACAACAACACTACTATAGTTGCTATGGTGACCACAAATTAGCCATGGTTTTGCTACAACAACAACACTACTATAGTTGCTATGGTAACCACAAATTAGCCATGGTTTTGCTACAACAACAACAACAACAACACTACTATAGTTGCTATGGTAACCACAAATTAGCCATGGTTTTACTACAACAACAACAAAACAACACTACTATAGTTACTATGGTAACCACAAATTAGCCATGGTTTTGCTACAACAACAACACTACTATAGTTGCTATGGTAACCACAAATTAGCCATGGTTTTGCTACAACAACAACAACAACAACACTACTATAGTTGCTATGGTAACCACAAATTAGCCATGGTTTTACTACAACAACAACAAAACAACACTACTATAGTTACTATGGTAACCACAAATTAGCCATGGTTTTACTACAACAACAACAAAACAACACTACTATAGTTGCTATGGTAACCACAAATTAGCCATGGTTTTGCTACTACAACAACAACAACACTACTATAGTTGCTATGGTAACCACAAATTAGCCATGGTTTTGCTACAACAACAACACTACTATAGTTGCTATGGTAACCACAAATTAGCCATGGTTTTACTACAACAACAACACTACTATAGTTGCTATGGTAACCACAAATTAGCCATGGTTTGACTACAACAACAACACTACTATAGTTCCTATGGTAACCACAAATTAGCCATGGTTTTACTACAACAACAACACTACTATAGTTACTATGGTAACCACAAATTAGCCATGGTTTTGCTACAACAACAACAACAACAACACTACTATAGTTACTATGGTAACCACAAATTAGCCATGGTTTTGCTACAACAACAACACTACTATAGTTGCTATGGTAACCACAAATTAGCCATGGTTTTGCTACAACAACAACACTACTATAGTTGCTATGGTAACCACAAATTAGCCATGGTTTTGCTACAACAACAACAACAACACTACTATAGTTGCTATGGTAACCACAAATTAGCCATGGTTTTGCTACAACAACAACACTACTATAGTTGCTATGGTAACCACAAATTAGCCATGGTTTTGCTACAACAACAACAACAACACTACTATAGTTGCTATGGTAACCACAAATTAGCCATGGTTTTGCTACAACAACAACACTACTATAGTTACTATGGTAACCACAAATTAGCCATGGTTTTGCTACAACAACAACAACACTACTATAGTTACTATGGTAACCACAAATTAGCCATGGTTTTGCTACAACAACAACAACACTACTATAGTTACTATGGTAACCACAAATTAGCCATGGTTTTGCTACAACAACAACAACAACAACAACACTACTATAGTTGCTATGGTAACCACAAATTAGCCATAGTTTTACTACAACAACAACAACACTACTATAGTTACTATGGTAACCACAAATTAGCCATGGTTTTGCTACAACAACAACAACAACACTACTATAGTTACTATGGTAACCACAAATTAGCCATGGTTTTGCTACAACAACAACAACACTACTATAGTTGCTATGGTAACCACAAATTAGCCATGGTTTTGCTACAACAACAACAACAACACTACTATAGTTACTATGGTAACCATAAATTAGCCATGGTTTTGCTACAACAACAAAAACAACACTACTATAGTTACTATGGTAACCACAAATTAGCCATGGTTTTGCTACAACAACAACAACAACAACACTACTATAGTTACTATGGTAACCACAAATTAGCCATGGTTTTGCTACAACAACAACAACACTACTATAGTTACTATGGTAACCACAAATTAGCCATGGTTTTGCTACAACAACAACAACAACACTACTATAGTTACTATGGTAACCACAAATTAGCCATGGTTTTGCTACAACAACAACAACAACAACACTACTATAGTTGCTATGGTAACCACAAATTAGCCATGGTTTTGCTACAACAACAACACTACTATAGTTGCTATGGTAACCACAAATTAGCCATGGTTTTACTACAACAACAACAACACTACTATAGTTACTATGGTAACCACAAATTAGCCATGGTTTTGCTACAACAACAACAACAACAACACTACTATAGTTACTATGGTAACCACAAATTAGCCATGGTTTTGCTACAACAACAACAACAATACTATAGTTGCTATGGTAACCACAAATTAGCCATGGTTTTGCTACAACAACAACACTACTATAGTTGCTATGGTAACCACAAATTAGCCATAGTTTTACTACAACAACAACAACACTACTATAGTTACTATGGTAACCACAAATTAGCCATGGTTTTGCTACAACAACAACAACAACACTACTATAGTTACTATGGTAACCACAAATTAGCCATGGTTTTGCTACAACAACAACAACACTACTATAGTTGCTATGGTAACCACAAATTAGCCATGGTTTTGCTACAACAACAACACTACTATAGTTGCTATGGTAACCACAAATTAGCCATGGTTTTACTACAACAACAACACTACTATAGTTACTATGGTAACCACAAATTAGCCATGGTTTTACTACAACATCAACACTACTATAGTTGCTATGGTAACCACAAATTAGCCATGGTTTTGCTACAACAACAACAACAACACTACTATAGTTACTATGGTAACCATAAATTAGCCATGGTTTTGCTACTACAACAACAACAACAACACTACTATAGTTACTATGGTAACCACAAATTAGCCATGGTTTTGCTACAACAACAACAACAACACTACTATAGTTACTATGGTAACCACAAATTAGCCATGGTTTTGCTACAACAACAACAACACTACTATAGTTGCTATGGTAACCACAAATTAGCCATGGTTTTGCTACAACAACAACACTACTATAGTTGCTATGGTAACCACAAATTAGCCATGGTTTTACTACAACAACAACACTACTATAGTTGCTATGGTAACCACAAATTAGCCATGGTTTTACTACAACAACAACAACACTACTATAGTTGCTATGGTAACCACAAATTAGCCATGGTTTTACTACAACAACAACACTACTATAGTTACTATGGTAACCACAAATTAGCCATGGTTTTGCTACAACAACAACAACAACAACACTACTATAGTTACTATGGTAACCACAAATTAGCCATGGTTTTGCTACAACAACAACACTACTATAGTTGCTATGGTAACCACAAATTAGCCATGGTTTTACTACAACAACAACACTACTATAGTTGCTATGGTAACCACAAATTAGCCATGGTTTTACTACAACAACAACACTACTATAGTTACTATGGTAACCACAAATTAGCCATGGTTTTACTACAACAACAACACTACTATAGTTACTATGGTAACCACAAATTAGCCATGGTTTTGCTACAACAACAACAACAACAACACTACTATAGTTACTATGGTAACCACAAATTAGCCATGGTTTTGCTACAACAACAACACTACTATAGTTGCTATGGTAACCACAAATTAGCCATGGTTTTGCTACAACAACAACACTACTATAGTTGCTATGGTAACCACAAATTAGCCATGGTTTTGCTACAACAACAACAACAACACTACTATAGTTGCTATGGTAACCACAAATTAGCCATGGTTTTGCTACAACAACAACACTACTATAGTTGCTATGGTAACCACAAATTAGCCATGGTTTTGCTACAACAACAACAACAACAACAACACTACTATAGTTGCTATGGTAACCACAAATTAGCCATGGTTTTGCTACAACAACAACACTACTATAGTTACTATGGTAACCACAAATTAGCCATGGTTTTGCTACAACAACAACAACACTACTATAGTTACTATGGTAACCACAAATTAGCCATGGTTTTGCTACAACAACAACAACACTACTATAGTTACTATGGTAACCACAAATTAGCCATGGTTTTGCTACAACAACAACAACACTACTATAGTTACTATGGTAACCACAAATTAGCCATGGTTTTGCTACAACAACAACAACACTACTATAGTTACTATGGTAACCACAAATTAGCCATGGTTTTACTACAACAACAACAACACTACTATAGTTGCTATGGTAACCACAAATTAGCCATGGTTTTGCTACAACAACAACAACACTACTATAGTTACTATGGTAACCACAAATTAGCCATGGTTTTGCTACAACAACACTACTATAGTTGCTATGGTAACCACAAATTAGCCATGGTTTTGCTACAACAACAACAACACTACTATAGTTGCTATGGTAACCACAAATTAGCCATGGTTTTGCTACAACAACAACAACACTACTATAGTTGCTATGGTAACCACAAATTAGCCATGGTTTTGCTACAACAACAACAACAACAACAACACTACTATAGTTGCTATGGTAACCACAAATTAGCCATGCTTTTGCTACAACAACAACAACACTACTATAGTTGCTATGGTAACCACAAATTAGCCATGGTTTTGCTACAACAACAACAACACTACTATAGTTGCTATGGTAACCACAAATTAGCCATGGTTTTGCTACAACAACACTACTATAGTTGCTATGGTAACCACAAATTAGCCATGCTTTTGCTACAACAACAACAACACTACTATAGTTGCTATGGTAACCACAAATTAGCCATGGTTTTGCTACAACAACAACAACAACAACAACACTACTATAGTTGCTATGGTAACCACAAATTAGCCATGCTTTTGCTACAACAACAACAACACTACTATAGTTGCTATGGTAACCACAAATTAGCCATGGTTTTGCTACAACAACAACAACACTACTATAGTTGCTATGGTAACCACAAATTAGCCATGGTTTTGCTACAACAACACTACTATAGTTGCTATGGTAACCACAAATTAGCCATGATTTTGCTACAACAACAACAACACTACTATAGTTACTATGGTAACCACAAATTAGCCATGGTTTTGCTACAACAACAACACTACTATAGTTGCTATGGTAACCACAAATTAGCCATGGTTTTGCTACAACAACAACAACACTACTATAGTTGCTATGGTAACCACAAATTAGCCATGGTTTTACTACAACAACAACAACAACAACACTACTATAGTTGCTATGGTAACCACAAATTAGCCATGGTTTTGCTACAACAACAACACTACTATAGTTGCTATGGTAACCACAAATTAGCCATGGTTTTACTACAACAACAACAACAACAACACTACTATAGTTGCTATGGTAACCACAAATTAGCCATGGTTTTGCTACAACAACAACAACACTACTATAGTTGCTATGGTAACCACAAATTAGCCATGGTTTTACTACAACAACAACACTACTATAGTTACTATGGTAACCACAAATTAGCCATGGTTTTACTACAACAACAACAACAACAACACTACTATAGTTGCTATGGTGACCACAAATTAGCCATGGTTTTGCTACAACAACAACACTACTATAGTTGCTATGGTAACCACAAATTAGCCATGGTTTTGCTACAACAACAACAACAACACTACTATAGTTGCTATGGTAACCACAAATTAGCCATGGTTTTGCTACAACAACAACAACAACACTACTATAGTTGCTATGGTAACCACAAATTAGCCATGGTTTTACTACAACAACAACAAAACAACACTACTATAGTTACTATGGTAACCACAAATTAGCCATGGTTTTGCTACAACAGCAACACTACTATAGTTGCTATGGTAACCACAAATTAGCCATGGTTTTGCTACTACAACAACAACAACACTACTATAGTTGCTATGGTAACCACAAATTAGCCATGGTTTTGCTACTACAACAACAACAACAACACTACTATAGTTGCTATGGTAACCACAAATTAGCCATGGTTTTACTACAACAACAACACTACTATAGTTACTATGGTAACCACAAATTAGCCATGGTTTTGCTACAACAACAACACTACTATAGTTGCTATGGTAACCACAAATTAGCCATGGTTTTACTACAACAACAACACTACTATAGTTGCTATGGTAACCACAAATTAGCCATGGTTTTACTACAACAACAACACTACTATAGTTCCTATGGTAACCACAAATTAGCCATGGTTTTACTACAACAACAACACTACTATAGTTACTATGGTAACCACAAATTAGCCATGGTTTTGCTACAACAACAACAACAACACTACTATAGTTACTATGGTAACCACAAATTAGCCATGGTTTTGCTACAACAACAACAACAACAACACTACTATAGTTACTATGGTAACCACAAATTAGCCATGGTTTTGCTACAACAACAACACTACTATAGTTGCTATGGTAACCACAAATTAGCCATGGTTTTGCTACAACAACAACACTACTATAGTTGCTATGGTAACCACAAATTAGCCATGGTTTTGCTACAACAACAACAACAACACTACTATAGTTACTATGGTAACCACAAATTAGCCATGGTTTTACTACAACAACAACAACACTACTATAGTTGCTATGGTAACCACAAATTAGCCATGGTTTTGCTACAACAACAACACTACTATAGTTACTATGGTAACCACAAATTAGCCATGGTTTTGCTACAACAACAACAACACTACTATAGTTGCTATGGTAACCACAAATTAGCCATGGTTTTGCTACAACAACAACAACACTACTATAGTTGCTATGGTAACCACAAATTAGCCATGGTTTTGCTACAACAACAACAACACTACTATAGTTGCTATGGTAACCACAAATTAGCCATGGTTTTGCTACAACAACAACAACAACAACAACACTACTATAGTTGCTATGGTAACCACAAATTAGCCATGCTTTTGCTACAACAACAACAACACTACTATAGTTGCTATGGTAACCACAAATTAGCCATGGTTTTGCTACAACAACAACAACACTACTATAGTTGCTATGGTAACCACAAATTAGCCATGGTTTTGCTACAACAACACTACTATAGTTGCTATGGTAACCACAAATTAGCCATGCTTTTGCTACAACAACAACAACACTACTATAGTTACTATGGTAACCACAAATTAGCCATGGTTTTGCTACAACAACAACACTACTATAGTTGCTATGGTAACCACAAATTAGCCATGGTTTTGCTACAACAACAACAACACTACTATAGTTGCTATGGTAACCACAAATTAGCCATGGTTTTACTACAACAACAACAACAACAACACTACTATAGTTGCTATGGTAACCACAAATTAGCCATGGTTTTGCTACAACAACAACACTACTATAGTTGCTATGGTAACCACAAATTAGCCATGGTTTTACTACAACAACAACAACAACAACACTACTATAGTTGCTATGGTAACCACAAATTAGCCATGGTTTTACTACAACAACAACACTACTATAGTTACTATGGTAACCACAAATTAGCCATGGTTTTACTACAACAACAACAACAACAACACTACTATAGTTGCTATGGTAACCACAAATTAGCCATGGTTTTGCTACAACAACAACACTACTATAGTTGCTATGGTAACCACAAATTAGCCATGGTTTTGCTACAACAACAACAACAACAACACTACTATAGTTGCTATGGTAACCACAAATTAGCCATGGTTTTACTACAACAACAACAAAACAACACTACTATAGTTACTATGGTAACCACAAATTAGCCATGGTTTTGCTACAACAACAACACTACTATAGTTGCTATGGTAACCACAAATTAGCCATGGTTTTGCTACAACAACAACAACAACAACACTACTATAGTTGCTATGGTAACCACAAATTAGCCATGGTTTTACTACAACAACAACAAAACAACACTACTATAGTTACTATGGTAACCACAAATTAGCCATGGTTTTACTACAACAACAACAAAACAACACTACTATAGTTGCTATGGTAACCACAAATTAGCCATGGTTTTGCTACTACAACAACAACAACACTACTATAGTTGCTATGGTAACCACAAATTAGCCATGGTTTTGCTACTACAACAACAACAACAACACTACTATAGTTGCTATGGTAACCACAAATTAGCCATGGTTTTACTACAACAACAACAACACTACTATAGTTACTATGGTAACCACAAATTAGCCATGGTTTTGCTACAACAACAACACTACTATAGTTGCTATGGTAACCACAAATTAGCCATGGTTTTACTACAACAACAACACTACTATAGTTGCTATGGTAACCACAAATTAGCCATGGTTTTACTACAACAACAACACTACTATAGTTCCTATGGTAACCACAAATTAGCCATGGTTTTACTACAACAACAACACTACTATAGTTACTATGGTAACCACAAATTAGCCATGGTTTTGCTACAACAACAACAACAACAACACTACTATAGTTACTATGGTAACCACAAATTAGCCATGGTTTTGCTACAACAACAACACTACTATAGTTGCTATGGTAACCACAAATTAGCCATGGTTTTGCTACAACAACAACACTACTATAGTTGCTATGGTAACCACAAATTAGCCATGGTTTTGCTACAACAACAACAACAACACTACTATAGTTGCTATGGTAACCACAAATTAGCCATGGTTTTGCTACAACAACAACACTACTATAGTTGCTATGGTAACCACAAATTAGCCATGGTTTTGCTACAACAACAACAACAACACTACTATAGTTGCTATGGTAACCACAAATTAGCCATGGTTTTGCTACAACAACAACACTACTATAGTTACTATGGTAACCACAAATTAGCCATGGTTTTGCTACAACAACAACAACACTACTATAGTTACTATGGTAACCACAAATTAGCCATGGTTTTGCTACAACAACAACAACACTACTATAGTTACTATGGTAACCACAAATTAGCCATGGTTTTGCTACAACAACAACAACAACAACAACACTACTATAGTTGCTATGGTAACCACAAATTAGCCATGCTTTTGCTACAACAACAACAACACTACTATAGTTGCTATGGTAACCACAAATTAGCCATGGTTTTGCTACAACAACAACACTACTATAGTTGCTATGGTAACCACAAATTAGCCATGGTTTTGCTACAACAACAACAACACTACTATAGTTGCTATGGTAACCACAAATTAGCCATGGTTTTGCTACAACAACAACAACAACACTACTATAGTTGCTATGGTAACCACAAATTAGCCATGGTTTTACTACAACAACAACAAAACAACACTACTATAGTTACTATGGTAACCACAAATTAGCCATGGTTTTGCTACAACAACAACACTACTATAGTTGCTATGGTAACCACAAATTAGCCATGGTTTTGCTACTACAACAACAACAACACTACTATAGTTGCTATGGTAACCACAAATTAGCCATGGTTTTGCTACTACAACAACAACAACAACACTACTATAGTTGCTATGGTAACCACAAATTAGCCATGGTTTTACTACAACAACAACACTACTATAGTTACTATGGTAACCACAAATTAGCCATGGTTTTGCTACAACAACAACACTACTATAGTTGCTATGGTAACCACAAATTAGCCATGGTTTTACTACAACAACAACACTACTATAGTTGCTATGGTAACCACAAATTAGCCATGGTTTTACTACAACAACAACACTACTATAGTTACTATGGTAACCACAAATTAGCCATGGTTTTACTACAACAACAACACTACTATAGTTACTATGGTAACCACAAATTAGCCATGGTTTTGCTACAACAACAACAACAACAACACTACTATAGTTACTATGGTAACCACAAATTAGCCATGGTTTTGCTACAACAACAACACTACTATAGTTGCTATGGTAACCACAAATTAGCCATGGTTTTGCTACAACAACAACACTACTATAGTTGCTATGGTAACCACAAATTAGCCATGGTTTTGCTACAACAACAACAACAACACTACTATAGTTGCTATGGTAACCACAAATTAGCCATGGTTTTGCTACAACAACAACACTACTATAGTTGCTATGGTAACCACAAATTAGCCATGGTTTTGCTACAACAACAACAACAACACTACTATAGTTGCTATGGTAACCACAAATTAGCCATGGTTTTGCTACAACAACAACACTACTATAGTTACTATGGTAACCACAAATTAGCCATGGTTTTGCTACAACAACAACAACACTACTATAGTTACTATGGTAACCACAAATTAGCCATGGTTTTGCTACAACAACAACAACACTACTATAGTTACTATGGTAACCACAAATTAGCCATGGTTTTGCTACAACAACAACAACAACAACACTACTATAGTTGCTATGGTAACCACAAATTAGCCATGGTTTTGCTACAACAACAACAACACTACTATAGTTGCTATGGTAACCACAAATTAGCCATAGTTTTACTACAACAACAACAACACTACTATAGTTACTATGGTAACCACAAATTAGCCATGGTTTTGCTACAACAACAACAACAACACTACTATAGTTACTATGGTAACCACAAATTAGCCATGGTTTTGCTACAACAACAACAACACTACTATAGTTGCTATGGTAACCACAAATTAGCCATGGTTTTGCTACAACAACAACAACAACACTACTATAGTTACTATGGTAACCACAAATTAGCCATGGTTTTGCTACAACAACAACAACAACACTACTATAGTTACTATGGTAACCACAAATTAGCCATGGTTTTGCTACAACAACAACAACAACAACACTACTATAGTTACTATGGTAACCACAAATTAGCCATGGTTTTGCTACAACAACAACAACACTACTATAGTTACTATGGTAACCACAAATTAGCCATGGTTTTGCTACAACAACAACAACAACACTACTATAGTTACTATGGTAACCACAAATTAGCCATGGTTTTGCTACAACAACAACAACAACAACACTACTATAGTTGCTATGGTAACCACAAATTAGCCATGGTTTTGCTACAACAACAACACTACTATAGTTGCTATGGTAACCACAAATTAGCCATGGTTTTACTACAACAACAACAACACTACTATAGTTACTATGGTAACCACAAATTAGCCATGGTTTTGCTACAACAACAACAACAACAACACTACTATAGTTACTATGGTAACCACAAATTAGCCATGGTTTTGCTACAACAACAACAACAATACTATAGTTGCTATGGTAACCACAAATTAGCCATGGTTTTGCTACAACAACAACACTACTATAGTTGCTATGGTAACCACAAATTAGCCATGGTTTTACTACAACAACAACAACACTACTATAGTTACTATGGTAACCACAAATTAGCCATGGTTTTGCTACAACAACAACAACAACACTACTATAGTTACTATGGTAACCACAAATTAGCCATGGTTTTGCTACAACAACAACAACACTACTATAGTTGCTATGGTAACCACAAATTAGCCATGGTTTTGCTACAACAACAACACTACTATAGTTGCTATGGTAACCACAAATTAGCCATGGTTTTACTACAACAACAACACTACTATAGTTACTATGGTAACCACAAATTAGCCATGGTTTTACTACAACATCAACACTACTATAGTTGCTATGGTAACCACAAATTAGCCATGGTTTTGCTACAACAACAACAACAACACTACTATAGTTGCTATGGTAACCACAAATTAGCCATGGTTTTGCTACAACAACAACACTACTATAGTTGCTATGGTAACCACAAATTAGCCATGGTTTTGCTACAACAACAACAACAACACTACTATAGTTGCTATGGTAACCACAAATTAGCCATGGTTTTGCTACAACAACAACACTACTATAGTTACTATGGTAACCACAAATTAGCCATGGTTTTGCTACAACAACAACAACACTACTATAGTTACTATGGTAACCACAAATTAGCCATGGTTTTGCTACAACAACAACAACACTACTATAGTTACTATGGTAACCACAAATTAGCCATGGTTTTGCTACAACAACAACAACAACAACACTACTATAGTTGCTATGGTAACCACAAATTAGCCATGCTTTTGCTACAACAACAACAACACTACTATAGTTGCTATGGTAACCACAAATTAGCCATAGTTTTACTACAACAACAACAACACTACTATAGTTACTATGGTAACCACAAATTAGCCATGGTTTTGCTACAACAACAACAACAACACTACTATAGTTACTATGGTAACCACAAATTAGCCATGGTTTTGCTACAACAACAACAACACTACTATAGTTGCTATGGTAACCACAAATTAGCCATGGTTTTGCTACAACAACAACAACAACACTACTATAGTTACTATGGTAACCATAAATTAGCCATGGTTTTGCTACAACAACAAAAACAACACTACTATAGTTACTATGGTAACCACAAATTAGCCATGGTTTTGCTACAACAACAACAACAACAACACTACTATAGTTACTATGGTAACCACAAATTAGCCATGGTTTTGCTACAACAACAACAACACTACTATAGTTACTATGGTAACCACAAATTAGCCATGGTTTTGCTACAACAACAACAACAACACTACTATAGTTACTATGGTAACCACAAATTAGCCATGGTTTTGCTACAACAACAACAACAACAACACTACTATAGTTGCTATGGTAACCACAAATTAGCCATGGTTTTGCTACAACAACAACACTACTATAGTTGCTATGGTAACCACAAATTAGCCATGGTTTTACTACAACAACAACAACACTACTATAGTTACTATGGTAACCACAAATTAGCCATGGTTTTGCTACAACAACAACAACAACAACACTACTATAGTTACTATGGTAACCACAAATTAGCCATGGTTTTGCTACAACAACAACAACAATACTATAGTTGCTATGGTAACCACAAATTAGCCATGGTTTTGCTACAACAACAACACTACTATAGTTGCTATGGTAACCACAAATTAGCCATAGTTTTACTACAACAACAACAACACTACTATAGTTACTATGGTAACCACAAATTAGCCATGGTTTTGCTACAACAACAACAACAACACTACTATAGTTACTATGGTAACCACAAATTAGCCATGGTTTTGCTACAACAACAACAACACTACTATAGTTGCTATGGTAACCACAAATTAGCCATGGTTTTGCTACAACAACAACACTACTATAGTTGCTATGGTAACCACAAATTAGCCATGGTTTTACTACAACAACAACACTACTATAGTTACTATGGTAACCACAAATTAGCCATGGTTTTACTACAACATCAACACTACTATAGTTGCTATGGTAACCACAAATTAGCCATGGTTTTGCTACAACAACAACAACAACACTACTATAGTTACTATGGTAACCATAAATTAGCCATGGTTTTGCTACTACAACAACAACAACAACACTACTATAGTTACTATGGTAACCACAAATTAGCCATGGTTTTGCTACAACAACAACAACAACACTACTATAGTTACTATGGTAACCACAAATTAGCCATGGTTTTGCTACAACAACAACAACACTACTATAGTTGCTATGGTAACCACAAATTAGCCATGGTTTTGCTACAACAACAACACTACTATAGTTGCTATGGTAACCACAAATTAGCCATGGTTTTACTACAACAACAACACTACTATAGTTGCTATGGTAACCACAAATTAGCCATGGTTTTACTACAACAACAACAACACTACTATAGTTGCTATGGTAACCACAAATTAGCCATGGTTTTACTACAACAACAACACTACTATAGTTACTATGGTAACCACAAATTAGCCATGGTTTTGCTACAACAACAACAACAACAACACTACTATAGTTACTATGGTAACCACAAATTAGCCATGGTTTTGCTACAACAACAACACTACTATAGTTGCTATGGTAACCACAAATTAGCCATGGTTTTACTACAACAACAACACTACTATAGTTGCTATGGTAACCACAAATTAGCCATGGTTTTACTACAACAACAACACTACTATAGTTACTATGGTAACCACAAATTAGCCATGGTTTTACTACAACAACAACACTACTATAGTTACTATGGTAACCACAAATTAGCCATGGTTTTGCTACAACAACAACAACAACAACACTACTATAGTTACTATGGTAACCACAAATTAGCCATGGTTTTGCTACAACAACAACACTACTATAGTTGCTATGGTAACCACAAATTAGCCATGGTTTTGCTACAACAACAACACTACTATAGTTGCTATGGTAACCACAAATTAGCCATGGTTTTGCTACAACAACAACAACAACACTACTATAGTTGCTATGGTAACCACAAATTAGCCATGGTTTTGCTACAACAACAACACTACTATAGTTGCTATGGTAACCACAAATTAGCCATGGTTTTGCTACAACAACAACAACAACAACAACACTACTATAGTTGCTATGGTAACCACAAATTAGCCATGGTTTTGCTACAACAACAACACTACTATAGTTACTATGGTAACCACAAATTAGCCATGGTTTTGCTACAACAACAACAACACTACTATAGTTACTATGGTAACCACAAATTAGCCATGGTTTTGCTACAACAACAACAACACTACTATAGTTACTATGGTAACCACAAATTAGCCATGGTTTTGCTACAACAACAACAACACTACTATAGTTACTATGGTAACCACAAATTAGCCATGGTTTTGCTACAACAACAACAACACTACTATAGTTACTATGGTAACCACAAATTAGCCATGGTTTTACTACAACAACAACAACACTACTATAGTTGCTATGGTAACCACAAATTAGCCATGGTTTTGCTACAACAACAACAACACTACTATAGTTACTATGGTAACCACAAATTAGCCATGGTTTTGCTACAACAACAACAACACTACTATAGTTGCTATGGTAACCACAAATTAGCCATGGTTTTGCTACAACAACAACAACACTACTATAGTTGCTATGGTAACCACAAATTAGCCATGGTTTTGCTACAACAACAACAACACTACTATAGTTGCTATGGTAACCACAAATTAGCCATGGTTTTGCTACAACAACAACAACAACAACAACACTACTATAGTTGCTATGGTAACCACAAATTAGCCATGCTTTTGCTACAACAACAACAACACTATTATAGTTGCTATGGTAACCACAAATTAGCCATGGTTTTGCTACAACAACAACAACACTACTATAGTTGCTATGGTAACCACAAATTAGCCATGGTTTTGCTACAACAACACTACTATAGTTGCTATGGTAACCACAAATTAGCCATGCTTTTGCTACAACAACAACAACACTACTATAGTTGCTATGGTAACCACAAATTAGCCATGGTTTTGCTACAACAACAACAACAACAACAACACTACTATAGTTGCTATGGTAACCACAAATTAGCCATGCTTTTGCTACAACAACAACAACACTACTATAGTTGCTATGGTAACCACAAATTAGCCATGGTTTTGCTACAACAACAACAACACTACTATAGTTGCTATGGTAACCACAAATTAGCCATGGTTTTGCTACAACAACACTACTATAGTTGCTATGGTAACCACAAATTAGCCATGATTTTGCTACAACAACAACAACACTACTATAGTTACTATGGTAACCACAAATTAGCCATGGTTTTGCTACAACAACAACACTACTATAGTTGCTATGGTAACCACAAATTAGCCATGGTTTTGCTACAACAACAACAACAACACTACTATAGTTGCTATGGTAACCACAAATTAGCCATGGTTTTACTACAACAACAACAACAACAACACTACTATAGTTGCTATGGTAACCACAAATTAGCCATGGTTTTGCTACAACAACAACACTACTATAGTTGCTATGGTAACCACAAATTAGCCATGGTTTTACTACAACAACAACAACAACAACACTACTATAGTTGCTATGGTAACCACAAATTAGCCATGGTTTTGCTACAACAACAACAACACTACTATAGTTGCTATGGTAACCACAAATTAGCCATGGTTTTACTACAACAACAACACTACTATAGTTACTATGGTAACCACAAATTAGCCATGGTTTTACTACAACAACAACAACAACAACACTACTATAGTTGCTATGGTGACCACAAATTAGCCATGGTTTTGCTACAACAACAACACTACTATAGTTGCTATGGTAACCACAAATTAGCCATGGTTTTGCTACAACAACAACAACAACACTACTATAGTTGCTATGGTAACCACAAATTAGCCATGGTTTTGCTACAACAACAACAACAACACTACTATAGTTGCTATGGTAACCACAAATTAGCCACGGTTTTACTACAACAACAACAAAACAACACTACTATAGTTACTATGGTAACCACAAATTAGCCATGGTTTTGCTACAACAGCAACACTACTATAGTTGCTATGGTAACCACAAATTAGCCATGGTTTTGCTACTACAACAACAACAACACTACTATAGTTGCTATGGTAACCACAAATTAGCCATGGTTTTGCTACTACAACAACAACAACAACACTACTATAGTTGCTATGGTAACCACAAATTAGCCATGGTTTTACTACAACAACAACACTACTATAGTTACTATGGTAACCACAAATTAGCCATGGTTTTGCTACAACAACAACACTACTATAGTTGCTATGGTAACCACAAATTAGCCATGGTTTTACTACAACAACAACACTACTATAGTTGCTATGGTAACCACAAATTAGCCATGGTTTTACTACAACAACAACACTACTATAGTTCCTATGGTAACCACAAATTAGCCATGGTTTTACTACAACAACAACACTACTATAGTTACTATGGTAACCACAAATTAGCCATGGTTTTGCTACAACAACAACAACAACACTACTATAGTTACTATGGTAACCACAAATTAGCCATGGTTTTGCTACAACAACAACAACAACAACACTACTATAGTTACTATGGTAACCACAAATTAGCCATGGTTTTGCTACAACAACAACACTACTATAGTTGCTATGGTAACCACAAATTAGCCATGGTTTTGCTACAACAACAACACTACTATAGTTGCTATGGTAACCACAAATTAGCCATGGTTTTGCTACAACAACAACAACAACACTACTATAGTTGCTATGGTAACCACAAATTAGCCATGGTTTTGCTACAACAACAACACTACTATAGTTGCTATGGTAACCACAAATTAGCCATGGTTTTGCTACAACAACAACAACAACACTACTATAGTTGCTATGGTAACCACAAATTAGCCATGGTTTTGCTACAACAACAACACTACTATAGTTACTATGGTAACCACAAATTAGCCATGGTTTTGCTACAACAACAACAACACTACTATAGTTACTATGGTAACCACAAATTAGCCATGGTTTTGCTACAACAACAACAACACTACTATAGTTACTATGGTAACCACAAATTAGCCATGGTTTTGCTACAACAACAACAACAACAACAACACTACTATAGTTGCTATGGTAACCACAAATTAGCCATGCTTTTGCTACAACAACAACAACACTACTATAGTTGCTATGGTAACCACAAATTAGCCATGGTTTTGCTACAACAACAACACTACTATAGTTGCTATGGTAACCACAAATTAGCCATGGTTTTGCTACAACAACAACAACACTACTATAGTTGCTATGGTAACCACAAATTAGCCATGGTTTTACTACAACAACAACAACAACACTACTATAGTTACTATGGTAACCACAAATTAGCCATGGTTTTGCTACAACAACAACACTACTATAGTTGCTATGGTAACCACAAATTAGCCATGGTTTTGCTACTACAACAACAACAACACTACTATAGTTGCTATGGTAACCACAAATTAGCCATGGTTTTGCTACTACAACAACAACAACAACACTACTATAGTTGCTATGGTAACCACAAATTAGCCATGGTTTTACTACAACAACAACAACACTACTATAGTTACTATGGTAACCACAAATTAGCCATGGTTTTGCTACAACAACAACAACACTACTATAGTT
>CM041793.1:87801752-87806752 GCA_023376895.1 Aspiorhynchus laticeps | reverse complement strand
AAAAAATAAGTTAAGCGAACTTGACAATTCACTTTAATTATTATTTCCTAATTTTTTTTAAGTAAATAATCATTTAAAAAAAATAAGTTAAGCGAACTTGACAAATCACTTAACTTTTTTTTATTATTATTATTTACTTAATTTTACGGCAACGGGTTTCCTCAATTTTTTTTTTAGTAAATAATAATTAAAAAAAATAAGTTAAGCGAACTTGACAATTCACTTACATTTTTTTATTATTATTATTTACTTAATTTTAAGGCAACGGGTTTCCTCAATTTTTTTTTTAAGTTAAGTCAACTTATCACTTTTTACAGTGTGGTACACTAACAGACTCGTTAGGGTTTAATCGCTAACGGGTTTGTCGCAGGTCCAAAGCAGGTTCTCGCGACAGATTTACTCCAGAACCGTTTCGTTCTCTCGCGATGTTCCTTCAGTTCCATTTACAGCGTTCAGAGTCATCGTACGCTCGTCGAAGCCAAACCCTCAGGGTTAGCGCCGCGCGGACGATCTTCCCGTCTGAGGTCTGTGTTGGCGGTAAACAGAAAGCGAGAGAACCGCGCGACTGTGGCGCTGGATGTGCGTGTGGCGTCAGTAGAAGCAGACGGTGTGAAGGAACGGCCGCTGGCTCTTCTCCTCAAACTCCTGCAGAAGCTCATCGATCTCGTTCTCCATGTCGTCCGTGTGCTGAATCTGAGAGACAGAAACAATCGCTCGTTAAAAACCCCGCCACATTTACGCAAGGTTTACGTAACAAGCTCAATTATTGCATTTCTTCTGGATTTCAAAGATTATGTAAGAACGATCATTTGCTTCATGAAACAAGCAGAACGGAAATGTTTGTAAAAATTAGTACATTTAATGAGAATATGAAAGCATTCTTACCAAAAATGTTGTGCTGAAAACAAAAGAATGATGTGACGAATGTACATGAAATGTATAAAATTATTAAGTACATAATAATAAAAAAAATAAGTTAAGTGAAGTTGACAATTCACTTAACTTTTTTTATTTATTTATTATAATTTACTTAATTTTAATGCAATGGGTTTAATAATAATAATAATTAAAAAAAAAAGTTAAGTGAACTTAACAATTCACTTAACTTTTTTTTATTATTTACTTAATTTTAAGGCAACGGGTTTAATAATAATAATTAAAAAAATAAGTTAAGTGAACTTAACAATTCACTTAACTTTTTTTTATTATTTACTTAATTTTAAGGCAACGGGTTTAATAATAATAATTAAAAAAATAAGTTAAGTGAACTTAATTCACTTAACTTTTTTTTATTATTTACTTAATTTTAAGGCAACGGGTTTAATAATAATAATTAAAAAAATAAGTTAAGTGAACTTAACAATTCACTTAACTTTTTTATTTATTTATTATTATTTACTTAATTTTAATGCAATGGGTTTAATAATAATAATAATTAAAAAAAATAAGTTAAGTGAACAACAATTCACTTAACTTTTTTTATTATTTACTTAATTTTAAGGCAACGGGTTTAATAATAATAATTAAAAAAATAAGTTAAGTGAACTTAACAATTCACTTAACTTTTTTTTATTATTTACTTAATTTTAAGGCAACGGGTTTAATAATAATAATTAAAAAAATAAGTTAAGTGAACTTAATTCACTTAACGTTTTATTATTATTTACTTAATAATTTTAATGCAACGGGTTTACTAACTTTTTTTAAGTTAAGTCAACTAATAATTTTTTTTAAAAAAGTTAAGTGAACTTAACAATTCACTTAACTTTTTATTTTTATTTTTTGATAAATGATAAATGTACATGAAATGTATAAATTGTTGATAAAACCATTCTCGTGTAAATTATTGCATTTGATTAACAACAATGTTTTTAGCGACAATTTACACATTTTATTATTACTTAAGCATTTACTTATTTTTGCATCACTAAGAAACTATTATAGTTTTAATTAATACTATAATATATATTATATTTATAGTATTAATACTATAAATATAATTTAATTAATAAATTTTTTTGTTTTATTTTTATGTAAAATATGAAACACCCACCACTACCTGATAAAACTCATTGTAATTTTAATTAATTAAAATTAATGATAAAATTTATAATATATATATATATATATTTTTAAAATGTAATTATACTTTACATTTAAAAAAACAGACATATTTATAAAAAAAATAAATAAAAAAAATTACGTAACTAAAACGTTAAAAACATCCATCTTTATTTGACCCTTTAACTCTATTCTAATTCTATTTTTTTATATATAAAAAAAAACTTAACCCTTTGTTTTCTAACCATTTGTTTACTTAAAAAAAGCCTCTAACACTAGCTTTCTCTATTCTATGTTTTATTTTTAATTATTATAGAATTAATAAACAACCCTTGCTAGTGTACTAGTTAAGCTAACTGAGACTTGTTATAGACTTGTATATTATTGACTTTGATTGCTTCTATTGTCCTCATTTATAAGATAAAACATCTGCTAAATGACTAAATGTAATGTGGTTATTTTTATGTCTGTATACTTTATATTCAGTTTTAGCTTAAGTTATATTAGTACATCAAATTAAACTACATGAAAACAAGAAATAGTGCTTTGCAACCAGCTGAAATAAAATAAGTTAAATAAAAAATAAAAAAATATATATATATATATATATAATAAAAAAAAATATATATATAAAATATTATTTTTTATGGCTTTATTTATTTATTTATTATTGTTGTGTAGTTAACTATAATAACCCTGATTTCTTGTAAAATCATGAAAACACTTACAGAAATTTGCATAATCAGAGAAACAATGTGTACGTATGCTTTTATGCACATTTATTAAACTGTTGGTTTAATGGAGCAGGCACAGAGTACGTGTGTTGAAGTGAAAGCAGTGTGTTTGTGGTGTTTGTGTGTGTACTCACACACTGGCAGAGCTCACAGATGAGGAAGGCCCCCAGCGTAGCCTCCTCGTGATTGTCCTGAATGTCCACATTAATGACGTGCACCGGCTGAAGAGTCTCCTGCTCACGAGAGTTCAGATCTGAAAGAGAGACGGACGTGATTCTGGAGCCACACACACACACACACATACTCTCTCACACACACACACACTCCTCACCCTCCAGCACCTGGTCATACACACGCTCCTCACACACACACACACATACTCTCTCACACACACACACTCTCTCACACACACACACACACACACACACACACACACACTCCTCACCCTCCAGCACCTGGTCGTACCCACGCTCCTCACACACACACTCATATACACACACACACACTCCTCACCCTCCAGCACCTGGTCGTACACACGCTCCTCACACACACACACACACACACACACACTCCTCACCCTCCAGCACCTGGTCGTACACACGCTCCTCACACACACACACACCTCACCCTCCAGCACCTGGTCGTACACACGCTCCTCACACACACACACACACACACACACACACTCCTCACCCTCCAGCACCTGGTCGTACACACGCTCCTCACACACACACGCTCCTCACACACACACACCTCACCCTCCAGCACCTGGTCGTACACGCGCTCCTCACACACACACACACTCCTCACCCTCCAGCACCTGGTCGTACACACGCTCCTCACACACACACACACACACACTCCTCACCCTCCAGCACCTGGTCGTACACACGCTCCTCACACACACACACACACACACACTCCTCACCCTCCAGCACCTGGTCGTACACACGCTCCTCACACACACACACACACACACACACTCCTCACCCTCCAGCACCTGGTCGTACACACGCTCCTCACACACACACACACACACACACACTCCTTACCCTCCAGCACCTGGTCGTACACACACACACACACACACACACACACACACACACACTCCTCACCCTCCAGCACCTGGTCGTACACACGCTCCTCACACACACACACACACTCCTCACCCTCCAGCACCTGGTCGTACACACGCTCCTCACACACACACACACACACACACACACACACACTCCTCACCCTCCAGCACCTGGTCGTACACACGCTCCTCACACACACACACACACACTCCTCACCCTCCAGCACCTGGTCGTACACACGCTCCTCACACACACACACACACACACACACACACACTCCTCACCCTCCAGCACCTGGTCGTACACACGCTCCTCACACACACACACACACACACACACACACACACACACACTCCTCACCCTCCAGCACCTGGTCGTACACACGCTCCTCACACACACACACACACACTCCTCACCCTCCAGCACCTGGTCGTACACACGCTCCTCACACACACACACACACACTCCTCACCCTCCAGCACCTGGTCGTACACACGCTCCTCACAGGTGATCACCAGGTCAAACTGCTCTTTGCAGCTCTGGAAGCGCTCGGGCCGTGTCTTAATGCGCTTGTTGCGGTCCAGCATGTGCAGGATCCCGTTCTGTGTGTATCTGAGCAGAGCGGTCAAGGAACACAAACACCGGAGTCTCCACAACACATCAAACCCGGGGCCTGTACCATGAAGCTGGATTAGCTGGTTAAGTTTCAGTTTAGTTTGCACCAATCCTGGGTTTTAGGTACCATGAAACTGGCTTGGCTTTTAGCTGCGTTCGTTGCCATAGTAACCAACACGCCACATTGGCTTTTAGCAGCGTTCGTTGCCGTAGTAACCTACACTCCACATTGGCTTTTAGCTGCGTTCGTTGCCGTAGTAACCTACACTCCACATTGGCTTTTAGCAGCGTTCGTTGCCGTAGTAACCTACACTCCACATTGGCTTTTAGCTGCGTTCGTTGCCATAGTAACCAACACTCCACATTGGCTTTTAGCTGCGTTCGTTGCCGTAGTAACCTACACTCCACATTGGCTTTTAGCTGCGTTCGTTGCCATAGTAACCTACACGCCACATTGGCTTTTAGCAGCGTTCGTTGCCGTAGTAACCTACACTCCACATTGGCTTTCAGC
>CM041793.1:87789252-87796752 GCA_023376895.1 Aspiorhynchus laticeps | reverse complement strand
TTTGTAAATTTCCTATATTAAAACTTAATTTTTGATTAGTAATATGCATTGCTAAGAACTTCATTTGAACAACTTTAAAGGTGATTTTCTCAATATTTAGATTTTTTTGCACCCCCAGATTCCAGATTTACAAATATTGTTCTATCATAACAAACCATACATCAATGGAAAGATTATTTATTCAGCTTTCAGATGATGTAGAAATCTTAATTTCACAAAATTTGACCCTTATGACTGGTTTTGTGCTCCAGGGACACATATACTATATTGACAAAAGTATTGGCACCCCCTTCTAATGAACAGGTTTGACTACTTTAGTAATTTCTATGAGTACAAATCTTAATGTTAAAGCATATAATGATATTCTAGGAAATTGTGTGCTTCTAATATTATAGCAACAGTTTGGACTCTTTTCTATTCTAACATGACAATGTCTCTGTGTATAAGACAAGGTTCAAAAAGAAAATGATTGATTGAGTCAGTGTGGAAGAACTTGACTGGTCTGCATAAAACCAAGTCCTAATCCCAGTTTAACACCTCTGGTGTGACTGTAAATGCACAAAAACTCATCACCAAACACCAATGACTTGTACATACACTATATAGACAAAAGTATTGGCACCCCCTTCTTTAGAACAGATGCTCTTCCAAATCTGTGGCAACAACGATGGGAACATAATTCATGTATTTAAAAATTGTATTTCATCTCTGTAGCAACAGTTTTGTAAGTGTCTAAAATGACTGAACCCATATGTACAAGTCATTGGTGTTTGGTGATGAGTTTTTGTGCATTTACAGTCACACCAGAGGTGTTAAACTGGGATTAGGACTTGGTTTTATGCAGACCAGTCAAGTTCTTCCACACTGACTGAATCAATCATTTTCTTTTTGAACCTTGTCTTATACACAGAGACATTGTCATGTTAGAATAGAAAAGAGTCCAAACTGTTGCTATAATATTAGAAGCACACAATTTCCTAGAATATCATTATATGCTTTAACATTAAGATTTGTACTCATAGAAATTACTAAAGTAGTTAATTAGAAGGGGTGCCAATACTTTTGGCAATATAGTGTATATGGCACTGAACAGTCATACCTGACTTCACAGGAATCCAGAACTAACTCAAAGTCGTGGTTTAGTGTAATCTGCTCATGTGACGCATCAGGCGTCCTGAAGAGAAATGATGCATTTACTCACCCTCGTGTCGTTCCAAACCCGTACGAAACACAACAGAAGACTCTTTCACAGTATATAAAGTCAGGTTTGGAGCGACACGAGGGTGAGTAAATAACAAAACGATTGATTTGGGTGAACGATCCTTTTTAATGAGAGCAACAGAACCAAAACATGGAGCTCATCTAAAACGCCGAGGCTCGTACCGAAGCGCTTGCGATTTAAACGATGCATTATATTAACAGCTTTCAGTCACGTGACCGGATGGGCAAAACATACATAGCACTGCAGCACAAACGTATCAATTTTTCATCTGTTTCACAGCCGCTAATATTGTGATCACGTCTCAAAAGAATAAAACAAAGGTATTTCTGAACAAAATGCAAGTTTTGGCCATTTGCAATCCATATTAAGTAATATTTAAATCATTAAACAGTGCGACGAAATGTTGTAAAGTGCCTTAATATGTTTAAAACGGTAATATTAATAGATCAAATTCAGTATTCGCCATATTAATGATGCATAGTTTACATGATGAGGCCGGAATATGAACGCTTCAGTGTTTGGGAAGCGCTTAATGTGAAACTTTGCACATTGTGTTTATATTCTGGCTTCATCTTGTTGCTTGTACAAAATATACATCATCATCAATAAGGTGTTCTCGCCTTTTAATATCTGCGTTTTACTACCGATGCAATCTGCGTAAAAATAAAGCTTGGTTTTGTCCTCCAGGTGGACGTCACGTGAAAGCTACCAAGATAATCATGCTAAAAAATTAAATATTCCAAAAATGGTTTTGCAGAGCGATGCCATGAAAGAACCATATTCCGGGTTCCTCATGTAGAGTTGCTAAGCAACCGATTTTTTTCTTACACTGTGTCGTAACTACACGCGACTCAGCCAATCAGAAGCGTGTGTGGGCGGAGCCTCTCGGGAAGCACACTGCACTCGACAGAATTGATGAGTTTATAATTAACTCATATCAAACCATTATTAGATGTACACACTGAGTGTCTGATACCATCTTTGTTATGGAATACGCTTGTTCGTTCGCAGTTTTAACGTTTATGTTTTCTTTAATTTATTTTCAAGATCTGAGGTAAACTGTCGCTGCTTTCAGGTCACGCAAAATGATATTCAAACACATATTAGACACTTTTGATATTGAATAAAGCTCGTAATCGGTATCTGAGATTATCACTGTCGTAGTTTGAATGTTGTTGTTCCAGCCGCGACGTCGCGGAAATTTAAATAATTTCTAAAATAGAAGTTTCGCGTGTCGCAGCTAGTTAAGACAAAAACTCTGATTAACATTGAAAATATACCTTTTATCGCGTGTAGTTATGACACAGAATATTTTATAATCTAAACAACCTTTAAAGCCCCGTTCACACCAAGAACGATAACGATATTAGCGTCCACGCCAGCAAACGATATCGTGTTTATTCTAAGCGCGTCTGTCGCTTTAAATTTTTGAGCTTGTTAGGATTGATTCTGATTGGCTGTCAATGTTTGTATCATTCATCGGCTGATTCCAACGATATCGTTATAGCTGTGGTGTGAACTCTGCTATTCGTTAATAAAGCTAACGACGATTTTTAGAACTATATCGTTATCGTTCTTGGTGTGAACGGGGTTTAAAGAAACTCGTTTACAAAAGAAAGGTTTCATGGATGTTCAAGGTTCTTCATGGAACCATCGATGCCAAGTGTTTTTGCATTGGGTCAGTGTCCGTGTCGTAACAATTATTATTTAATTATGTAATTAGCATCTCACGACTTATACAATGTGAGCCTGGAGCACAAAAGCAGTTTTAAGTAACACATGTATATTTGTAGCAATAGCCAATACATTGTATGGCTCAAAATTATACATTTTTATGCCAAAAATCATTGATATTAACATCATGTTCCATTAAGTAAATTTCCTACATTAAAACTTAATTATTAATTAGTAATATGCATTGCTAAGAACTTAATTTGAACAACTTTAAAGGTGATTTTCTCAATATTTAGATTTTTTTGCACTCTCAGATTCGTTTTCAAATAGTTGTATCTCAGCCAAATATTGTCCTATCATAACAAACCATACATCAATGGAAAGCTAATTTATTCAGCTTCAGATGATGTATACATCTCGATATCAAAAAATTTACTCTTATGACTGGTTTTGTGCTCCAGGGACATGTATGGCTTTGTGGAGTCTTCGGAAAGACTGAGTCCCTCACAGCCTCATTTTCGTTCCTGTCAAAAATGAAATATATATCCTCATTTCTACTAATTTCATCCGCTAACAAAAAGGTTCCATGGATTTAGGATTTAATTTCCATGAACTTATGATGATAGTACCATGATATTTCACCGTGGTACTGTTTTGTAACCATCATTACCAATGCATTACAAAATCAAATTCTTTGATTACTTCCTTAGTCTGAATACGTTTGGTCGTCTAATCGATCAAGGGTTTGGTTTGGCTCTGGCAGGTATGCTAGGGATACAGCTCCTTGTCTTTACGGACCAGGTCGTTGTACATCTGCTCGTAAGTGGTTTTGAAGTCGAAAATGTTGGGTTTGTCCGGAGCGGGTCCTGGGAGTTTCACGTGGGTTCCTGTGCCGAAGGAACGCACATCAAACCCTCGCTTGCTGTGGGAATAACAGAGAGACGGTGAGAAAAACAACACATCAGAACAGAGCTGCCTGACCATCAACAGGTCAGAAACCAGGCTGTGATGAACAATTATTTAATTATGTAATTAGCATCTCACCACTTATACAACGTGAGCCTGAAGCACAAAAGCAGTCATTAACAGTGTTGTGTTAGTTACTCAAAGAATGTAATATATAGTTACTCCTTTCAAAAGTAACTGTTACTTTCTGGCAGCAGTCATTAGTTACATTGTTTCTTCACAGCTGTAACAATGTATCTTCCACATAAATGTTACTAATAACATATTTTGACCAAAATACACATTTATTACAAACACTCAATAATTAATCAAGTATTAGTGTTGTATTAATCTCATTAATTATCATGTGTAGCTTAATTGAAATTTCTCCGTTACCCATATATACGATTATATTTCATTATGCATTTATCAAATCACATAAGTTTGTAAGAAGCGGTTTAATTTTCCAAAAATTATAGTAATATAACGTGCTGATCAGAGGGATGTAACGCCAGAGTAGTGTTCAGATCATGTGTGACTCGTTAAAATTATGAACATAAATCAGGAATTATTTAATTGTTGGATATTAAATCAGCGTGTCGAGGCATCAAAAGCTGGTAACTGTAATATTATTACTGAAATCTTATTAGTTACTGCAAAATGTAATATTATTACAGTAACTAGTTACTGCTCATCATAAGTAACACAAGTATATTTGTAGCAATAGCCAATTATCAATAGTCAAAATTATCAATTTATGCCAAAAATCATTAGGATATTAAGACATTTCCTACCGTGAATATATCAAAACTTAATTTTTGATTAGTAGTATGCATCGCTAAGAAACTTTAAAGGCGATTTTCTCAATATTTTGCACCCTCAGATTTTTAAATACTTGTATCTCAGCCAAATATTGTCCGATCATAACAAACCATACATCAATGGAAAGCTATGTATTCAGATTTCAGATGATGCATACATCTCAATATCATAAAATCGACTCTTATGACTGGTTTTGTGCTCCAGAGTCACATATGCGAGTCTTCTTCAGTACTTTATGTACTTGAGTCCCTCACAGCCTCATTTTTGTTCCTGTCAGATATTAAATATAGCACTAACTTGATTAACATCTATACTTTTTCTCTCATTTCTACTCGTTTTATCTGCTAACTAAAAGGTTCCGTGGATTTATGTAACTGTTACCGTGGTATTATTATGAATACCATAGTAAATAAGATGATATTTCACCGTGGTACTGCAGTACGGTTTTGTAACACAGCATTACACAGCTTTCTTAGTCTGACTAACGTTACTTTATTCCAGAACTTTCTCTGTTTGTCGATTTAAGCTTTTTAACGATCTCCATCAGCTTCCGTGAGTCCGGACGCGTTAAATTAGCGGGTTTTTGTGTAAATGATTCCGGTTCGGTTCGGTTCTCGAGGTCTGACCGTCTCGGTTCCGATTCCGATCCGCGTTTGGATCATCTGGACACCGATCCAAATTAAACAAAACGACGGAGAATACCGGCGAGGCGGATGAACTCGGTGTCTCGTCGTTACCTCAGGATGTTGTGCGCTTCCATGCTGCGGTTCTGGTTGCTGGAGCACACGACCGCGACACGCAGCGGATCGGCCGGCATCGCTATCTAAAGCCCGGTGACGGTGGAGCGGGTTTGAGAGATCGGTTCGGCGCGGGAGCTCGGTTCGGCGCTTCTACTCGGATCCGCTGAGGAGAGGAAAATGGCGGTTGCGCTGCGTAGCTGTCAGCGCGGCGTCACAGTGGGGGGAGGGGAAGTGGGCGGGGCTTCGGATGAAAAACACCGCCAATCGCGTGTTATTGGACACAAAAACGTATATTAATTTACATATGCAGTTTTTTAATTTTTTATTGCAGATTTTAGAACAAAGAACATAGAACATACAAGATTTAAATTAAATCAAAACAAATACTATAAAGAAAATTAAATCACGTCAGTAAACAAGCACAAATAATATATATATATATATATATATATATATTAAAAAAATGTTTTTTTTGTTATTTCTTGTTTCTTTTAACGTATACAGGTAGTGACTTATTTCTGTTTTAAAATGAGTATAATTAGTTTTTTCACTGTTTATTTACATTTGTGAATACATAATGATGAGTACATTCACAATATACTACTTTTGAAATCAACAGTATACTCATAAAAAAATAAAACATTATTTTCTTTGAGTTGCAGTTCAATATTAGTACTATGTTTAACAATAAAAAAACCAAATCACACAAAATACAATCATAAAATATTTATAATTTTCCTTCAAATCAATGTCGTTACCAAACTGTTTACATATGCAGATTAGCATCTTTTAAGACCACCCTAGCAACCATTTCTTCCAAAAAGCACCTAGCAACACATTTAGCAATTTTAAAAATTAATTTGGCAACTTTTAATAAGTGACTCAGACAATAAAAAGCACATTTTACATCTAAAATACACAAAAAGACGAAACTAAGCACTTAAATCGAGTTATTTACAATTATTAAATTTAATAATAATTTAATAATTGTTCACACTTTGTTAGTAGCTGTGATTGTTGATCAGAAAAATTAAAAAGATACTAGTAACTTCCCAGGACATTATCTATAATAACCTTGTAATCTGAAAACATGATGTTTAATTTAAAATGCAGGTAAAAACAATACAGAAAATGATTAATATTAACATAATACATTGTGCTCTATTTTTACAGGCTTTTCTTCAAGTGTAGCTCACTAACTAACTACTAGCACACTTCGTTATATAAGCAATTATGCTGTTAAATATCAGCATAATTATTGAGAATGTGCAGTATTACTAGTTTACTAATTAAATTGTAATCATTCAAAAGTGTTCAATAATTCAATGTATTTAAGATACTGTTATTTATACTTTAATATTATATTACGCATGTTATTTTACAAACAAATCTAAATTGACATATATATATATATATAATAAATATGAGATTTGATGCTGTGACGCAATTTCGCGTCGTGATTACACGATGACGTCACCGCGCGATGACGTCACAACGTCATTTAGCAACAAATCGACCCTCCTTCAGCAACGTGCTCTGAAGACGACTGTACATACGGGTCATTCCACTCCTAAATACCCCTCTTCATTATGCACACATCAAACCTCGGAAAAAATCATATTTTCACACCTATTATTTTCAGCTTTAGACACCTTTTTTTATCATGGGATTCATTTAAAAGGGATTTTACGCAGAAATTGTTATAAAACAATCATGTACTTACTGTTCATGTGTCCCTGATAACAATTTAATGATAAAAATATCATAATTTTCACATTTTAGATGCTAAAAATCCACAAATTGTGTCTCTTTATTTTTGTAAAAAAAAAAAAAAAATTTTTTAATTTGAACTAAAACCACAATTTTGTCAGATGTTAATCAGCAAGAAATATTTTATTATTAATTGTCTTCACTATTTTTATTTTTATCAACATTTTACATCAAAAAAATATATTTAATAAAACAAAAATATGAGTTGTCGTGATTTTGAAGTATTTACCGAAACCATGTTTTTTCATTAAAATGATTAATAAATGAAGTAAATAACAAGTTTATAACCCTGTAACAATGATAAATGCATATATTTGTGACGAGGTT
>CM041793.1:87706752-87779252 GCA_023376895.1 Aspiorhynchus laticeps | reverse complement strand
TATGAAACCACTAGTAAACATTTCAAAAACGTCCAACTAAAACTCCAAAGCATGTTTCAGAAATAAAAAGTTTCCGTGCTAACGTTTCGAGAACATTATTAAAACCCAGATAACTTTGAGCGAACGTTCTACTAACGTTACTAGAATAACGTTTGTTCTTGTTAGCCGGGTACAGAACGTTTCCAACGTTATTATTAGCCAGAAAACATATATAGCGGGGCATGTTGTCACATGCTAACAGCCTATGATTATGAAACACAAACAACTTATAAAACAACAAAAATGTGAAAGAGTACAAATAAATATGACCTCATCTGAGTCTCTCAGTTTTTACTGATCTGTTGATTCTGATCAGATGTTTATCGTCGCTCAGGCGTTTAATAATAATAATGATTAAAGATTAAAATCCCCGCGGCCTCAGAAGCCTGGAAAACTGCTGTGTCTGGTGTTTGAGTTTAATGGAGCCTGAAAACACGCTGTTGAGGCTGAGATTGTTCATCTGAGCGTGTGTTTGTGTTTATATACTGAGCTGAAGTGAACGACGAGCGGTTACTCGGTGCGTTACGAGCGAGAGATGGACGGAACGGATGCGGAGACCGACAGACGGCCCTGAGGCCGAGAGAGAGAGTGAGAGAGAGAGAGACACAGAGATAGTGAGAGAGAGAGAGAGAGAGAGAGAGAGAGAGAGAGAGAGGGAGAGAGACACAGAGAGAGAGACAGAGAGAGAGACACAGAGAGAGAGAGAGAGAGTGAGGGAGAGAGACACAGAGAGAGAGAGAGAGAGAGAGAGAGACACAGAGAGAGAGAGAGAGAGAGAGAGAGAGAGAGAGAGAGAGAGAGAGAGAGAGAGAGAGACATGTCTGAGATCCTGACGGTGGACGCTATCTTCTTCGGCCTGCTGGTGTTCTCCGGCATCATAGGAAACATTCTGGTCATCAATGTGGTGAGAGAGAACCATCCAACACCAATAACCAAGATACATGTTTTTATTTCAGTGCATTTATCTGTTTTGACTGACTTACAGTGCAATCAAAGCACACACTGTTTCTTGCTTTCCCTGGGACTCGAACTCGTGACCTTGGCGTTGCGAGCGACATGATCTAGTTTGACTAGTATCACTAGCTGTCAGTCCTGTGTCGTGTGTTTCCCGCCCTCTTGTGTCCATATTTGGTTAGTTTCCTGTCCTTGTTAAGTGTGATTAGTAGTATATTCTGTTTAGGCGTGTTTTTGTTATTATGTGTAATTAACTTGTGTATTTAAGTTTCTGTCTGTTTAGTGAGTTTCGTCTGGTCTACTCGTTACTCCACCGTGACAGAAGACCAGACCGACACAGTAAGCGGCGCCCATTCACCTCGTTTTGTGTTCGTTTTTGTGTGTTCCTGTTTGTGTTTCCCCCGCGGCTTGGAAGTCGCCGCTCGTCATCCCACCCTAGCCAGCTGATATTCGGCGTGGGAGTTCGGCGGGATCGCCGCGAGTCCGCTGGCCGCTCATCTGTCAAGTTCGCCGGCCGCTACGAAGTCAGCCCGCCGATCGTGGCTCACTCAAGTCTGTCAGCCGATCATCTGTCCAGCCCGCCGGCCGCTACGACGTCAAGCCCGCCGGCTGTGGCTATCCCAAGCCCGCCGGCCGTTCTGAAGTCAAGCCCGCCAGCCGCTACGACGTCAAGCCCGCCGGCTGTGGCTCTTCAGCTCCAGAGGATCCAGTTCCGTAGTCAAAGCCAGGAGTGCCGTTCCCGGTTCCAGAGGATCCAGTTCCCTAGTTCCGGCCAGGAGTGCCGTTTTAAGTCTTGCATCATCCTCAGGAACAGTTTTAATTTATCTTGTCTTGTCGGTCTAGTCCATGGAGACTGATCTGGGGCAGGCGGCTCCTCTGGTTATCGCCACGGAGACCATTCCCAGCCACCTGCCTCTCCTGTCATGGAGATTGAAGCAGTTCCTGAGTGTACCCTGTGAGGGCCCCTGACTCCACGTCCAGCCCGAGGAGGGTTGTGGTGCTCCCGTCATGCCCAGTAAAGACCTCAGCTTCCGAGCTTTGCCCAGTGTGGACTTCCTGTTCCTGAGGATAGCCCCGAAGGGCTCCTGATACCCCCATGGATTTTTTTTTGGGGGGGTAGTAGAGTTCCGGATGTAGTGGCCGGGCCGAGTGGGACGAGGCCACAGCCATAAGGACCACCTGCCATGGCCTCCAGAGCTCCCTGCACCACCATGGGTTCCATCTGTCTGTTCCACTCTGGAGGCCCCGTCCTGTTAGTGTATCCGTGTCTGTCCTGAGGGGCCTCCAAAGCCCCCCCCCCCCCCCTCCCTGGTGGTACTGTTACAGCGTGGGTCGCGCCTTCCGGGAGGGGGGAGTTATGTCAGTCCTGTGTCGTGTGTTTCCCGCCCTATTGTGTCCATATTTGGTTAGTTTTGGTTAGTTAATTCGTATCCAGCTGTGTTTTTGTTATTATGTGTAATTAACTTGTGTATTTAAGTTTCTGTCTGTTTAGTGAGTTTCGTCTGGTCTACTCGTTACCCCCCGGTGTTCCTGTGTGTCTGCCCCGCCTTGTCTCGCCTCATCTACATTGAAGACTGTTAATTTGAGTTTATCCTCATCTGCATGTTCCTTGTTCCTCCCTGCTGTGTGCACCGTGACATTAACTAATTATGAATTATCAATTATGAATTTATCATTTTCACAAAACATTTCATATTTAATCGCTTTTATTTAATCTAAAATCAATATTTAATATCAAGTTACTATTAAAACGCAAATTAAATTATTTAATTAATTCCATGCAATTTTAAATAAAATTAAAAACATATTCTTTAAAGGTGCCATAGAATGGAAAACTGTGTTTATCTTGGCATAGTTGAATAATAAGAGTTCTGTATGGAAATGACATACAGTGAGCCTCAAACACCATTGTTTCCTCCTCCTTATGTAAATCTCATGAATGCAAAAGACCAGTGAAAAATAGGCGAATCAGAACATAACACCGACTGTGACGTAACAGTCAGGATCACTAATAGTTACGCCCCCAACATTTGCATAACGTATACCAGCCCATGTTCTATGCCAGACGCCAGCCGAGCTATCAGAAGTTCAATCAGAGCAGAGCGCAACATTGAGCCGCGCTGTGAAACAGCCAATCAGAGCAGAGCTCAACATTGAGCCGCGCTGTGAAACAGCCAATCAGAGCAGAGCGCAACATTGAGCCGCGCTGTGAAACAGCCAATCAGAGCAGAGCGCAACATTGAGCCGCGCTGTGAAACAGCCAATCAGAGCAGAGCTCAACATTGAGCCGCGCCGTGAAACAGCCAATCAGAGCAGAGCTCAACATTGAGCCGCGCTGTGAAACAGCCAATCAGAGCAGAGCTCAACATTGAGCCGCACCGTGAAACAGCCAATCAGAGCAGAGCTCAACATTGAGCCGCAACGTGAAACAGCCAATCAGAGCAGAGCTCAACATTGAGCCGCGCTGTGAAACAGCCAATCAGAGCAGAGCTCAACATTGAGCCGCACCGTGAAACAGCCAATCAGAGCAGAGCTCAACATTGAGCCGCGCTGTGAAACAGCCAATCAGAGCAGAGCTCAACATTGAGCCGCGCTGTGAAACAGCCAATCAGAGCAGAGCTCAACGTTATTATTCATGACCCTTCCAAATAAGCCAATAACGGACCGTTTCATTCTGGGGAGAAATCCTAGGGTTGTAAATGCACTTGTAAAACTGTTTCTGGAGAATTTTTGCACTTATCTAAGCCACATACCTTCTGTGTAGATATCAGAGAACAATTTAAATAAAATATTGAATCAGTGCATTCTATGGCACCTTTAAAGACAAAAACTGTGTTCTAATGAGCATTACCAATCAAAAACGAGAAACAAGTAGACCATATGGATGCAACAATATATAATTTAGTTTCTGATTGTGGGCTGCAATGCAACATTTGATTGTGTTTCCCGCTCTTGACTCTTGTGTCCGCAGGTGTTCCAGTGCGCTAAAGAAAGCTCCTCCCGCCACCTGCCGCCGTCCGACACCATCCTGGTGAACCTGTGCATGGCCAACCTGCTGACGTCGGTGTTCCGGACGGTGCCGATCTTCGTGTCGGATCTGGGTCTGGAGGTGTCGCTGTCGCCGGGCTGGTGCCGCGTCTTCATGCTGCTGTGGGTGTGGTGGCGCTCCGTGGGCTGCTGGGTGACTCTGGCCCTCAGCGCCTTCCACTGCGCGACCCTGCGGCGGCAGCACGTTAGCATGGGTCCGCTGGGCCAGCAGCGCGAGCGCCGGCGCGTCTGGGGCGTCCTTGGCGTCGTCTGGGGCGTCAACCTGCTGTACTCGCTGCCGGCGCTGGTGTTTACGACGCACGTGCGCGGAAACGCTACGGTGGAGCTGATGGTGATCAGCTGCACGACTCGCCCGCTGCTGGGCTGCGTTTGGGAGTTTCCCACCGACCAGCAGGGCTACGCCTTCGCCTCCACGTCGCTGGCGCTCAACGAGGTCATGCCGCTGATCCTGATGGTCGGGACTAATTTCGCGACGCTGCACTCGCTGGCCAAACACATCCGGGCGGTTACGGCGGGCGGCGCGGTGGAGCTGGACCGGCACGCGTCCAGCGAGAGGAAAGCGGGTCACGTGATCATGGCTCTGGTCGCGCTGTTCGTCGGCTGCTGGGTGCTGCAGGTCGCCGCGGTCACGTACTACAACCACAACGGCGGGAAGCACGCGGAGGGACTGCTGACCGTCGCGCATTTCTCGGCGTCGCTCTTCGTGGGCTTCAGTCCGCTGGTGGTGGCGCTCGGACACGGGAAACTGCGCCGGAGAATCAGCGCGATGATGCAGCGCTGGAGCAAACGCCCGCGAGCGGACGACGCCGCCGCGCAGAAAGACGCGACAGTCGTGAAAACCGTACAGAGCGGGAAAACGTGACTTTTATTTGCATCAAATCATGTGTGCAAAATGGGGACATTTTATTTTTCAGAGTTCACAGATAAATAAAAAGCTACGAAAAACTGTTTATTTGAAATAGAAATCGTTTGATCAATTTAATATGGAAATCCGTTTCTGCCGCTGAATAAAGTAGTTTTTATCTCACAATTCTGACTTTTTTTCCCGCAAGTACGAGTTTATATCTTGCAATTGAGAAATATAAAAAGTCATAATTGCGAGATATAAACTCATAATTACGAGAAAAAGTCATAATTGCGAGATATAAACTCATAATTGAGAGAAAAAGTCATAATTGCGAGATATAAACTCATAATTGCGAGAAAAAGTCATAATTGCGAGATATAAACTGATAATTGTGAGAAAAAGTCATAATTGCGAGATATAAACTCATAATTGCAAGAAAAAGTCATAATTGCGAGAAAGTCATAATTGCGAGATATAAACTGATAATTGCGAGAAAAAGTCAGAATTTCGAGATATAAACTCATAATTGCAAGAAAAAGTCATAATTGCGAGAAAGTCATAATTGCGAGATATAAACTCATAATTGCGAGAAAAAAGTCAGAATTTCGAGATATAAACTCATAATTGTGAGAAAAAAGTCATTATTGCGAGATATAAACTCATAATTGTGAGAAAAAGTCATAATTGCGAGATATAAACTCATAATTGTGAGAAAAAGTCATAATTGCGAGATATAAACTCATAATTGTGAGAAAAAGTCATTATTGCGAGATATAAACTTATAATTGCAAGAAAAAGTCATAATTGCGAGATATAAACTCATAATTGCGAGAAAAAGTCATAATTGCGAGATATAAACTCATAATTGCGAGAAAAAGTCATAATTGCGAGATATAAACTCATAATTGCGAGAAAAAGTCATAATTGCGAGATATAAACTCATAATTGCGAGAAAAAGTCATAATTGCGAGATATAAACTCATAATTGTGAGAAAAAGTCATAATTGCGAGATATAAACTCATAATTGTGAGAAAAAGTCATAATTGCGAGATATAAACTCATAATTGTGAGAAAAAGTCATAATTGCGAGATATAAACTCATAATTGTGAGAAAAAGTCATAATTGCGATATAAACTCATAATTGCGAGAAAAAGTCATAATTGCGAGATATAAACTCATAATTGCGAGAAAAAGTCATAATTGCGAGATATAAACTCATAATTGTGAGAAAAAGTCATAATTGCGAGATATAAACTCATAATTGCGAGATATAAACTCATAATTGTGAGAAAAAGTCATAATTGCGAGATATAAACTCATAATTGCGAGATATAAACTCATAATTGCGAGATATAAACTCATAATTGTGAGAAAAAGTCATAATTGCGAGATATAAACTCATAATTGCGAGATATAAACTCATAATTGTGAGAAAAAGTCATAATTGCGAGATATAAACTCATAATTGTGAGAAAAAGTCATAATTGCGAGATATAAACTCATAATTGTGAGAAAAAGTCATAATTGCGAGATATAAACTCATAATTGCGAGAAAAAGTCATAATTGCGAGATATAAACTCATAATTGTGAGAAAAAGTCATAATTGCGATATAAACTCATAATTGCGAGAAAAAGTCATAATTGCGAGATATAAACTCATAATTGCGAGAAAAAGTCATAATTGCGAGACAAACTCATAATTGCGAGAAAAAATCATAATTGCGAGATATAAACTCATAATTGCGAGAAAAAATCATAATTGCGAGATATAAACTCATAATTGCGAGAAAAAGTCATAATTGCGAGATATAAACTCATAATTGCGAGAAAAAGTCATAATTGCGAGATATAAACTCATAATTGTGAGAAAAAAATCATAATTGCGAGATATAAACTCATAATTGCGAGAAAAAGTCATAATTGCGAGATATAAACTCATAATTGCGAGAAAAAATCATAATTGCGAGATATAAACTCATAATTGTGAGAAAAAGTCATAATTGCGAGATATAAACTCATAATTGTGAGAAAAAGTCATAATTGCGAGATATAAACTCATAATTGTGAGAAAAAGTCATAATTGCGATATAAACTCATAATTGCCTTTTTTATTTTTTATTCAGTGTCAGAAACGGGCTTCCATACTTTAATGCGTCCTTGATGAATAAAAGTATTAATTTCTTTTTAAATCACAATTATCCTAAACATTTCCACAAAAATATTGTGCAGCACATCTGTTTTCAACATTGATAATAATAATAATGTTTCTTGAGCAGCAAATCAGCATATTATTATGATTTCAGAAGATCATGACACTGAAGACTGCAGTAATGATGCTGAAAATACAGCTTTGATCACAGAAATAAATTACAGTTTAACACATATTCACATAGAAAACAGTTATTTGACTATTTTTACTGTATTTTTGATCAAATAAATACAGCCTTGGTGAGCAGAAGAGACTCAAAAACTTCAAAAATGATTTGGCTGCTATTATACATGAGAAAAGACCAAATATGAGGTGATAAAAATTATTAATGTTTTTAAAATTCCAGTAAATAATAAATCAGATGTTGTTCAAAATCCACAGTGTTTCACTGCAATTAATCTTGTTTGAAGCAGAAATCTGACAAAATTCTGAGGTTTTTGTTTTAAACAAGAAAAAAAACAATTTTCTTCGAAAATATGTATATGTATAAACCCTATGCACTTATGAGGCCCAAGTAAACAAATGCTGTTTTAACCATGTTTGCTGTTTTATTTTGTTGTATTCATAATTATGTGTAAATAAATGATGGTTTTATATGATCTGCAGTGTCAGTGCATTGCTGTTCATCGTCTCAAAAACACACGATATCTCCAGTCAAATATAAACATAATTGTAGACTGAGGAAAAAAGTCTAAATAAATTAATTCATGAGTTTAATCAGACAGACAACAGACACAATACATGTACAAACCACTCAAAGACAAACATGATGTAGTCAAATAGGTCCAAACATAATGAGTTTTCTTCAGTCTCACAGAATTGAGTTTGACAGCATGTCTCTGATATCTGACGTCTATCCAAACACAGAGATGATACGTGACAGGACTGACTTTATAAACGCCCGGAGTCTCCTGTGACCCGCGGCGAGGACGACGGGTGAGAAGGCGATGAAGCGAGCGATGATGAGCAGGAACTCCGTGGAAGATCCGCGCTTATAGTTGAAGTAGTTCACGGAGATGACGTTCCTTCCCCAAGATCAGATGAAGACCACGTTTAAGCGATTTTGAGCAATTTAATATGGAAATAAATTTACGCCACTGAATAAAACATTTAAATTCACATTTTTTATCTCACATTTCTGACTTTTTTTCACAACTGTGAGTTTATATGTTGCAATTCTGATAAATAGAAACTCGCAATTGTGAGAAAAAAAAAATAATTGTGTGAAAAAACTCAGAATTGCGAGAAAAAAAAACTCAGAATTGCATGAAAAAAGTCATAATTAAGATAAAAACTCATAATTGCGAGAAAAAAGTCATAATTAAGATAAAAACTCATAATTGCGAGAAAAAAGTCATAATTAAGATAAAAACTCCTAATTGCGAGAAAAAAGTCATAATTAAGATAAAAACACATAATTGCGAGAAAAAAGTCATAATTAAGATAAAAACTCTTAATTGTGAGAAAAAATGTCACAATTAAGATAAAAACTCTTAATTGTGAGAAAAAAACGTCACAATTAAGATAAAAACTCATAATTGCGAGAAAAAAGTCAGAATTGAGATAAAATCTCATAATTGCGAGAAAAAAGTCATAATTAAGATAAAAACACATAATTGCGAGAAAAACGTCACAATTAAGATAAAAACTCATAATTGCGAGAAAAAAGTCAGAATTGAGAAAAACTCATAATTGCGAGAAAAAAATCATAATTAAGATAAAAACTCATAATTGCGAGAAAAAAGTCATAATTAAGATAAAATCTCATAATTGCGAGAAAAAAGTCAGAATTAAGAAAAACTCATAATTGCGAGAAAAAAATCATAATTAAGATAAAAACTCATAATTGCGAGAAAAAAGTCATAATTAAGATAAAATCTCATAATTGCGAGAAAAAAGTCAGAATTAAGATAAAATCTCATAATTGCGAGAAAAATCTCATAATTGCGAGAAAAAAGTCAGAATTGCGAGATAAAAGTCAGAATTGAGAAAAACTCATAATTGCGAGAAAAAATCATAATTAAGATAAAAAGTCATAATTGCGAGAAAAAAGTCATAAGATTAAAAACTCATAATTGCGAGAAAAAAGTCAGAATTGAGGTAAAAACTCATAATTGCGAGAAAAAACTCGTAATTGAGATAAAAACTCATAATTGCGAGAAAAAACTCATAATTAAGATAAAAACTCATAATTGCAAGAAAAAGTCATAATTGCGAGAAAAAAGTCAGAATTGAGATAAAAACTCATAATTGCGAGAAAAAAGTCATAATTGAGATAAAAACTCATAATTGCGAGAAAAAAGTCAGAATTGAGATATAGACAAACATGATGTAGTCCAATACGTCCAAACATAACGAGATTTCTTCAGTCTCAGAGAACTGAGTTGGACTGACGATTGTGAACGTGTGAATTGAGATGCGACGTCTATCCCGACGTCTATCCAAACACAGAGCTGATACGTGACAGGACTGACTTTATAAACGCCCGGAGTCTCCTGTGACCCACGGCGAGGACGACGGGTGAGAAGGCGATGAAGCTCATGTTGGCGAAGCGAGCGATGATGAGCAGGAACTCCGTGGAAGATCCGCGGTTATAGTTGAAGTAGTTCACGGAGATGACGTTGGTTCCCCAAGATGAGATGAAGAGGACGTTTAGAGTCAAAATCACCTGAGAAAACATGAAGAAGTTCTGTTAGTAGAGTTTAACTTGCAGGACACAATCGGGTCTGTTTTGACACAGACGAGATACATAAACATTTCTAATAAATGCATAGTTTTTAGTAAGGGACACTTCGCAGATGCTTTAATACTCTCAAAATACACATTATTTTACATTTCTACAATTATTTTTAAGAGATACAACCATTTAAATTGTTCGGGTCATTTTGACCCGGGTATGTGTGGAGCACCGTTAGTGTCAAAAATACTTTTTGAAATGATCTATGAGGTTATATTAGTGTCAAAAATACTTTTGTGAAATGATCTATGAGGTTATATTAGTGTCAAAAATACTTTTGTGAAATGATCTATGAGGTTATATTAGTGTCAAAAATACTTTTGTGAAATGATCTATGAGGTTATATTAGTGTCAAAAATACTTTTGTGAAATGATCTATGAGGTTATATTAGTGTCAAAAAACTGCTGTAAAATATATTCCACATTCATATTCTCCATATCTCACACACTTTTGGACTGAATTGTGTTGATGAACATGAATATGTGCATCTATTGATATTTTCATCTGAAATCTACGCACGTAAGATTAATTTATTTAGTTGAAAACGTCATATTTATGTTGTTTTGTTAGACACAAATATGTAGGTTTTATAAATTTGAGCAGTTTTTGAGCAATCATGAGATATAAAAAAGTAGTTAATATAAATTCCATTAATACTCAGATTGTATGTTCTTATAAATTTCATACAATCATAAATTCAAATAAAACTTCTAATAAATACTGAAAAAAATATATGCATATTTTGCATCATATTTTTTTTTTGGTGTGGTTCATGTGCAATATGAAATTTCAAAGAATTTCAAAATGTTTTAATTAAAAAGAGATAAATGCAATAATAACGTGGTAACATTCAAAACGTTGATTTTTTTCATGCACACTCATTAATGAGATCAGACAGTTAAAAAATATTAAGTATTAAATTAACGCTGTTTTATAAAACAACAATCCTTCGGGTCCAAACGAATGCAGAATGCAAAGCAGCATGCATATTTTAAAATGCATTATAATTTCCAATTAAAAACCCGTGGTGCTTACTTTAGCGGCCCGTCGCTCGGCGGGGATCCGGGTGACGACCGGCGCCTCCTGGTTCTTGTTCACGGCATTGCGCGAGTGTCCGTGAGCGTACAGCGTCAGCAGCGAGCCCAGGTTGGTGATGTTCATCAGGCAGATGGGAAGGGATTCGTGGATCACCATGGAGGAGGTGGCGAAGGCCAGGCCACTGTAGGCCGACGGAAAGTCCCAAATACAGCCCATCAGCGGCCGAGTGGTGCTGCTCACCAACATCAGCGTCTGCAGGAGAGGTCAGAGGTCAAACGAGGTCGTGCATGAGTTCAATATAGATAAAGAGTCGGACTGACCTCGGTGGAGTTCTCGTCGCCGTTCTTGGAGAAGATAAACGCTGGGATGGCGTAGATGAGATTGAGGCTCCAGATGAGGATGAAGCCGAGGATGAGGGACCCGGGGGGCCCGCGGGGGCCGTGCAGGGTGATGACGGGCGGAGCGACCCGACGCAGCGTCTGGAAGTGAAACGCGCTGAGAAAGAACGTCGACCAAACGTTGGCGGAGCGCAGCCAAACCCAGATGCCCATCATGAGGTGACACATATCTCTACTGAGGAAAACCTGCGAGGAAACACACATGTTGATGTTTGAAAGTAAATTCAGAGCATAAAACAGCAGTCTTTAGAGTAAATGCCACTATCCAATCACAAACAAGCAAGTTTTAGCATTTCAAACCCAACATGCTTCAGTCTGTCAAGGGTTTTAAACTGTAAAGTGTGTCTTTATTCAATAAACTACTCTTGATTTAGAGTCAAACTGGTTTTGAATTGGTTTTGAATGTTCTGAAAAATCAATAACTCCCATCTGTAACCTACATAACCCAATCAATCTCTGAAGAACGAGTCAATAAACTCATCAAACCCATTATTTTTGGTGGTGGTCCTCAAGACGAGAGGTGATGATGTTCTACGGTCAAAACCTTCACAAAACTGGACCAAAAAGACACCAGGTTGGGTTTACGATGTAGAACCCAGATCCCATCTCCACACCTCAACATCCATCCATTCATTAATAATTATCCATCCAACCAATCCACTGTGTTGAGAATCACATGAACCATCGACACGATCCACCAACCACAAACAAACATGTTTTAGCATTTCAAACCCAACATGCTTCAGTCTGTCAGGTGTTTTAAATGGTAAAGCAAGTCTCTATCCAATAATGACTCTTGATTTAGAGTCAAGCTGGATTTTAGTAGGTTTTGAATGTTCTGAACAATCAATAACTCTAGGAATGAATCAAACTCCCAGCTGTAACCCAAATAACCCAATTAATCTCTGAAGAACGAGTCAATAGACCCGTCAAACCCATTATTTTTGTTGTGGTGGTCCTTAAGACGAGAGGTGATGATGTTCTTCTACTGTCAAAACCTTCACAAAACTGCTCCAAATTCACACCAGGTTGGGTTTATACTATAGAGACCCGGATCTGGATCACATGAACCATCGATACGATCCACCAACCACAAACAAACATGTTTTAGCATTTCAAACCCAACAATCTTCCGTCTGTCAAGTGTTTTAAACTGTAAAGCGTGTCTCTATTCAATAAACGACTCTTGATTTAGAGTCAAACTGGCTTTTAATTGGTTTTGAATGTTCTGAACAATCAATAACTCTAGCAGTAAATCAAACTCCCAGCTGTAACCTACACAACCCAATTAATCTTTGAAGAATGAGTCAATAAACTCATCAAACCCATTATTTTTGGTGGTGGTCCTCAAGACGAGAGGTGATGATGTTCTTCTACTGTCAAAACCTTCACAAAACCGGTCCAAAAAGACACCAGGTTGGGTTTATACTATAGAGACCCGGACCTGGATCCCATCAAACCCCTGTGTTTCGAATCACATGAACCATCGACACAATCCACCAATCACAAACAAGCATGTTTTAGCATTTCAAACCCAACAATCTTCCATCTGTCAGGTGTTTTAAATTGTAAAGCATGTTTCTATTCAATAAACGACACTTGATTTAGAGTCAAACTGGTTTTTAGTTGGTTTTGAATGTTCTGAACAATCAATAACTCTAGCAGTGAATCAAACTCCCAGCAATAACCCAATTAATCTATGAAGAACGAGTCAATAGACCCTCAAGACATGAGTTGATAATGTTCTTCTACTGTTAAAACCTACACAAAACTGGTCCAAAATCACACCAGGTTGGGTTCACACTCATTTCAGTGGATTGGCTATAGAGATAGAACCCAGATATCCACACCCCATTCACTAATAATTATTAATCCAACCAAACATCTATCCATGTGGTCACGCCATCGTACCTCCGCTCCCAGATCAGACACCATCACGACCGTGTTTCGAACCAAAGACACCATGAGGTTGGAGAAAGCCATGTTGACCAGAATCACATCAGAGTTTCGTACGACGCCCGTCTCGCGCAGAAGACTGTCCCCGACCACCGCGATGACCGTGGTGTTTCCCAAGTTCCCCAGCAGAACCAGAATGACGTAGAGAGCGAAGTATAACGGAGATGAAGAGATCTGCTGAGTGACGCTCGTGGGTTTTCTTTCAGGGGCCATGTTTCTTCAAACGTCTTCAGACTTCAATCGTGAATGAAGCTTCTCTCAGAACGTCTCAGAGATGTTGTCATATCTCCATCCCAGCGCCTCCCTCTCCGCCCAACGACCGCGAGCCCCTTTTATAGGCCCTGGTTACCAGATAAATACCAAACCAATGGTCCTGCTGTCATAGGAGAAGACGCCGTGAATGGCAGGTGAGATTCCACCAGAGATATCAATGTTTTGGGATACATGAGCTGAACTTGCATCTTCACACACGAGGGAGTAGATATCCCCATCTGGTTAATTAAACTTGTGCTAGTTAGCAGTCTAATTCATTAGTAAGCCCACCACAATCCCACAGAGTGTGGGTCCAAAAACAAAAACTCATGGAGTCATGGTTTTAACAACAATGTCTTTAGTTCTTTGTACTTTCGATTAGTGATGGTCAATCCTCTCAACACGTAAAACTACTGATTCTGAGTACAATGCATAATGAGCATCATGAATACGGAGTACATTGTCTAAAAACTATGCATACTATATTTAAATGCAGAGTAGATTCCACCAACCTCTGTTTTTCCACACTGTTGGCGTCCAAGAGAAACAGACAGTGATGACCACTGACCTCTGAAAGAAAGACATTTTGAACATTTTCATATTAAACACTGAATCAATCATTTATCATTAGACTGAAAGAGTTTTGATTATGACGATTTGTAATAATTCAAACCATTCAAATCAATTTATAACAAAAATACAGCAACCCAGAAGATATGCAGAAAACGAAGAACACAAATAAATCCATGGTTATTGCAGTTTAACCACGGTAACCACAATTGGTCATGGTTTTGCCACACTAACTATAGTTTAAATGTGGAATTTGTCGTAAAACTGTGGTTATAAAAATGGTAATCAATCCACACAAAAAAAACAAAACAAAAAACAACAACATGGTATAATTTTACTATAATAAAACCATGGTTAACTGTCGTAAAGGAAGATATTCGGAAATATATTGATCATATATTTTATATAAACGTAGACGAACAACCCAGCTAACAATTTTTAGTTCCTAGAACGTTCCCAGAATGTTAGTTTTTGGTTTGTAGAACGTTCCCATAACGTTATTTTAACGTTCCCAGAACGTTAGTTTTTGGTTTTTAGAACGTCATTCTAACGTTCCCAGAAGCTATTTTTAGGTTATTTAATAATAACAACCATGCAACGTTCTGGAAACGTTATTTTATGGTTACAAAACAAACAAACAAACAAAAAAAACAACTAAAAAGAACGTTCCCCTAACGTTAGTATTTGGTTCCCAGAAAATAACCAAATGTGAACCAAAAACTAACGTTAGGGGAACGTTCTGTGTTTGCTGGGAATGATGTGTTAAGCACATACACATATAAATACATATTCATATACAAATAAAGCAATCGCGAACGTGTGTAAATAATAAGCGCTCCTATTTTAAATCATGTAAAGTTTAACGGTCTCCACAGAAAACGCGCGAAGGTGGATCAGGAAACAGCGCGCGCACTTTAAACTGTCAAGAAACGCAAACAGACGGACGCGTTTAAAATATTTTCTGAGTAAAAAAATATTCTTCTATATATTGTAAGGCGTAGATATTGTATCAGTCATGGCGTTCTAACGTGTCGCGATACTGGTTGTATATTGTATATTAAAGGGATAGATCACTTTGAGATTAAAATGTGGTATCTATCAGCTTACCCCAAGGGCATCCAAGATGTAGGTGTCTTTTTTTCTTCAGTAGATCCAATTTGATGTTTTTAGGTCAAACCGTTCTAGTCTGTCAGTCATATAATTGCAGGTATAGGTCACTGTCTCTATAAGAGGGAAAACGAACATGCACAGAGAAATCCAAATTAAACAATTCCCCATCGTAACTACACATTGATGGCCTAAGACACGAAACGAGCGGTTTGTGTGAGAAAACCAACAGTATTTATATCGTTTTCTACCTCTTGTACACAACCATGTCCAAGTGATCTGAGTGCGCGCACGCATCCCGCCGAGATGCTCGCTTCCGCCTTTGAACGCGTGCGTGACTTCTGGCGCGCACACACACGTCACACACCGGATGTGTGTGTGCACTCAGATCACTTGGACATGGTTGTGTACAAGAGGTAAAAAACGATATAAATACTGTTCGTTTTCTCACACAAACCGCTCGTTTCGTGTCTTAGGCCATCAATGTGTAGTTACGATGGGGAATTGTTTAATTTGGATTTCTCTGTGCATGTTCTTTTTCCCTCTTATAGAGACAGTGACCTATACCTGCCATTATATGACTGACAGACTAGAACGGTTTGACCTAAAAATATCAAAATTGGATCTACTGAAGAAAAAAAGACACCTACATCTTGGATGCCCTTGGGGTAAGCTGATAGATACCAAATTTTAATTTCAAAGTGAACTATCCCTTTAATCTTCACCTCAGAGAGCCGATAGAAACCATCAGATTCAGAGTGATGAGGTAAACACGACAAATAGTATGATATTTTGACTGAAATTATGGAAAATTATGGACTGAAAAACTAAAACTGTACGATAAATAGATGTAAAGTATTTTGACTGAAAATGTTGTAAGGTTTAAAACAGAATATATCTTTTTTCCCCCCTGCATGTCTTCATGTATAAATAGGAGCATATCATTCAGACATGTGAAATGAACAGATGAAATATGAACCATAAATTAATGAAACACTCAAACTCATCAGATGATCTGAATGTCATTATTCATAATTTCAAAATTCACTCTTCATCTTAGTTAGCATATATCTGGTTGTGGATTATGAGTTAAATTGATCCTGGTGAAAAAAACAATAGAACCCTGCCCAAAACACAATAGAAAATGTAATGGATTTAATGGTTATAATGGGAATTGTATTGGTTTTAATGGAAACTATAATGGTGTCTACTGGTATGTGATGGATTCTATTGGTGGGACGTTAAATCCTATTGGAAAAATGCCCAAAACACAATAGAAATGTAATGGATTTAATGGTTATGATGGGAATTGTATTGGGTTTTAATGGAGACTATAATGGTGTCTACTGGTATGTGATGGATTCTATTGGTGGGACGTTAAATCCTATTGGAAAAATGGCCAAAACACAATAGAAAATGTAATGGATTTAATGGTTATGATGGGAATTGTATTGGTTTTAATGGAAACTATAATGGTGTCTACTGGTATGTGATGGATTCTATTGGTGGGATGTTAAATCCTATTGGAAAAATGGCCAAAACACAATAGAAAATGTAATGGATTTAATGGTTATAATGGGAATTGTATTGGTTTTAATGGAAACTATAATGGTGTCTACTGGTATGTGATGGATTCTATTGGTGGGACGTTAAATCCTATTGGAAAAATGCCCAAAACACAATAGAAATGTAATGGATTTAATGGTTATGATGGGAATTGTATTGGTTTTAATGGAAACTATAATGGTGTCTACTGGTATGTGATGGATTCTATTGGTGGGATGTTAAATCCTATTGGAAAAATGCCCAAAACACAATAGAAATGTAATGGATTTAATGGTTATGATGGGAATTGTATTGGTTTTAATGGAAACTATAATGGTGTCTACTGGTATGTGATGGATTCTATTGGTGGGACGTTAAATCCTATTGGAAAAATGCCCAAAACACAATAGAAAATGTAATGGATTTAATGGTTATGATGGGAATTGTATTGGTTTTAATGGAAACTATAATGGTGTCTACTGGTATGTGATGGATTCTATTGGTGGGATGTTAAATCCTATTGGAAAAATGGCCAAAACACAATAGAAAATGTAATGGATTTAATGGTTATAATGGGAATTGTATTGGTTTTAATGGAAACTATAATGGTGTCTACTGGTATGTGATGGATTCTATTGGTGGGATGTTAAATCCTATTGGAAAAATGCCCAAAACACAATAGAAATGTAATGGATTTAATGGTTATGATGGGAATTGTATTGGTTTTAATGGAAACTATAATGGTGTCTACTGGTATGTGATGGATTCTATTGGTGGGATGTTAAATCCTATTGGAACAATGCCCAAAACACACTACAAAAAGGAATTTTGTAATGGTTTTACTGGAAAAAGCTAATGGTTTATAATGGTATTTTAATGGAAACCATTGGAATTTCTGTGATGGTTTCAATTGTTTTTTTTAGCAGTGTAATGATGTTGTTTAATGGTCGCTAGGTGGCGCTAGAAACACATCAGATACTCACAACTCACTCAATACTGCTGTTAATATATGACTCTCATCACACACATCTGACTGACTGATGCAGAACACAATGTACAAGAATTAAACTTCTTACGTGTTTCTGTTCTTCGTTTTCTTCTTAATGTTGTTTGACACCATTTTTAAGACTCTGCTCTGTTAAAAATGCTGGGTAAGAAAAAGAAAACAACAACAACAACCCAATCTGGTGGATAAATATAGAACAGAGAACACGCAGGGTTAATCTATTATAGTATTATTAGTATTATTTATGCCATATAGTATACATGATTTTACATTACTTTAGTGCATGTACACTTGCTAATATTTATGTTTGCAAAATAAAAACACAATCTAAGAGTAGGGCTGGACAATAATTCGATATCAATATGTATCACCGTGGAAACCGCTAGTTCTGCCGCTCTCACAGCGCCTCCTGCTGGCAGACAATCAGATTGCATTTTCAATAATAAGCCCGTCTCCAGCAACATGTTTTTGTTGTTGCTCAATTATTTTTTGCTTTTTGCAGCAACTCGAATTATTATTTTTTTTTATTTTTATTTTTTTTTTGGGGGGGGGGGGGGTTATAGAAATTAATACTTTTATTTAGCAAGCATGCTTTAAATTGATCAAAAGTGATGATAAAGACATATATAGATTTCTATTTCAGATAGATGCTGTTCTTCTGAACTTTCTATTCATCAAAGAAACCAAAAAAAAATTATACTCAGCTGTTTTCAACATAATAATAAATGTTTTTTTGAGCAGCAAATCAGCATATTAGAATGATTTCTGAAGGATCATGTGACGAGTAATGATGCTAAAAATTCAGCTTTGAAATCACAGGAATAACTCGCATTTAAAAATATTTTCATATAGAAAACAGTTATTTTAAATGGTAAAAATATTTCAAAATGTTACTGTTTTTGCTGTATTTTGGATCAAATAAACAGGCTTGGTGAACAGAAGAGAATTCTTTAAAAAAACAAAAATCTTACTGTTCAAAAACTTTTGACTGGTAGCGTATGTCAGCCTATAGTTTGAAGTTAAAGATATTAATATTAATAAGATGAGTCTGAGATGTTTATTTGACAGTGATTTCACATTTCTTGTTTGTATGAAGGCTAAATACAAATACAAGGTGAATATTAATTTATTTGTGATGTCCCCCCCCTCCCCTCCCTAAAATATTATATAGTTTTATAGGAGGAGTTCATAGACTTGGCAAATTCATTTTTCATAAGTTTGTAGGTACATCTGTTATGGGCATTCTTGGCAGTTTTTATGAGGCTTTTTTTAATAGTGTTCATATCGATATCGGAATTATATCGTATCGACCGAAATTAAGAAATATGTCGTGATATAAATTTTGATTTATAGAGTAAAGAGTAAAGAAACACATTTACCTTGTGTCGTCTTTCCGTCAAACACCGGCGTTCTCCTGTGAAACCACGTGATGTGACACAGTTGGATCGCTCCCATTATAATCAATGAAGCTGCCCACACTGCAAACCCTTCGCTGATTATAACAGAAGTGATCCAATGTATGTCTGCATTCGTCCAAAGCCAACAGCCCTAGCAGACATGAAATAATCATAACCATATTATATGAGACAACAGATGTTTTTCAGTCTCTACTGCAGTAATAATTTGATAGAAACACAAGACAGAGTACAAACCTTCAGTTCAGGACCAATTAAATTACTCAAATCTTCAGTTTTTATTATTACTGATGCTTCGGTTTCATTGAGGTTGATGTGGATAAACCGTCCGCTCTTACAGCCATTATATGATTTGATATGTGTTCGATAATTCTATTTCCTTTAATTTAATGCATCTTATTAGGTCTGTCAGATAGCACACGTACAGTACATCTGCAAGATGTCTGTTAAAGATCTCTTGATCTGGAAAGCATCTGCTGTGTACAAACATCTGTAAGACCATAAACATCTTAGAGACATCTAATAGACGTCTATTTGACATCTGATAGGAAACGTCCAAACACTCTAAAAAATACATCTTGCTGATGTAAATGCAGACGTCAAATAGACGTCTCCGTGATGTACGTGTGCTAGTTTTACATACTTTCTAAATCATAAACATCTTAAAGACATCTTAGAGACATCTTATAGACGTCTATTTGACATCTGATAGGAGATGTCCAAACACTCTAAAAAATACATCTTGCTGATGTAAATGCAGACGTCAAATAGACGTCTCCGTGATGTACGTGTGCTAGTTTTACATACTTTCTAAATCATAAACATCTTAAAGACATCTTAGAGACATCTTATAGACGTCTATTTGACATCTGATAGAAAACGTCCAAACACACTAAAAAATACGTCTTGCTGATGTAAATGCAGACATTAAATAGACGTCTCCGTGATGTACGTGTGCTAGTTTTGCATACTTTCTAAATCATAAACATCTTATAGACGTCTATTTGACATCTGATAGGAAACGTCCAAACACTCGAAAAAATACGTCTTGCTGATGTAAATGCAGACGTCAAATAGACGTCTCAGTGATGTACGTGTGCTAGTTTTGCATACTTTCTAAATCATAAACATCTTATAGACGTCTATTTGACATCTGATAGGAAACGTCCACACACTCGAAAAAATACGTCTTGCTGATGTAAATGCAGACGTCAAATAGATGTCTCAGTGATGTACGTGTGCTAGTTTTACATACTTTCTAAATCATAAACATCTTAAAGACATCTAATAGACGTCTATTTGACATCTGATAGGAAACGTCCAAACACTCGAAAAAATACATCTTGCAGATGTAAATGCAGACGTCAAATAGACGTCTCCGTGATGTACGTGTGCTAGTTTTACATACTTTCTAAATCATAAACATCTTAAAGACATCTTAGATACATCTAATAGACGTCTATTTGACATCTGATAGGAAACGTCCAAACACTCTAAAAAATACGTCTTGCTGATGTAAATGCAGACGTCAAATAGACGTCTCCGTGATGTACGTGTGCTATCGGGATTCTCAACTGCTTTTTGAATGACACCCAAACCCGAGTCTTTCCTCTTGAGTCGCTTTATTAAAAATAAATAATGTGACACACAGAAACACACTGTTATGATGCAGAATATAATGTGATACGATATCTGTAGCTTGTCTGTCCATATAGAGCGAGAGAAAGAGATAGATATAATCTGTCAGATTATACGTGACAGAATTGACTTCATGAACGCCCGGAGTCTCCTGTGACCCAGGGCGAGGACGACGGGCGACAGCGCGATGAAGGTGATGTTCGCAATGCGAGCGACGATGAGCAGGAACTCCGTGGAAGAGCTGGAAGATCCGCGGTTATAGTTGAAGAAGTTGACGGAGATGATGCTGGCGCCCCAAGATGAGATAAAGAGGACATTCAGAGCCAGAATCACCTGAGAAAACATGTTTTACTATCACTATTCTTCTATTCTGTGATACTGATTCAAAAACAGCATGATCTATTCACACTTCTGTCACTCGCTGGAGAACCAAAACATGAAGAGACTTGCTTGTGTTCCCAACGGACGCTGATCTGCTCTTCCCAGAGGATTACGGCCATAATAAAGGATCTACGAAGATCATTAGCGCAGGAATGACATCTTCACCATATAATTAGGGATTGGGTCTGGGACTGTACTGCTTAGTAGGTCTTGTTGGTCCCTATCAAGCAGTTGGATTTGTACAAGGAGTGGCTCGATACCACTTTTTCAGAACCGATACCAAAAATTCTTAGTATCTGCCGATACCGATATCGATCCGATACCAGGGCAGTTTCTTTTTAAAATCAGTGTTGAATTTTTATATCTCAATGTGTGTTGACCTGATCATAACTCTTTTGTGTTACACACAATCTACTAAATATAGACAACAATGAATGCATATATGTGACTCTGGAGCACAAAACCAGTCATGAGGGTCAATTTTTCGAAATTGAGATTTATGCATCATCTGAACGCTGAATGAATAATCTTTCCATTGATGTATGGTTTGTTATGACAGAACAATATTTGGCCGAGATACAACTATTTGAAAATCTGGAATATGAGGGTGCAAAAAAATCAAAATATTGAGAAAATCACCTTTAAAGTTGTTCAAATTATGTTCTTAGCAATGCATATTACTAATCAAAAATTAAGTTTTGATATATTTACAGTAGGAAATTTACAAAATATCTTCATGAAACATGATCTTAATATCCTAATGATTTCTGGCATAAAAGAAAAATGTATAATTTTGACTCATACAATGTATTGTTGGCTATTGCTACAAATATACCTGTGTTACTTATGACTGCTTTTGTGCTCCAGGGACACATATAATTATAATCTATGACAAAAATAATATTATAAACTAGGTTAGTGGATAATTCAGTAGCAAAAGTTACTCACCAGTGAACAATTATATAAAATCTAAAATTAGTGGGAAAAAAACATTTAGTAGTGAACAAATAAAAGTGAATAAGTGTAGGACTAAATCTAAAATTATATACACTGCTCTTTGTATTGTTGTAAAATACATGCATATATTTATATGTAAATATATATACTGTAAAATTAAAAGACATTTCTTTTTAATGTATAACACAGTAATGAGGCAGAAACATATGATAGATAAGACGAACAAGAAAGGCTATTAATAATCTTTCACTGTGCAAAAGTGTTATGAGACAAAAGGCTTCAAATACAGAGCGGCACAAAGCGCTTATACGCATCCCAAGTGAAGAGATATTAATGCGTTGTGTATTAAATCTGTGTGATGGTTTATTGAGCCTTTTCTTTAAACAGTTTTAAATCTCCGTTAATGTGCTCGTTAAGAACATAGAGCTCTCTAGTCCAGTGTTGTGATCTAACAGACACCAACACGATATTGAAAACAGCACGAAGATAAAGTCCTTTTATGCAAAACCATTTATCTTTATTTACAGATCTAGTATAATATTAGGAACATTTAATAATCTTGCAGAGAGTTTCATCGTCTTGACTCGTAACTGAACGAGATACACAGTTTAATGCTGAATGTAAGATGACAGACAGCCGCAGCGGAGAAGAGTTTACATGAACTTGACTTAAATATTCATCTGTACGTCACATTAAATTACGTAACGGCTTCAGAACACTTGAAATTTAGTGCATGAAAACTTTATGGTGCTTTATAATGTTTTTGTGGCTTTCGTGGGGCTTAACAATAACACAATAGTATACGCACAATATCGGATTTGGATCGGTCTCTTCTGACCGATACACGTTCCGGCAGAAAATGCCAATATCGGGGCCGATACCGATACCGATAATCGGATCGGCGCACCCTTAATTTGTACACTAGATTTGAGCGAACCACTGAAATCCAAAATGATCGTGTCTGTAACGTCGCAATAAAGATTAACATTTTAGTAGATATTTAAAATGACTTTTTTTTTTGGGAGAACAGACTAAAAGCGTTGATGACATCATCATGCACTTGGGGGCGTGTCCGATTTTTGGTCCGGTAAGTGCTTCAACATGCACAGAAAACTGCTTCTTAAACCATTTTGCGGGATCTTCAAAGATGTAAATATGACTCCAGGTCTTCTGTTTAATACATACTAGCAGTATCTGATTACATGTAATCTGGATTACATAATCAGATTCCAAAAATTAACTACTTCCACTAAAGTATATTACATTTTGAAATGCTCATGATCAGATTAAAGCTACTTTTTTATGAATTATATGATTATACATTATTCACACAATGGCATTAAATCATTCTCCCTAATTTTTCTCTTTTAAATTAACTCTCTAAAAATCCTGCTGTATGTCGTACCGTTTAGCTATGACTATATTCACAAAGTCGTGTAAATAAATACGCAAACAATGCTTCTGAATTTGAGGGGGAAAGCACTTCTAAAGCTATATTAAAGCATGTATGAAACAAATAATGAAGTTTGGACAAAAAATATTAAAATCCTGGAAGACTTTAGGCGTGTAATGTCACTGCTATTTTCATGTTTATTAATCTTTGTTCTTAATAAACATGAAATTCCCAAACAATTTTGTCAACAATACCCTTATATTTACTTGAAATATCTCAGAGGAAGGTAATATTTCAATAATTTAACAACACTTTTGCACGTTTCACAGTTCTCTGGTGTCGGTCGACAAATAAAATATGCATGTTATTTTACATTTTTATGACTGAATTAATTATTCACAAACTCACTGCAGTTCTTACATTAAGCCCAGTTTGGGAAACCCTGGTTTAATGTAATGTTTAATGTATTTTATGTTGTTGTCGATATAAAAAAATATATATATTTTCTTTCTCTTTGCTTTTTTACATCAATTTGGTGTGTTTAATGGTAAGTTTGATAAAAAGTAATATTGAAGTAATCTAAAAAGTACCTTAGCTAAAACGAGTAACCTAGATTACGTTACTAACTACAGTTTTCATCTTGTAATCTGTTATCAATTACTGACCGATTGATTACTTCTTAAGTGATCTACCCTGTTCTGCATACTAAGAGTTGGGTTCTGCCTACCAAGAGTTGGGTTCTGCCTACCAAGAGTTTGGCTCTGCATACTAAGAGTTGGGCTCTGCATACTAAGAGTTGGGTTCTGCATACTAAGAGTTGGGTTCTGCATACTAAGAGTTGGGTTCTGCATACTAAGAGTTGGGCTCTGCATACTAAGAGTTGGGCTCTGCATACTAAGAGTTGGGCTCTGCATACTAAGAGTTGGGCTCTGCATACTAAGTGTTGGGTTCTGCATACTAAGTGTTGGGTTCTGCATACTAAGAGTTGGGTTCTGCATACTAAGTGTTGGGTTCTGCCTACGAAGAGTTGGGTTAAGAGTTGGGTTCTGCATACTAAGAGTTGGGTTCTGCATACTAAGTGTTGGGTTCTGCCTACGAAGAGTTGGGTTAAGAGTTGGGTTCTGCATACTAAGTGTTGGGTTAAGAGTAGGGTTCTGCATACTAAGTGTTGGGTTCTGCATACTAAGTGTTGGGTTCTGCCTACGAAGAGTTGGGTTAAGAGTTGGGTTCTGCATACTAAGTGTTGGGTTAAGAGTTGGGTTCTGCATACTAAGTGTTGGGTTCTGCATACTAAGTGTTGGGTTCAGCATACTAAGAGTTGGGTTCTGCATACTAAGTGTTGGGTTAAGAGTTGGGTTCTGCATACTAAGTGTTGGGTTCTGCATACTAAGTGTTGGTTTCTGCATACTAAGAGTTGGGTTCTGCCTACCAAGAGTTGGGTTCTGCATACTAAGAGTTGGGTTCTGCATACTAAGTGTTGGGCTCTGCATATTAAGAGTTGGGTTCTGCATTCTAAGAGTTGGGCTCTGCATACTAAGAGTTGGGCTCTGCATACTAAGTGTTGGGCTCTGCATACTAAGTGTTGGGCTCTGCATACTAAGAGTTGGGTTCTGCATACTAAGAGTTGCTTACTTTAGCGGCCCGTTGCTCGGCGGGGATCCGGGTGATGACCGGCGCGTCCTGACTCTTTTTGGCATCTCTTCGTGTTTGTCCGTGAGCATACAGCGTCAGCAAGGAGCCCAGGTTTGTGGCACTCATCAAGAAGATGGGAATCATTTCGTGGATCACCATGGAGGAGGTGGCAAAGGCCAGGCCGCTGTAGACCGACGGGAAGTTCCAGACGCAGCCAAGCAGCGGCCGAGTGGTGCTGCTCACCAACATCAGCGACTAGACGAGAGGTCAGAGGTCAAACGAAGGGAACAAACAAGTTAAATAAAAGTCTACGGCTGGGGAGTCCAATTAAACCTCCTCCTGCAACCCTAATTAACCCTAAAAAGGGCAAAACCACAAAGAGACATAAAATTAATTTATTGCTATTTTCAATCTAATTGTAACTCAAATAACACAATTTCATGATTTTCTTATTTTTTTTCAAAACTTGACACTGAAAATTCAGTGAAAACAGAAACTTGTTTATCAATGCTTGTTACAACATGGTTGTAATTCCTGAACGCTTTGGAATACAGACCTAAGGTTGGTCTCTTTTAAAGAAGACACATAGCAGATTATTGCTGAAGTGAAAGCATTTAAAAAAAAGAAAGTATAAAAAAAGTTTACAGTAAAGATAATTTAGTATACTATTTTTATTTTATTTTATATAAAATAAATGTTTTATAAAATATATTGCACTCTAAAATTGCTATAAACTCAAAGCTATATGTCTAACCAAGTTATGTTCCAAATTTGAAGTTGATATCACAAAAATTGTGGTTCCTGTGAGATTTTGTTTGAGCACTACACCAAAAATAACACTGGGTTACACCCAAACTCTATTGAATTTTACTGATGCAGTTTTCTGTCTCAAATCAATCATTTTCTGTCACAATATCACTTCTATTATAAAACAGTCACCAAATATGAATCCTTGACTGTCAGACCTTTCCAACGATATTTTGTCAAGATTACAAAAATATTAGATTTTCTAAAACACAAGCCACAAAATCACAGTCTATATTTATGTTTTTATATCTTGATCGACGCATCCCCTGAGATACAAACATTTAGAGACAGATTACAAAAATTGTAAGCATTTACTTTATAAAATTTCAATGTAAACCTAATAAGCTAATGCTGAACAACAGCTTTTTAAACAGGTAAGTCCCCTCCAACATGTGTAAATATGTGAAATAGATCAACTTTTATTGGAGGGTGAACAGGAATGGACACCCCTGGACTCTGATAGATCAAGAAAGAGTCGGACTGACCTCGGTGGAGTTCTCGTCTCCGTTCTTGGAGAAGATGAACGCTGGGATGGAGTAGATCAGATTGAGGCTCCAGACGAGGCACAACCCAAAGATGAGGGACCTGGGGGGTCCGGGATGGCCGTGGACATTCGTGACGGGCGGAGCGACCCGACGCAGTGTTTGGAAATGAAACGCGCTGAGAAAGAACGTCGACCAAACGTTTGCGGAGCGCAGCCAAACCCAGACGCCCATCATAAAGCGACACCAGTTTCTATTGAGGAAAACCTGCGAGGAAAGAGCCACCTTGATGAATTCTGGTTAAAAACAGGTGCACAATCACCTTCATATGAATAAAGCCACTCAACAAAACCCAACTAGAGTTTTATATATTCCTTGTAATATTGGTTACAGACACTGTTCTACATCATCAAGTCTCACTACTCTGTAATTCTGACATTTAGACACCATCGCTCCATCCAAGCTTTTTACTTATACATTTCATTGCTGGTTATATATTCTCTATATAATCGTGTATGTGACGAATAATAATCTTGAAGCTTAGGCAACTGAAAACTCTCCCTCAGTTCTGGATGAATAATAAAAGACGAGTCTTCATGAAACGGTAAAACAAAGACTACAAGTTTACAAAGTGAACCAACTTGTAGGACCTAACATTTGGTGTATAAATAGCATTTCTGGCCATATCAAAACGTATTTTGTCCGGTCTCAGCTCTTCTAATCCCTGTTGAAAAAACAATAGAAACATCACAGAAAATTTTAATGGTTTCCACTACAAACCATCAACTTTTAACCATTAAAAATGGTTTTCTGTAGTGTGTTTTGGGACATATTCCATTAGGATTTATTGGTTTTAACAAGCCACCAATAGAAGGTGACCAATTACCAGTAGAAGCCCACAGGGTCCAATACAGTTTCCATTAAAACCAATACAAGTCCCATTATAACCAGTAAAACCATAATCTCCCTTTATACCTACATCAGATCTTCTCCTACATTAGGACTGGATTTTGGGTGGTTTTTGAGGCAACGCCAATAAATTTGATGGGACGTACTGAATGTTTCACATGTACTTTTAATAAACACTGATACTGCGCCATTGTTTCAATGTCTTTTCAACATTGGAGAACTAGATTTCAATGTTCATTTGCACATTTTTGTTAACCTTTTACAACTATTTAGTCTATAAATAAACACATATTACATTGCTAATACTTACAGTTGAGGTCAAAAGTTTACATCCCCCTTTCAGAATCTGCAAAAAGTTAATTATTTTACCAAAATAAGACGGATCATTCAAAATGCATGTTATTGTTTATTTAGTACTGACCTGAATAAGATATTTCACATAAAAGATGTTTACATATAGTCCACAAGAGAAAATAATAGCTGAATTTATAAAATGTTCAAAAGTTTACACGCCCTTGGTTCTTAACACTGTTGTTAGCTGAATGATCCACAGCTGTGTTTGTGTTTAGTGATAGTTGTTCATGAGTCTCTTGTTTGTCCTGAACAGTTAAACTGCTGCTGTTCTTCAGAAAAATCCTTCAGCTCCCACAAATTCTTTGGTTTTGCAGCATTTTTGTGTATTTGAACCCTTTCCAACATTGACTGTATGATTTTGAGATTCAACTTTTCACACTGAGGACAACTGAGGGACTCATACGCAGCTATTACAGAAGATTCAAACACTCACTGATGCTCCAGAAGGAAAAACCATGCATTAAGAGCCGGGCGTGAAAACTTTTGAACAGAATGGAGATGTGTACATTTTTCATATTTTGCCTATATTTTTTTTCCATTTAGTATTGCCCTTCAGAGGCTACAGAAGATACTTACATGTTTCCCAGAAGACAAAATAAGTTAAATTTACCCTGATCTTCAAATTCAAAAGTTTTCACGCCCCGGCTCTTAATGCATGGGTTTGGAAAACCTGCGATGTTGATCATGGATCAAGTCTGAATTTAATTTGGAATTTTGAAATCCAATCAACGCTGATATTGCGCCAAGGTTCAACCTCCAACTTTAGTTAAATTTCAACATTGTGTTTTGTTAACCGTTTTACACCCATTTAACATTTTTTGTCTTAATCATTCGAAAAAAACATGCCATCGGGTCACTTTCGGTCAGGTCCAATCATCCGTCACACCACAGTCATTCCTCCGTACCTCCATTCCCATGTCAGAGATCACCAGAAGGGAGTTTCTGGCCAGAGACACCATCAAGTTGGAGAAAGCCATGTTGACCAGAATCACGTCAGAGCTTCGTACGGCTCCCGTCTCGTGAAGAAGGCTTTCCCCGACCACCGCGATGACCGTGGTGTTCCCCACGTTCCCCAGCAGAACCAGAATGAGGTATACGGCGATGTAGAGCGGAGACGACGCCATGGGCTTTCCTTGAGTGGCCATGAGTCTCCTGATCACTGGACAATCGAGTGTACTTCTCAGCATTTATGAGTTTCTCTCAGTGACGTGTTAGTGACCTCATACCATCGTTACCACATATATATCAACCCAACACCACATCAGCTCCATCCCAGTTCTGCCGGAGAAGGAGAAGATACCGAGATTCCACCAGAGATACACATCCATTAGGATTCTCCAGGGATTGGACGCTCCCAACAGGCTAATTAAACCCTCACTAGTTAGCAGCCTAATTCATTAGTGAGCCCACCATGATCCCACAGGGCTTGATATCAAGGGTCCAAACAAACTTAGATGCTAGAATGCAATAGTCATGAATAGAGTCATGTAGACGTTGGTATCAAAATACTCCCATTTTATTTAAAATCTTCTCAGGAGACTCTAGATTTCTCGTAAAAATGCACCGTAGAGCTGCACGATTCTGGATAAACGGATTTTTGGTCTCAAATAAAGATCACGATTCTGAACGAATTATTAATATTTTAATATATGTGTCCCTGGAGCACAAAAGCAGTCATAAGTAACACAGGTATATTTGTAGCAATAGACAACAATACATTGTATGGGTCAAAATTATCCATTTTTCTTTTATGCCAAAAATCATTAGGATATTAAGATCATGTTCCATGAAGATATTTAGTAAATTTCCTACATTAAAACTTAATTTTTGATTAATAATATGCATTGCTAAGAACTTCATTTGAACAACTTTAAAGGTGATTTTCTTAATATTTCGATTTTTTTTAGTTTTTGCACCCTCAGATTCCAGATTTTCAAATATTGTCCTATCATAACAAATCATACATCAATGGAAAGATTATTTATTCATAATTTCACAAAATTGACCCTTATGACTGGTTTTGTGGTCCAGGGTCACATATATGTATTTAAAATACAATATATTTAATACACCAATTTGTAATATTAAAATGACGAAAAAAGTGCGTTGAGTGAGTGATTCAACGACTCACTCATAAATACTTGTTTCATTACAGGACGATTCAGCGATTTTGAACGAATCTCTTGAATGAATGATTCAATAACAAATACTTTTTTTGCGTCACTTGTCGCCACCTACTGGCGAAACAATGCAATCGACACAAACGTCATTTAACGCACTTTCAAAAGAGGATTTGCTGTATTTTGATCGCTACCATAGACATCAGTGTTTATATCTGAACTATAAACTTCAATCCCAGTATTTCTGTGATAATACGAATGACGGTAAGACAGAAATAATACCGTGTGTAGTTGAAAAGACTGTTTGTGAAGCTGTTTCTTACCTAAACACGGTAACGTTAAATGTTTGCTCTCTGTGTCAGAATAAAGACTTTGTCAAAGGTTTAATAGACACGATCTTTTAACGATTAATCGTGCAGCTCTAATAACACAATACAAAACACATTTTTCAAGGCAGTCTGATTGGTCAGTTTTGGGCCCCTCCCCTGACCTGATGACATCATCTCCTGTGAGACGAATATGGCTGTTTCCGCGCTCGTTCCCGCTCCCTCTGCCGGTGTCTATGGGACTTTGTGCGTCCAGGAGATGGATAAGAAACGCTGCGACTGCGCCTGAAACACAGACAGGTGTAACTCCTCCGTGAGGATTGACTCAGGTGAGCGTGAGACAGGTGAGGGGTTACCTGCGTCTGGAGGGCGACGGGATACAGCGAGCGTTTCGTCTTTCATCGCTGCGACTCAGACGCTTCCTCCTGAGAGAGAAACACGTTCTTTACAAATAACAAGTGAAACTGTATGCAGTATGAAGACACGAATATGACCCTGCAGCACAAAACCAGTCATAAGGGTCAAAAAATACATCATCTGTATTATTATCAGTATTATTTCTGTCTTACAGTCATTCGCATTATCACAGAAATACTGGGATTGAAGTTTATAGTTCAGATATAAACATTGATGTCTATGGTAGCGATCAAAATACAGCAAATCCCCTTTTGAAAGTGCGTTAAATGACGTTTGTGTCGATTGCATCGTTTCGCCAGTAGGTGGCGACAAGTGACTGTTAAAAAATGTATTTGTTATTGAATCATTCATTCAAGAGATTCGTTCAAAAACACTGAATCATCCTGTAATGAAACAAGTATTTATGAGTGAGTCATTGAATCATTCACTCAACCCACTTATTCGTTTTTTTTATATTAAAAATTGGTGTATTAAATATATTATATTTTAAATACTTTTATGTGACCAAAGACCACAAAACCAGTCATAAGGATCAATTTTGTGAAATTGAGATGTATACATCATCTATAAATAATCTTTCCATTGATGTATGGTTTGTTATGATAGGACAATATTTGTAAATCTGGAATCTGAGGGTGCAAAAAAATCTAAATATTGAGAAAATCACCTTTAAAGTTGTTCAAATGAAGTTCTTAGCTATGCATATTACTAATCAAAATTAAGTTTTAATGTAGGAAATTTACTAAATATCTTCATGGAACATGATCTTTACTTAACCCGTTTAATCCCAATTTTTTCCCAGAGATGAAAATATCCAAATTTTGTGTCATTAGTAATAATCAATAATTGTTTTTGGAATTTTTTTCGGAAAAGTGTGTGAAAAATTGGTCGATGTGATAATGTGTATACTGAATTAACACATTTCTGCAGTCATAAAAATTGTTATATATCTTAGCCCAGCTATTTTAAACAGTTTGATCATATTCTAGGGTTACTGTTATGCATAAAAAAACCTTATGAAACACTGAGATAAAAGACAAAAAAATCAACGTATTTCAAAATTGTTACTTTTTTGTAAAATATAACATAACATTTTTATATTAGTGCAACATCAATATTGTAATTTTTTTGTAACTTTTTAATTTAGTGCATTATTTTTCATTGCAACAACTGCAACTGGATTTATATTGTAAACCTAAATTATCCCTCCGGTCACTATTGTGACCATCAACATGTTTACTCACTCTATAACAAAACTGAATATATGTAAATTCATATATTAATACTAGACACCTTAAAGATAACATGCACCAAAAATCTTTATGTTAACTTTAACTAGGCTTTTGTTTCAGAGCTTTAATGCAGGCATCATCTTCTCGAGATACAAACAGGAAGTAAACTGTAACAATGTATCACTCTGCACTGATCATGTGACACACTGTATATATTTAACTGAGACTCTTTATTTGTCCATATTTGCAGGAAGTCACTAAAACACGGTTTTAGAGCTTTATAAATGAAAACATGTTTTACGGTCACTATAATGATGAAATGGATAATTTTGAGCCATACAATGTATTGTTGGCTATTGCTACAAATTTACCTGTGTTACTTATGACTGCTTTTGTGCTCCAGGGTTGATGTATAACTCACCCGTCTCTGCTTGTGATCTTTCGACAGACGTTTTTGAGGGCGAGACGTGACAGCGGAGATTCGTGATTCTTCTGGTTTACTACAGGAGACGCTGAGGGACGAAGAGAGAATGAATGAATGTATAAAAAGACAATTTATAATGTTTAAAAAACAATTAATATATCAGTGATGTCGACTGATAGTAAGCAACGGAAACAAAACTGAAGTGAATTGAGTTGAATAACGTCTTGAATTGAATCGTCGCTGAATTTGTTTCAGAATCGATGTTTTTTGCAACATTGACAATGCAAATGTTTGTTTATTATAGTGAAGTAGCACTGAAACAATCTGTATTGCATAAAGCGCTGTGTAGAGAAACATGTTTTGGTGAATATCTATTAGGGCTGGGCGGTATATCGAGTTTGTACGATATATCGATATATTCTGTATAAGCGATATGGTATGAAGCAATACCGATAATATCGATATACAGTAGTTTGATACGAGCGCATCTGAAAAAATATCTAGCGGAGGACACAGACTGAGCTACTGTGGAGAAAGTGCTTAATACAATTTGTTCTAAACATGTGACAAGCTTTATATGAAGGGCTTTAATAAACTGGTAAGATATTAGCTTATAGTTTGAGTTTAAAGTGCCTCGGACAGAAAGGCGAGATGCACGATATTATCGGTCCAGTATCGGAATCGGCCGATAATGGCTTTAAATGTAAATATCGGCATCGGCCCGATATGAAAAATTATTCTGATTTAATGCACGTACAGAATGACGTTATCGGTGAATGATAGAGTAAACCGATAATAGCACACAAATAATATTTAGACTGTTTCTGATTAAATAAAGCAGTAATTGATGTCATAAAATCACGAGTATGTTTTGATTTAAAGGTCAGAAGCTATAGCTTACATGAAAGAAAAAAAATCATAAACATGACACTTAAATTAAATAATTTTATATATACTGATTTATTCATTAATGTGTAATTTTAAACAAATTATGAGCTCTAAAAGTTTTTCAGAATTTTTACAACTCTTTTGCTTTAGACCATCTACAAATGTTAAATATTAAAATAAAATGTTATGGTTACCACTGCGTCTTTCTGGAAAAAAATGCAAGGATTAATATATAGTTTATTTATAGTTCAAATCTTCAATGTACTGTCATTATAAAATAACTTTATTATTGTTTATTTTATTCTAACAAATAAGTTCTTTAATAATAAGTTCTATTAAAAATGATTTGCTTATAATATAATTTCTGCACAGGAGAGACTTGGTGTTGTTTCCAAACAATAGGAAATATATCGGTATTGGCATCAACTATCGGCTAAAATTAGTTGAAAAATATTGGCAAAAATCCAATATCGTGCATTTGCTTATAATATAATTTCTGCACAGGAGACTTGGTGTTGTTTCCAAACAATAGGAAATATATCGGTATCGGCATCAACTATCGGCTAAAATTAGTTGAAAAATATCGGCAAAAATCCAATATCGTGCATTTGCTTATAATATAATTTCTGCACAGGAGAGACTTGGTGTTGTTTCCAAACAATAGGAAATATATCGGTATCGGCATCAACTATCGGCTAAAATTAGTTGAAAAATATCGGCAAAAATCCAATATCGTGCATTTGCTTATAATATAATTTCTGCACAGGAGAGACTTGGTGTTGTTTCCAAACAATAGGAAATATATCGGTATCGGCATCAACTATCGGCTAAAATTAGTTGAAAAATATCGGCAAAAATCCAATATCGTGCATTTGCTTATAATATAATTTCTGCACAGGAGAGACTTGGTGTTGTTTCCAAACAATAGGAAATATATCGGTATCGGCATCAACTATCGGCTAAAATTAGTTGAAAAATATCGGCAAAAATCCAATATCGTGCATTTGCTTATAATATAATTTCTGCACAGGAGAGACTTGGTGTTGTTTCCAAACAATAGGAAATATATCGGTATCGGCATCAACTATCGGCTAAAATTAGTTGAAAAATATCGGCAAAAATCCAATATCGTGCATTTGCTTATAATATAATTTCTGCACAGGAGAGACTTGGTGTTGTTTCCAAACAATAGGAAATATATCGGTATCGGCATCAACTATCGGCTAAAATTAGTTGAAAAATATTGGCAAAAATCCAATATCGTGCATTTGCTTATAATATAATTTCTGCACAGGAGAGAGTTGGTGTTGTTTCCAAACAATAGGAAATATATCGGTATCGGCATCAACCATCGGCTAAAATTAGTTGAAAAATATTGGCAAAAATCCAATATCGTGCATTTGCTTATAATATAATTTCTGCACAGGAGAGACTTGGTGTTGTTTCCAAACAATAGGAAATATATCGGTATCGGCATCAACCATCGGCTAAAATTAGTTGAAAAATATCGGCAAAAATCCAATATCGTGCATTTGCTTATAATATAATTTCTGCACAGGAGAGACTTGGTGTTGTTTCCAAACAATAGGAAATATATCGGTATCGGCATCAACTATCGGCTAAAATTAGTTGAAAAATATCAACAAAAATCCAATATCGTGCATTTGCGTATAATATAATTTCCGCACAGGAGAGACTTGGTGCTGTTTCCAAACAATAGGAAATATATTGGTATCGGCATCAACTATCGGCTAAAATTAGTTGAAAAATATCGGCAAAAATCCAATATCGTGCATTTGCTTATAATATAATTTCTGCACAGGAGAGACTTGGTGTTGTTTCCAAACAATAGGAAATATATCGGTATCGGCATCAACTATCGGCTAAAATTAGTTGAAAAATATCGGCAAAAATCCAATATCGTGCATTTGCTTATAATATAATTTCTGCACAGGAGAGACTTGGTGTTGTTTCCAAACAATAGGAAATATATCGGTATCGGCATCAACTATCGGCTAAAATTAGTTGAAAAATATCAGCAAAAATCCAATATCGTGCATTTGCTTATAAAATAATTTCTGCACAGGAGAGACTTGGTGTTGTTTCCAAACAATAGGAAATATATCGGTATCGGCATCAACTATCGGCTAAAATTAGTTGAAAAATATCGGCAAAAATCCAATATCGTGCATCCCTACGAGACGCTACTCGCGCTGTTTAATGTGTTTGAGATGTGCTGTTTTAATAAAAATGCATAACTTACATTTCACAAGTATATTCTCCGTCTGTAAATGTTAGAAAGTAACAGACTTCACAGACTTAATTTAGAACGAGCGCCGAACAGACGGAGCACAATGAAATATGAGCGCAATAACTGACTAAAATATAGATTTTGCTGAAATATTTGTAGTTGGGCAATAAATGTGAGGTGTGTAAAAGTGTATGTGTATAATAGCACTAACTGTAAAGTGACTGTAATGCGGTAATCAAAACAGCCTTTCTACTCAATTACTGTGCTTTTTTATTATTTAAATTTTTAGTTTAGTAAATTTAACTTCTGCTTTAAAAGCATTATTTTAGTTTTTAGATTAGTTACGATGTTAGAATGTAGTGTGATTTTAACCCTTTTTTGCACATAATATATGCCTACATGCTTACATAGGGCTGGGCGATATGGCCCCAAAAAAATTATCACGATAATTTTTTTCATATTATGCGATATTGATAATTATCACGATAAATGTCAAATCTTTATTTCTTTCAAGTTTAAAGCCAGAATTTTGCTCCATTTGCTAATTTTCCTTAACAAAATAAATATCTAAATAGAAAAATGTATTTCTTAGTTGCTGCATGTTCTAATGAGTGATATTGTTTCAAATCAAGAAACGGGTTCGGGTTGCCTGATAATATTAATAATAATAATAATATCACTTTTTTTGTCTCTTAGAAATGCACATATGATAGTAGCTTGGGTTTGGACGCAGAGGTACATTTTTGTTCATTTTTAAAATCAGTAACATCTGTAAAAATTGTAGCAAGCTCAGTTTTATATGGTTATATTTATTCTGACCAAGTTTATTTTTTTTAATTAAGCTTATGATCTCCCATAGTAGCATACATTTAAATCATGATAAACACAATTAAAACCACACATATAACACCTCAATACCATGGTAAAAATATAACTATGGTTTTTAGGTAGCCTATTTGTATGAAAGTAGTCTAAAAATATTCAGTATAAATGCACACATGCTGTAGCTTAATCACAAATACATACTATAATTATATAGTATGTATAATTAATTCAAATGAGTCACGCTGTTTTGTTCCGGTTTTGGCGCATAAACATTATATCGAACTCTTCATATCGTTTTATCGAGGAAAATTATATCGCGATAATTATCGTTATCGAATTATCGCCCAGCCCTATGCTTACATTCACTTTATTTGTTTAATCCAAATACAAAATACCAAGATATATATATCGTATACCGCAAATCAGCCCAAAAATACCGAGATATGAATTTTTGCTCACATCGCTCCCAGCCCTAGTATCTATAGCGGATGCCTAGCGTTAGGATTGCAAGCCTAGCTGGCGTCATTAGCTATGTTTCCATCACACTGTTTTTATGCACGTTTTATAGCGTCGCGTCAGTAACGAGTGAATTTAAAAAAAAAAAAAAAAAAAAAAAAAAAACTTAATTCGCAAAAAAGTTTTTACGCTCGCTTGAGGTGGTTTTTGTCTTGTGCGGAAAAAGTGTTAATGCGAATAACGCGAGATGGAGTCGCATTTCGCGAATAAATTCCTCGAAAAAAAAGTCACGTGGCTTTGCGCGACGGGACGGGATAACTTACCGATCTCGTTGCATCGGATCTGAAATGTTGTTTTGGTCGTTCTGAAATGCCAGAGCAAAGTCTGTCGTCAACGTATTTCTGTATAATTGTCTTACACGACCGCATTTATTGTGTTTCGTCTGCTCATCAACTAATTCATCATATATGAAAATTATTATATTCAGTGGCTTCTCCTAGTTTTATCAGGAAGTGATGATTGACTCGTCGGATGGAAACGGTGCTTATTCGTTTTATGCGATATTTAAATTTTGCGCATTAGTTAAATTCACAACTTTGGATGTAATCCGGCTGTTGTATATGAACCCACCAGCTTTAGACGCAGGAGAGAAACCAGCTGTCGGGGTTTCAGTCGTAGACGCTGGTTTGCTGGCGTTATATTGAGCGTCTAATATTGAACGCATGTCCTCCACCTGCTGCTGCAGAGCAGCCAGAGACTCACACTGCAGCGTGTACAGCCTCAGAATACAACAACTGATCTCAATCAGGTCCTGTTCTGATGCCCCAAACAACAAGAACCAGGGAGGCTGGTCAGGCAGAGGGATCTGATGAGAGAGAGACGAGGTGAAGGTGAGGTTTAATGAGTAAACACACTGTGTGTGTGTGTGTGTGTGTGTGAGAGTGTGTGTGTGAGAGACAGTGTGTGTGTGAGTGTGTGTGTGTGTGTGTGTGTGTGCGTGAGTGTGTGTGTGTGTGTGTGCGAGAGTGTCTGTGTGTGTGTGTGTGTGTGTGTGTGTGAGAGTGTCTGTGTGTGTGAGTGAGTGAGTGTGAGTGTGTGTGTGTGTGAGAGAGAGTGAGTGAGAGTGTGTGTGTGTGTGTGTGTGTGTGTGTGTGTGTGTGTGAGTGTGAGAGTGTCTGTGTGTGTGTGTGTGTGTGTGTGAGTGTGTGTGTGAGAGAGTGTGTGTGTGTCTGTGTGTGTGTGTGTGTGTGTGTGTGAGAGGGTGAGTGAGTGTGTGCGTGTGTGAGTGTGAGAGTGTCTGTGTGTGTGTGTGAGAGTGTCTGTGTGTGTGTGTGTGAGAGAGTGTCTGTGTGTGTGTGTGTGTGTGAGTGTGTGTGTGTGTGTGTGTGTGTGTGTGTGTGTGAGAGAGTGTATGTGTGTGTGTGCGAGTGTGTAAGTGTGTGTGTGTGTGTGAGAGAGAGTGTGTGTGTGTGTGTGCGAGTGTGTGTGTGTGTGTGTGTGTGTGTGTGTGTGTGTGAGAGTGTATGTGTGTGTGTGTGCGAGTGTGTAAGTGTGTGTGTGTGTGTGTGAGAGAGTGTGTGTTTACCTGTAAAACTCGTGCAGAAAGAAAGATACACGCACACGCAACTGTTTCAGCCCTGAACCTCAGAAACACATCAGTCCTCAAACTGTCGTTCATGTAGTTCCTTCAGACACACAGACAGATGGTTATAATTAACGCAACTGAGTCGTTTTCAGCACAACGTTTAAGACAAATTGAGTTGAGGATCTCACCAGGCCATCTGAAGCAATCTAGAGTTCTTCTCACACTCCAGAACCTGAAGGTACAACACGATCACCTGCACAGGTAACACGCTCTGAGAACACGCTCACCTGCATTTGATGGGTAAGGCCAGAAACATACAATACGCACACGTGCAAAAAAAGTGCACGAATGCAAACGTTTCTACTTACGTAAGCTACGCTCTGAAATGCGTTACGCTACAGTTTATAGAGCAACACAAGAACCTGTCGCATTCTCACCGTCGCTGCGAGAGGTGCAACAGTAGCTACTGTAATAGAGGAGCAACAGAAGAGAATCTTGCTCAGAAAGTTAAAGTTAGCATTACATGCATTGTTGTTTAAAAATACATTTGAGGAAAACTATTGGTCCTTTGAGTCTCGAGGTCACAGTACTGCAACAATGCACTATGCAGGCTCGGGTATAGTTTGCAAAAAGTATATTTTGGGCTTAACTAACTATACACTTTACACTTTATGTAATGGGAATGCATTGGCTAAGAATTTGCATCCTTGCATAAAAAGTACATTTCTGGCCTAAAATGCAAGATATGCATGTAAAAAAAAAAGTGTCAGTCTAACTGTGGCACGCAAGCTCACGATGCATTAGCAAAGAATGTGCATACTTGCATAAACAGCATGTTTTTTCCCTAAAATACAACACATCTAATGAGAAAATGCGCCAGTCTAATTGTGGCACGCAAGCTCACAATGCTACAGCTAAGAATGTGCATACTTGCGTAAAAAGCACATTTCTGGTGTAAAAAAAGCAGGTTCTGTGTGTCAATAAAATGTGTCAGTTAAGAATTTGCATACTTGTATAAAAAGAAGATTTCTGGCCTAAAATGCAGGATATACATGTGAATGCACGTGGCATGCAAGCTTGAGATGCATTAGCAAAGAATTGGCATAATTGCGGAAAAAGTACATTTCTGGTGTAAAATGCAGGTTGTGTGTAAATAAAATGTGTCAGTTAAGAATCTGCACACTTGCATAAAAAATAAAATAAAATCTGGCTTAAAATAGGATATGCATGTGAATGCAAGTGGCATGCAAGCTTGCAATGCATAGCAAAGAATTTGCATACTTGCATAAAAAGCATGTTTTTTACCTAAAATGCAGGAAATGCATGTGAAAGTGCACTAGTCTAACCGTGGCATGCTGTGATGCACTAGCAAAGAATTTGCATACTTCTGTAAAAAAAAAATGCATTAGAATGTGCATACTTGCATAAAAATTAAACTTCTGGTGTAAAAAAAAATTCTGGCCTAAAATGCAGAATATGTGTTAAAAATGCATCCATCTAACCATGGCATGCAAACTTGAGATGCATTAGCAAAGAATGTGCATACTTGCGTAACAATGGCTGATTCTGGCCTAAAATACAGCATGTGTGTGAAAATGCGCCTGTCTAACCTCTGCATGCAAGCAGGGCCGGCCCAAGCCCTTATGGGGCCCTAAGCAGAATTTTATTAGGGGGCCCCTCGGTGCCACCAATTTGACTGGTTATTGTTAATATTGAACATCATTATCAGTTTTGGTTGTTGTAGCTGTGTTTGTTACATCATACCATTGTCTGTGATGAAGCCATACTTTTTTATAATAAATATTAAACACAGCAGAGAGCATCTGTACATATAGAACAACAACTCTTAATCTATATCTAGCTATTTGAGGCATAATGATATATAATAGCAAAGACCTAAAATGTAGGCTAAGGTAAATAATGTTAAGCTGTTATCAGTTTATGAAACAGAGGCTTATTTTTATTACAAAAATATATACCCAGGAAAGCTATTTTTATGCAGAAGACAAAAACTTTAATTTAAAAATAATTAAAATGTTATAGGATGTCTATTTGCAAGTTTAGTTAGTTAAGATTTTGCATACTTCTGTAAAAAGTATGATTCTGGTCTAAAATGCAGAATAACATGGGAAAACATGGCATGCAAACCACGATGCATTACCTAAGAATTTGCACATTTGCATAAAAAGTACATTACTGGTCTAAAATGCAGAATATGTGTGTAGAATCTAAACGTGGCACGCAAGCTTGAGATGCATTACCAAAAAATGTGCATACTTGCGTAAACTGTATGTTTCTGGCCTAAAACGCAGTACATGCGTGTGAAAATGCGGCAGCCTTGAGATGCATTAGCAAAGAATTTGCATAGCATGTTTTTTGCCTAAAACGCAGCAAATTCATGTGAAAATGCACCAATCTAACTGTGGCATGCAGGCTTGGGATGCATTAGCAAAGAATTGGCATTATTGCGGAAAAAGTACATTTCTGGTCTAAAATGCAGGTTATGCATGTGAATGCACGTGGCATGCAAGCTTGAGATGCATTACCACAGAATTTGCATACGTGCATAAATAGCATGTTTTTTGCCCAAAACGCAGCAAATTCATGTGAAAATGCACCAATCTAACCGTGGCATGCAGGCTTGGGATGCATTAGCAAAGAATTGGCATAACTGCGGAAAAAGTACATTTCTGGTCTAAAATGCAGGTTATGCATGTGAATGCACGTGGCATGCAAGCTTGAGATGCATTACCAAAGAATTTGCATACGTGCATAAATAGCATGTTTTTTGCCTAAAACGCAGCAAATTCATGTGAAAATGCACCAATCTAACTGTGGCACGCAGGCTTGGGATGCATTAGCAAAGAATTGGCATTATTGCGGAAAAAGTACATTTCTGGTCTAAAATGCAGGTTATGCATGTGAATGCACGTGGCATGCAAGCTTGAGATGCATTACCAAAGAATTTGCATACGTGCATAAATAGCATGTTTTTTGCTCAAAACGCAGCAAATTCATGTGAAAATGCACCAATCTAACCGTGGCATGCAGGCTTGGGATGCATTAGCAAAGAATTGGCACAATTGCGGAAAAAGTACATTTCTGGTGTAAAATGCAGTTAAGAATCTGCATACTTGCATAAAAAAGAAAAAAATCTGGCTTAAAATAGGATATGCATGTGAAAATGTGCCTGACTAACCTTTGCATGCAAGCTTGAGATGCACAGCATAGAATTTGCATACTAATATAAAAAGCGTATTTTTCACCTAAAATGCGGGAAATGCATGTGAAAATGTTTGTGTAATTTGCATACGTCTGTGAAAATGCATTAGAATGTGCATACTTGCATAAACACTAAACTTCTGGTGTAAAACGCAGGTTGTGTGTAAATAAAAAGCATCAGTTAAGAATTTGCATACTTCCATAAAAAATGCAGAATATGTGTTAAAAATGCATCCATCTAACCATGGCATGCAAACTTGAGATGCATTGGCATACTTGCGGAAAAAGTAAATTTCTGGTGTAAAATGATCACGCAAAAATACTTGCGTAAACTGTATGTTTCTGGCCTAAAACGCAGCACATGCGTGTGAAAATGCGGCAGGCTTACCTTGTGCGGGTGCTTGACGTGAACGCAGAAGCCGAGCTCTTTCAGCACGCGCCGCTCTGCTTTAATCACGTCGCTCTTGCGGCTGACGTAGCCTTCGTCCAGCAGCATGGGACCGCGGCGCCTGACGGAGACACCGCAGCGTCAGAACACACGGCAGACTCGCGCACACGCGCTACGCTGAGCGATGCGTTACCTGTCTCCCGCCGCGTCTTTGAGGTGGTGGAAGACGTTTAACACGTCCCTCACGCGCCGCGGCTCCTCTTCGATCTTAGACGCCAGCTGAAGACACGCCATGGCCACCGTCTGCGACAGAGTCAAAGGTCATGTGACAGACGGCTAGTATACGTTTCGATATTATTTCAGACATTCTGCTAACTGTAAGTAAAGGTCCCGAAATTCTCACACTTCAAAAAATAAATAAATCACTTTTACATTTTTATCGTCCATCATAAAAAAAAAAAATCGAATTTGGTTAAATTTTCGGCGTTTTTCGCATCCGTTGCAAGCACTTTGAGAGATGCTTTGTGACGAATACAAAAAAAAAATGCGTACGAAAATTTCGAACTCTGTGTGCACGTTCACACCAAAAACTATAACTATAAAGCTAACGATAAAAAAAAAAACGTTATCAATATTAAAGAATAGTCATACCATAACTATAACGATAAAAGGCACCGAGAAACAATATCGTTGGAATCACTTTCAGGGGTGCGTTTCCTAAAAACATCGTTAGCTAACTATAGTCGTAAGTTCTATTGAACTCTATTGGTAACGACAGAACTTGCGACCGTTTGGGAAACGCACCCCGTATTTGATGAACGATAAAAACATTGACACCCAATCAGAATCCATCCTGCCGAGCGCGAGAATTTAAAGCAACAGACGCGCGTGCGCTTCGAATAAACAGACGATATCGTTCGCCGGTGTGGACGATAATATCGTTATCATTCTTAGTGTGCAAGGACCTTACATGTTAACTAACTCTCATTCGAGTACTAGTAAACTGACGTAGAGTTGCAAAGTTACTCACAGCTAGCAGAACGTCTAAAACGGACTATTAGCGTCTCACCTCCGCGCAGTGTCTCACGAACGATTTGCAGTAGAAGAACCGATGGAACAGGATCTGGGCTGTTGCCATGGCCACCTGATAAAACAATCAACACTTAAAACATACAAACAGCTACATTTTAAAGCTACTAGCATGTGAAGCCTTAAGTTAGTATAGCGGAAAAACTAGTTGAAACACTCAAAACCCTGGTTGTCTAGTAGTTTTGAGCTCTTAGCGACAGACACTCTTTAGTGTAGTTGTGGTCTGAAGTATGCTTAGTAAACTAGTCCAGCTGAGAAAACACTTGCCTTTACATAGTTACCATGTTAAGACTTTGTCTTAAGAACTAGTTTGACTAACTAACTGTTCATCAGCCATAATTTTCAGATTTAACTCTGCATTTTAATGTAACTGATTTTGACCAGTTTTGCAGAAACAAATTAGGCGACTAAGTTTTAAGACTAGTCTAAGCAGTTTATGCAACTGGCCCTTGGTTTACTGGTCTTAGTTAACTAGTCTCCCAGGGTGGTTTACACCTGGACCAGCTGAGAAGAGCCCAAAACCATCTCAAACCGGACCAGACTAGTTTGAGACCCGACTGAGAGACAGTTAACTAGTTCTAAACTAGTTTGTTTTCAAAAGTAGCGGCTACAAGTCGTTGCTAGGCAACAAGCTGGCCTCGATCGCGCGGACCTGAGGCAAGCGGAGCAGAATTCCCGCGCTCTGGATCATCTCGCACATTCGGTTCCGAAGCTGCTCCTCCGCGCGCGCGGACAGTCCGTGCGCGCGCGAGGGGCTGCAGTGCGCGCGCTCGGGCGGCAGCAGGCAGGTGTCCAGAGTCAGCGCGACTCTCGAGTAGAGTGTGCCCGCGATCAGGATGCCGTCTCCGGGCAGAAGCGCTCCGGCGGCCGCCGCCATGTTCCCGGGGCGGTGAGTCCGGTTCAGCGCGGATCACAGCGACATCTGCAGCACAGAGGGACCCGGTACACACGGATATAACATTTACATTACATTTACATTTATGCATTTAGCAGACGCTTTTATCCAAAGCGACTTACAGTGCATTCAGGCTATACATGTTATATCACTATGTCATGTTATATAAAACAATATCTTCGCAAAGTTTTATGTTCATAAGTAAAAAATAAAAGAAAGAAACCACCATATATTAGTTTTGTAACACTGATGTGAAAATATATTTTGAAACAATAAAAAATGTAAAGCTTTTCAAATTTAACTGCCCTAATATATCACTTTTTTATCCTGGTATTTTATTTTTGTTTTGTTTTATACATGTTTATGTTCATTTTATATTTTTTTTGTTGTTATTTCTTACATCCCACATGAGTAAATACTACAGTTGTGCTCAAAATTATTCATACCCTTGGTAAATATGATCAAAGGCGGCTGTGAAAATAACTCTGCATTGTTTATCCATTTGATCTTTCATTCATTTTTTTAAAATCTAACCTTTAATTTAAGCATGTTTAAGATTTTTTTGCTTAATATACTTTATTTGTGTCCCCTCTCTTTTTCTTACATTTATTTATTTACTTATTTATCGTCTCCTTTCTGTCCATCTCTTAAGAATTTTTATATTATATTGCTTTTATGTTATGAAACATGTACAGATGTCTCCCTTTAATTTCATTATCCTTTTCCACATTAAATTCTATCCTTCTGTTTTTGATCATTTAATTTTAATTTTGCCCACATGCGCTGGCACCCACATGTATGTGATATTTTTCCTGGATAAAAACACGATAACGTTTACATTTATCAACCGACTTCAGTGGTTAAAGAGTTAAAAATAACTCTGCCTCCAGTTATTTAGTTAGGCTTGGAAAATTATTAATTTTCTTAAGAAATTGTGAAAGCTCACACTTACACTCGTGTTGATTTTTTCGGCTAACAATTCTAATATTAATGTAGTATAACTGTGACATATACATGTAATGTAATTTTAATGTACATTAAATGAAATTAAGTTGTTGCATTGCTTTCTCTGGTCTTCAACCCCAACATTTTATCTGTTATTGTTTCTCAGAACAGCTCATTCCTCTGAAATACAGTGAATATTAATCATAAAGTGACACACTGGTCTGCTTTTTATTTTCATAGCACTCTATATACAGATATAAACTCCACAACAAACAATAACAACTGATAATGCTTTATGGATCCAGTAAAACTTAGTTACAGTGGTAAAATATTATGCACTGATACAGTGCACAGTAAAAATATAGTAAAAGTGATATGTAATATTAAAAAGTATATGTAGTAAAGTGAATAATATAAAAAGCGAGTACAACAACACAATAACATAAGTGATATAATAGGTTTATAATAGCACAAATTATATGTGTACTACCATAATAAATAAATGAATAACAATAGATGAATAATAGCAAGTAGAATATGTAATATCATGGGTGGAATCAGGGCCGTAACTAGAGGATTGGGGGCCCCCTGAAAAAATATTGATGTGGGCCCCCCACACACACATATCATATACTGTACAATATACAAACATGGAACCAAATTGCATGCTTTTTTTGTGGTTTTCATAATATCTCAGTTATACAACTAATAAAATATTAGAATTATTCACAGAACATGGGCCTATATAGTATAATTCCTGGATTTTGTGGGGCCCCCTGGGCGGTGGGGGCCCCTAGAATTGTCACCACCTTTCACCCCACTAGCAACGGCCCTGGGTGGAATAATACAGAATAGACAATAACGAAGAATAAATTAATAGTAAATTAAATAATCGTGAAAAGTGCAGTTTTATAATGGTATTTGTGTAATAATTATTAAACAAAGACACAACTAATGACAAGCCAAAAATGTTGGTCATGAATTCCAAATTGTGCTTAATTAATGAGCTCCTTGAGTATAATATATATATTAGTTGTGACATCAAAACCTGACTAATAAAGACTAATTCTCCACTGCTTCCCTCAAGATTTTCCTATATTTTATAATGTTTTTTTTTTTAAATTAATGAGTAAAATTATGTAAACTACTTGACGGTGCTTGACATTTTTCTCTACAATGCAAATTACACACACCCATGCAGAAAACATTTATTTTTTTATTTTTAAATATTTGTCACTACATAGGAGTGTTTGGCGTGAGTGTGTGCTCACAGTGAGTGTGTGCAGTTTACATTGTACAACAAAATGTCAAAGTATAGTTATGTTTAACACAGACCAGAATATGACATGCTTCCCCCAAAAAACATTATATTAATCAAAATGAATAATCATTATTACAACATAAAGAGCAATAATCAACAATGCTCTTGTCATGATATCGCAGCTTCACTCACTAATGAGTTCCTGTGTTTCTCAGTTCTAGGCTATTTACATTATACAGTTTGTGTGTAAATGCACAGTACATGATCAGCATTAAACAGCTGGTGTAAATCATGTTAAATGCAGTCTATAGTATTGTGATTGACTGAAGAAACTGGTTATATTTAAATATTTGACAAAAACGACAGAAACATTTAATAAGGTAATTATATTGTTATAAAAATTACCCTTACAAAGGTTAAATGCTCCTGTAAGTGTGTTCCGGGGAGAGAGAGAGGTTTGAATATGATCAGGGTCACTCTGGTCACTCATTCAGGGCTATTCTGAGCTTTAACTACACACACAACATTAGGCTGTGGAGGTATAGACAGAGAACAGGCTTCAGGGTCACTCTGGTCACTCATTCAGGGCTATTCTGGGTTTAACTACACACACAACATTAGGCTGTGGAGGTATAGACAGAGAACAGGCTTCAGGGTCACTCTGGTCATTCATTCAGGGCTATTCTGGGTTTAACTACACACACAACATTAGGCTGTGGAGGTATAGACAGAGAACAGGCTTCAGGGTAACTCTGGTCACTCATTCAGGGCTATTCTGTGTTTAACTACACACACAACATTAGGCTGTGGAGGTATAGACAGAGAACAGGCTTCAGGGTCACTCTGGTCACTCATTCAGGGCTATTCTGAGCTTTAACTACACACACAACATTAGGCTGTGGAGGTATAGACAGAGAACAGGCTTCAGGGTCACTCTGGTCACTCATTCAGGGCTATTCTGGGTTTAACTACACACACAACATTAGGCTGTGGAGGTATAGACAGAGAACAGGCTTCAGGGTCACTCTGGTCACTCATTCAGGGCTATTCTGAGCTTTAACTACACACACAACATTAGGCTGTGGAGGTATAGACAGAGAACAGGCTTCAGGGTCACTCTGGTCACTCATTCAGGGCTATTCTGGGTTTAACTACACACACAACATTAGGCTGTGGAGGTATAGACAGAGAACAGGCTTCAGGGTCACTCTGGTCACTCATTCAGGGCTATTCTGAGCTTTAACTACACACACAACATTAGGCTGTGGAGGTATAGACAGAGAACAGGCTTCAGGGTCACTCTGGTCACTCATTCAGGGCTATTCTGGGTTTAACTACACACACAACACTAGGCTGTGGAGGTATAGACAGAGAACAGGCTTCAGGGTCACTCTGGTCACTCATTCAGGGCTATTCTGTGTTTAACTACACACACAACATTAGGCTGTGGAGGTATAGACAGAGAACAGGCTTCAGGGTCACTCTGGTCACTCATTCAGGGCTATTCTGAGCTTTAACTACACACACAACATTAGGCTGTGGTTTAGTGGAGGTTTAGTCTCTTGGAAATGCAGAGAACAGGCTTTCTTCAGCTTTCCTTAAGGCTTGCGTTGTCCTGTTTGCAGTTGGCTAAAAAGAAAAAATATAATCAGTCCACAGTTTTATGATAAGCAATGAAATCCTTATAATCTAGTGATGATGAACTTACTCTTTGTAAACGAGTAAATTAGTGAAATTAAAGACAGATGCTTTAGCTCCTGACAGTCTTGCCAAAGTGCTCACTGTACATGTTGTGCTCATAACACAATTTACTTTATGATATTAACTACAAGAATTAATTTAAACTTTGATTTCTTATAAAGCCTCAGTTTTCACAGCTTACTAGCGATATCGCTATTAATAGTCTGACACTGGTGGTTAATTAAACTGTCAACATAATGCTAAAAATGTTCATAAAAAACTACTGTTCAGTCTTACCTGTGAAAGATAACATCCCGAGATCTGTTTTAATTGATGTGTGACGGTCTATAGATGCCCAAGCTGCCGACGAGTCAGGTATGTTTTCTTCTGTCCCGATGTGAGAGTTATGGAGAGTTGCCCGCACCAATATGGCGGCGTCTAGGTATTTATTATGTCTATGGGGTAGTGCACGATAGGCTCCTGTGACGCGGCATACGCTTTTGTCCTTAATGGCATTTTGTTCCTTACATTACTTTTACTTTTATACTTTAAGTAGTTTTGAAACCAGTACTTTTACTTGAGTAAAAAGCTTGAGTTGATACTTTTTAAGTCTTTTAAAACCCTAGTATCTATACTTCTACCCAGGGCCGTAACTAGAGGATTGGGGGCCCCCTGAAAAAATATTGATGTGGGCCCCCACACACACACATATCATATACTGTACAATATACAAGCATGGAACCAAATTGCATGCTTTTTTGTGGTTTTCATAATATTTCATAATAATAAAATATTAGAATTATTCACAGAACATGGGCCTATATAGCATAATTCCTGGATTTTTGTGGGGCCCCCTGGGCGGTGGGGGCCCCTAGAATTGTCCCCACCTTTCACCCCACTAGCAACGGCCCTGCTTCTACCTGAGTAATGAATGTGAATACTTTTGACACCAGTGCAAGCTGATTGTTCATAGATAAGATCCCTAAAGTTGCAAAGACTAAAGTCTCAAAACCAAAGCAGTTAAGACTCGTCCACGTCCTCATTCAAACACATTCTACGTCACGATGTGGGACGATTTGCATAACTCCGCCCAAATGTATACGCAGTGAAAGAAGGCGGAGCTATTATTCTGGCTGTAGTGTTGTTGCTGGAGACGCTGTGTGTCGTTGTGAAAGAGAAACACTTTGTTTGGGATCCAAAAGAGGACACAGCTAGAAATCAGTGGTTAAGCTGTATTCACAACACTGTTCCAGAACAGCTCAACACTAATATTGGAGTGTGTGCAGCGCAATTAACGCAGGACTGTGTCCTGAAGCTGGAAGAGTAGCCTACAATGCTGTCTGTTTCTATAAAGTGGAGCAATTCCAGCTTTGCTTCGGACTCACAGCCTGTAAGTATGTTTTATTATTTAAAGAATCTGCTTCTGATGAATCAAACGTGAGTTTTGAGTCGTGTAGAGTAGCGCTTGTTTGTGTTTCTCCGATCACAAATGCAGACATGGTAATGTTTAAAGACAGTATAAGTCATTATAATCAGTAATTATGTCCTCACTGGATGCAACAAATGCCTCGTTTATAATGGGTTTTATTGTTTTAGTCTCGTCGCGCCGGGACACGCATCACAATACGGTAACATCTCCGTCTCACGCTTCAGGTATTCGGCCAATCACAACGCACCGGATAGCTGGCCAATCAGAGCACACCTTCTCAGAACGATGAGCTTTGTTTCAGAAGGCGTAGCATAGAGGAGCAACAATAATGTACAGTATGTGGAAAATAATGTGTTTTTTGAACCTTAAACCGCATAAACACATTGCATTACACCAAATACACCAAATAATGTTCTTTTTAGCAACGTCATATGACCTCTTTAAGTCCTTGTTTTTGAATGGCATAAAACCAGTACCACATTTGCAATTGTGGCCTCTGTGTTTACTTCCGTATGACGGCGTATAACCGTATAATGCCGTCTCGCTATCGCTCTTTTGCGCATGCACTCAGTTCAGCGCCGTCATTCATTCACAATGGAATCTGACATTGCCAACATTTAAAGATGATAATGTGAACATCTATACAAAAAAAAACAGATCTGAGCAATAAATCAGAATTGAGCACTAATGCTTGCAGTGGAACACAGCCTTAGTCTAATTGGTAATCAGCTGAAAGTGACTTTGTATTAGTGTCTTCACAACTGAATGAAGTACTTCTCTACCCTTTATTGTTCATTTTATACGAACACCAGCAAAAACGTGTTTTCTAGAGAGAAAACATTTAATATTTGGAAGAGACTGTATCACGTCTGTCTAATCCTTATACACTATATTGCCAAAAGTATTGGCACCCCCTTCTAATGAACAGGTTTGACTACTTTAGTAATTTCTATGAGTACAAATCTTAATGTTAAAGCATATAATGATATTCTAGGAAATTGTGTGCTTCTAATATTATAGCAACAGTTTGGACTCTTTTCTATTCTAACATGACAATGTCTCTGTGTATAAGACAAGGTTCAAAAAGAAAATGATTGATTGAGTCAGTGTGGAAGAACTTGACTGGTCTGCATAAAACCAAGTCCTAATCCCAGTTTAACACCTCTGGTGTGACTGTAAATGCACAAAAACTCATCACCAAACACCAATGACTTGTACATACACTATATAGACAAAAGTATTGGCACCCCCTTCTTTAGAACAGAAAAATGCACTTCCAAATCTGTGGCAACAACGATGGGAACATAATTCATGTATTTAAAAATTGTATTTCATCTCTGTTGCAACAGTTTTGTAAGTGTCTAAAATGACTGAACCCATATGTACAAGTCATTGGTGTTTGGTGATGAGTTTTTGTGCATTTACAGTCACACCAGAGGTGTTAAACTGGGATTAGGACTTGGTTTTATGCTTAAACATTAAGATTTGTACTCATGGAAATTACTAAAGTAGTCAAACCTGTTCATTAGAAGGGGGTGCCAATACTTTTGGCAATATAGTGTATATTGATGTAAAAAAAAAAAATCACATTTTATTTCTGTTTGAACTATGCTATTTGGAATATTGGTATATCAAAAGAGATTTTAGAGTGACATTAAATGCACTTCAAAGTAAAATGCACAATTTTGAAAAAAAAAAATCACCTTTTGTGCTTTATATTTTTAATATTTCTATATACAAGACTTAAAAAAGAAGACATGATTGTAATCACATTTCTTTGTATTTCACAACCCAGGGAAGAGGTAGAACTGTCTAGATAGTGTTGTTCTGTCTTTGCATGGCATTTGACGTGGATGATTCTCTTTAAACTTCTTATGGACCTGTTAAAAAAAAGGCAAAATTTGAATATTTTTTTCATAAAATAGCTACACATACTAACATATCAAAGTCAACTAAAAAAAGAAAGTGTTATTCCTGTATTATACACTTTTCCTTGAATCGGACTTGAGATTTGAGTTACAGTTAGTGACATACGCTGAAATACACTAAAGTAATAGTTCATAGTGACATTGCCTTTCTGAAAAGCTCCTCGATGTGATCCTCGTGAGCATGATTATTAAATATGTCCACGATATCCCGGAAGAAGTCTGAGCCTCTCTCAGGACTCCTGTAGGACACAGTATCTGAATAAAGAAATCACGTTACTGTATAGAAGCTTAGATGTGAGACAAACAACCAAGTAATAATATTTAGTACATTAAAAACTCATTACTTCATGAAGGTTATGCCATTTTTCGTTGACCCTGGAGCACAAAACCAGTCTTAAGTGTCAATTTTTAGAAATTGAGATTTAGGCATCATCTGAAAGATGAATAAATAGCTTTCCATGGATGTATGGTTTGTTATGATAGGACAATATTTGAAAATCTGGAATCTGAGGGTGCAAAAAAATCTAAATATTGAGAAAATCAGCTTTAAAGTTGTTCAAATGAAGTCTTAGCAATGCATATTACTAATCAAAAATTAAGTTTTAATGTAGGAAATTTACTGGAACATGATCTTAATATCCTAATGATTTTTGTCATAATAGTAAAATGTATAATTTTGACCCATACAATGTATTGTTGTCTATTGCTACAAATATACCTGTGTTACTTATGACTGCTTTTGTGCTGCAGGGACACATGTGATATATGCTTTAGTGGAATGTTATAATTTAAATGTGTTTACTGGGAGTGGAGGATCTCAAGCAGCAGAGGTCTTTCTCTCGGTGCTCTGTCTGTGGTATACTGTCCTGAACATCCACACATCCATCATTACCTGTGATTTACAGTAAGACACAAACGATCTAGCTGATCAAATATCTAATAAATAGAGTTCAAAATGCAGTGTACTAAGCTTAGAGGTCATGCACGTTGTGTGGTGGTGCTTAGAGAATGCTTGATTGCTAATGTTAATGATATTGTTTATGTTTTATTCGTATTGACTTGATGGATTTGCCCAGGTTTAAAGGGATACTCCACCACAAAATTACAATTTTGGCATTAATCACTTACCCCCATGTCGTTCCGAACCCGCTTCGTTAGTCTTCAGAACACAATTTAAGATATTTTGGATGAAAACCGGGAGGCTTGTGACCGTCCCATTGACTGCCAAGTAATTAACACTGTCAAGGTCCATAAAAGTATGAAAAGCATCGCCAGGATACTCCATCAGTGGTTCAATCATAATGTTATGAAGTGATGAGAATACTACGTTTAATTATACAGTGAACACTTAATAATAACATTTCTGTACCTGAAAACTACTGTTAGACCTTATTTTATTTGTAACGTTTTCTTATATTTTATTTATGCTTGTATTTTCTTTTTTACTGACTGTTCATGTGTTCACTTTCTTAGTTAGGCTAGTAGTTTTACTGTGGTTCTGAGTACTTAAAGTACTTAAAGTGCGCTTTAATAAATGGAATGCAATGGTACATTATATAAATTAGTTTTTCTTGCTGATCTGAAAAATGATCCAAACCGTGACTCAAAAACCACAATGCACCGTATGATCTGAACCGTGATTTTGTGTTCCATTAAACCACTAATATTATATATATAGAAATCATTCTAATATGCTGATTTGCTGCTCAAGAAACATTTCTCATTATTAGCAATGTTGAAAACAGTTGTGCTGCACAATATTTTTCATAAATTAAATTTTTTAGGATTCACAGATGAATAGAAAGTTCAAAAGAACAGCATTTAAAATACAGATCTTACTGATCTAAAACTATTGAACAGTAGTGTGTGTGTGTGTGTGTGTGTGTGTGTGTGTGTGTGTGTGTGTGTGTGTGTGTGTGTGTGTGTGTGTGAGTGTGTGTGTGTGTGTGTGTGAGAGAGAGTGTGTGTGTGTGTGTGTGTCTGTGTCTGTGTGTGTGTGTGTGTGTCTGTGTCTGTGTCTGTGTGTGTGTGTGTGTGAGTGTGTGTGTGTGTGTGTGTGTGTGTGTGTGTGTGAGTGTGTGTGTGTGTGTGTGTGTGTGTGTGTTTCTGTGTGTGTGTGTCTGTTTGTGAGAGAGTGTGTCTGTGTGTGTGTGTGTTTGTCTGTGTCTGTGTGTGTGTGTGTGTGTGTGTGTGTGTGTGTGTCTGTGTCTGTGTCTGTGTCTGTGTGTGTGTGTGTGTGTGTGTGTGTGTGTCTGTGTCTGTGTGTGTGTGTGTGTGTGTGTGTGTGTGTGTGTGTGTCTGTGTCTGTGTCTGTGTGTGTGTGTGTGTGTGTGTGTGTGTGTGTCTGTGTCTGTGTCTGTGTCTGTGTCTGTGTCTGTGTGTGTGTGTGTGTGTGTGTGTGTGTGTGTGTGTGTGTGTCTGTGTCTGTGTGTGTGTGTGTGTGTGTGTGTGTGTGTGTGTGCCTATGGGTCGGGCCCTTCCATTGGCTCCGGCAGCTCCAGCAGAAGTTGTATGTGTGTTTCTTATTGGCTGTGCAGATGGTGCAGTGCACACACAGGTTTGTCTGATCTCGTCTTTCCACGTAAGACAGGCAGCCTGGACACTTCAGAAATGGGCTTCGGATTATTACTGAGCGACGGATTACAGTATGGGATATTTTGCAAACTAAAATTGCGTATACTTTAAAGGAACACTCCACTTTTTTTGGAAATAGGCTCATTTTATATCTCCCCAAGAGTTGAGTTTTACCGTGTTTGACTCCATTCAGTCGATGTCTGGCGGTAGCACTTTTAGCGTAGCTTAGCATAGATCATTGAATCTGATTAGACCGTTAGCATCTCGCTCAAAAATGACCAAAGAGTTCTCCTATTTAAAGCTTGACTCTTCTGTAGTTACATCGCAATGATATTACGCAGCACCTGAAAGTAGTCCCCAGCTAGGTAACTAGTTATGATATAGCCGGGACTACTTTCAGACGCTGCGTAATATCATTGCATGATACGGCAGCAATGTTTCTTGATTATTACGCCGGAATGAGAGTATAGTTCCTAGCCATATCGGACTAGAAAATCACAACTTATCATTTTCCGTCAGTCTTAGTACACGATGTAACTACAGAAGAGTCAAGCTTTAAATAGGAGAAATATCAGAAACTCTTTGGTCATTTTTGAGGGCGATGCTAACGGTCTAATCAGATTCAATGATCTACGCTAAAAGTGCTACCGCCAGACATCGTCTGAATGGATTCAAACACGGTAAAACTCAACCGTTGGGGAGATATAAAATGAGCCTATTTCCAAAAAAAGAGGAGTGTTCCTTTAAAGGTTGACCCAAAAATCAAGCCTGATGAAAGCGAATGGTGTCATTTGATTTTATGCTAAACGATCAGATCTTACAGCTTTGACGTCGCACAGGTATCTAGCAGCGGTTAGACTGAGGTTCTCCTCTAAGAACTGCTTCTGTTTGCTGGTCAGAGATGGGATCAGTTCACAGATGCTCTGATAAGACAGCTTCGCTCCACAGGTTCTCCGTCGATCCTCGTCAAACGCAGGACAGCTGAACTCAGTCTGTCTCTAAAACAGGAGAGCTGCTTTAACATGTTTCTTGAGGAATCAATGACAGAGTGTGCACTAAGTGTGACGTGAACTACCTGTTTAAGACAATACTTGAACCAAGCGATGATATAATGTGCTGGTCTTCGATGACCACAAGGCAGTTTCACTGATGAGACAGAAATGAGTTCTTAAACCTTGATTATGTTCTTACATTATAACATTCTAGAGCATAAGCACTCCACTTGTTTGTTTTGCTTTTTGGACTGCCAAATATGACAAAGGGATATTTCATCAAACGAACAGTATTTATATAGTTTTTTACCTCTTGTATACAACCATGTCCAAGTGATCTGAGTGTGCACACACATCCGGTGTGTGACGTGTGTGTGTGTGTGTGTGCGCACGCATCCGGTGTGTGACGTGTGTGTGTGTGTGTGTGTGTGTGACGTATGTGTGTGTGTGTGTGTGTGTGTGCGCACGCATCCGGTGTGTGACGTGTGTGTGTGTGTGTGTGTGTGTGCGCACGCATCCGGTGTGTGACGTGTGTGTGTGTGTGTGTGTGTGTGTGTGTGTGTGCGCACGCATCCGGTGTGTGACGTGTGTGTGTGTGTGTGTGTGTGTGTGTGTGTGTGTGTGTGTGCGCACGCATCCGGTGTGTGACGTGTGTGTGTGTGTGTGTGTGTGTGACGTGTGTGTGTGTGTGTGTGTGTGCGCACGCATCCGGTGTGTGACGTGTGTGTGTGTGTGTGACGTGTCTGTGCGCACGCATCCGGTGTGTGACGTGTGTGTGTGTGTGTGTGTGCGTGCGCACGCATCCGGTGTGTGACGTGTGTGTGTGTGTGTGTGTGTGTGTGTGCGCACGCATCCGGTGTGTGACGTGTGTGTGTGTGTGTGTGTGTGTGTGTGTGTGCGCACGCATCCGGTGTGTGACGTGTGTGTGTGTGTGTGTGTGTGTGTGTGTGTGTGTGCACGCATCCGGTGTGTGACGTGTGTGTGCGCGCTCTGGCTCACGCTGCATTCACACGGGGCGTCGCGTCAACGCTTGACGGAGGGCGTGTCTGAAGCGTGGTGCTGACGCGCCGTCATAGTTACAACAACCAATCACATACTTCTCTGGTGTTGCATGAACGGGATTGGGTATTTGCATGAGGCGATCTGATTGGCTGACGCCTCCGTTGGCGCTTGAAAAGTTGCGTCAGCACCACGCTTCAGACACGCCCTCCGTCAAGCGTTGACGCCGACGAGCCAGAGCGCGCGCACACACACGTCACACACCGGATGCGTGCGCACACACACGTCACACACACGTCACACACCGGATGCGTGCGCACACACACGTCACACACACGTCACACACCGGATGCGTGCGCACACACACATCACACACCGGATGCGTGCGCACACACACGTCACACACACACACACACGTCACACACCGGATGCGTGCGCACACACACACACACACACACACACACACACACACACGTTACACACCGGATGTTTGCACACACACACACACACGTCACACACACACACACACACACATACATCACACACCGGATGCGTGCACACACACACACACACACACACACACGTCACACACCGGATGTGTGTGTGCACTCAGATCACTTGGACATGGTTGTGTACAAGAGGTAAAAAACGATATAAATACTGTTCGTTTTCTCACACAAACCGCTCGTTTCGTGTCTTAGGCCATCAATGTGTAGTTACGATGGGGAATTGTTTAATTTGGATTTCTCTGTGCATGTTCTTTTTCCCTCTTATAGAGACAGTGACCTATACCTGCCATTATATGACTGACAGACTAGAACGGTTTGACCTAAAAACATCAAAATTGGATCTACTGAAGAAAAAAAGACACCTACATCTTGGATGCCCTTGGGGTAAGCTGATAGATACCACATTTTAATCTCAAAGTGACCTATCCCTTTAAAGCATTGTTAGTTTATTAAAACCTCACTCACCAAAATCTCTTCCAGTTAATGCTTTTCCTTCAGAATTACCATCTGACTGTTGCAGTCGTGTTTTGTGGATATCTTGATTTCAAAAGAAATAATATCCAGTTTTCAGAATGTATAAATACTCTATGCTGGTCTGTTTCACTTTCGTTTTAAAGGGGAATTTTGCATTAAAAAGAATAGCCTATATAAAAACACTAAAATGCATATCGATGCATATCGATTTATCATGATATAACTCATTGTTAGAAATGAAAAATAAAAAGGTAATGTCAAAGACTTACTCAAGTTTCTGAGGATCTTGATCATAGTGTCTTCTGAACACTCATCCCTGTTTTCACTTGCTTCGGACATTTTTGATTTAAAAACTAAAAATGTACTTTTCTTCTACAAAACTTCTGGAATGAATGATCGTTAGCGAATCGCGCTGATATATGATCGCGCTGCGCAGACTGCTCAAACTCTCGCGAGAGCACACAGTTCTGCTTGCTTTGGAATCGCTCTCGCGGTACTTTGATCTCAAACACCGCGCGGTCTGCGCAGCGCCGCTTCGAGCTGAACACATGTAATGTCATCAAACCCACGCGCGTTTATGTTCGTCCCAAGATGACTGTGTTCAGGGACACGATCACAAGTAGGGATCGTAGATCGACACACCTGCGTCCCAGTGTTCATACTATCCATCCTAAATAGTATGAGAGATTACAAAAGTGTGTTCCAAGGCATAGTATGTTGAAAAGAGTATGCAAAAGTCTCCGGATGGTGTACTAGGTCGATTTTTGAAGTGTGTATCCGTGCATACTCTAAATTGCCCACAATCCATTACGCTTTAGCGAAGGATTCGGTCCAGAACTACAAACACGGATAAAACGCGTTAGAAAAACTACAAACGTGGCGGATGCGCGCGATCGACGGTTAGGTAGAGAGGTTTACAAAAAGGGGGTTGAGTTACTAATAATCAACATTTAACATGGTAAAACATTTATTTATTGTTATCCGTGTTATATTTCATCTGCAACAGCAATGTGAACTTTTATAAACATCCATTTGGTTGTTAACTATTAAATGCATAATAAAGTCTTTATTGTCATTGTATAAGTGCAAAAAACAATTTGGAAACTATCACACACATCTTGCTAATGACATATATGTTTATTAATACACAAATAAACCTTACAATGACATCCCAACGACCAAATCATCTATGACAGTCGTTTAGTAGCTTTTATTGAGTGTCAAAAGCGGTTTGTTGTAAAAGCCTTCTCTTCTGTACGTCATGACGTCATTGCGTTTCAGAGCGTTACGCTGGCGACCCCTGCTGGTCAACACTGAACACTTAGCAAATATTTTCATAACATCAGCATATAATTATGAAATAGTGTATCGAAATCATTTACAAATATGGCTTTACTGCTGGAAACAATTATAAGCACAACTATCTATTAGCCTTATTATAAACACGATACGTAACATTCATTAATTTCCTCAAAATATAGAAAGATTTGAAGAATGTATGTATTTGGGAGAAACTATAACTACGTTAAATGAGTGTAAGACTTTTCCTCAATGAGATACAGATGAAATATAGTGAAATAAATGGTTTGAGTCTCTTTGAATGGTAATATTACAGTTCAGTCTTCATCGCAGTTATGTGGTTATGAATTATGAGTTAAATCATACAGTATGATGATGATTAATGGTCGCTAGAAACACATCAGATCCTCACAACACAACTGTATATATAATATAACTCAATATAACTCAACACACTGCATGAGAACAGTTACTTCAGTTCAGTATGAAATACTGTAAAAAATATTAAAAATTAAAAGATGTGTTTTCAAACGCTTTCACTATAAATAAATGTAAATATATACACTGCAGTCAAAAGTGTGTGAACAGTAAGATTTTTAATGTGTTTTACAATCTCTTCTGCTCACCAAGCCTGCATTTATTTGATTCAGAGCACAGCAAAAACTGTAAAATTATGAAATATTTTTAATATTTAAAATATCAGTTTTCTATGTGAATGTGTGTTAAGCTGTAATTTATTTCTGTGATCAAAGCTGTATTTTCAGCATCATTACTGCAGTCTTCAGTGTCACATGATCTTCAGAAATCAGTATAATATGCTGATTTATTATTATTATGAACACAAAGGAAGATATTCTGAAGAATGAGGGAAACAGCAGTATTTTCTCCTACTATTGAAGTCAATGTTGTCCCAAAACAGCCTGATTACAAACTAAAATATCTTCCTTTGTGTTCAGAACAAACACATTCAGACAGGTTTGGATCTACTTGAGGCTGAGCAAATGATCATTTTTGGGTGTACTGTCTCTTTAAGACACTTCTAACTCCTCCAGTCAGTGATCATGCTATGGGTCAGTTTACTTCTGTTGAAAACAACACAACTGAACAGAATAAGATCAGGAAGCTGTGTCTGACTGCAACTCAATGTGGTCATGTATGTTGTGAAATGACCAAGGAAACAGCTAAATGGTCACACACTTAAAGAAGTGCCGTTATTTTAGCTGATTTTCACATCACTTCACCACATCTGGCATTACATTACTGAACCAGTTTAGAAGAGTTTATCTTCATATTTGTGGATTGAAATTGTTGAATATGTTTCACAGATTTTGGTTCTGGTTGTGTTTGTGGCATCTGGTTGGTGAGTTAAATTTTTTATATATGTATGTACTTGTGTTTTTTTCTAAATGTCCTTTATGTAAAAGTGTTCCTGTGGCTCAGTGGTAGAGCATTGCGTTAGCAGCGCAAAAGGTCATGGGTTCGATTCCCAGGGAACACACATAGTGATAAAACATGTATAGCCTGAATGCAATGTAAGTCGCTTTGGATAAAAGCGTCTGCTAAATGCATAAATGTAAATGTAATGTAAAAACACTGAAGCTCAAACACTTTAGTTTCAGTCGTGATTCTCATCTAAGTGTTTTATTGTGTTGTGGAGCTCAAAAGATCCTGCTTTTTGCAGTTTGGATATTATTCATTTCAAATGTACACGTCAAAGCATTTACTTCGTAAAGTTATTTAAAGTCTTAATCTGAGTGTGTGTGTTCTTCAGGTGTGTGTGCTGATTCAGATGCAGTGAAGTCAGTGTTAGTGATGAAGGGAGATTCAGTCTCTCTACAGACTAACACTGAACTACAGACACGTGATCTGATAATGTGGACATTTGGACTTTCAGAGACTCGTATAGCTGTAATCAGTAAAGAGGATGGACTCTTCTCCACATCTGATGATGTTCTTGATGAGAGATTCAGACACAGACTGAAGCTGGACGATCAGACTGGATCTCTGACCATCACAAACACCAGAACTGAACACACTGGACTCTATCAAGTGACCATCAAGAGCAGCACTAAACAGATCACATACAGATTCAATGTTACCGTCTCTGGTGAGTCACAGTTAAAGTGTCATTTGTGCTGCTGGTCTTCATAATCGTTATAAATGAATAAGCAATTATTGATGCACTTTATTTATATATTTTTAAAATAGTCTTTCATTTGTTCATTATAGGCCTTTTTCACAGTCCGCGTTCGGAAGCTTGGAGTAGTTGTGTAGAATAACTTCTGCTGTAGCCTGTATGAATGGCAATGCCGTTGTGATTTATTAATGAACAATTCATTATAGATGTTTCATTAAAACAGTTTGCAATCATTAATCGGGTATGACGAAACGAGGAACAATGTTGTCATGATATTCCGACGCATATTTCATGATTTAAATGGGAGCGCAGGCGTATGTATGCACATACTTCAGAGACAGACCTGCTTTTTACTTAAAAAATGCAAAAAATGAGTCAGTGATTCACTCATAAAGACAGTTTCTGAATGAATCAGCTGTTTGAATGAATCGAGCGAGTCAGTGATTCACTCATAAAGACAGTGATTCACTCATAAAGACAGTTTCTGAATGAATCAGCTGTTTGAATGAATCGAGTGAGTCAGTGATTCACTCATAAAGCCAGTTTCTGAATGAATCAGCTGTTTGAATGAATCGAGTGAGTCAGTGATTCACTCACTCATAAAGCCAGTTTCTGAATGAATCAGCTGTTTGAATGAATCGAGTGAGTCAGTGATTCACTCATAAAGACAGTTTCTGAATGAATCAGCTGTTTGAATGAATCGAGCGAGTCGGTGATTCACTCATAAAGACAGTTTCTGAATGAATCAGCCGTTTGAATGAATCGAGCGAGTCAGTGATTCACTCATAAAGTCAGTTTCTGAATGAATCAGCTGTTTGAATGAATCGAGTGAGTCAGTGATTCACTCATAAAGACAGTTTCTGAATGAATCAGCTGTTTGAATGAATCGAGCGAGTCAGTGATTCACTCATAAAGACAGTTTCTGAATGAATCAGCTGTTTGAATGAATCGAGTGAGTCAGTGATTCACTCATAAAGACAGTTTCTGAATGAATCAGCTGTTTGAATGAATCGAGCGAGTCAGTGATTCACTCATAAAGACAGTTTCTGAATGAATCAGCTGTTTGAATGAATCGAGTGAGTCAGTGATTCACTCATAAAGACAGTTTCTGAATGAATCAGCTGTTTGAATGAATCGAGCGAGTCAGTGATTCACTCATAAAGACAGTTTCTGAATGAATCAGCTGTTTGAATGAATCGAGTGAGTCAGTGATTCACTCATAAAGACAGTTTCTGAATGAATCAGCTGTTTGAATGAATCGAGCGAGTCGGCGATTCACTCATAAAGACAGTTATTCACTCATAAAGACAGTTTCTGAATGAATCAGCTGTTTGAATGAATCGAGCGAGTCGGCGATTCACTCATAAAGACAGTTATTCACTCATAAAGACAGTTTCTGAATGAATCAGCTGTTTGAATGAATCGAGTGAGTCAGTGATTCACTCATAAAGACAGTTTCTGAATGAATCAGCTGTTTGAATGAATCGAGCGAGTCGGCGATTCACTCATAAAGACAGTTTCTGAATGAATCAGCTGTTTGAATGAATCGAGCGAGTCAGTGATTCACTCATAAAGTCAGTTTCTGAATGAATCAGCTGTTTGAATGAATCAAGCGAGTCAGTGATTCAATCATAAAGACAGTTTCTGAATGAATCAGCTGTTTGAATGAATCGAGCGAGTCAGTGATTCACTCATAAAGTCAGTTTCTGAATGAATCAGCTGTTTGAATGAATCAAGCGAGTCAGTGATTCACTCATAAAGACAGTTTCTGAATGAATCAGCTGTTTGAATGAATCGAGCGAGTCAGCGATTCACTCATAAAGACAGTTTCTGAATGAATCAGCCGTTTGAATGAATCGAGTGAGTCAGTGATTCACTCATAAAGACAGTTTCTGAATGAATCAGCTGTTTGAATGAATCGAGTGAGTCAGTGATTCAATCATAAAGACAGTTTCTGAATGAATCAGCCGTTTGAATGAATCGAGCGAGTCAGTGATTCAATCATAAAGACAGTTTCTGAATGAATCAGCTGTTTGAATGAATCGAGTGAGTCAGTGATTCACTCATAAAGTCAGTTTCTGAATGAATCAGCTGTTTGAATGAATCGAGTGAGTCAGAGATTCACTCATAAAACCAGTTTCTGAATGAATCAGCTGTTTGAATGAATCGAGTGAGTCAGTGATTCACTCATAAAGCCAGTATCTGAATGAATCAGCTGTTTGAATGAATCGAGTGAGTCAGTGATTCACTCATAAAGCCAGTTTCTGAATGAATCAGCTGTTTGAATGAATCGAGTGAGTCAGTGATTCACTCATAAAGCCAGTTTCTGAATGAATCAGCTGTTTGAATGAATCGAGTGAGTCAGTGATTCACTCATAAAGCCAGTTTCTGAATGAATCAGCTGTTTGAATGAATCGAGTGAGTCAGTGATTCACTCATAAAGCCAGTATCTGAATGAATCAGCTGTTTGAATGAATCGAGTGAGTCAGTGATTCACTCATAAAGACAGTTTCTGAATGAATCAGCTGTTTGAATGAATCAAGCGAGTCAGTGATTCACTCATAAAGACAGTTTCTGAATGAATCAGCTGTTTGAATGAATCGAGCGAGTCAGTGATTCACTCATAAAGACAGTTTCTGAATTAAAACATATTAACCACAGTTTGCAATCATTAATCGGGTATGACGAAACGAGGAAAAATGTTGTCATGATATTCCGACGCATATTTCATGATTTAAATGGGAGCGCAGGCGTATGTATGCACATACTTCAGAGACAAACCAGCTTTTTACTTAAAAAATGCAAGAATACCATACCACATTAAAGAGCAATACAATCAGACAAGCTTATACATCGTATAAAACATTAACCACGACTAAAGACTGTACAAATTAAACCGTAATATTGCTTTCATGCACTTACTTTACTTTCAGATAGGCTGCAATCATCACGTATTAGAGTTGTTCAAATATATTCATATTTTTCATCCCAGAGTTATTCAAAAACAACTGGTTTTACCGTCTTAAACGTGATATATCCTCCGTGTTTGATGTAGTTTTATGTAGATAAGATTGGAGAAGAACCATAATAAACACTGCACAATAATAAACCAATATCATTGAACATAAAAGTAAAACAGTCCGAGTATTTCTCCAGCAGTAACGTGATTCTCATCAGTTATTTCATGACACAAACGGCTGTTTCACGTTAATATGGAAGATTACACATATGTAGGGTATCATCTGTTAAATTGATTATTTTAACTGAGAATCTGCCCTCGGCTGCTGGAGAAATACTCGGAATATACAGTGGTTAATTTTTATTTTTAATGAATTATTGCGCAATGTACTGTTATCATAATAAACACTTGTTGAACGCCGATTTTATTGCTCTTTAATGTGGGATGGTATTCTTGCATTTTTTAAGTAAAAAGCAGGTTTGTCTCTGAAGTATGTGCATACATACGCCTGACCTCCCATTTAAATCATGAAATATGCGTCGGAATATCATGACAACATTGTTCCTCGTTTCGTCATACCCGATTAATGATTGCAAACTGTTTTAATGAAACATCTATAATGAATTGTTCATTAATAAATCACAACGGCATTGCCGTTCATACAGGCTACAGCAGAAGTTATTCTACACAACTACTCCAAGTTTCCGGTTTTCGAGCGCGGACTGTGAAAAAGGCCTATAATATGGTAATTTCCTCTTTTCAGTGAAGCCATTAATTAACATGGACATCATATTTCCCCATTGCTTCAACATTTACATTTTCTCTTCATGTACTGTGTTCGGTCCTCTTGAATAACGCAGGGAGCGCATTACTGCAAGTGTTACCAATACAGTAAATATACAGCAATAACACAACACTATCATGAGTGGACTACCCTGGAATATCATGGCCTATATAATGTTTTTAAATGCTTGTCTTTTTCTGGCTGATTGTGTCTTCACTGCGTGATGACTGAACTTCTGAATGCATTTATTCATACTGAACATTTTATAGCACACCTCTGTGTTTAGCTGACGCTTTTCATCTCGCATGAATCTGATTGACAGATATTCTTAATGTTGTTGTTATTTCAGTAAACATTTGGCTTCGTACATGGAGTTAAAAAGGACTGTATCATTCAGCTGAACTGTAGGCCTATGTTCTCTCTTGCTCCATCCATGTAATAAATACATATCCTGAATGAATGATCATATTTGCTCAGGTACGGCCCATTTCAGGTGCAATTATGGGGGTTTGAGAAAATATTTAATATGAAGACTAACATAATCTACATTAAACACTTGCTGACTTATTCTCTCATGTTTCCAGCTCGTCTGCCGGTTCCTCTCATCAGCAGAGACTCTTCACTATGTTCATCATCATCATATTGTTCATTGGTGTGTTCAGTGGTGAATGTGGGTCATGTGACTCTCTCCTGGTTCAAAGGAATCAGTTTATTGTCCAGCATCAGTGTGTCTGATCTCAGCATCAGTCTCTCTCTACCTCTGGAGGTGGAATATCAGGATAAAAACACCTACAGCTGTGTGCTCAACAATCCCATCAGCAACCAGACTCAACATCTGGACATCAGCACACTCTGTCCAGGGCCGGACTTAACCAATAAGCAAGGTAAGCTGCTGCTTAGGGCCCCGGGGAATCAGCGGGCCCCTTCTGATATTGGCACAACGTATTTGGCAAACGCTCCAGTGTGTATTTGTGTTCTGGAGAGCATCAAATGTTTCTATTTACAGGACATGTTTTTGCAGCATTGAGCAATGCAGCCAATCACAGACATATCTGTTGATTTCTTGAGCACAATGACCAGAAGTGTTTAAATTAGAATCCACTCGCCGAGTCCACAGCTGAGGTCTGCAAGCTTGTAAATCATCTCATTACAACAAAGTGTAGATTGGATGTAAATAAGAGTTTAAATGAGTTTATTAAAAGAATGCCGTGACAGCTTTTAGTGATTATAGAGGGAGCGCTCGTTGTGCACTTTCTTTCCAGGGATCCTCAAATCTGGCCCACTCCTGCAGAGTTCAGCTCTAACCCTAATCCAACACACCTGAGCATGCTTATCAGAGTCTTCAAGATCATTAGAGCAGTGGTTCTCAAACCTGTCCTGGGGACCCCCAACCACAGCATATTTTGTATGTCTCCCTCATTTAACTCATCAGCTCATTAGTAGAGTCTGCAAGACTTGAAGTGGGTGTGGCCTATGAGAGAGACATACAAAATGTGTGGTGACTGGGGGTCCCCAGCACAGGTTTGAGAACCACTGCATTAGAGCAAGGGTTTTCAACCTTTTAGGACATGCGCGCCCCCAAGTTTGTCTAATTTCACTCACGCCCCCCCCCCCATTCTTAAGAAAAATATTTTTTCTTTTGCTCTTTTTGATTAACATTATATACATATGAAATGCACGGATCCGTTATACTGATGCACATTTGATATGTACTTTACTGTTTACGTTCACTTGAAACATCCGACTGTGCTTACGAGGATCCTCCTCAAGACAGCCACTGGTGTTCACCTGCTGTCTCAGAAGGCTATCTGTGCATGCAGAAACGCTCTATCACAGCGCGTGAGTACCGCGTTGAGATGTCTTAGGCTTAAATGGCTTAAAATTACTTTATTGTTTAAATTGACAAGACTTAAAACACGTGAGAATTAAAAACGTTCTTGAGGAAGCAGCACTGGCCTGATCGTTAAGATAGTTTTGGGGGGCTGAAACCCACCTAAAAAGGGTTTAGAACCACCGCTGCCTGGTATAGCGTGCGTAATTATACTGAAACATAAATATATAACCAGTTTACCTGATTCAATGTGATGGCTGAGGCTGTTTCTGAGATGACAACATGCCAATCCGTGGTTGGATTTCCGACACGACTAACCGTGAATCATTTTACACCATTCTCACTGTCGCCTAACAGCGGGAGTCAGATTGCCCCCTAGTGGATGGCTTAAGATTCGAAAGCTCGTATTCATAAATCTTCAAGGCAATGTCTCTGAATTAATTGATGCTCGCGCCCCCCTTGACAGGTGCTGGCGCCCCCCACAGGTTGAAAACCCCTGCATTAGAGAATCACAGGTAGGTGAGTTTGATCAGGGTTGGAGCAGATTGGCCCTCCAGGGAAAGAGTTGAGGAACCGTGTGTATAACCCTGTCTCACTGTCACAGATATTCACCTCAGAGAAGAAATTATTGTGTTTCATGTCATGATTTTATTTGTCTTGATGTTTCAAAATCGATGATTTGAGATTTTCACTTAAAGCAACACTCCACTTTTTTTAAAAAAAATAGGCTCATTTTATATCTCCCCAAGAGTTGAGTTTTACCGTGTTTGAATCCATTCAGTCGATGTCTGGCGGGAGCACTTTTAGCGTAGCTTAGCATAGATCATTGAATCAGATTAGACCGTTAGCATCTCGCTCAAAAATGACCAGAGTTTCGATATTTTTGCAGCAGGCGTAATGATATTACGCAGCACCTGAAAGTAGTCCCCAGCTAGGTAACTAGTTATGATATAGCCGGGACTACTTTCAGGCGCTGTGTAATATCACTACGCCTGATGCACTCATGGCTCCTTGATTATTACGCCAGAATGAGAGTATAGTTCCTAGCCATATCGGCCTAGATAAATCACAACTTTTCATTTTCCGTCAGTCTTAGTACACGATGTAACTACAGAAGAGTCAAGCTTTAAATAGGAGAAATATCAGAAACTCTTTGGTCATTTTTGAGCGAGATGCTAACGGTCTAATCCGATTCAATGATCTATGCTAAGCTACGCTAAAAGTGCTACCGCCAGACATCGTCTGAATGGAGTCAAACACGCTAAAACTCAACTCTAGGGGAGATATAAAATGAGCCTATTTTTTTTAAAAAGTGGAGTGTTGCTTTAATAATAGATTACATTTTCAATGTGTTTCTCAGCAAACTGCACTGTATGCCTTCAGGGCTGCATTTCTCAAAAGCATCGTAAGCTAAGTTGATTGTAGGGTCCATTGGTGGCACTGGTTCAACAATCTATTTAGGCTTACGATGGTTTTGGGAAAAGCAGCACATTTACATTTATGCATTTAGCAGACGCTTTTATCCAAAGCGACTTACAGTGCATTCAGGCTATACATGTTTTATCAGTAGGGTCCACTTGAAATAAGGAATGAGTTGCATGGGATAATTTTATGACATTTTAATCCTTTTTGCAAAAAGATTGAAGAAGGTTACAATTCGTTAAATGGACAAGTGCACGGTTTTTTAATATATCTTGATAATGTCTTCTTTTGTGATCTGAAAAAAATAAGGTAGCCTTATATAGATTTAGAACAGCATCGGGTTGACTAATTATTTACTGAAGGTAAATAAACTATAATCTATGAGAGAGAAAGCGAGCAAAATAAGGGTTAGGTGTAAAAGAGCACATAGTTATTGTGTTGGGGCCCCGAACCTGGAATCTGCTGAGGGCCCCCAAATCACTAAGTCACTAAATTCAAGTCAACAGGAACCAAAATTTTATAAACAATATGATATAGAAAGTTACAAATAAATCTGGAATGTAATGATGATTTAATTAAAAATAAATTGACATGAAATACAATAAATTGAAATTGAAATGATATTATAGCCTACTTAATTCAAGCTACTTTAAACCAATGACAAATAAAACAGCTGTAACCAATATTTACTGGTATTGACTGAAAACTAGTTAATCAAATAGACCAGGCTTATTTCAGTTAGTCTGATTTATTGTCACTTGAATTGGTTTCCAAAAGCAAAATTACCATAACTCAAGCTCAGTCACGCTAGCAACTTATGCTGAGAAACTAACCTGAGCCGGGTTTCCCGAACGATTGATCTTAGCGCTTAAGAGCTTTTTCTACGAGTCATTTTAAGAACGTTCGTTATTGTTTCACGTGCGTTTCCCAAAAATGCACTTAACACAATCGCATGTAACCCTGCTTTAAGTACTACTTAGGAGTCGCTATCCATTGGTCAAGTGCTGAAATGTCAATTTATAGAATGGCTCGTATTTGTAGTAAACGCTAGTTTATTGAAATGTTAACCTAATGATAATATAATATAGCCTAATAGTGATAAGTATAATATTAATCTACTCTATATACAACCCCAAATCAGAAAAAGTTGGGACAGTATGGAAGACGCAAATAAAAAAAGAAAGTAGTGATTTCTAAATTTACTTTGACTTGTATTTCATTGCAGACAATATGAACACAAAATATTTCATGTTTTGTCTGGTTAACTTCATGTCATTTGTAAATATACATCCTTTCCTGTCATTCAGACCTGCAACACATTCCAAAAAAAGTTGGGACAGGAGCAATTTAGGGCTAGTAATGAGGTAAATTGGTTAAATAATGATGTGATTTGAAACAGTTGATGTCAACAGGTGATTGTAATTATGATTTGGTACAAAAGCAGCATCCAAGAAAGGGCTAGTCCTTTAGGAGCAAAGATGGGCCGAGGATCGCCAGTTTGCCAACAAATACGTGAGAAAATTATTGAAATGTTTAAAAACAATGTTCCTCAAAGAAAGATAGGAAGAGATTTGGATATTTCACCTTCAACAGTGCATAACATAATTAAAAGATTCAAGGAATCTGGAGGAATTTCAGTGCGTAAAGGACAAGGGCGCAAGCCTAAGCTGAACAACCGTGATCTCCGATCCCTCAGGCGGCACTGCATCAAGAATCGTCATTCATCTATAAGCGATATCACCACATGGGCTCAGGACTACTTTGGCAAACCTTTGTCAAGTACCACAATACGTAGTTACATCCACAAATGCCAGTTAAAACTGTACTGTGCCAAAAGGAAGCCCTATGTTAACAGTGTCCAGAAGCGCCGTCGACTTCTCTGGGCTCGGAGGCATCTGGGATGGACCATCACACAGTGGAAACGTGTACTGTGGTCAGATGAATCAGTATTTCAGGTATTTTTTGGGAGGAATGGACGCCGTGTGCTCCGGACCAAAGAAGAAAAGGATCATCCAGACTGTTACCAGCAACAAGTCCAAAAGCCAGGGTCTGTCATGGTATGGGGTTGTGTCAGTGCCCTTGGCAAAGGTAACTTGCACTTCTGTGATGGCACCATTAATGCTGAAAAGTACATAGAGATTTTGGAGCACAATATGCTGCCTTCAAGAAGACATCTTTTCCAGGGACGTCCATGCATATTTCAACAAGACAATGCAAAACCACATTCTGCACACATTACAAAGTCCTGGCTGCGGCGGAAGAGGGTACGGGTACTTGACTGGCCTGCCTGCAGTCCCGACCTGTCTCCAATAGCGTGGCTATTGCGTGGCGCATTTTGAAGCGGTACTGTTGCCCACCTTAAGACTTGTTTGCAGGAAGAATGGGACAAAATTACACCTGAAACACTTCATCACTTGGTGTCTTCAGTCCCTAAACGTCTTTTAAGTGTTGTGAAAAGGAATGGCAACATTACAAAGTGGTAAATGCTTTACTGTCCCAACTTTTTTTGGAATGTGTTGCAGGTCTGAATGACAGGAAAGGATGTATATTTACAAATGACATGAAGTTGACCAGACAAAACATGAAATATTTTGTGTTCATATTGTCTGCAATGAAATATAAGTCAAAGTAAATTTAGAAATCACTACTTTCTTTTTTTATTTGCGTTTTCCATACTGTCCCAACTTTTTCTGATTTGGGGTTGTATATAGAGTAGATTAATATTATACTTGTAGATTAATATTATAGTATATAGTATATAATATCTGTAGAGACGTTATTTCCGGATCCAATACATGGCGGGTTTTCGTCATTGACAGATTTTTTTTTTTTTAGTTCATCCCGATTTTTCCCGGTCTTTGAAGCATATTTCCTGCATTATTTATTTTATTCGTTTTTATTATTTTTTTGTTCAATTATTTCTATTTATGTATTTCTATTTTTTTGTTTTCTGCCATTTTTTATTATTTCATTTATAAAAAAAAAAAATTAAGTAATAAAGTGTACAATAAAGTACAATCAAAAGCTTTAATTATAATCACATCGCACTTGAATAAAGTTAAAAGTGTAATCTGCAGATTGTCCTGCAGGTGATCTCGTAATTCTGTCTTCTTACGATGCACGTAGTGCTTTACGATTACTCCAGAGCACTCGTAGATCTACGAAGATTTTCAAGTACTACTTAAGTTACGATGCTTTTGGGATATGGTCCGCAAGTCTAAGATGATTCTTGCGATCGTTTTTACGATCATCTTAAGTTACGATGCTTTTGGGATACGGTCCGCAAGTCTAAGATGATTCGTGCGATCGTTTTTACGATCAACTTAAGTTACGATGCTTTTGGGATACGGTCCGCGAGTCTAAGATGATTCGTGCGATCGTTTTTACGATCAACTTAAGTTACGATGCTTTTGGGATACGGTCCGCGAGTCTAAGATGATTTGTGCGATCGTTTTTACGATCAACTTAAGTTACGATGCTTTTGGGATACGGTCCGCGAGTCTAAGATGATTCGTGCGATCGTTTTTACGATCAACTTAAGTTACGATGCTTTTGGGATACGGTCCGCGAGTCTAAGATGATTCGTGCGATCGTTTTTACGATCAACTTAAGTTACGATGCTTTTGGGATACGGTCCGCGAGTCTAAGATGATTCGAGCGATCGTTTTTACGATCAACTTAAGTTACGATGCTTTTGGGATACGGTCCGCGAGTCTAAGATGATTCGAGCGATCGTTTTTACGATCAACTTAAGTTACGATGCTTTTGGGATACGGTCCGCGAGTCTAAGATGATTCGTGCGATTGTTTTTACGATCAACTTAAGTTACGATGCTTTTGGGATACGGTCCGCGAGTCTAAGATGATTCGTGCGATCGTTTTTACGATCAACTTAAGTTACGATGCTTTTGGGATACGGTCCGCGAGTCTAAGATGATTCGAGCGATCGTTTTTACGATCAACTTAAGTTACGATGCTTTTGGGATACGGTCCGCGAGTCTAAGATGGTTCGTGCGATCGTTTTTACGATCAACTTAAGTTACGATGCTTTTGGGATACGGTCCGCGAGTCTAAGATGGTTCGTGCGATCGTTTTTACGATCAACTTAAGTTACGATGCTTTTGGGATACGGTCCGCGAGTCTAAGATGATTCGTGTGATCGTTTTTACGATCAACTTAAGTTACGATGCTTTTGGGATACGGTCCGCGAGTCTAAGATGATTCGTGCGATCGTTTTTACGATCAACTTAAGTTACGATGCTTTTGGGATACGGTCCGCGAGTCTAAGATGATTCGTGCGATCGTTTTTACGATCAACTTAAGTTACGATGCTTTTGGGATACGGTCCGCGAGTCTAAGATGATTCGTGCGATCGTTTTTACGATCAACTTAAGTTACGATGCTTTTGGGATACGGTCCGCGAGTCTAAGATGATTCGTGCGATCGTTTTTACGATCAACTTAAGTTACGATGCTTTTGGGATACGGTCCGCAAGTCTAAGATGATTCGTGCGATCCTTTTTGTCGATCAACTTAAGTTACGATGCTTTTGGGATACGGTCCGCGAGTCTAAGATGACTCGTGCGATCGTTTTTACGATCAACTTAAGTTACGATGCTTTTGGGATACGGTCCGCGAGTCTAAGATGACTCGTGCGATCGTTTTTACGATCAACTTAAGTTACGATGCTTTTGGGATACGGTCCGCGAGTCTAAGATGACTCGTGCGATCGATTTTACGATCAACTTAAGTTACGATGCTTTTGGGATACAGTACGCAAGTCTAAGATGACTCGTGCGATCGTTTTTACGATCAACTTAAGTTACGATGCTTTTTTGATACAGTGCGGCTGACACAGAAGTGCGCACTGAGTCCGAAATTTTCGTGTGCGTTTTTCCGTTTTTTCGTATTCGTCATCCTTTCCTATCAAAATGCTTGCTACGGATGTGAAAACACAGAAAATCAAACCTGATCCAAATTTTTTTATGACGGACGAAAGTTTCGGAGGCAGTGTGTAAACGTGATTGACACAAGGTGAGGCCGTATTTATTTTTTAACGTGCGAAAATTTTGGACGAAGATTTCAGACTTGGTGTGCAATGACCTTAAGCCTCGTCCACTCCTGACAGCAACATGGATATATATGCATGACTTTCTAACATTTACAGATGAAGAATATAACTGTGACATGTCCGTCAGAAACACAACGTCTCAAATGCATTAAACAGCACAAATATATTCTCTGTGTGCCGTGGTGGATTGATTTGATCCATGATCGAGATTAAGGGCTGCTTAAGAGCGTGCACATCAAATTATCTTGACTCATTGAACCTGGATCGAATTAGTGAGATTGCGTGAACTTAAATTGTCGTTTATGAAACCGCTTTAGTCCTGATTGATTTCTGAGGTTATTACAAGTCAGATTTTGGACTTTAATCTCCGCTTTTATTAGTGTAATTTATGAAACAGCCCCCAGAACTAATT
>CM041793.1:87689252-87701752 GCA_023376895.1 Aspiorhynchus laticeps | reverse complement strand
CTGCATTGCTTATAGTGGAGAGATGATGATGCATGAAAAGAGAGATCAACATATCTTCACTTGCTGCACAGCTGCTTAATAAAACAACTTCAATTAACAGTTTTGATCATTATTATCATCCAATTTATTGATTTCAGTATACTGTATTATACCAAATATAATGTATGTATAGGCCTATATGCTGTATGCTGTGAATAAAAATTTTTATCTCACAATTCTGACTTTTTTACTCATAATTGCATGATATAAACTCGCAATTCTGAGAACATATCAGTCCCCCCCCCCCTCAAAACTGGACTTTAACTCGCAATTCTGACTTTATGTCTCGCAATTTATTTATTTATTTTTGTATAACCACAGTTTTACTACAAATACCATGGTTTAACTATATTTAGTGTGTTTTATTTTATTTATTTTGTAGTAAAACCATGGTTAATTTTCATAAGGGAGGTGTTGCCAGGCTAACAAAAAAATATGTAATTAATATACACCATAAGAGAACACAGAATTAATACAGAGATGCAGTTTTTACTAAATAAATCTGATCAGAATATCTCTGTGTGGTTATGAATCTTCCTCAGAAGAGACTAAAACAGCAGCTCACTTCAATGTGTGACTTATATTATAATCATGTCCATAAGCTTCTTGTGAAATATGAATGAACTCTGTTGTTTGACCTCTTCATATTTAACGAGAGAACTGGTTTCTAAAGTCGAACATCGCTTGTTATGATTCTCAAGAGTGTAGAATTTAGTAGAGACGTGATCCTCTACCAATATCTGACACTACTGAATTATCCCCAGCAATAATTTTGATCAAATAATTAAATATCTGTTGTCTGCCGTTATGTTCCCACCAATGCCAAAATCAAACCTACACCCTTGTGTGACCCTGGAGCACAAAACCAGTCATGAGGGTCAATTTTGTGAAATTGAGATTTATGCATCATCTGAAAGCTGAATAAATAGCTTTCCATTGATGTATGGTTTGTTATGATAGGACAATATTTGTAAATCTGGAATCTGAGGGTGCAAAAAAATCTAAATATTGAGAAAATCAGCTTTAAAGTTGTTCAAATGAAGTTCTCAGCAATGCATATTACTAATCAATAATTAAGTTTTAATGTAGGAAATTTACTAAATATCTTCATGGAACATGATCTTAATGTCCTAATGATTTTTGGCATAAAAGAAAAATGTATAATTTTGACCCATACAATGTATTGTTGTCTATTGCTACAAATATACCTGTGTTACTCATGACTGCTTTTGTGCTCCAGAGACACATATGTGTGGTCTGTAAGGTCTGGCGTGACTGTTGTGAACATGATGACTCAGTGAGACTCAGTGTTTGTGATGAAGACGCTGAGGATCTATGACTGATTCCAGTGTGAGATCATGATAAACAACCACTGCAGTGCAGGAGGTCATAAATACACACAGATCACACGAATCAGCATTTATACACACACACACACACACACACACACACACACACACACACACACACACACACACACACACACTCTCTCTCTCTCTCACACACACATACACACTCACACACACACTCTCTCACTCACACACACACACACACACACACTCTCTCACTCACTCACTCACTCACTCACACACTCACACACACCCTAAACGTCTGCAGGGTGTTAATCACACACCAGAGGAACACATTAAAGAGCAGAACGCTCGACTCTAATCAAGAGCCGCCACCGAGCCACAATTTTCCAGCTGAAGAGCGTCGAGCAGCGATAAGAGATGGAGCAGTGCATTATGGGAGAAGAGCAGCAGTGTGGCGCTCGCGGTGGGCGGCTGGGAGGATCGACTCTGGCGCTCGTTTGGGTGTCTTGAGGAGTTAATTAACACGACACACACTGTTCTTATTTCAGGAACACACTACAGCTGCATCAGACTGTATCTCGTTTGCATTTGTTCACATATTTATATATTAGGGTTGTTGATTCAGTGATTAATTTTGGAAAACATATAATAATCAGCGCATTTAAGAGCAGCCGCTGTTGCATGTAGTTTCTGATGAACATTATGCACAACTGTGTGATGGAGTCTATTAGAATGAGCCTAAAATTCAAGATATGAGCCATATGCCATATAGCCCATATGCAAAAAAATTATACGGCCCCCCCCCAAATGATATAGGCTCCAACTCGCATAACTTGTTGATTTTTCTGACGTAAATACCATTACGTGACTATTCACAAGCTGTTTTAATTACGGCATAAATGCTTGGAAATAATATTTAACGTTTTCAAGTCCCTTCATTGCACGCCAGCCACCCAATAATCGCAATAAGCTTTGTGTTTTTTTATTATAACACAAAGTCTCATCTTTCTGTATATTTTAAGATCAAATACAAACATTAAATGTGTTTTGCGCTCTTTTATTTGTAGTGAGGTAACTACATTCGCCTCAGTTCAAGCGGCATGTGAGTCGATGATATTTTCCTCTTTAATATTTGCATCACGAAATAAACATGAATGTATGCATATTGAGAAAAACAATCTATACAAACGAATGTCCCACGAAATCGATCAATTTGAGTTTCAAAAATATCTATAAGCCTGCATTGCTGTTTTTCGTGTTAAGAACAATGGATGTCACAGACTTGCGGAGTGTAATTTTCACATTAATTTCACGCAATATAATATGATTTTATTATCGTAATTTTGACTTTATTAAATTAGTATGACGTTAATCTTATTTAGTTTTTCAGTGTGACACTAAAATGCCGCTGTAGGGTATTTGTACTGCATGCAAACACACTCTTGGCACAGCGGCCCAAAAAAACAAAAAAAATAATAATAATAATAAATAGATAAAAATAAAATAGCATTAAGTTTGACGATCCTGACTCCCCATATCTCCTCACTAGACGCGCCTTTAGAGAAAAATGCATCTTTATGGATTACATAGGCTAATGAAAGAGTTTTTAATTTTTGATTTGAATTATTTCGTTGTAAAATAGTATTTTATAGCATTCTATAAATATATTTATCATGTTTTTGTGAAGCGTTTGTGCTCAAGATCAAGATCATTTTCTTTATTTTAAAAAGCAAAACGTTTTGTTGATATTATGAGTGCACATAAATAAAACTATTTGCCGCTTCGAATGATGTATACTCTTACATTTATGAGGAAACAATTTTAATTTTCCACTCTTATTAAGAAAATAGAAATGCACGTTATCTCGCTAGCGCCTCCACGTCCTTCAAAGCTTTTAGCACAAACGATTTTATATTTATCACACATTTATCTTACATTTTTAAATGTATATTGTGAAATGCATGGTTTTTTATGTCTAAAATCGTGTTTATTTGAGAAGGCTAAACTGATCAAACATGCTTAACTCACTGTCTGGCGCTGGCCGCTTGGTATTAAAAAAAATAAATACAACTTGAATTTAACAAACAGGGCCAAATGGGTGCGCCCCCTCCCTTAAATATTATGGAAGTCAAAAAAATAATAATAATAACTACTATAGGGGTCAAAATAGAACTTTAATAAAATATAAAAGTAAATAAATAAATTGTAATTAAATTGCATTATTTAAAAATTAAAATTTTAGCTCTAGACAGTGACCTATGGCTATGATTTTATTAATACAGTTGTCTGATTGATTTGATAGTCTCAAGCATTCAGAAATCACGCAAAAGAAAATTAAGCAGTTTTACTATGATAAAACCATGGTTAATTTTTGTAAGGGTTGTGATGTCCACTTGTTTTTTTTTGTTGTTGTTGAAGAAATTATAGAGGCTGCGTCATCTATAGCAAAAAGGTGGCCAAAAATTAAAGATTAAGTGGATATTTGAATTAAATGTTTGGTCAATAGTCTATTAAACAAGGATATGATCCTGTAAGTGTCACAGCAGACCTTTGTCTCCCTTTACAGGCATTTATAACATGTAATGTTGAAAAAAACATTAGACACCATCACAACATTTGTAATGGTTTCACTGGTTATAATGAGACTTGTATTGGTTTTACTGGAAACTGTAATGGTGGCTGTGGGTCTCTACTGGTAATTGGTCACCTTCTATTGGTGGCTTGTTAAAACCAATAAATCCTAATGGAATATGTCCCAAAACACACTACAGAAAAACATTTTTTATGGTTTTAAATGGTTAAAAGTTTATGGTTTGTAATGGTATTTGTGATTCATTTGTGATGCTATTAGAATTTTCTGTGATGTTCTATTGTTTTTTTCAGCAGGGTTGCCTTATTGTTTTTATATAATGCATTTTAAGTCATTTTAAAGGCTGTTGTTGGCTTAGGTTTGTTTTTATAACCACAAAAAAAATATTATCTTAATACTTCTTTGTAAATTATTATTTGAAGTAGCAAAACCATGGTTAATTTGCGGTTACAATGGCTACAAGAACCATGAAAGTTTCACAGGATTATGAATGTAGCCTAACGTTACCTGGCTGAAAGTGACGCACGGGCTTCGTTTTCAAAAAAAAATATTTATTTCTTTTTCTTGGCAGCGGATTGCTGATGTGTGTTCACGGACATAGTTGTCCATCAATTATGATCATTTGCATTCAGCCGCAAACATGGGCAACTGGGCAAACATGGGAAACTGGGCAAACATGGGCAACTGGGCAAACATGGGAAACTGGGCAAACGTGGGCAACTGGGCAAACATGGGCAACTGGGCAAAACATGGGCAACTGGGCAAACATGGGCAACTGGGCAAAACATGGGCAACTGGGCAAACATGGGCAACTGGGCAAAACATGGGCAACTGGGCAAACATGGGCAACTGGGCAAACATGGGAAACTGGGCAACTGGGCAACTGGGCAAACATGGGCAACTGGGCAAACATGGGCAACTGGGCAAACATGGGAAACTGGGCAAACATGGGCAACTGGGCAAACATGGGAAACTGGGCAAACATGGGAAACTGGGCAAACATGGGCAACTGGGCAAACATGGGAAACTGGGCAAACATGGGCAACTGGGCAAACATGGGCAACTGGGCAAACATGGGCAACTGGGCAAACATGGGAACTGGGCAAACATGGGAAACTGGGCAAACATGGGAAACTGGGCAAACGTGGGCAACTGGGCAAACGTGGGCAACTGGGCAAACGTGGGCAACTGGGCAAACGTGGGCAACTGGGCAAACATGGGCAACTGGGCAAACGTGGGCAACTGGGCAAACATGGGAAAACATGGGAAACTGGGCAAACATAGGCAACTGGGATGGTGCCCCCCTGGAGTTGGTGCCCTACGCAGACTGCGTACTCTGCGTATAGGGAGCGGCGGTACTGTTAACAAACATAAAATGTTCCAATCATGTTTCTAAATTAACTTAATAAAGAAACGAAATATAACCACTTTGCCATTAAGAACCAAAAACTAAACTTTTTTTAATGGCTGTAACAGCAGCTGTTTACACAGAAGAGAGAGAGAGAAAAAAGACATGGGCTCGGGTCGGACTCGGGCAGAGAATTCTGATAAGCTGTCAGACAAGGGCCGGGCCCGTGCCAGGCTCTATATTCATTCCCTTGTTTCAATTAAAAGTTCCCCCTCGGCTCAGCGGGCCCCAATCTGCCCGGGCCCATATGCACCTGCATACCCTGCATACACAGACGCTACGCCACTGATATGAGCGCAAAAAAATCACCTTTTTATATTTATATCGTATGATATAGTTAAGCAATTTCACACTGGCAAGAGTGCTGGTTTTCTCCAATATCTGCACCATTACAAATGTGATAATGATGTATCCAACAGTTCAATAAACAATATGTTACTATTGGGTTTTAGACACAATATTGACTATTTTTGATCAATTTCATGAACGAAAATAGTTCTAGTCGCAGCAGAACTGATGTGTCTCTGATCAACACAGCAGTGATTCATTAATGAATGAATCCACGGGTTTGAATGAATCGAGTGAGTCAGTGATTCACTCACTCATAAAGACAGTTTCTGAATGAATCAGCTGTTTGAATGAATCGAGTGAGTCAGTGATTCACTCACTCATAAAGCCAGTTTCTGAATGAATCAGCTGTTTGAATGAATCGAGTGAGTCAGTGATTCACTCATAAAGCCAGTTTCTGAATGAATCAGCTGTTTGAATGAATCGAGTGAGTCAGTGATTCACTCATAAAGACCGTTTCTGAATGAATCAGCTGTTTGAATAAATCGAGTGAGTCAGTGATTCACTCATAAAGCCAGTTTCTGAATGAATCAGCTGTTTGAATGAATCGAGTGAGTCAGTGATTCACTCACTCATAAAGACAGTTTCTGAATGAATCAGCTGTTTGAATGAATCGAGTGAGTCAGTGATTCACTCATAAAGCCAGTTTCTGAATGAATCAGCTGTTTGAATGAATCGAGTGAGTCAGTGATTCACTCATAAAGCCAGTTTCTGAATGAATCAGCTGTTTGAATGAATCGAGTGAGTCAGTGATTCACTCACTCATAAAGCCAGTTTCTGAACGAATCAGCTGTTTGAATGAATCGAGTGAGTCAGTGATTCACTCATAAAGCCAGTTTCTGAATGAATCAGCTGTTTGAATGAATCGAGTGAGTCAGAGATTCACTCATAAAGCCAGTATCTGAATGAATCAGCTGTTTGAATGAATCGAGTGAGTCAGCGATTCACTCATAAAGCCAGTTTCTGAATGAATCAGCTGTTTGAATGAATTGGTTAAATGAATGATTCAGTGACTCACTCAGTTACGTGGCACCACCTACTTTCATATTTAGAGTATCATTTAATTTTTTTTTAAAATCATTTCATATTTCAATATCCATTTAAAAAAATAATCTGAAATATTTCCTTGTAATATTTATATTTGAAATAAATGTTTGCTGTCTATTCAATGCTTTTCTCGTTCAATACAATAATGACTTTAAATGATCTGTTGAGTTGTAGATTCTCAGACAAAATTAATGTGTTATTAATTAATGTGCAAAACAAACATTCATTTACAGAAGAAGAGATTTCTCTCTGTTTATGGCAGTGTAACAGAGCTGTGAGCCGGCTCATGTCAGTGAATGAGGTGTTTGTGTCTCTGTTGTCGGGTCGAGTGGACGTCATCACACGGGTCTCTGATGAAGATCAGCTCACACACAATAGCTCCTCATCGTCAGTGAATGAGAGACAGTAATGAGAGTCACGGGGGGCAGATGAGAAACGGCACAACAAAACACTCCAGAGCAGCTGGAGATTCAGTCTGATCTCAGAAAAACAGCTGAAAATCACCACACACACATTAATGGAGGAACCCAGTCCACAGGGACTATCACTGTAAGACCTAGCAACACCATAGCAACTATGTAATGATTTGACATCCACCCGCAACACAGCAGCAACTGCATAGGAACACTTCTGAAACTCTCGGAAGACGAGAAAGACTAAGCACGCTCTATCAGTCTATCAGGCACAACTCCAGAACCGCATAGCAACACCCTTGCAACTCTCCAAAACAGCATAGCAACACACACACACTAATAATGACAAAAAACACCACAGCAGCTGCACAGCAACACCCTTGAAACTGCCTAAAATACCATAGCAACACCCTGGCAACCACTCACAACACTCTTGAAACTGTCAAAAGCATCATAGCAACTGCATAGCAACACACACACACACTAATAATGACAAAAAACACCACAGCAGCTGCACAGCAACACCCTTGAAACTGCCTAAAATACCATAGCAACACCCTGGCAACCACTCACAACACTCTTGAAACTGTCAAAAGTATCATAGCAACTGCATAGCAACACACACACACACACTGATAATGACAAAAAACACCACAGCAGCTGCATAGCAACACCCTTGAAACAGCCTAAAATACCATAGCAACACCCTGGCAACCAATCACAACACTCTTGAAACTGTCCAAAATATTATAGCAACTGCATAGCAACACACACACACACACACTAATAATGACAAAAAAACACCACAGCAGCTGCACAGCAACACCCTTGAAACTGCCTAAAATACCATAGCAACACCCTGGCAACCACTCACAACACTCTTGAAACTGTCCAAAACATCATAGAAGCTGCATAGCAACACACACACACACACAATAATAAAGACAAAAACACCACAGCAGCTGCACAGCAACACCCTTGAAACAGCCTAAAATACCATAGCAACACCCTGGCAACCACTCACAACACTCTTGAAACTGTCCAAAACACCATAGCAACTGCATAGCAACACCCTTGAAACAGCCTAAAATACCATAGCAACACCCTGGCAACCAATCACAACACTCTTGAAACTGTCCAAAATATTATAGCAACTGCATAGCAACACACACACACACACACACACACTAATAATGACAAAAAACACCACAGCAGCTACACAGCAACACCCTCGAAACTGCCTAAAATACCATAGCAACACCCTGGCAACCAATCTCAACACTCTTGAAACTGTTCAAAATACCATAGCAAATGCACAGCAACACACACACACACACACACACACACACACACACACACACTAATAATGACAAAAAAACACCATAGCAACTGCATAGCAACACCCTTGAAACTGCCTAAAATACCATAGCAACACCCTGGCAACCACTCACAACACTCTTGAAACTGTTCAAAACATCATAGCAACTGCACAGCAACACACACACACTAATAATGACAAAAACCACCATAGCAACTGCATAGCAACACCCTTGAAACAGCATAAAACACCATAGCAACACCCTGGCAACCACTCACAACTCCCCACCATGACGCTATAAAAATTACAAAAAAATTGAAAATACAGACTAATGATATGAAACTTTTATGGTGTTTATGTTTGTCATGTTTACAGCTTGGCAGTCAGTGTCACTATGAATGAATATATATGTCTCTGGAACATCACGAGGTGATGAAAGAATGACAGAGTTATCATTGTTTTAGTTACAGACTCAGAACTTTCTCTCTCCATTCATCTGCCTCTCTGTCTTTCCGCTGGTTGTCATTATTTGTCATTAGCGCAACCCTTTCTCGTCCCATTATGTTGCCATGGCAAAGGTCCAGCCGCTGCCTGTTGTCATGGTGATAAATCACAGTGAGTTAGATTGGGGGGGGGGGGCATTAAGAGTTTTGCATATGCAAATCAGGTCAAACTGACCCAGAGTTTAAGAGTTAAACTGTAAATCACACACAGTCACAAGGACAAACTCCAACACGTTACGACAATAATTACGCTAAATGTTACGAACGTTACCATTTAAACCGTATCAGCTTCCATCCAGAGTTACACAGAATTTGACGTTTCTGGATGATTTAGCGTCCTTCTCTCGTGCTCTATATACGAGGAATATTTATGAGCCTCATGAATTTATAATAGCGAGATATTTTTACAGCGCTGGCTTTTGGGACGCCTCTCCACAATGAAGTCCAACCACAGATTTGATTTCAGTCAGTTTATTCACAATTCTGCACACAGCAGACCAACATGAGCGAGTATACACATCTCTAGACTAGTACACTTATTCGCACACCACCGAAACTTAACACTTAAATCGTGTTACGTACATCTAAGTCTGTAACACAGTGGTTTTCTTCAGATAAAAAGAGATATTTGTGTTGGGATGCTGTGCATTTGCGTGATTTTTTCGTGTAGAGAATCGTCATATATCGCACACAAATAGACTTAAAGGGATAGGTCACTTTGAAATTAAAATGTGGTATCTATCAGCTTACCCCAAGGGCATCCAAGATGTAGGTGTCTTTTTTTCTTCAGTAGATCCAATTTTGATGTTTTTAGGTCAAACCGTTCTAGTCTGTCAGTCATATAATGGCAGGTATAGGTCACTGTCTCTATAAGAGGGAAAAATAACATGCACAGAGAAATCCAAATTAAACAATTCCCCATCGTAACTACACATTGATGGCCTAAGACACGAAACGAGCGGTTTGTGTGAGAAAACGAACAGTATTTATATCGTTTTTTACCTCTTGTACACAACCATGTCCAAGTGATCTGAGTGCACACACACATCCGGTGTGTGTGTGTGTGTGTGTGTGTGTGCACGCATGTGTGTGTGTGTGTGTGTGTGTGTGCACGTGTGTGTGACGTGTGTGTGTGTGTGTGTGTGTGTGTGTGTGCGCACGCATCCGGTGTGTGACGTGTGTGTGTGTGTGTGTGTGTGTGTGTGTGTGTGTGTGTGTGCGCACGCATCCGGTGTGTGACGTGTGTGTGTGTGTGTGTGTGTGTGCGCGCGCTCTGGCTCGTCAGCGTCAACGCTTGACGGAGGGCGTGTCTGAAGCGTGGTGCTGACGCAACTTTTCAAGCGCCAACGGAGGCGTCAGCCAATCAGATCGCCTCATGCAAATACCCAATCCCGTTCATGCAACACCAGAGAAGTATGTGATTGGTTGTTGTAACTATGACGGCGCGTCAGCACCACGCTTCAGACACGCCCTCCGTCAAGCGTTGACGCGACGCCCCGTGTGAATGCAGCGTGAGCCAGAGCGCGCGCACACACACGTCACACACCGGATGTGTGTGTGCACTCAGATCACTTGGACATGGTTGTGTACAAGAGGTAAAAAACGATATAAATACTGTTCGTTTTCTCACACAAACCGCTCGTTTCGTGTCTTAGGCCATCAATGTGTAGTTACGATGGGGAATTGTTTAATTTGGATTTCTCTGTGCATGTTCTTTTCCCTCTTATAGAGACAGTGACCTATACCTGCCATTATATGACTGACAGACTAGAACGGTTTGACCTAAAAACATCAAAATTGGATCTACTGAAGAAAAGAGACACCTACATCTTGGATGCCCTTGGGGTAAACTGATAGATACCATATTTTAATTTCAAAGTGACCTATCCCTTTAACGCAACTAGCATGTGCGGAAAGAAAGTAGTCGTAAAATGTGGTAACACATTTACAATTTAAATATACAGTAACACTTATTCTTGAACTTTGCATCAATTTCTCATTCATTTGACTTGGATTCTCTGAACAAAACATTTCCAGAGTTACATTTTGTCATTCAGGGATATATTACATACATCGTGTTACATGATTGTTACGTTGTAACATCGCTGTGACGTTACTGTCGCTAGAGGTCACCCCGGACGCTGACCTGAGAATGGTGGGCGTGTCTGTCAGTCAAACCCAGGCGTGGATGTCCCGCCTCCAGCCCAAGCCCCGCCCTTGGTACCGAGCTTCTGTGATTGGCTGAAAATATAAAAGAAGGTGGAGCCGCCTGAGAAGAGCGCAGAACGTCGCCGCAGCAACCACGACCAGCGGAGACATCATGACAAAGCCCAGGATGATGAGGCCAGAGCAACTGTTGTCATCAAGGTAGTGACAAAGAGCAGCCTGAGAAGCCACAACCTGTAGAAACAGAACCTGAACATCAGAATATTGGGTGTATATCTGTGTGTTTGTGGGCGTATGTGTGTGTCTGTGGGCATATCTGTGTGTTTGCGAGTGTTTGTGGGTGTATGCGTGTGTTTGTGGACGTGTTAGTGGGCGTATGTGTGTGCTTGCGGCTGTATGTGGGCATATCTGTGTGTTTGTGGGTGTATGTGGGTGTTTGTGGATGTATGAATGTGTCTGTGGGCATATCTGTGTTTTTGCGAGTGTTTTTGGGTGTATGCGTGTGTTTGTGGGCGTGTTTGGGGGTGTATGCATGTGCTTGCGGCTGTATATTGGGCATATCTGTGTGTTTGTGGGTGTATGCGGGTGCTTGTGGCTGTATGTGGGCATATCTGTGTTTGTGGGTGTTTGTGGATGTATGCATGTGTCTGTGGGCTTATCCGTGTGTTTGCGGATGTTTGTAGGCATATGCATGTGTTTGCGAGTGTTTGTGGGTGTATTTGTGGGCATGTTTGTGGGTGTATGCGTGTGCTTGCGGCTGTATGTGGGCATATCTGTGTTTGTGGACGTATGCATGTGTCTGTGGGCATATCCGTGTGTTTGCGGGTGTTTGCGGGCGTATGCGTGTGCTTGCGTGTGTTTGCGGGTGTTTGCGGGCGTATGCGTGTGCTTGCGTGTGTTTGTAGGTGTGTTTGTGGGTGTATGCGTGTGCTTGCGGCTGTATGTGGGCGTATGTGTGTTTGTGGGCGTATGTATGTGTTTGTGGGTTCATGCGTGTGTTTGTGGGTGTATGTGGGTGTTTGCGGGCATATGCGTGTGTTTGCGGGTGTATGCGTGTTTTGTGGGCATATGGATGCATTAGTGGGTGTCTTCATGTGCTTATGGGCATATGCATGTTGGTGGGTGTACATATTTGCGGGCGTATGAGGATGTTTGTGGGTGAATCTGTGTATTTGTGGGCGCATGCGTGTTTGTGGATGTATGTATGTGTTCGTGGGTTCATGCGTGTTTGTGGGTGTATGCGGGTGTTTGCGGGCGTATGCGTGTTTTGTGGGCATATGGATGCATTAGTGGGTGTCTGCATGTGTTTGTGGGCGTACGCATGTTTGTGGGTGTACATATTTGCGGGCGTATGC
>CM041793.1:87669252-87679252 GCA_023376895.1 Aspiorhynchus laticeps | reverse complement strand
CTTGCACAATTCGTATGAATTTGTACGAAAGACCTAACCCCGCCCCTAAACCTACCCGTCACTGGGGTTTAGACAAATCGTACAAAATCGTACGAGGTGGCTAATTCGTACGAATTCGTACGACCTCACTCGTACAAATTCATTCGATTTTTGCTAAATCGTACGTATTTTACGACTTGCACAATTCGTATGAATTTGTACGAAAGACCTAACCCCGCCCCTAAAACCTACCCGTCACTGGGGTTTAGACAAATCGTACAAAATCGTACGAGGTGGCTAATTCGTACGAATTCGTACGACCTCACTCGTACAAATTCATTCGATTTTTGCTAAATCGTACGTATTTTACGACTTGCACAATTCGTACGAATTTGTACGAAAGACCTAACCCCGCCCCTAAACCTGCCTGTCACTGGGGTTTAGACAAATCGTACAAAATCGTACGAGTGAGGTCGTACGAATTCGTACGAATTAACCACCTCGTAAAATACATACGAATTGGTCGTGAGATAGCGTTGGAATGACCGTAACATTTCAGATGCTATGGAACAAGATCGGTCCGCTGGTTAGTCAAGTTATCTAGTCCCATCGCGCAAAGTTATATGACGTTTTTGATGCGCATTTATTCGGCAAATGCGTTTCCATCTTCCATTGTTCACACTAACCCATTTTCACACAAGACAAAAACCACCTCAAGCGAGCGTAAAACGTTTTTGCGAATTAAATAATTTTTATTCGCTCTTTCCAATTTCTCGTTTCTGATGCGATGCTTCAAAATGCGCATAAAAACAGTTGAGATGGAAACATAGCTAAAGTCTCATACAACTGTATAGATTAAAGAATAAATCCTCAGACATAAAGGTGATTTGAAGTTTTATTGTGATTAAACAATATTACATAAATATTTTACGAGGTGGCTAATTCGTACGAATTCGTACGACCTCACTCGTACAAATTCATTCGATTTTTGCTAAATCGTACGTATTTTACGACTTGCACAATTCGTATGAATTTGTACGAAAGACCTAACCCCGCCCCTAAACCTGCCTGTCACTGGGGTTTAGACAAATCGTACAAAATCGTACGAGTGAGGTCGTACGAATTCGTACGAATTAACCACCTCGTAAAATACATACGAATTGGTCGTGAGATAGCGTTGGAATGACCGTAACATTTCAGATGCTATGGAACAAGATCGGTCCGCTGGTTAGTCAAGTTATCTAGTCCCATCGCGCAAAGTTATATGACGTTTTTGATGCGCATTTATTCGGCAAATGCGTTTCCATCTTCCATTGTTCACACTAACCCATTTTCACACAAGACAAAAACCACCTCAAGCGAGCGTAAAACGTTTTTGCGAATTAAATAATTTTTATTCGCTCTTTCCAATTTCTCGTTTCTGATGCGATGCTTCAAAATGCGCATAAAAACAGTTGAGATGGAAACATAGCTAAAGTCTCATACAACTGTATAGATTAAAGAATAAATCCTCAGACATAAAGGTGATTTGAAGTATTATTGTGATTAAACAATATTACATAAATATTTTACGAGGTGGCTAATTCGTACGAATTCGTACAACCTCACTCGTACAAATTCATTCGATTTTTGCTAAATCGTACATATTTTACGACTTGCACAATTCGTATGAATTTGTACGAAAGACCTAACCCCGCCCCTAAACCTACCTGTCACTGGGGTTTAGACAAATCGTACAAAATCGTACGAGTGAAGTCGTACGAATTCGTAGGAATTAACCACCTCGTAAAATACGTACGAATTGGTCGTGAGATAGCGTTGGAATGACCGTAACATTTCAGATGCTGTGGAACGAGATCAGTCCGCTGGTTAGTCAAGTTATCTCGTCCCATCGCGCAAAGTTATATGACGTTTTTGATGTGCATTTATTCGGCAAATGCGTTTCCATGTTCCATTGTTCACACTAACCCATTTTCACACAAGACAAAAACCACCTCAAGCGAGCGTAAAAACGTTTTTGTGAATTAAATTTTTTTTTTTTAATATTCGCTCTTTCCAATTTCTCGTTTCTGATGCGATGCTTCAAAATGCGCATAAAAACAGTTGAGATGGAAACATAGCTAAAGTCTCATACAACTGTATAGATTAAAGAATAAATCCTCAGACATAAAGGTGATTTGAAGTTTTATTGTGATTAAACAATATTACATAAATATTTTACGAGGTGGCTAATTCGTACGAATTCGTACGACCTCACTCGTACAAATTCATTCGATTTTTGCTAAATCGTACGTATTTTACGACTTGCACAATTCGTATGAATTTGTACGAAAGACCTAACCCCGCCCCTAAACCTACCCGTCACTGGGGTTTAGACAAATCGTACGAGGTGGCTAATTCGTACGAATTCGTACGACCTCACTCGTACAAATTCATTCGATTTTTGCTAAATCGTACGTATTTTACGACTTGCACAATTTGTATGAATTTGTACGAAAGACCTAACCCCGCCCCTAAAACCTACCCGTCACTGGGGTTTAGACAAATCGTACAAAATCGTACGAGGTGGCTAATTCGTACGAATTCGTACGACCTCACTCGTACAAATTCATTCGATTTTTGCTAAATCGTACGTATTTTACGACTTGCACAATTCGTATGAATTTGTACGAAAGACCTAACCCCGCCCCTAAACCTGCCTGTCATTGGGGTTTAGACAAATCGTACAAAATCGTACGAGTGAAGTTGTACGAATTCGTAGGAATTAACCACCTCGTAAAATACCTACGAATTGGTCGTGAGATAGCATTGGAATGACCGTAACATTTCAGTTGCTATGGAACGAGATCGGTCCGCTGGTTAAATGACGTTTAAATGACGTTTTTGATGCGCATTTATTCGGCAAATGCGTTTCCATCTTCCGTTGTTCACACTAACCCATTTTCACACAAGACAAAAACCACCTCAAGCGAGCGTAAAAACGTTTTTGTGAATTAAATATATTTTTTTTAATATTCGCTCTTTCCAATTTCTCGTTTCTGATGCGATGCTTCAAAATGCGCATAAAAACAGTTGAGATGGAAACATAGCTAAAGTCTCATACAACTGTATAGATTAAAGAATAAATCCTCAGACATAAAGGTGATTTGAAGTTTTATTGTGATTAAACAATATTACATAAATATTTTACGAGGTGGCTAATTCGTACGAAATCGCACGACCTCACTCGTACAAATTCATTCGATTTTTGCTAAATCGTACGTATTTTACGACTTGCACAATTCGTATGAATTTGTACGAAAGACCTAACCCCGCCCCTAAACCTACTCGTCACTGGGGTTTAGACAAATCGTACAAAATCGTACGAGTGAGGTCGTACGAATTCGTAGGAATTAACCACCTCGTAAAATACGTACGAATTGGTCGTGAGATAGCGTTGGAATGACCGTAACATTTCAGATGCTATGGAACAAGATCGGTCCGCTGGTTAGTCAAGTTATCTCGTCCCATCACGCAAAGTTATATGACGTTTTTGATGCGCATTTATTCGGCAAATGCGTTTCCATCTTCCGTTGTTCACACTAACCCATTTTCACACAAGACAAAAACCACCTCAAGCGAGCGTAAAAACGTTTTCGCGAATTAAATATATTTTTTTTAATATTCGCTCTTTCCAATTTCTCGTTTCTGATGCGATGCTTCAAAATGCGCATAAAAACAGTTGAGATGGAAACATAGCTAAAGTCTCATACAACTGTATAGATTAAAGAATAAATCCTCAGACATAAAGGTGATTTGAAGTTTTATTGTGATTAAACAATATTACATAAATATTTTACGAGGTGGCTAATTCGTACGAATTCGTACGACCTCACTCATACAAATTAATTAGATTTTTGCTAAATCGTACGTATTTTACGACTTGCACAATTCGTATGAATTTGTACGAAAGACCTAACCCCGCCCCTAAAACCTACCCGTCACTGGGGTTTAGACAAATCGTACAAAATCGTACGAGGTGGCTAATTCGTACGAATTCGTACAACCTCACTCGTACAAATTCATTCGATTTTTGCTAAATCGTACGTATTTTACGACTTGCACAATTCGTATGAATTTGTACGAAAGACCTAACCCCGCCCCTAAACCTACCTGTCACTGGGGTTTAGACAAATCGTACAAAATTGTACGAGTGAAGTCGTACGAATTCGTAGGAATTAACCACCTCGTAAAATACCTACGAATTGGTCTTGAGATAGCATTGGAATGACCGTAACATTTCAGTTGCTATGGAACGAGATCGGTCCGCTGGTTAGTCAAGTTATCTCGTCCCATCGCGCAAAGTTATATGACGTTTTTGATGCGCATTTATTCGGCAAATGCGTTTCCATCTTCCATTGTTCACACTAACCCATTTTCACACAAGACAAAAACCACCTCAAGCGAGCGTAAAAACGTTTTTGCGAATTAAATATATTTTTTTTAATATTCGCTCTTTCCAATTTCTCGTTTCTGATGCGATGCTTCAAAATGCGCATAAAAACAGTTGAGATGGAAACATAGCTAAAGTCTCATACAACTGTATAGATTAAAGAATAAATCCTCAGACATAAAGGTGATTTGACATTTTATTGTGATTAAACAATATTACATAAGTGACACACAGTCTGATTGTGTTGTATTACAGATATATAGATCTGGACGTGTGTGCGAATGCGTCAGTAATATATAGTCGAGTGTGTGCGCATTTGTTCACAGAGCTTCAGCGACTGTGATAAAGTCTTGATTAGTGTCACGATCTCTAAGTGAAAAAGTGCTTTAGACAGACAGAGACGGAGAGTTCAGTAGGCTTTAAAGTGTAAAGTAGGGCTGCACGATTAATCGAAATTAAATCGCAATCGCTGCGATATTCATGCGCGCATCTTAGTGAAGCACGGTTCTGTGATCAGTAGTAAATCTGCATCTGAAGGCCAGAGAAATTCCTATAGCGGTCCATGAATAAACAGATTTAACTGCTTTCATTGATTCAGTGTGACTAATAAACACACTACTACTACAATATATGTGTCCCTGCAGCATAAAAGCAGTCATAAGTAACACAGGTATATTTGTAGCAATAGCCAACAATACATTGTATGGCTCAAAATTATACATTTTTCTTTTATGACAAAAATCATTAGGATATTAAGATCATGTTCCATGAAGATATTTTGTAAATTTCCTACATTAAAACTTAATTTTTGATTAGTAATATGCATTGCTGAGAACTTCATTTGAACAACTTTAAAGGCGATTTTCTCAATATTTAGATTTTTTTGCACCCTCAGATTCCAGATTTCCAAATATTGTCCTATCATAACAAACCATACATCAATGGAAAGCTATTTATTCAGCTTTCAGATGATGCATAAATCTCAATTTAACAAAATTGACCCTTATGACTGGTTTTGTGCTCCAGGGTCACATTTATGGTTTATCTGAGTTCTTCTTATTATAATTTTCTATAATGCAATGCCTTTATCTCTGCTTAGAATATTATGAAATATGTTGCGTGTCTTATTCTGTGTAAGAAGCACATCATCTCACAGAAGGATTTATTTCAAATACTCGACTGATGTTATGAAGTGAGTTTGGAGTAAAAACATGTTATTAAATGTGGTGTTTTCAGACAGAGCAGCATTTACCGTATTGACCCGAATATAAGACGACCCCCATTTTTGAAAGCCAAATCTTGTGTTTTACTGAGAGAAAAAAAATATTTTCATATTGCATATTTTCCTATTTAAATTTTTGTTTTGAAAGTATGGTAAATACTGGTAACAACAATCACATTTAAAAATATACACTTTTTGATAGCGTAAGAAATAACAGGTCTGAATTATAACATTTAGGCTATCCATCTCATAGTAGCCTACCAAAATTTTATTAACAGTAGAAGTGAATTTTTATCGTAGTCTTCAAATCTGGGTACTGTCTTATGTTTTAAAATCACTTACAGATGACGTTTGTTCCCATCCGGTTAACATGACAGTCTGTAAGCTTTACTTTTCCTTGTGTTTTCACTCGTGATCTTTACAACACACATATATTGCGTATTTCATAACACACTAGTTTTACGCATATTTGGCGCCACCTATTGTTGTGGGTGTATTATTGACGTCAAAGTCTGAATATAAGACGAGCGCGTTTTTTAACATGTATTTCCAAGAAAAAAACATCGGGTCAATACGGTACAACACAGAGCCGTAGTTCACTGAGAAGCTATGCAAACAGCTGTCGCGTGATTATATCGTCTGCAATTTTTATTGCGTCGCTTGTCCGTGATCTATGGCTCTGTGTAGTAAACGCCGCTCCGTCTGAAAGCACCTGATGGAGATTTACTACTAATCACAGAACCGGCTTTACTAACGAGATGCGCTTCGATTAGTGAGCATGACGCATCACCCGGCCTCAGGTGCATGTACGTCTAAATGCGCGTCGGCGTGCATGTGCTGCGTGTGTGCAGCGTCTGACAGCGCCGGCGTCTCCAGCGCTCCCTCTGACGGATACAGCTGCAGCAGCGCCCCCTCCTGGCTGCTCTCTTTACTGCACGACTGGCAGCTGCAGTGAAGGATGCGCTCCACTAACTTATCCACACGCGGGGCTTCATCGCTGCCGGCGCAGTCCAGAGTCACCTGTTAACACACACATGCACCTCAGTCAAAACGGCTGAAAAACTCGAATTTTGTACTTATATATTATCAATATATAAGTACATCAAAATGCATAATTTCAGCTTTTGGCTTCTCTCCTGAGGCCACAAGAGGGCGCATGGAGCAAAATATTACTAATGCACGTTTATTCAAAGTAGCTATCAAACGATTAATCACATCCAAGTTTTTGTTTACATAATATATGTGTGTATTGTGTATATTTATTATATATAGATATATAAATACACATACATGCATGTATATATTTAAGAAAAATGTTACGTTTATATATTAAGTATATTATATAAATTATATTAATATAAATATACACATGTAAATATTTTCACAATATATGCTGTATGTGTGTGTATTTATATATACATAATAAATATACACAATACACATATATTATGTAAATAAAAACTTATTTTGGATGTGATTAATCGTTTAATTCAAAGCAATAAAATAACACGACTATCTGTGAAAAAATGCATGTTTAAAATAATGTTTATAAACCAATTATAATTAATTAATTACAACTATAAACAAAACAGCATCATGTATGTATGCATAGTTTAATACAAAGGGCCGAAAGCCAATCACAAAGAGTGCTTTTTTCATTTAAAAACATAAGATGAAGTGGGACGGAAAAAAAAAAAACGCCATAAAGTCTCAAAATATGTTTTTTCAAAGTTGACCTTGCATTAATTTTACATGCTTTCTAAACATGCTATTCCTATTCATCCTATTCAGCTGGATAGCCTAATAAAAACATTATAATGCAACGACACTTACATCGTCATCGCATCTCATGCACCACGGATAAGGCTGCCTCCTTAATGCACAACTAAAATTCAAATATGACGTTTTTGCATTTTTAAAACAATTCTACGAATATTCGAAATTCTATTTTTTTGACAGCCCTACACGTCAGTTTGGTTTGATTGCAATACTGTTCACTAACATAATGCGACGCAGTAATGCAACAAGCCAGAGACTATCTTTTCAATGTTAAAGACAGTGATTTGGATCAACAAATCAATCAGAGGACATTCATTTAGTTGTAGATCTGAGATTTGCGACGTGAGCTTCACTGAGTGTTGCTGCTGCAGCGATGCATTATTATGCATGCAAATGCACAGCGGAGCAATGCAACCAAAGAGGTCATACCTGGACCGTAAAATGCTTCTGAAAAATCTTAAGTACTGCAAATACTGTGATAAAATGCTTGTGACTGCAACACTGTTCACTAACATAATGCGACGCAGTAATGCGACAAGCGAGAAATAAACTTTTTCATGTTAAAGACAGTGATTTGGATCAACAAATCAATCAGAGGACATTCATTTAGTTGTAGATCTGAGATTTGCGACGTGAGCTTCACTGAGTGTTGCTGCTGCAGCGATGCATTATTATGCATGCAAATGCGCAGCGGAGCAATGCAACCAAAGAGGTCATACCTGGGCCGTAAAATGCCTCTTGAAACTTAACGTACTGCAAATACTGTGATAAAATGCTTGTGATTGCAACGCTGTGCACTGACATGCTGCGACGCAGTAATGCGATAAATGATAAACTGTCTTTTCCATATTAAAGGCGAAAATGTTTGGCAACAGATCAACCATTAATGTTGGTGAAAGTTGAAGATTTGAAGCAACACAAGTTTCGGCGAGTGTTGCTAAAGCAGCGACGCATTATGCAAATGTGCAGCGGATCAATGCAACCAAAGATGTCATACCTGGGCCATAAAATGCTTCTGAAAAATCTTAAGTACTGCAAACACTGTGATAAATGCTTGTGATTTCAACACTGTGCACTGACATGCTGCGACGCAGTAATGCGACAAGCGAGAAATAAACTTTTTCAATGTTAAAGACAGTGATTTGCATCAACAAATCAATCAGAGGACATTCATTTAGTTGTAGATCTGAGATTTGCGACGTGAGCTTCACTGAGTGTTGCTGCTGCAGCGATGCATTATGCAAATGCGCAGCGGAGCAATGCAACCAAAGAGGTCATACCTGGGCCTTAAAATGCTTCTGAAAAATCTTAAGTACAGCAAATACTGTGATAAAATGCTTGTGATTGCAACGCTGTGCACTGACATGCTGCGACGCAGTAATGCGACAAGCGATAAACTGTCTTTTCCATATTAAAGGTGACAATTTTTGGCAACAAATCAACCATTCATGTTGGTAAAAGTTGAAGATTTGAAGCAACACAAGTTTCAGCGAGTGTTGCTAAAGCAACGACGCATTATGCAAATGCACATTATGCAAATACACAGCGGTGCAACGCAACCAAAGAGATCACACCTGAGCCACAATGCCTCTTAATGCCTCTTGAAAGCTTACATACAGCAAACACTGTGGCAAAATGCTTGTGATGTTCCTCATTTGTAAGTCACTTTGGATAAAAGCACCTGCTAAATGAATATATGCAAATGAGTGAGAGTGAGTGTGTGTGTGTGACTCTGTGTGTGTGTGTGACTGTGTGTGTGTGTGTGTGTGTGTGTGTGTGACTGTGTGTGTGTGTGTGTGTGACTCTGTGTGTGTGACTCTGTGTGTGTGTGTGTGTGTGTGTGTGTGTGTGTGACTCTATGTGTGTGTGACTCTGTGTGTGTGTGTGTGTGTGCGCGACTCTCTGTGTGTGTGTGTGTGTGTGTATGCAAATGAGTGAGAGTGAGTGTGTGTGTGTGTGTGTGTGTGACTGTGTGTGTGACTGTGTGTGTGTGTGTGTGACTGTGTGTGTGACTGTGTGTGTGTGTGTGTGTGTGTGTGTATGCAAATGAGTGAGAGTGAGTTTGTGTATGTGTGTGTGACTCTGTGTGTGTGTGTGTGTGACTGTGTGTGTGTGTGTATGCAAATGAGTGAGAGTGAATGTGTGTGTGTGTGTGTGTGTGTGTGAGTGACTGTGTGTGTGCGACTCTGTGTGTGTGACTGTGTGTGTGTGTGTGTGTATTCAAATGAGTGAGAGTGAGTGTGTGTGTGTATGTGTGTGTGTTTGTGACTCTGTGTGTGTGTGTGTGTATGCAAATGAGTGAGAGTGAATGTGTGTGCGTGTGTGACTCTATCTGTGTGTGTGTGTGTGTGTGTGTGTGTGTATGCAAATGAGTGAGAGTGAGTGTGTGTGTGTGTGTGTGACTCTCTCTGTGTGCGTGTGTGTGTGTGTATGCAAATGAGGAGAAAAACTTTTACAAAGTTCACAGTGCTTTTATTTTAAGTGGCCCTCAACAGAGATGCATAGTTTTTGCCTGAATAATGATGTCGTTAACTGGACTGTGCTAATTGGCTAAACACCGACTGCTGGTAAAGCTCACTATAAACCAA
>CM041793.1:87639252-87649252 GCA_023376895.1 Aspiorhynchus laticeps | reverse complement strand
AACCCGCCTCCAGTCCCGCAGACACCGCCACCGAGCGCCGCAGACATGGTAAGAGCCGCCGCGGACGCGATTTGAGCCGATGCCTGTTTTAGGAAGAGACGCGACGCGACGCGCCTCACAGAATCCGAGCCCAAGCCCGCTATTATAGCACTACAGTACACACTACAGTACACACTACAGTACACACTACAATACACACTACAGTACACACTACAGTACACCCAGAATAACACTGAGGGCTGGAGTGTGCTCGAGTTTAGTCTCAAATCACCTCAGTATTTGTGTTTTAGTGTCAGGGACTCTTCTGAGGGGGTTAGTGTTTGTTTGGGTTTAATCCTGCAGTTGTTCGGTTTAGTGTTAGGTTTTAGTGTGTTCATGTGTATCGTTAAATTGTCAATATTTGATTGTCATTTACTCTCATTAAACTCCTGTAGTTTGAGTGTTCAGAGCTGGTTTGAGGGTTCAAGTATTGGCTATTTAGGGTTTGGGACTTTTATTTTGTAGTGTTTATTTTGAAAGGTTGTTTAGATGTTTTGGGTGTTTAGTATTTATGTATCTGATGTTTGTGTTTAACTGTCAGATGGTTTTTAGTGTTTGGTTTAATATCAGGTTTTCTTGTATTTAGTGTTTGAGGTAGTTTAGTGTCAGAGAGACTTCTGAGGGGTTTAGTGTTTGGTCTAATATCAGGTTTTCTTGTATTTAGTATTTGAGGTAGTTTAGTGTCAGAGAGACTTCTGAGGGGTTTAGTGTTTGGTCTAATATCAGGTTTTCTTGTATTTAGTATTTGAGGTAGTTTAGTGTCAGAGAGACTTCTGAGGGGTTTAGTGTTTGGTTTAATATCAGGTTTTCTTGTATTTAGTATTTGAGGTAGTTTAGTGTCAGAGTCTTCTGAGGGGTTTAGTGTTTGGTCTAATATCAGGTTTTCTTGTATTTAGTATTTGAGGTAGTTTAGTGTCAGAGAGACTTCTGAGGGGTTTAGTGTTTGGTCTAATATCAGGTTTTCTTGTATTTAGTATTTGAGGTAGTTTAGTGTCAGAGAGACTTCTGAGGGGTTTAGTGTTTGGTTTAATATCAGGTTTTCTTGTATTTAGTATTTGAGGTAGTTTAGTGTCAGAGTCTTCTGAGGGGTTTAGTGTTTGGTTTAATATCAGGTTTTCTTGTATTTAGTATTTGAGGTAGTTTAGTGTCAGAGAGTCTTCTGATGGGTTTAGTGTTTGGTCTAATATCAGGTTTTCTTGTATTTAGTATTTGAGGTAGTTTAGTGTCAGAGAGTCTTCTGAGGGGTTTAGTGTTTGGTTTAATATCAGGTTTTCTTGTATTTAGTATTTGAGGTAGTTTAGTGTCAGAGTCTTCTGAGGGGTTTAGTGTTTGGTTTAATATCAGGTTTTCTTGTATTTAGTATTTGAGGTAGTTTAGTGTCAGAGAGACTTCTGATGGGTTTAGTGTTTGGTTTAATATCAGGTTTTCTTGTATTTAGTATTTGAGGTAGTTTAGTGTCAGAGAGACTTCTGAGGGGTTTAGTGTTTGGTCTAATATCAGGTTTTCTTGTATTTAGTATTTGAGGTAGTTTAGTGTCAGAGTCTTCTGATGGGTTTAGTGTTTGGTCTAATATCAGGTTTTCTTGTATTTAGTATTTGAGGTAGTTTAGTGTCAGAGAGTCTTCTGAGGGGTTTAGTGTTTGGTTTAATATCAGGTTTTCTTGTATTTAGTATTTGAGGTAGTTTAGTGTCAGAGAGACTTCTGATGGGTTTAGTGTTTGGTTTAATATCAGGTTTTCTTGTATTTAGTATTTGAGGTAGTTTAGTGTCAGAGAGTCTTCTGAGGGGTTTAGTGTTTGGTTTAATATCAGGTTTTCTTGTATTTAGTATTTGAGGTAGTTTAGTGTCAGAGAGACTTCTGAGGGGTTTAGTGTTTGGTCTAATATCAGGTTTTCTTGTATTTAGTATTTGAGGTAGTTTAGTGTCAGAGTCTTCTGATGGGTTTAGTGTTTGGTCTAATATCAGGTTTTCTTGTATTTAGTATTTGAGGTAGTTTAGTGTCAGAGAGTCTTCTGAGGGGTTTAGTGTTTGGTTTAATATCAGGTTTTCTTGTATTTAGTATTTGAGGTAGTTTAGTGTCAGAGTCTTCTGATGGGTTTAGTGTTTGGTTTAATATCAGGTTTTCTTGTATTTAGTATTTGAGGTAGTTTAGTGTCAGAGTCTTCTGAGGGTTTAGTGTTTGGTTTAATATCAGGTTTTCTTGTATTTAGTATTTGAGGTAGTTTAGTGTCAGAGAGTCTTCTGAGGGGTTTAGTGTTTGGTTTAATATCAGGTTTTCTTGTATTTAGTATTTGAGGTAGTTTAGTGTCAGAGTCTTCTGAGGGGTTTAGTGTTTGGTTTAATATCAGGTTTTCTTGTATTTAGTATTTGAGGTAGTTTAGTGTCAGAGTCTTCTGAGGGGTTTAGTGTTTGGTTTAATATCAGGTTTTCTTGTATTTAGTATTTGAGGTAGTTTAGTGTCAGAGAGTCTTCTGAGGGGTTTAGTGTTTGGTCTAATATCAGGTTTTCTTGTATTTAGTGTTTGAGGTAGTTTAGTGTCAGAGTCTTCTGAGGGGTTTAGTGTTTGGTCTAATATCAGGTTTTCTTGTATTTAGTGTTTGAGGTAGTTTAGTGTCAGAGAGTCTTCTGAGGGGTTTAGTGTTTGGTTTAATATCAGGTTTTCTTGTATTTAGTATTTGAGGTAGTTTAGTGTCAGAGAGTCTTCTGAGGGGTTTAGTGTTTGGTTTAATATCAGGTTTTCTTGTATTTAGTATTTGAGGTAGTTTAGTGTCAGAGAGTCTTCTGAGGGGTTTAGTGTTTGGTTTAATATCAGGTTTTCTTGTATTTAGTATTTGAGGTAGTTTAGTGTCAGAGAGTCTTCTGAGGGGTTTAGTGTTTGGTTTAATATCAGGTTTTCTTGTATTTAGTATTTGAGGTAGTTTAGTGTCAGAGAGTCTTCTGAGGGGTTTAGTGTTTGGTTTAATATCAGGTTTTCTTGTATTTAGTATTTGAGGTAGTTTAGTGTCAGAGTCTTCTGAGGGGTTTAGTGTTTGGTTTAATATCAGGTTTTCTTGTATTTAGTATTTGAGGTAGTTTAGTGTCAGAGAGTCTTCTGAGGGGTTTAGTGTTTGGTTTAATATCAGGTTTTCTTGTATTTAGTATTTGAGGTAGTTTAGTGTCAGAGAGTCTTCTGAGGGGTTTAGTGTTTGGTTTAATATCAGGTTTTCTTGTATTTAGTATTTGAGGTAGTTTAGTGTCAGAGAGTCTTCTGAGGGGTTTAGTGTTTGGTTTAATATCAGGTTTTCTTGTATTTAGTATTTGAGGTAGTTTAGTGTCAGAGTCTTCTGAGGGGTTTAGTGTTTGGTCTAATATCAGGTTTTCTTGTATTTAGTATTTGAGGTAGTTTAGTGTCAGAGAGTCTTCTGAGGGGTTCAGTGTTTGGTTTAATATCAGGTTTTCTTGTATTTAGTATTTGAGGTAGTTTAGTGTCAGAGTCTTCTGATGGGTTTAGTGTTTGGTTTAATATCAGGTTTTCTTGTATTTAGTATTTGAGGTAGTTTAGTGTCAGAGTCTTCTGAGGGGTTTAGTGTTTGGTCTAATATCAGGTTTTCTTGTATTTAGTATTTGAGGTAGTTTAGTGTCAGAGAGTCTTCTGAGGGGTTTAGTGTTTGGTTTAATATCAGGTTTTCTTGTATTTAGTATTTGAGGTAGTTTAGTGTCAGAGTCTTCTGAGGGGTTTAGTGTTTGGTTTAATATCAGGTTTTCTTGTATTTAGTATTTGAGGTAGTTTAGTGTCAGAGTCTTCTGAGGGGTTTAGTGTTTGGTTTAATATCAGGTTTTCTTGTATTTAGTGTTTGAGGTAGTTTAGTGTCAGAGTCTTCTGATGGGTTTAGTGTTTGGTTTAATATCAGGTTTTCTTGTATTTAGTATTTGAGGTAGTTTAGTGTCAGAGAGTCTTCTGAGGGGTTTAGTGTTTGGTTTAATATCAGGTTTTCTTGTATTTAGTATTTGAGGTAGTTTAGTGTCAGAGAGTCTTCTGAGGGGTTTAGTGTTTGGTTTAATATCAGGTTTTCTTGTATTTAGTATTTGAGGTAGTTTAGTGTCAGAGTCTTCTGAGGGGTTTAGTGTTTGGTTTAATATCAGGTTTTCTTGTATTTAGTATTTGAGGTAGTTTAGTGTCAGAGTCTTCTGAGGGGTTTAGTGTTTGGTTTAATATCAGGTTTTCTTGTATTTAGTATTTGAGGTAGTTTAGTGTCAGAGTCTTCTGAGGGGTTTAGTGTTTGGTTTAATATCAGGTTTTCTTGTATTTAGTATTTGAGGTAGTTTAGTGTCAGAGAGTCTTCTGATGGGTTTAGTGTTTGGTTTAATATCAGGTTTTCTTGTATTTAGTATTTGAGGTAGTTTAGTGTCAGAGAGTCTTCTGAGGGGTTTAGTGTTTGGTCTAATATCGGGTTTTCTTGTATTTAGTATTTGAGGTAGTTTAGTGTCAGAGTCTTCTGAGGGGTTTAGTGTTTGGTTTAATATCAGGTTTTCTTGTATTTAGTATTTGAGGTAGTTTAGTGTCAGAGTCTTCTGAGGGGTTTAGTGTTTGGTTTAATATCAGGTTTTCTTGTATTTAGTATTTGAGGTAGTTTAGTGTCTAAGAGAGTCTTCTGAGGGGTTTAGTGTTTGGTTTAATATCAGGTTTTCTTGTATTTAGTATTTGAGGTAGTTTAGTGTCAGAGAGTCTTCTGAGGGGTTTAGTGTTTGGTCTAATATCGGGTTTTCTTGTATTTAGTATTTGAGGTAGTTTAGTGTCAGAGAGTCTTCTGAGGGGTTTAGTGTTTGGTCTAATATCGGGTTTTCTTGTATTTAGTATTTGAGGTAGTTTAGTGTCAGAGTCTTCTGAGGGGTTTAGTGTTTGGTTTAATATCAGGTTTTCTTGTATTTAGTATTTGAGGTAGTTTAGTGTCAGAGTCTTCTGAGGGGTTTAGTGTTTGGTTTAATATCAGGTTTTCTTGTATTTAGTATTTGAGGTAGTTTAGTGTCAGAGAGTCTTCTGAGGGGTTTAGTGTTTGGTTTAATATCAGGTTTTCTTGTATTTAGTATTTGAGGTAGTTTAGTGTCAGAGTCTTCTGATGGGTTTAGTGTTTGGTCTAATATCAGGTTTTCTTGTATTTAGTATTTGAGGTAGTTTAGTGTCAGAGTCTTCTGAGGGGTTTAGTGTTTGGTTTAATATCAGGTTTTCTTGTATTTAGTATTTGAGGTAGTTTAGTGTCAGAGTCTTCTGATGGGTTTAGTGTTTGGTCTAATATCAGGTTTTCTTGTATTTAGTATTTGAGGTAGTTTAGTGTCAGAGTCTTCTGAGGGGTTTAGTGTTTGGTTTAATATCAGGTTTTCTTGTATTTAGTATTTGAGGTAGTTTAGTGTCAGAGTCTTCTGATGGGTTTAGTGTTTGGTCTAATATCAGGTTTTCTTGTATTTAGTATTTGAGGTAGTTTAGTGTCAGAGTCTTCTGAGGGGTTTAGTGTTTGGTTTAATATCAGGTTTTCTTGTATTTAGTGTTTGAGGTAGTTTAGTGTCAGAGAGTCTTCTGAGGGGTTTAGTGTTTGGTCTAATATCAGGTTTTCTTGTATTTAGTATTTGAGGTAGTTTAGTGTCAGAGTCTTCTGATGGGTTTAGTGTTTGGTCTAATATCAGGTTTTCTTGTATTTAGTGTTTGAGGTAGTTTAGTGTCAGAGTCTTCTGAGGGGTTTAGTGTTTGGTTTAATATCAGGTTTTCTTGTATTTAGTATTTGAGGTAGTTTAGTGTCAGAGTCTTCTGATGGGTTTAGTGTTTGGTCTAATATCAGGTTTTCTTGTATTTAGTGTTTGAGGTAGTTTAGTGTCAGAGTCTTCTGAGGGGTTTAGTGTTTGGTTTAATATCAGGTTTTCTTGTATTTAGTATTTGAGGTAGTTTAGTGTCAGAGTCTTCTGAGGGGTTTAGTGTTTGGTTTAATATCAGGTTTTCTTGTATTTAGTATTTGAGGTAGTTTAGTGTCAGAGTCTTCTGAGGGGTTTAGTGTTTGGTTTAATATCAGGTTTTCTTGTATTTAGTGTTTGAGGTAGTTTAGTGTCAGAGTCTTCTGAGGGGTTTAGTGTTTGGTTTAATATCAGGTTTTCTTGTATTTAGTATTTGAGGTAGTTTAGTGTCAGAGTCTTCTGAGGGGTTTAGTGTTTGGTTTAATATCAGGTTTTCTTGTATTTAGTATTTGAGGTAGTTTAGTGTCAGAGTCTTCTGATGGGTTTAGTGTTTGGTCTAATATCAGGTTTTCTTGTATTTAGTATTTGAGGTAGTTTAGTGTCAGAGTCTTCTGAGGGGTTTAGTGTTTGGTCTAATATCAGGTTTTCTTGTATTTAGTATTTGAGGTAGTTTAGTGTCAGAGAGTCTTCTGATGGGTTTAGTGTTTGGTCTAATATCAGGTTTTCTTGTATTTAGTGTTTGAGGTAGTTTAGTGTCAGAGAGTCTTCTGAGGGGTTTAGTGTTTGGTTTAATATCAGGTTTTCTTGTATTTAGTATTTGAGGTAGTTTAGTGTCAGAGAGTCTTCTGAGGGGTTTAGTGTTTGGTCTAATATCAGGTTTTCTTGTATTTAGTGTTTGAGGTAGTTTAGTGTCAGAGAGTCTTCTGAGGGGTTTAGTGTTTGGTTTAATATCAGGTTTTCTTGTATTTAGTGTTTGAGGTAGTTTAGTGTCAGAGTCTTCTGAGGGGTTTAGTGTTTGGTTTAATATCAGGTTTTCTTGTATTTAGTGTTTGAGGTAGTTTAGTGTCAGAGAGTCTTCTGAGGGGTTTAGTGTTTGGTTTAATATCAGGTTTTCTTGTATTTAGTATTTGAGGTAGTTTAGTGTCAGAGTCTTCTGAGGGGTTTAGTGTTTGGTTTAATATCAGGTTTTCTTGTATTTAGTATTTGAGGTAGTTTAGTGTCAGAGAGTCTTCTGATGGGGTTTCAGGGCTCGAAATTAACTTTTTTACTTGGTAGCACTGGTGCTCCCAACTTCAAGAAGTTAGGAGCACCATAACATTTTTAGGAGCACCCACTGAATATTAAGGAGCAACACAACTGCCAATTGAGCGGAAGGGCTGGCAACATCCTTCCTGATGATTAAAAATCTTCATCAATTGAACCCGATCCTTAAGCTGCAGTGCTTTGTTTTTTACACATGCAATATACAGAGGCAAGATAAGAAAATGTAATTTAAACTTTTCTCAAAACCCCTCAGAAATACATTCATATAAACCCTCACTCCCAATTCAATATTTAGGATTTCTCTTCCATATTTCACATGTGAACGTTGAGCTTGCTCAGGCTGCTACAGTATTTTCTTTTCTTTGTGTCCGTCTTCAGCGTTAATGGCTGTTTACACACTTGGCAATATTTCCACACAAATGAAATTTTGGAAAATGATTTCTATGCAGTTTGTGCAAGTGCGGTCACAAAACCGGTCAGTTCCAAGCAGGGGTGGGCGATATGGCAAAAATATATCAATATTTCATGATTTTATCACGATTCTTTGTCATGTTAATTTTACTATTTTGTCTGAGCAGTACTAATTTCCCTATTATAAAGACAAAGCCTTTCAAGGTAACAGAATATAATAAAGAATGGTGGATATTTAGGCCAAAGTGGGTGAAGATAAAAATCGTTGTCATTATTTTATCTTTGTTATTAAAAAATAAGAACAAAGATACACATTACAAATACACATAATATACAAATAAAATAAACAGTGTTTTAATGTCAGATACAACAGGCATATTTAGCAGGAGCATTCAAGAAATTGAGTGAACAAATATAAAAATAAATCACTATATAGATTGATTCCTATTAAAGGAACTATTATTTTTTCAGTCAAGAGTAGTTAGTTAGTTATTTCTCGTTGTGTTTTGTTGTTTTAACATTAAAGAATAAAAATTCTGTCATCTGTCTGTCGATTCTGTCAGTGTTTTATAGTAATACCATCATTTACTCACTCAAAATTAGTTTTAAACCTGAGTTTCTTTCTTCTGCTGAACATAAATGCTATTTAAACAGTTGCTGGTCCACAGTGACTTCCATAGTATTTATTTTATCCTACAATCAAGTGGACCAGCAACTGTTTGGTTACCCACATACTTCATAATATCTTCTTTTGTGTTCAGGACATGAAAGAAATTAATACAGGTTTGGGACATCATGTGAGTGAGTAAATAATGACAAATTAAATTTTAGGGTGAACTATCCCTTTAATGACAGTCGGCTGCATGTTTAGTACTGTCCCTTTAAGAGCTGCACGCATCTAATATACAGGCACGCATCCGTTCCTCTCAGCTGTTTACTTTTATTTTAGACATAACTAACTGAGTCTATATGTAAACCTTGTGTGTTTTGACAGTAGTAGCTCAAAATATAACTTAGTTCAGTAATCAGGCGCTGTTAGACAGGCTTTTCAGTTCGGTGCTTCAGGTGCACGAGCTCAGACAAAGCGCACGTCAGACCAGCGCGTGAATGAAAAGCTTAGCCGGCAAAGCTTTAAATCACACGCAAATAATGTACTTTTGTGATTGTGAATAAGTGCAGTGTTTCATGAGTGTACCGCTGAGTTAACACTGAATGGATGTGGCGTTGTACAGTACATACAGACGGCGGCACCAGAACTGCAACTGAAAGAATGTGCGCTGTAGCACCATACTACAATATTTCTTCAAAAGCAGATCGTGGAGACATTTTTATCGTCCACGATCAAAAATCATTATATCGCACACCCCTAGTTCCAAGTTAGCTCCCTGTCACGTGGCACATGCTGTGCAGTAATTCGCGAACGTTTAGCAGAGAACTGTAGAGGTCGCACCACAACAATTATTTGCACTCGCACAAATGCGCCCAAATATATTTTGGAGTCGCACAGATTACATTTCGGGAGCATATGCGACCAAAATGGTCGCAATTTCGAGCCCTGAACTTTATTTTTTAAGAAATAATCTCAAAATATTTTAATTTTAATAGTAAATCCCCTTTATTTGCCAAACATTTGAATATTTAATTTTCATTAATTCAAATATAAATTAAATCATTGTGTTATGGCTTCATCTGATAATCAGTAAAATTTAAATACACAACACAGAATTTCTGAGAGGGGGGGGGGGGATTTCATAAGCTACTGTAAGAATAAATAAAAATGGTTTGAATGCATTCAAATAATTAGACGTGCTAAAACGTAACAATAAAACATAAGGTGAGAAAAAAATTAAACATGTCATTTTTGTTACACTTTTAATAAATTAATGTTAAATTGTATACGTTTCATGATTTTTAATTAATTAGACATGCTTTTTGATTAATGCAATTTAATTTGAGCATTAAAAATGAGTCCAGAAAAATTAAAACAGAAAAAATCTGAATTTAGAAAAAAATAACACTGATTTCATAGAGCCCTACTTCTCTGATTGAATCTCCTGTAGTTTGGGTGTTCAGGGCTGGTTTGTTTGGTTTTAGTGTCGTGCTGTTTTGACCGATGGAGTTTGAGGATGGATATATATGGAGAGGAACTCACTTTACCATGACCGATGTTTACTAGCGACTTTAGGCTTCAGCAGCGAGAGTTAGCGAGTGTTTAGATGTTCTGCTCTGGAGCAGGTGGTATGGCTCAGGGGTCACGTCTGCCTGCGACCTTTGACCCCTCACACGCACACGAGTGTAAACGCGGTGTCAGGAGCCGGAGGTGTCGCTGACGCGGAGCCGCTGCGTTCAGACGTCATGTGACTCTCTCTTGTGTGTGTCGTGGTATGAACCAGTTTTCTGGTGTTTACTCTCGGACGGGAAACTAGAAACAGCCAGTTAATGCTGAGCAGATGACAAACAGGAAGTGAGGACGTTTGTTATTCTTGACCTAAATGAGTTTCCCAGACCTGGGGCCGTATGATATCTGTTTGATTTTTTTCCCAAATTCCATTTTATTTTTTTCTGAATTAATTTATTTCCGTTTTATT
>CM041793.1:87621752-87634252 GCA_023376895.1 Aspiorhynchus laticeps | reverse complement strand
CACACAGTGTAACGCGCACACAGTGTAACTAGTGTAACGCACACACACAGTGTAACACACACAGTGTAACGCGCACACACAGTGTAACTAGTGTAACGCACACACACAGTGTAACTAGTGTAACACACACAGTGTAACGCACACACAGTGTAACTAGTGTAACGCACACACACAGTGTAACGCACACACACAGTGTAACTAGTGTAACACACACAGTGTAACGCACACACAGTGTAACGCACACACACAGTGTAACTAGTGTAACACACACAGTGTAACACACACACAGTGTAACGCACACACACAGTGTAACTAGTGTAACGCACACACACAGTGTAACTAGTGTAACACACACAGTGTAACGCACACACAGTGTAACTAGTGTAACGCACACACACAGTGTAACGCACACACAGTGTAACTAGTGTAACACACACAGTGTAACGCACACACAGTGTAACTAGTGTAACGCGCACACACAATGTAACTAGTGTAACACACACACAGTGTAACGCACACAGTGTAACTAGTGTAACACACACACAGTGTAACTAGTGTAACACACACAGTGTAACGCACACACATAGTGTAACTAGTGTAACACACACACAGTGTAACGCACACACACACACAGTGTAACTAGTGTAACACACACACAGTGTAACGCACACACAGTGTAACTAGTGTAACGCACACACACAGTGTAACGCACACACAGTGTAACGCACACACAGTGTAACTAGTGTAACGCACACACATAGTGTAACGCACACACAGGTTAACTAGTGTAACGCACACACAGTGTAACTAGTGTAACGCACACACATAGTGTAACGCACACACAGGTTAACTAGTGTAACGCACACACAGTGTAACGCACACACAGGTTAACTAGTGTAACGCACACACAGTGTAACTAGTGTAACGCACACACAGTGTAACGCACACACAGGTTAACTAGTGTAACGCACACACAGTGTAACTAGTGTAACGCACACACACAGTGTAACGCACACACAGTGTAACGCACACACAGTGTAACTAGTGTAACGCACACACAGTGTAACTAGTGTAACGCACACACAGTGTAACGCACACACAGGTTAACTAGTGTAACGCACACACAGTGTAACGCACACACAGTGTAACTAGTGTAACGCACACACAGTGTAACGCACACACAGGTTAACTAGTGTAACGCACACACAGTGTAACGCACACACAGTGTAACTAGTGTAACACACACACAGTGTAACTAGTGTAACGCACACACACAGTGTAACGCACACACATAGTGTAACTAGTGACTTCAACTTGACTTTCATCACATAAAAGTCGACTTTAAAAAATCAGAAGTCGTTCAAGCCCTACGACACGCCCCACGCTCTGATTGGCCGGGAGCCTGACTGACTCTCTCTCTCTCGCAGGTATTTCGAGGGCGGGGTCTCCTCCGTCTACCTGTGGGATCTGGATCACGGATTCGCCGGAGTCATCCTCATCAAGAAAGCTGGAGACGGCTCCAAGAAGATCAAGGGATGCTGGGACTCCATCCACGTGGTGGAGGTGCAGGTGAGAGCCGGCGCGCCACTTCCTGTGCAGACAGGAAGTCCGTGTTTATTGTAGAACTCAAGCTCAACTATTCAACACTGCTACTGAAATTATTCAAACTTTACAAATTATTCAAGAATTTATTCGAATGAATAAAAACTTAGATTTATGAAAAAATTGTATTGGGTTTTTTGTTTTGTTTTTTGCTTTATTACATTTATTTTACTTTAATGTAATTTCTGTTTTTGAAATGCCACATTTGAGCTAATTTAACACTAAAGTTTTATTGTAAATTTATGAAGTGGTATTTTACTTTAAAATAAAAAACTAATAATAATTTATATGAATTGATAATAATTATAATATATAATGTACAATGTTTTTTATACATTTTGAGGGATCTGGTAATTTTTTTTTAATTTTTTTTTTTAAATTAAAGTGTATTTTATCAACAACAAAAAATTGTGAAATATTATTGCAATTTAAAAGAACTATTTTCTATCTGAAAATTACTTTAAAAGTTAGCTTTTTTTGTTGTTGTTGTTGTTTATTGCTATTAAATAATGTGAACTGCTTTTATCTCCCAAATTTTGGTAACATGGTTTCTAAAATTAATTAAAAATAAAGCATCTCATATAATATGATATAATTTGACCACTTGTTGTTGACTATATTATCGTAAGAAATATTTTATAGTTTATTAAAATCAACAAATAATCAAATTAATTAAAAAAATAGTGTATTATGTACGATTTTTTTAATTTACATGTTTACATTTTTTTTTTTTTTTTTTATATAATTATTTACATTTTTTCTTTATATTTTGCCTGTTTATTTTTTTATTTCTGACAATGTAATATTGCTAGTAAGTAACCATTTAAACTTTCTTTGTTCCAGGTTTTGAAAAAAAAATGGTTTCAAAAATTGTGAACCAGAAAAAAATAACATAAAGTGCCTCATAATTATTTTGAGCATCTGAGGGTGACTATATTATTATATATTATTATTATAAATAAAACTTATTTCTACAAATGAATAAATAAATAAAAATATGCACATAACTTGCACATTTTGACATTTTTCATAATTTTTTTTTCATATTTTTTTTTTCTTGTAAATAACAATCACACAAGTCAGGGTTTTAAACTGCGCCCCAAATCTTTGTATCATGACATGAAAACATTAAACATTAGCCAAACGCATTCAGCTTGACCTCCTGAGGTCTGATGTTGTTTGAAGATTGAGCTGCTCTGTTCAGTTTGACTGAGAGTGTGTGTGTGTGTGTGTGTGTGTGTGTGTGTGTGTTTCAGGAGAAGTCCAGCGGACGCACGGCTCATTATAAACTCACGTCGACCGTCATGCTGTGGCTCCAGACCACCAAAACCGGCTCTGGCACCATGAACCTGGGCGGCAGCCTCACCCGACAGGTACCGCTTTAACCCCAGCTCTATTTATAGCGCTCAGTGGAGTCATGTGACCACCTCGGGTTACCGTGTGTGTGTGTGTGTGTGTGTTCAGATGGAGAAAGACGAGACGGTCAGCGAATCCTCTCCTCACATCGCTAACATCGGCCGCCTGGTGGAGGTGATTCTCTCACGCAGATGCTAGTTTAGCTCACATGTGTCGTCAAACACGCTCAAACTCTCTCTCTCTGTGTGTGTGTGTGTGTGTGTGTGTGTGTGTGTGTCAGGACATGGAGAACAAGATCCGCTCCACTCTCAACGAGATCTACTTCGGCAAGACCAAGGACATCGTCAACGGCCTGAGGTACGTCACATGACTTAAAACACAAACTAAAACACGATTCAAGTAACTTGTTCTTTATTAACCCTCTAGTTACAGTAAATTATATTCCATGAGATGTAAATGTTAAACAAATCACTTGTTAAATATCTGTGCATGAACTACAACTACATCTTGTACAAACTTGTCTTATACATATACATACACTATATTGCCAAAAGTATTGGCACCCCCTTCTAATGAACAGGTTTAGTAATTTCTATGAGTACAAATCTTAATGTTAAAGCATATAATGATATTCTAGGAAATTGTGTGCTTCTAATATTATAGCAACAGTTTGGACTCTTTTCTATTCTAACGTGACAATGTCTCTGTGTATAAGACAAGGTTCAAAAAGAAAATGATTGATTGAGTCAGTGTGGAAGAACTTGACTGGTCTGCATAAAACCAAGTCCTAATCCCAGTTTAACACCTCTGGTGTGACTGTAAATGCAGACCTTGAGCCAAAAACTCTTCACCAAACACCAATGACTTGTACATATGGGTTCAGTCATTTTAGACACTTACAAAACTGTTGCTACAGAGATGAAATACAATTTTTAAATACATGAATTATGTTCCCATCGTTGTTGCCACAGATTTGGAAGTGCATCTGTTCTAAAGAAGGGGGTGCCAATACTTTTGTCTATATAGTGTATGTACAAGTCATTGGTGTTTGGTGATGAGTTTTTGTGCATTTACAGTCACACCAGAGGTGTTAAACTGGGATTAGGACTTGGTTTTATGCAGACCAGTCAAGTTCTTCCACACTGACTCAATCAATCATTTTCTTTATTTCAATATAGTGCATGTTCAGAAGTAATACGAGGAAAATGCTTTAAAAAAGTCAAGGTAATTCAGAATGACTGAAGGTATAATACCAGACCAGTAGACTATTATTAACTATAAATGTTCTGTAAAGACATCAGCAGCTTTCAGTCTGTCACCGTGATGCAAACATCAAATATCAGACATACAGAAGTAGATCTGCACAGGTTTTTTATTCGATTGCGCTGCTTTTCCATTGTTTTTCTATGTAAACATGGATGTGTTTAACTGTTGCGCTCGTGGTTCATGCATGAAACTGCTTTATAAAGACACAGTGGTCAAGTTACAAGTAGTTCACTCCCTGTTTTTCCTCTATGAGCGGTTAATCCTTCTTTTCTCTTTACTGTTATCATTGGCATATTGTCAAAGTGTCTACAGTAAAGGTCATTGCACACGGAGTCCGAAATCTTCGCACGTTGAAAAATAAATACGACCTCACGTTGTGTGTCAATCACATGTACACGCCTCCGAAATCTTCATCCGTCATAAAAAAAACTGGGTTCGATAAATTATGTCCCAAGCATTTTGAGAGGTGTTTTGACAGTTCAGAGCCACCGTACAAGCGAACGCCAAAATCCAGAATGGCGATTGTCAAGTTGATCCACTTCGTCTCGCAGCACAAAGCACCGTATATAGATCCTTACACACTGAGTTCACAGAAATCCGTTGTCTATGTGGCTCTAGTATCGCTAGCAAAGCATCACATTAAGCCACTAACATCCTGAAGTACACTTTGAATCGCTTGTGATAATCCCGCTCTATATCTCAGGATTGGATGGACCCAATACTTCTGTCTCTTTTTAAGAAGCGAGAGGACAACAAAATCATCCCCAATGCTTGAAGACTGCATTTAGTTGGCTACTGTTTCGCGATTCCTCGATTTCTAAAAAATATAAGATTCGTGCATGGAAAAACATAAAATTTGCATCAATGAATCGAATCTGAAAAATCGCCCCAGGCTTAGCTAGAACAGATGATTTTGTGCGTGGCGTTCTAGATCACCTGATGCAGAAATACTGTGTCCTGCAGCAACACAAGTCAACGCATCGGTGTCCCGCGGGGCTTTCAGTGGCTGCGCGCAACAACTGATTCATGAGTGAATGATTCGTTGAATGAACCGACTCACTGATTCAGAATCACTGAACCCATCAGCAGTTATTGATTCACTGAACTCTTACAGTTCTGAATCCGTGTCATTACACATTTACTGATTCAGTTCTGAGTTCTGAATTGATTACAGTTGTTCTTGAGACTCCATTTAATTCTGATCTAGTTTAATTTCTATTCATTTTGGCATGTTTCCGTCTTGCTTGCTATTGCTGTAAATTAAATTTTGTATATATTACATATTACAATATTATATATTCATTTATTCATTTAAATGCATCTATTTTTTATTTTTTATTATTATTTGATTTAATTAAATTTATTTATTTTTTTATATATATATATATATATATATATATATATATATATATATATATATATATATATATATATATATACTTTTCATATTTTATGAATTTATTTTATTTATAATTTATTGTAATTATTATTTATTTATTTTTTTAATTAGACTACACAGTTCGATTTCTGTTTATTATTTTAATAATAGTACGCTAAGAATACACTGAAAAATATGATTCATTAAATTTACAAAATTTTTTTAAGGTAAGTGGTTGCAATCAATTTATTTTAGCAACATTTAAATAAACAAATTTAGTTGACTAACATTTTTTTTTATTTAAATGTAGCTTAAATAAATTGTTTGCAACCACTTACCTTAAAAAAATGAGTTAGTGAGTCTTCTTGAATGAATCATTCAAAGAACTGGTTCATAAGAGTCATTTGTTTATGAATCAGACTGTACCGGTCGTGTTGTATGGTATTGCACACAGCCAGCGAAAAATACTGAATAGATTGACGTGTTTTTCTTTTATGAATCAGAAAATTTACATTTTTACCCAGCTTCCAAGTTTCTCATATGAATGTCCAATACAGTTTTGTTTTATTAAGTCACTTACTACGTTAACAAATATACTTACTCATATTTAATGTTTTTGTTTCATTTTGTATACAGATTCAGATTCATTACATTCATTACAGATTCAGATTCATTACAGATTCAGATTCATTACAGATTCAGATTCATTACAGATTCATTACGCAGTCAGATTCATTAGATTCATTACAGATTCTAATTCATTACAGATTTTCATTACAGATTCATTACAGATTCAGATTCATTACAGATTCATTACAGATTCGGATTCATTACAGATTCGGATTCATTACAGATTCAGATTCATTACGCAGTCAGATTCTTTACAAAATCAGATTCATTAGATTCATTACAGAGTCAGATTCATTACAGATTCAGATTCATTACAGATTCAGATTCATTACAGATTCATTACAGATTCGAATTCATTACAGATTCAGATTCATTACAGATTCAGATTCATTACAGATTCATTACGCAGTCGGATTCATTACAGAGTCGGATTCATTACAGAGTCGGATTCATTACAGAGTCGGATTCATTACAGATTCATTACAGAGTCAGATTCATTAGAGATTCATTACAGATTCGAATTCATTACAGATTCAGATTCATTACAGATTCAGATTCATTACAGATTCATTACGCAGTCAGATTCTTTACAAAATCAGATTCATTAGATTCATTACAGATTCGAATTCATTACAGATTCAGATTCATTACAGATTCAGATTTATTACAGATTCATTACACAGTCAGATTCTTTACAGAGTCAGATTCATTACAGAGTCGGATTCATTACAGATTCAGATTCATTACAGAGTCAGATTCATTAGATTCGAATTCATTACAGATTCAGATTCATTACAGATTCATTACGCAGTCAGATTCATTACAGAGTCAGATTCATTACAGAGTCGGATTCATTACAGATTCAGATTCATTACAGAGTCAGATTCATTACAGATTCATTACAGATTCAGATTCATTACAGAGTCGGATTCATTACAGAGTCGGATTCATTACAGAGTCGGATTCATTACAGATTCATTACAGAGTCGGATTCATTACAGATTCATTACAGAGTCGGATTCATTACGGAGTCAGATTCAGATTCATTACAGATTCGGATTCATTACAGATTCATTACAGAGTCAGATTCATTACAGATTCGGATTCATTACAGATTCATTACAGAGTCAGATTCATTACAGATTCAGATTCATTACAGATTCATTACAGATTCAGATTCATTACAGATTCGGATTCATTACAGATTCAGATTCATTACAGATTCGGATTCATTACAGATTCATTACAGAGTCGGATTCATTACAGATTTAGATTCATTACAGATTCATTACAGAGTCAGATTCATTACAGATTCGGATTCATTACAGATTCATTACAGAGTCGTATTCATTACAGATTCGGATTCATTACAGATTCATTACAGATTCATTACAGAGTCGGATTCATTACAGATTCAGATTCATTACAGATTCATTACAGAGTCGGATTCATTACAGATTCAGATTCATTACAGAGTCGGATTCATTACAGAGTCGGATTCATTACAGATTCATTACAGAGTCGGATTCATTACAGATTCATTACAGAGTCAGATTCATTACAGAGTCGGATTCATTACAGATTCATTACAGATTCATTACAGAGTCGGATTCATTACAGATTCATTACAGAGTCGGATTCATTACAGATTCATTACAGAGTCAGATTCATTACAGAGTCGGATTCATTACAGATTCAGATTCATTACAGATTCATTACGCAGTCAGATTCATTACAGAGTCGGATTCATTACAGAGTCGGATTCATTACAGATTCATTACAGAGTCGGATTCATTACAGATTCATTACAGAGTCAGATTCATTACAGAGTCGGATTCATTACAGATTCATTACAGAGTCGGATTCATTACAGATTCATTACAGAGTCGGATTCATTACAGATTCATTACAGAGTCAGATTCATTACAGAGTCGGATTCATTACAGATTCAGATTCATTACAGATTCATTACAGAGTCAGATTCATTACAGAGTCGGATTCATTACAGATTCATTACAGAGTCAGATTCATTACAGAGTCAGATTCATTACAGAGTCGGATTCATTACAGATTCATTACAGAGTCAGATTCATTACAGAGTCGGATTCATTACAGATTCAGATTCATTACAGATTCATTACAGAGTCAGATTCATTACAGAGTCGGATTCATTACAGATTCATTACAGAGTCGGATTCATTACAGAGTCGGATTCATTACAGAGTCAGATTCAGCTTCATTCGGTTCCTTGTTGATTCCTGTCATTCCCAGTGTTCTTCCTGCTTTGGTTCTGTTGAGGTTTCCTCATGTTTTCTCTCTCTGTCTGTCTGTCTGTGGTTCTCGGGCTCCAGATCTATCGAGTCTCTCCCTGATAATCAAAAGTACCGTCAGCTGCAGCGGGAGCTCTCTCAGGTTCTGACCCAGCGTCAGATCTACATTGACTAGGGTCAGAGCTGTTTGCGTGTGTTCGCCTGCAGACCTCTTTAACACACACACTAACTGCATGCAGGTGCATTCTGGGTACAGCTCATCAATATTAACGAGTGTTCGTAAACCTCCAGTGTGGTTTAAACTGTAGTTTAATGCAGTGTTTATGAGGTCGATTCGTTTTTATTGCACAGTTGAGTGGTTTTCTCAGGGTTTGCATGGGTCTTTAAAAGTCTTACATTTGGTTTGATCAAATTTAAGGCTATAAAAAAAATCTTAAATATTATAATAAAAGTATTAATTATTATGAAGCACCATTGATGAATTGATGGTGTTTGTTACCGTTTTTATATTATAATATGTTGTAGATGGTTATATAAGATGCATATTTTTATGTCTGCTTTTTGAAGTAGTAAAGCATAGACATTTCAAAATAAAAGTCCAGCTGTATTTCAGGCTTGTTTATTATAAGAAGTCCCTCATTATGCAAAAAAAAAAAATTCTCTACTTAAAATTATTGCTATTTTCTTCCCATATTTCCCTTCTTTTTTTGAATGAGCAGCTGAACTATTAAGACATAAACATTTCAAAATAAGAGTCCCATTGTTTTTCAGGCTTGTTTATGATTGAAAGTCTCTCATTATGCAAAACATTTTTTTTCTTGACTTAAAATTATTGCTATTTTCTTCCCATATTTCCCTTCTTTTTTTGAATGAGCAGCTGAACTATTAAGACATAAACATTTCAAAATAAGAGTCCCATTGTTTTTCAGGCTTGTTTATGATTGAAAGTCTCTCATTATGCAAAACATTTTTTTTCTTGACTTAAAATTATTGCTATTTTCTTCCCATATTTCCCTTCTTTTTTTGAATGAGCAGCTGAAATATTAATACACAAACATTTCAAAATAAGAGTCCCAGTGTATTTCAGGCTTGTTTATAAGTCCCTCATTATGCAAAACATTTTTTTTTACTTAAAATTATTGCTATTTTCTTCCCATATTTCCCTTCTTTTTTTGAATGAGCAGCTGAACTATTAAGACATAAACATTTCAAAATAAGAGTCCCATTGTTTTTCAGGCTTGTTTATGATTGAAAGTCTCTCATTATGCAAAACATTTTTTTCTTGACTTAAAATTATTGCTATTTTCTTCCCATATTTCCCTTCTTTTTTTGAATGAGCAGCTGAACTATTAAGACACAAACATTTCAAAATAAGAGTCCCAGTGTATTTCAGGCTTGTTTATGATTGAAAGTCCCTCATTATGCATAAAATATATATATTTTTTTTATATTGTTGGTATTTTAGTTCCCATATTCCTCTCATCTGTTTGAGCTGAAATGGTAGAGTGTATACTTTTCAAAATAAGAGTCCCTGTGAATCTTAGGCTTGTTTAGGATTAAAAGCCCCTCGTTATGCATAAAATCTTTTTATCCTGCTATTATTGGTATTTTGGTCACACAATAAACAATTACATTTAAACCATTAAAATTTACATTAAATTGTCTTTAATCTAGTGCTGTCAAATGATTAATCGCATCCAAAATAAAAGTTTGTTTACATAATATATGTATGTGTACTGTGTATATATAAATACACACACACATACAGTATATATTTTGAAAATATTTACATGTATTTATATTATATATAATATATTTAATATATAAACATAACATATTTTTCTTTAATTTATACATGCATGTCAGTCAATATCAATATACACAGTACACACATATATAATGTAAACAAATAATTATTTTGGATGCGATTAATCACAATTAATTTTGACAGCACTAGTTTAAACTCATTATCGTATCAGCAATATCCAATATGGAGGGACTTCTACTTTGTGTGTATTGATTTTAATACAACTTTAATATGTCTTGAGTGTTTTGCTGTTTGCCTGATTAATAAAGTGAATATCTGAGATGCCTGATGTATTTTAAGGTCGTATGGGTTTGTTCTGTAACAGCATGTGGTTGTTCATTTTATTTGTGCAGGTGTTGAAAAAGGTCTTTGATTCTTTGAAACACGCTGACGAATAAACCCCGTTTCTTCCGTGTTTTTCAGGAGCGTTCAGATGCTGGCGGATAAATCGAAGCAGGAGGCTCTGAAGAACGACCTGATGCAAGTGCTTAGCCAACGCAGCAAACAACAAAGCTAGAGACGATCACCTGCCCGTCTCTCTCTCTCTCTCTCTCTCTCTCTCTCTCTCTCTGTCTCTCCACCTCACGGCTGTCTGTCTCCATCTGCGCAAAACAAAGGAGAAAACGCTACGCTTTATGTTTTTGTATTTCGGCTCGCGGTTCACCTCACCCGTCTCTGGTCTGTAATCATGTAGTATTAAGACAGCGTCTGATTGGCTCTCGGTGACATCATCGCAGTGGGGGGCGGAGCCTGCCATCAGAAGAACAAGTAGTCTCACCCGTCACGTACGCGCGTCAGGAATAAACGAGGAGCGGGTGATTATATAAATATATTATATATAAATATCCACACGTATGTATGTATTATGACCATTGTCTTGCTGTTAATATTAAACTTTCTGCTTAAGTCCATGAGTTTTGCAAACATATTCCTCTTTCTGTCCATCTGGGAGCGTCGGACGGTTTCGTTGTTTTCTTTGGGGTGGATTATTATTATTTTTTTTGTAAAGCTTAGAGTTTATGTTGTATTAGGGCCTCCTGCAACAATAAAAACATGAAAAACTGAACCTGCGTGCTTTGTGTTTGTATAAAACGTTTTCTGGGTCATTTAATCATGTCTCTGGTATCACGATCACATAATCAGTTACACGTAATCAATATTTCATGCACATTTATTCATTTTCTAAGTAGCTGTGTAATAGCCATGTCATTATCACAAATTACACGCTTATCGCTTTCAACTGCTCTGGTGATTTAATCTTAATGGAATGAATAATCACATAAATCTGTGGTTGTCGAGGGGAGATTTAGTCATTTCGACACAGTGAGACAAATCATTATATACAGGGAAGCTTTTAAAAAATCTTTTGATACAATTTATCATGGTTTACTATTGATGAAATTAGACAGATATGGTATAAGAGGGCTAGTTAAGTCATGGCTGGGAAGTTATCTTGAGGATAGATATCAATATGTTAGCATAAATAGTGATTTATTGAAAATTAATTGTGGTGTACCTCAGGGTTCAGTGTTAGGCCCTAAATGGTTTGTAATGTATATAAATTACATTTGTAAGGTGTCTAAAGTATTGAAAGTTGTCTTATTTTTTGATGGCACAAATTTATATTCTAACAGGTTGTTATTGATTTTTAGTTAAACAAAGTTTATAATATTTTATAATCGACAAACTGTTATTCATGTGAAAAATTAGGATTAAAAATGAAAAAAAAAATAGATGTCAGTAAAATTTTTGGGTGCAATTGATAAATTATGTTGGATAACAATGTCGAAATCAACTAGTATTATATAAAACAAAAAAAATATTGAATCAGAGTTCATTATACATGTATCATTCTCTCATATGTTAATTATTGTATGGGAGTATAAGGAAACACAAAATAAACAGAAATCTAATGTATGTTACAAAAGAGCTATAAGGATGTTCGCATGGTATTAATTTATTGATTCTTATTCTAATTACTCCTGATATTTTTTGAATATATATATATATATATAAAAACATTTTTTTGAATATACAGTATATATATACAGTATATATCAATATGTTAGCATAAATAGTGATTTATTGAAAATTAATTGTGGTGTACCTCAGGGTTCAGTGTTAGGCCCTAAATGGTTTGTAATGTATTTAAATGACATTTGTAAGGTGCTGATATTTTTTTAATATATAT
>CM041793.1:87614252-87616752 GCA_023376895.1 Aspiorhynchus laticeps | reverse complement strand
CTCGCACTACCGTTGGACTATAAACTGGAAAGACAGTACGTCCTTACCGTAACGGCGTCTGACGGCACGCGCTTCGACACCGCTAAGGTTTACGTTAACGTAACGGATGCTAACACTCACAGGCCGGTTTTCCAGAGTTCGCATTACACGGTCAACATCAACGAAGACCGGCCTGTCGGGACGACTGTAGTGATGATTAGCGCGACGGACGAGGACACGGGCGAGAACGCTCGAATCACGTACTTCATGGATGACAGCATCCCACAGTTTAACATCGACTTGGATAGCGGCGCGGTAACCACGCAGATGGAGCTAGACTACGAAGATCAAGTTTCCTACACGCTCGCAATTACAGCTCGAGACAACGGCATCCCGCAGAAATCCGACACCACTTACTTGGAGATCCTGGTTAACGACGTTAACGACAACTCGCCTGTGTTCCTTCGTGACCGCTACTTGGGATCAGTCATGGAGGACATTCCCACGTTCACCAGCGTCCTGCAGGTGTCCGCGACCGACCGAGACTCGGGGCTCAACGGACGCGTCTTCTACACGTTCCAAGGCGGAGAAGACGGAGACGGAGACTTCATCATCGAGTCCACTTCTGGGATCGTACGAACCCTGCGACGCCTTGACCGAGAAAACACGCCCGTTTATAACCTCCAAGCCTTCGCGGTGGATAAAGGCGTTCCGGCGCTCAAGACGCCGGTTGATATCCAGGTGAACGTTTTAGACGTAAACGACAACCCGCCTGTGTTCGAGAAAGATGAGTTTGATATCTTCGTAGAGGAGAACAGTCCCATCGGACTCATGGTGGCCCACATATCTGCCTCAGATCCAGACGAAGGCAGCAATGCGCAAATCATGTACCAAATCGTCGAAGGCAACATCCCTGAGATCTTCCAACTGGACATCTTCTCCGGCGAACTCACCGCTCTGACCGACCTCGACTACGAGACGCGTTCGGAGTATATCATCGTAGTTCAAGCCACGTCTGCGCCTCTGGTCAGCAGAGCCACGGTCCACATCAAACTCATCGACAAGAACGACAACGTCCCCATCCTTAAGAACTTCCAGATTATATTTAACAACTACGTAACCGATAAGACCAACAGCTTCCCGTCGGGCGTGATCGGCCGGATCCCGGCTCACGACCCGGACGTCTCCGATCAGCTCCACTACAGCTTCCAGGCTGGAAACGAGCTCAAATTGGTGCTTCTGAACCAGAGCACTGGAGAGATCCGACTCAGCCGAGCCCTGGACAACAACAGACCGCTGGAGGCGTCCATGAAGATCTCCGTCTCGGGTAAGAACCTGTTTCAGATCTTTAGGGCTGCAAAACGATTAGTCACGATTAATCGATTCAAAATAAAAGTTTGTTTACATACTATATGTGACCCTGGACCACAAAACCAGTCATAAGTGTCAATTTTATGAAATTGAGATTTATGCATCATCTGAAAGCTGAATAAATAATCTTTCCATTGATGGTCTGTTATGGTCTGTTTCCATGGTTTGTTATGATCGGACAATATTTGAAAATCTGGAATCTGAGGGTGCAAAAAAATCAAAATATTGAGAAAATCACCTTTAAAGTTGTTCAAATGAAGTTCTTAGCAATGCATATTACTAATCAAAAATTAAGTTTTAATGTAGGAAATTTACTAAATATCTTCATGGAACATGATCTTAATATCCTAATGATTTTTGGCATAAAAGAAAAATTGATAATTTTGACCCATACAATGTATTGTTGTCTATTGCTACAAATATACCTGTGTTACTTATGACTGCTTTTGTGCTCCAGGGACACATATGTGTGTGTACTGTGTATATTTATTATGTATATATAAATACACACACATATATGTAAATATTAAAAAAAAAAATTATGTATTGTAAGTATTTGTATGTAAACACTTATAAATATAAATATTTTACATATAAATCTAATATATTTTTCCTTAATATATACATGTATGTGTGTGTATTTATATATACATAATAAATATACACAGTACACACTCATAGTATGTAAACATAAACTTTTATTTTGAATTGATTAATCGCGATGAATCGTTTTGCAGCTCTACAGATATTTCAATTAATGGTCAACAGATATTAGTTTTTTACAGCCGATGCCGATATCTTAAGAGAGCAGGGTGGCCGATATAAAACCGATATATATAATTTTTATCATTTTAATTAATATTTAAGAAATTTTAAAATTATAAATGTGTAAATTAAACACTTTAGATGACAACTACGCTGTAAAATGATTTAAGATATTAAGTCTTGTTTTCTAAAATAAATGATAAAAATGTTGTTAGTTTTTGCTTAAAACAAGCAAAAATATCTGCCAATGGGGTAAGAAAAATAATTTTAATTTAAAGGCTAAACAAGATTATTTTTATTAACCCATTGGCAGATATTTTTGCAAAAACTAACTAAATTTAGATCTTTGTTTTTAGAAAACAAGACCTTAAATCTTAAATAATTT
>CM041793.1:87606752-87609252 GCA_023376895.1 Aspiorhynchus laticeps | reverse complement strand
TCATTATAGTTATTTTAATCGTTGTAGTTATAGGTATCATTATAAGCATTGCTATTGTTATAATTATTTGAGTTATCGTTATTGTTATAGCTATTGTTATAGTTATTGTTATAGTTATTTTAATCATTGTAGTTATAGTTATCATTAAAAGTATTGCTATCGTTATAATTATTTGAGTTATCGTTACTGTTATAGCTATCATTATAGTTATTGTAATCGTTGTAGTTATAGTTATCATTATAAGTATTGCTATCGTTATAACTATTTGAGTTATCGTTATTGTTATAGCTATCATTATAGTTATTTTAATCGTTGTAGTTATAGTTATCATTATAAGTATTGCTATCGTTATAATTATTTGAGTTATCATTATTGTTATAGCTATCATTATAGTTATTTTAATCGTTATAGTTATAGTTATTATTATAAGTATTGCTATCGCTGTAATTATTTGAGTTATCGTTATTGTTATAGCTATCATTATAGTTATTGTAATCGTTGTAGTTATAGTTATCATTATAAGTATTGCTATCACTGTAATTATTTGAGTTATCGTTATTGTTATAGCTATCATAGTTATTTTAATCTTTATAATTATCATTATAAGTATTGCTATCGTTATAATTATTTGAGTTATCGTTATTGTTATAGCTATCATTATAGTTATTTTAATCGTTGTAGTTATAATTATCATTATAAGTATTGCTATCGTTATAATTATTTGAGTTATCGTTATTGTTATAGCTATCATTATAGTTATTTTAATCATTGTAGTTATAGTTATCATTATAAGTATTGCTATCGTTATAATTATTTGAGTTATCGTTATTGTTATAGCTATCATTATAGTTATTTTAATCGTTGTAGTTATAATTATCATTATAAGTATTGCTATCGTTATAATTATTTGAGTTATCATTATTGTTATAGCTATCATAGTTATTTTAATCTTTATAATTATCATTATAAGTATTGCTATCGTTATAATTATTTGAGTTATCGTTATTGTTATAGCTATCATTATAGTTATTTTAATCGTTGTAGTTATAGTTATCATTATAAGTATTGCTATCGTTATAATTATTTAAGTTATCGTTACATCATTATAGATGTCATTATTGTTATCATTATAGTTATTGTTATTGTAGTAGTTATCATTATCGTTTGTTGTTATAGTTGTTGTTGTGAATGTAACTTAAGTCTAATGAATGGCTTTATTTGGCTATTAATTGATCACTGCGGTGTTTTCTGGGATCGCGGTGGCTGTGGTTTGAACGTTTAGCGTGTTACAGTGTGTTTTTCTGCTGTGTTTTCTGTGTGTTGAGTGTGTTTCTGAGGTCATCAGTTAGAACTTCACCTCCTCGTGTTCACCTTCACTCTCTCTCTCTCTCTGCTGTTGTGTGTGTGTGTGTCTCTCGCCCCTCCTCCATGTCTTTCAGTGTCTTTTCTCTTGCGTGTGAATAATGCCGCAGAGAAATGCTTTTGTTAAGTGCTGAGTCGCCATGACGACCTCAACAGAGCCTGAGAAATGCCTGCTGGGTGGGGCGGGTCACAGCGCCAGTGTGTGTGTGTGTGTGACGACCCGCGGGCCTTTTAACATGCTAATGCTCCGAGACTCTCAGGCCTGCTGGACGGCCTCCATAATGAAGAGTAATGTGAAGAATGCGTGTGTGTGTGTGTGTGTGTGAGGCCACAAATAAATACAAATGACCCAGGAAACGCCTTGTGTGTGTGTGTGTGTGTGAGTTTGTGCGGGTTTATGTGGTTTATGAGGACACAAATTTGTATAATAACATGGGTATGACAGAGGTATTACAATATGAAGGTGGTTTATGAGGACACTGCCTATGTCCCCGTAAATCAAAAGGCTTAAAAAACATACTAAATGGTGTTTTTTTGAAAATCTAAAAATGCACACAGTCTCCTGTGAGGGCTAAGTTTAGGTGTAGGGTAGGTGTAGGGCAATAGCACACACAGTTTGTTCAGTATAAAAACCATTACGCCTATGGAGAGTCCCCGTAAACCACAAAAACCAACATGTGAGAGAGAGAGGTTGTGTGTGTGTGTGTGTGTGTGAGAGAGAGAGAGGTTGTGTGTGTGTGTCATCTTGTTTCCTGTTCAAACTGAGGCAGTCAGACGTCAGTTCTCTGGTCAGCACTGCAAACACACATCTTCATCCTGATGCTGGATCTGTGCTGCTTCGGTCCGTGTGTAACAGCAGGGAAATGTGTTGCGTAGGAGGCGCGAGTCTGTGTGTGTGTGATTTCTCTGGATGGCTGTGAGTGGCTCTGAGCTCTTGATTTGTGAAGGTGTTTGTGAGCAGAGACTCAGACTGTCCTGATTCTGATTGATTCAGTCCTGATGAACACATCTGTCCTGCTGCTGCTGCTGCTGGGAGTGGAATGGATTTGTGCCGTGTGATTGGCTGATGAGGCAGCATTAGCCCCGCCCCCTGCTGAGCGCGTTGTGTTCCAGTCTGAGCTCAGGTGGAGAAAACGCT
>CM041793.1:87586752-87599252 GCA_023376895.1 Aspiorhynchus laticeps | reverse complement strand
AATCATCCAAATGAGCCGATTCATTTAAGTCAACCGTCTAAATGAACTGATTCACATAAGTGAACTATCCCAAAGAACCAATTCATCCATTCAAATTAATTGATTTAAGTGAAACATGCGAAAGAACTGATTCACTTAAGTGAATCATCCAAATGAGCCAATTCATTTTAAGTGAACCATTTAAATGAACTGATTCACATAAGTGAACTATCCAAAAGAACCAATTCATTCAACACAGTTCATTTTGGTAAATCATCCAAATGAGCCGATTCATTTAAGTCAACCGTCTAAATGAACTGATTCACATAAGTGAACTATCCCAAAAACACTATTCATCCATTGATTTATTTACGTGAACCATCCAACTGAACCGATTCATTTAAGTGAACATCACAATAATCCGATTAATTGTAAGAAATATGTTCTTTCTGTGACTTTTCCTTCAAGTTAGTATCGTTGCTGTTTTCGGTTCTGAAGATCCGCTCAGTGATTCAGTGATTGTTCGTTCCCCTGTGCTCCTGTAGATGGCGTTCACTCGGTGTCGGCTCAGTGTCTGCTGCAGGTCACCATCATCACGGACGAGATGCTCTCCAACAGCATCACGCTGCGATTGGCTGACACGTCGCAGGAGCGCTTCCTCTCGCTCCTATTGGCTCAGTTCCTGGAGGGCGTGGCCCGCGTGCTCTCGGCGTCCCGCGAGGACGTGGTGGTCTTCAACATCCAGGACGACACGGACGTCAGCGCCGGCATCCTGAACGTCAGCCTGTCGGTGGCGGCCCCGGGCGAGGGGTCGCGGGGTCACGGGGTCAGCGGCGGAGGTCAGGTGGAGTTCTTGGGGTCGGAGGAGCTGCAGGAGCGGCTGTATCTGAACCGCAGCCTGCTGGCGCAGATCTCCTCACAGGTACGGTGGCATATTGAGAAAATGTCCTGCATTTTCATCTACAGTGTTGGGAAGGTTACTTTGGAAATTACAAGTTACTCTATATGTGTCCCTGCAGCACAAAAGCAGTCATAAGTAACACAGGTATATTTGTAGCAATAGACAACAATACATTGTATGGGTCAAAATTATCCATTTTTATTTTATGCCAAAAATCATTAGGATATTAAGTAAAGATCATGTTCCGTGAAGATATTTAGTAAAGTTCCTACCGTAAATATATCAAAACTTAATTTTTGATTAGTAATATGCATTGCTAAGAACTTCATTTGAACAACTTTAAAGGTGATTTTCTCAATATTTTGATTTTTTTGCACCCTCAGATTCCAGATTTTCAAATAGTTGTATCTCAGCCAAATATTGTCCTATCATAACAAACCATACATCAATGGAAAGATTATTTATTCAGCTTTCAGATGATGTATACACCTCCATTTAAAAAAATAACCCTTATGACTGTTTTTTGTGCTCCAGGGTCACATATGAAATGTAATAAGTAATAACAGTTATCGAACAGCGAGAAAATTCCGTGTTTGGCAGGGAAAGAGTTAATATAGTTAAAAATAAATAGTAATTGAATTTATGTTTGAGCTCTGTTGTTAATTGTAACCTTATAGTGATGCAAAAGGGCTCCCTATAGTTCAGAGGAGAAGCTGAGGTAGATTTTTATCCCTAGGAAAATTTTATTTACAATTCAGTTTATTTAAAGAACAAGCAATTTGTTCAGTAAGCCAGTTTAATTAAAAAAAGAAGCAATTTATGTTGTTTATTTCCTCCTGCTGTACCGAACCGTGACGTAAAAACCGAGGATCGTACTGAACCGTCATGTTTGTGTACCGTTACACCCCTAAGTTGTTGTTTTTTTCGCAGGAGGTGCTCCCGTTTGACGACAACATCTGCCTGCGCGAGCCGTGCGAGAACTACATGAAGTGCGTGTCCGTGCTGAAGTTCGACAGCCTGGCGCCGTTCGTGGCGTCCGACACCATCCTGTTCCGGCCCATCCACCCGATCGCAGGGCTGCGCTGCCGCTGTCCGCTGGGCTTCACGGGCGACTACTGCGAGACGGAGATCGACCTGTGCTACTCCAAACCCTGCGGCGCTCATGGCGTCTGCCGCAGCCATGAGGGTGGCTTCACCTGCCAGTGTCTCCATGACTACACAGGTGAGAAGGGGCGGAACCTCTACACATCACTCTCTCATTCTGATCGAACAGAGAGGTGGAGCCTCCACACGTCACTCTCTCTCATTCTGATCGAACAGAGAGGTGGAGCCTCCTCACGTCACTCTCTCTCATTCTGATCGAACAGAGAGGTGGAGCCTCCACACGTCACTCTCTCTCATTCTGATCGAACAGAGAGGTGGAGCCTCCACACGTCACTCTCTCTCATTCTGATCGAACAGAGAGGTGGAGCCTCCACACGTCGCTCTCTCACATTCTAATCTAACAGAGAGGTGGAGCCTCCACACGTCACTCTCTCACATTCTAATCTAACAGAGAGGTGGAGCCTCCACACGTCACTCTCTCACATTCTAATCTAACAGAGAGGTGGAGCCTCCTCACGTCACTCTCTCTCATTCTGATCGAACAGAGAGGTGGAGCCTCCACACGTCGCTCTCTCACATTCTAATCTAACAGAGAGGTGGAGCCTCCTCACGTCACTCTCTCACATTCTGATCGAACAGAGGGGTGGAGCCTCCACACGTCGCTCTCTCACATTCTGATCGAACAGAGGGGTGGAGCCTCCACACGTCGCTCTCTCACATTCTGATCGAACAGGAGGGCGGAGCCTCCTCATGTCACTCTCTCACATTCTGATCGAACAGAGGGGTGGAGCCTCCACACGTCGCTCTCTCACATTCTGATCGAACAGAGGGGTGGAGCCTCCACACGTCGCTCTCTCACATTCTGATCGAACAGAGGGGTGGAGCCTCCACACGTCGCTCTCTCACATTCTGATCGAACAGGAGGGCGGAGCCTCCTCACGTCACTCTCTCACATTCTGATCGAACAGAGGGGTGGAGCCTCCACACGTCGCTCTCTCACATTCTGATCGAACAGAGGGGTGGAGCCTCCACACGTCGCTCTCTCACATTCTGATCGAACAGAGGGGTGGAGCCTCCACACGTCGCTCTCTCACATTCTGATCGAACAGGAGGGCGGAGCCTCCTCATGTCACTCTCTCACATTCTGATCGAACGGAGGGGCGGAGCCTCCACACGTCGCTCTCTCACATTCTAATCTAACAGAGGGGCGGAGCCTCTTCACGTCGCTCTCTCACATTCTGATCTAACAGAGGGGCGGAGCCTCTTCACGTCGCTCTCTCACATTCTGATCGAACAGAGGGGCGGAGCCTCCACACGTCGCTCTCTCACATTCTGATCTAACAGAGGGGCGGAGCCTCCACACGTCGCTCTCTCACATTCTGATCGAACAGAGGGGCGGAGCCTCCACACATCGCTCTCTCACATTCTAATCTAACAGAGGGGCGGAGCCTCCACACGTCGCTCTCTCACATTCTGATCGAACAGAGGGGCGGAGCCTCCAAATGTCGCTCTCTCACATTCAGATCGAACAGAGGGGCGGAGCCTCCACATGTCGCTCTCTTACATTCTGATCGAACAGAGGGGCGGAGCCTCCACACATCGCTCTCTCACATTCTGATCGAACAGAGGGGCGGAGCCTCCACACATCGCTCTCTCATATTCTGATCGAACAGAGGGGCGGAGCCTCCACACATCGCTGTCTCACATTCCGATCGAACAGAGGGGCGGAGCCTCCTCACACAAACACGCCCACATCCCTCTCTCATATTCTGAAACTCACGCCGATGAAATATTTACACTGTTCTCATAAGAGCACTATAAAGAGTTTATGAGGAGTCATGTATATGCAGTATTTTGTGGAGGTCGTGACCTCTGTCTCTGTGTGAGAAGCCCCTGCAGGTGTGTTTTGATTGCTCTGGTGCTCAGAACATTATGAAGAGAAAGGGCTGTAGATTCCAGTCACGTATTCAGACGGTACGGTTTCTCTCAGAACTGGGTTCAGCTCACGACCCGTTTGAGGGTTTGTGCCTGCCAAAACACTCGATAATCACAGAGAATAATAGATGATACGACATGAGATGAGAAATGTGACAGTCAGAGATGAGATGTGATGAGGTTATGAACGGTGTATATATATATATATATATATATATATATATAATTTGATTATCTGAGATGTTATGATCAGAGGTGAGATGTGATAATCAGATGCAGTGTGATGGTCAGAGATGAGATGTTATGATTTTCAGATCAAATGGATTAGGTAAGATATTATGAGGAAAAAATAAGATGATCCGAAATCAGATGTTATTGATGATGGATGAGATGTGATAATCAGATGAAATGTGATGTTATGAGGTAAAATGAGAGATGATCAGAGATGAGATGTGATGATCACATGCAACGTTATGGTCAGAGATGTGATGTTACAATCAGATGACGTGATGTTATTGTCATAAGACATTATTATGAGGGAAGATAAGATGATCTGAGATGAGATGTGATCAGGGATTAGATGTGATAATCAGGTGAGATTAGATGATTTGATGAAATGCATTAGGTAAGATATTATGAGATAAAAGAAGATGATCTGAAATGAGATGTTATTGATGAGGGATGAGATGTGATAATCAGATGAAATGTGATATTATGAGATAAGATGAGATGGTCGGAGATGAGATGTGATAATCAAATGCAATGTGATTGTCAGAGATAAGATGTTACAATCAGAGATGCTAATCAGATAAGAGATGTTATGATCAGAGATGGGATGTGATAATCACATGAGATGTGATCTGAGATGAGTTGTGATAATCAGACGAGATGTTATGATCATGGATGAGAGGATGAGGCATACTGACTTGACATTAATTAGGATCACCAAAGATAAGATGCGATTGTCAGAAATGAGTGGTGATAAACAGAATTGAGATGTTATGAGAGATGAGATGTGATGAGGTAAGACTTAACGAAGTGACAAAAGATGATCAGAGATGAGATTTTACAATCAGAGATGTTATATGATAATCAGATGAGATGTTATGATCACAAATGAGATGTGATAATTAAATGCAATGTGATGGTCTGAGACGTGATGTTACGATTTTACAGTGTTATCATTTTCTGAACAAATAGATTAGGTAAGATATTATGTGATAAAATAAGATGAGATATTATTGATGAGGGGTGAGATGTGATAATCAGATGAAATGTGATGAGGTAAGATGTTATGAGGTACGTTGAGAGGAAGAGATGAGATGTGATGATCAAATGCAATGTGATTGTCAGAGAAAAGATGTTACATTCAGAGATGAAATATGCTAATCAGATAAGAGAGGTTATGATCAGATATGGAATGTGATAATCACATGAGATGTGATCTGAGATGCAATGTGATAATCAGATGCAATGTGATGGTCAGTGATGAGATGTTATAATCAGAGATGAAAATGCTAATCAGATATGATCAGAGATGAGATGTTATAATCACATGAGATGTGATGTGATGTGATAATCAAATGCAATGTGATGGTCATAGATGAGATGTTGCAATCAGAAATGAGAGATGATAATCCGATGGGAGATGTTATGATCAGAGATGGGAATTCGAATCTTATTCTGTTACGGCTGTACGTCACGAAGTAATACATTTGCATAATGTCCGCCCATGGCTGTCATTCGCGCTGTACACGGTAGACCAATCACAACGGACTGCGCCATCTGACCAATCACAGCAGAGAGGGCTCCCGGAAAGGAGGGGCTTAGAGACTGACCAATCACAGCAGTGAGGGCTCCCGGAAAGGAGGGGCTTAGAGACTGACCAATCACAGCAGTGAGGGCTCCCGGAAAGGAGGGGCTTAGAGACTGACCAATCACAGCAGTGAGGGCTCCCGAAAAGGAGGGGCTTAGAGACTGACCAATCACAGCAGAGAGGGCTTCCGTAAAGGAGGGGCTTAGAGACTGACCAATCACAGCAGAGAGGGCTCCCGGAAAGGAGGGGCTTAGAGACTGACCAATCACAGCAGAGAGGGCTTCCGTAAAGGAGGGGCTTAGAGACTGACCAATCACAGCAGTGAGGGCTCACGGAAAGGAGGGGCTTAGAGACTGACCAATCACAGCAGAGAGGGCTCCCGGAAAGGAGGGGCTTAGAGAGACTGATTCGTTGAACTGCTTCGCACGAGTCGTTTAGGAATCATTTAGAAATGAGGTAAAAATAAAGCAATTTTTTGAGAAAACCAAACTGTTTTTTGACCTTGGATGCATGTAAACCTGTTTTAGGAGACTCATAAAACAATATTAGCAACCTTAAAAATGGCATAATAGGGGCACTTTAAAAACTGAGACGTGATGATCAGAAAAAATGGAAACAATTAGAGAAAAGATCAAATGAGATGTGATGAGTAGAGCATTGCAAATCGTGTTAGCTCCTGTGATAAATGATTTGTGATGTTCCTCGTCTGTGAGTCACGTTGGGTAAAAGCGTCAGCTAAATGAATAGATGTAAATGTAAATGAGATGATGAGAGCTGTGGTGCTTTAAAATGCTCTCCAGTCAGAGATCAGAGGTGGTTGTGTGATTTGAATCGTCTCTGATCTGATGTAGCAGGTGAGATTTGTGAAAGAACATGTCTGTTCTTCTGGTAATCGTCTTACGAATGCAGTTCACAGAAGTCATCCGCGCCTGTGATTCGCTCTGAATGTAATATAATAGATGAAGTGTGTTGTACAGCTCGTTTAACATGATGTGTGTCGCAGCCCATATGTTATCATTACATAAGATCTGCGCTCTGTGTGTGTGTGTGTGTGTGTGTGTGTGTGTGGGCCACTTCACGTAAGAGTGTTGTGTAGGTGTACAGGTGTGTGGGAGCTTCAGCGTGTGTTTGTAGAGGACTGGAGTGTATTAAAAGCACTATGTCTCTCTCTCTCTCACTCTCTCTCTCTCTGGTTCTGTCTGTTTCTGGCTCCTGCTGTCCTGCCAGCTGCTCCTCCTCTCTGTGTGTGTGTGTGTGTGTGTGTGTGTGAGTGAGTGAGAGTGTGTGAGTGTGTGTGTGTGAGTGAGTGAGTGAGTGTGTGTGTGTGTGAGTGTGTGTGTGAGTTTGTGTGTGAGTGTGTGTGTGTGTGTGTGTGTGTGTGTGTGTGTGAGTGAGTGAGTGTGTGAGTGAGTGTGTGTGTTTGTGTGTGAGTGTGTGTGTGTGTGTGTGTGTGTTTGTGTGTGAGTGTGTGTGTGTGTGTGTGTGTGTTGAACATGAGAGTGTTATTTAACATGTTTGTGACTCATCTCATCTCATCTCTCATGAGATCTGTTCATTTTGATAAGATGAATGATTCATACTGCTGCTGGAGAGAGAGGGACACACACACACACACACACACACACACACACACACACTCACACACACACACAGTCGGAGTAAAAGCCGTGTTAATAATTGATGTGATCTTAGCAGACACTGAACTGATGTGACGATGAACTTCAGCTCATGAATCACAATCAGCAGTGATAATGTATTTAGGGCTGAATTATGACCACAACGAGTGAGTGAGACAATAATCACACAATCCATTCCAGACAATATTAATTGTAGTGAATCACTTCAAACAAACAGTTCATAATGATTCATTTCAATCATAGCTCAACAGTGAACCCTGTATGTTTAATCAAAATGAATCAATACTGAATTTTAACACATGTTCCTGGTCTTAATGTGAATTATTCACCAGTGATGTTATTCATTTTGACACTGAATACTGCTGTTTAATGTGTTCGGTTCAGTTACATTACACTGCAAAAAATGATTTTCTTACTCAGTATTTTTGTCTTGTTTTCTAGTATAAATGTCTAAACATTCTTGTATCAATATGCATTTAATAATATTAAAATGACTGTTTTAAAAAAAAAAAAAAAAAAATCAAAATTTTGTACGTTTTTGCTTAAAACAAGCAGAAATATCTGCCAGTGGGGCAAGAAAAAATATCTTAATTCAAAGGCTAAACAAGATCATTTTTCTTGCCCCATTGGCAGATATTTTTGCTTGTTTTAAGCAAAAACAAACATAATTTTGATAATTTTTTTCAGAAAATAAGACATAATATCTAAAGTCATTTTAGTTGTAAAGTAAATTCATCTCGATTCAAGAATTCTTAGTATTTTCTAGTATAAATATCTAAGGAAGAAAATAATTTTTTGCAGTGAATAATAATAAATGAATAAGATTCATTATAGTCAGTCGTTAATATGATTCATTTGAATCATTGAGTGTAATGTGATATTTGGTCACGATGAGTCAAAATGTGTTTTGATTCAATCATAAAACTGATTATACTGTATTTAGTTAAATTTATATGTTAATACAGTTTTTAATGAAATATAAATACGATAACTAGCTACCGTTTCTGTAGTAAACTACTTTTCCAGAGACGTACTATCATTTGACAGACGCTGGTTTCTCGTCGTTGCCCTTAAACATGAGCGTCAGGTCATTAGTCACTTGATAATGGCTGTAAACGAGGGTTTAACGAGGCTGACCCTGAACTGACTGCGGTTGTTGGTTGCTTGAGTTTTGTCGGGTTCACGCCGAACTTCTCAGAGGATCATGTCGAGTGTGTGTATGAATATGGATGAGCTCTTTGATGTGGAGCCCGTATTTAAAGCTCTGACCTCGTTTCCCATCAAAGACCTTCTGAGAGAATCCAACGCACACCGCATCAATATTTCATCACGCGCCGAAGCGGCCGCAAACCCAGGGAATGTGTGTGTAAACAGGAAGATGGAGCGACTGGCACGCACACAAATGTTTCCGTTATGATGAGTGTGACCAATCGTCTTTTGTGTGTCGAACAGTGTCGCCTTTGTCTTCACACACACACACACACACACACACACACACACACACACACACGCACACACACACACACTCTCACACACACACACACACACACACACACACACACACACACATGCACTAGTACACACACACACACACACACACGCACTCGCACACACACACACACACACACACACACACACACTCTCACACACACACACACACACTCTCACACACACACACACACACACACACACACACACACACACACACACTAGTACACACACACACACACTAGTGCACACACACACACTAGTACACACACACACACACACACACACACTAGTACACACACAAACTAGTACACACACACACACACTAGTACACACACACACACACACACACACACACACACACACACGCACTAGTACACACACACACACACACTAGTACACACACACACACTAGTACACACACACACACACACACACACACACACACACACACACACTAGTACACACACACACACACACACACACACACACGCACTAGTACACACACACACACACACACTAGTACACACACACACACACACACACACACTAGTACACACACACACACACACACACTAGTACACACACTAGTACACACACACACTAGTACACACACACACACTAGTACACACACACACACACACACACACACACACACACACACACTAGTGCACACACACACACTAGTACACACACACACACACTAGTACACACACACACACACACACACACGCTAGTACACACACACGTTCATCTTCCTTTGTCTTCACTATATGTCTGTTTGGTAACACTTTACAATACGGGTGCACAACTAATGCATTAAATAATGCTTAACTAATGCACAGATAATCATGAGTTAATGTATAACTCATGATGAACTAAACCATTTATTAATGATTACTGCATCAGCAACTAATGAACACTCTATATGATTCAAAGATTAAGTAATCAATAAATTGTTATTAGTTAACTGTCATAAAGTCCTAATTACTAATAACTTATTTTATTAACTAATGAAGTAAATTCATATGTTAATTACCAAATTGGGTCGAAGCCATGCCTTTAAACTTCCAGTTGTCTGCTTTAATTAATCATTAGCTAATGATTTGCAAAGATATCATTATGTTATGACTTTACTTGTTGAGGCACAGAACTATTAACTAATTGTTAAGTATTATGTCATTGTGGTTATAGATTTTGAATTAGTTAGTTAGTAAACAAGTAAAGTCACACCATTAATGATATCTTTGCCAGATATGCATGTTAACCCTCAAACGAGATCCCTTTAATGTCTCGATTGTTTCTCCTTGAGATGAAAACGATATTTGGAAAGTCTCTGGCTTCTCGTATGTTTCTCCTGAGAAAATTAACCTCACTCGTGTCTCCTCTAGAGTCTCAGAAGAGATCTCAACTATGTCTCAAACTGTGCTCAGATTTGCTCAAGATCCCAAAGTGTCAATCAAAAGTCAGAGATCTCAAACACTACTCACTGGATGATGACTAGTGCTTCATTTGAGCCTGTTTTAGGAGAAACATCTGAGACGAAGCTGATACTTCAATGAAACGTAACTGAGATCTCTATGAAGTGAGATGTAAAAGAGCAACATTTGAGCAATAAAAAGTGTTTCTGTGTTCAAACTGAACTGATGAACTGTATATTTGTGTCTGTCCATAAGATGAGCGCTGTGAGATCTGTACAAACATTGTGTAAACATCACAAACGAAATCTCTTTAATGTCTCGATTGTTTCTCCTTGAGATGAAAACGATATTTGGAAAGTCTCTGGCATCTCATAAGTTTCTCCTGAGAAAAAGAGCCCATTATTCTTACACATTTCCTCTAGAGTTTCGGAAGAGATCTCAACTATGTCTCAAACTGTGCTCAGATTTGCTCAAGAATCCAAAATCTCAAATATTTCTCACCAAATGTTCTTTCTATAATCTCTATATTCTCACTGGATGATGACTAGTGATTCAGTTGGGCCTGTTTTAGGAGAAACATATGAGACAAAGTTGATACTTCAGTGACATGTAAAATCTCAACTATGTCTCAAACTGTGCTCAGAGTTGCTCAAGATCCCAAAGTGTCAATAAAAAGTCTGAAATCTCAAACATTTCTCACCAATAATCTCTATACTCTCACTGGATGATGACTAGTGCTTAATTTGAGCCTGTTTTAGGAGAAACATCTGAGACGAAGCTGATATTTCAATGAAACGTTGCCCCAGCTGCTGTGCTAACCCTCAAACGAGATCCCTTTAATGTCTCGATTGTTTCTCCTCGAGATGAAAACGATATTTGGAAAGTCTCTGGCTTCTCGTATGTTTCTCCTGAGAAAATTAACCTCACTCGTGTCTCCTCTAGAGTCTCAGAAGAGATCTCAACTATGTCTCAAACTGTGCTCAGATTTGCTCAAGATCCCAAAGTGTCAATAAAAAGTCTGAAATCTCAAACATTTCTCACCAATAATCTCTATACTCAGTCAGTTGGGCCTGTTTTAGGAGAAACATCTGAGACGAAGCTGATACGTCAATGAAACGTAACTGAGACCTCTATGAAGTGAGATATAAAAGAGCAATAAAAAGCGTCTTTGTGTTCAAACTTTTCTCTTTCCAGGTGAGCTCTGCGAGATCTCGTCGCGCTCGGGCCGCTGTGCCGAGGGCGTGTGTAAGAACGGCGGGACGTGTCTCAATCTGCTGGTGGGCGGCTTCAGGTGCGAGTGTCCACCCGGAGGCTTCGAGAAGCCCTTCTGTCACATGAGCTCCAGGAACTTCCCTCCGCAGACCTTCATCACCTTCAAGGGTCTCCGGCAGCGCTTCCACTTCACGCTCTCGCTCTCGTGAGTATCTGTCACCGAGATGAAGCCGTCAGCCGTGTTTGTTCGTTAGCCGGCGAGTCAATAACGCTTAATGAAGCTCCTTCTTCTGGATGTTTGCTCAGTGTCTCTGGAGCTTTTATCTGCTCGTCTCGAAGCGTTATATAACATTATCCAGCGCTATTTGTGGCAAATATTTTTATACCCAAACGTCAGTGTGGTCGTGTTGATCTGTCCGTCTCGAATGGGAAAACAGATGCACTGTCCGGATGCTCCTCTTTGCTCTTTTCTCTCGCTCTTGTTTGCTGATGAATGCTCTGTCAGTAATCTGTTTAGCGTGTGTATAGACTCGGAGACGTTCAGGACTGATGAGGGCTTTTTTGCGCGGGTTGCTCGGCGCTGAGTCTTGTGTTTCGAGGGATGTTTTTTCCGAAGGTTTAAAGGGTCATATTGTCAGTTTCCAGCAGTGTTAATGTTTGGCAGGCATTTTTGATCTAGTCTTAGTGTTTATATTGAGACGAAAATGCTTAATAGTCTTAGTCACATTTTAGTCATTTGAGTCTTTCATAGTTTTAGTCAACGAAAAGTCATCGCTTTTAGTCAAACTGCATTTATTTTGGTAGCTATTTTATATGTAGTCTTCAAACAATGAAGTAGTCATCAATTCTTCTCTCTTTAGACCAAATCAATTAAGCTTAGGAGAAATTTGAATCAAGGATTGAATTTGGGAAAAACTCAATTTGGAATAAATGTTCTTTTTTTTGGTAGAGATACAAATTAAACTAATTTTTCAGATACAGTAGGTTTACTTAACAAGTATAGATTT
>CM041793.1:87521752-87564252 GCA_023376895.1 Aspiorhynchus laticeps | reverse complement strand
TTAATCCACTTACATACACAGTTTTAACACTAATATCTGTAACTATTCATAATTTGTTACTTTTAAAATGTGAACTATTATTCCTAATAAAAATAACCAATGACGTATAATGCGTTATTTTTTTAGTTTATAAGAAATACTGATATTTCTTGATTTTCAAGTAGATTATTTAATCCACTTACATACACAGTTTTAACACTAATATCTGTAACTATTCGCAATTTAAAATCGTTACTTTTAAAATGTGAACTATTATTCCTAATAAAAACAACCAATGACGCATAATGCATTTTTTTTTAGTTTATAAGAAATACTGATATTTCTTGATTTTCAAGTAGATTATTTAATCCACTTACATACATAGTTTTAACACTAATATCTGTAACTATTCGTAATTTGTTACTTTACGAATTTTTACAGATATTAGTGTTAAAACTGTGTATGTAATAGACAGGCGCTGAGGTCTCAGTTATTATAATTTTTAATTATTAAATAATTATTAGTATAATTATTATTATACTAAATTATACAAAATAATATGCATGGTTTCTTTTACACAGTTATTTCTTAACTAAAAAAACGCATTATGCGTCAATGATTATTTTTATTAGGAATAATAGTTCACATTTTAAAAGTAACGATTTGAAATCGCGAATAGTTAAAGATATTAGTGTTAAAACTGTGTATGTAAGTGGATTAAATAATCTACTTGAAAATCAAGAAATATCAGTATTTCTTATAAACTAAAAAAAACGCATTATGCATCATTGGTTGTTTTTATTAGAAATAATAGTTCACATTTTAAAAGTAACAAATTACGAACAGTTACAAACTAAAAGTAGTAATGCGACTAACTAAAATTTTAAGCTTTGTCCAAATCTTTCTCTCATATGTAGCAATAAAAAGTCCAATATAATGCATTATTTCTAAATTGTTCAACGCATTATTAAACGTGATATTTATAAATTTGTTCAGTTACCTCATTTAAATAACACACAAATTAACGCATAATACGTACGTACCCTAGTGAAAAATAAATATACTAAAATCTATTTGAAATACTTTTGTTTCATGCTAAGTATACTATAAATACATTTACATATTTATACGCTTAATAAAAATACCTTAATACTAAATATACTAAAGTCTGCTAAATTGTTACAACTAATTTTGTACTTAATGCGCTTTAATTATGCAGAAGTATTCTTCAGGTACACTTTTTAATATCTTGCATTTAGAGACCGATATTATTTAAAGATCCTCGTCGATAGTGACATTAAACCACATTTTAGTCTTAATATTAAGAAATGTGCATATTTAATTAGAATTTTTTATATCGGTAAGTCTCGAGCGATATGTCAGTAAATATGTTAATAGACTTGAACTATATTTAGTATGAAATAAACATATTTTAAATGTATTACTTTATTACGAGGGTAGTTATTTTTATTAGGAATAATTGTCCTAATAAGTCGCTTTGGAGAAAAGCGTCTGCTAAATGACTAAATTTATGTAAATATATATGTCAAACGATTAATCGCATGCAAAATAAAAGTTTTTGTTTACATAATATATGTGTGTGTACTGTGTATATTTATTATGTATATATAAATACAAACACATGCAGTATATATTTATATTCACATAATTTATATTATCAATAAATATATTTAATATATAAACCAAATATTTTTGCTTAAATATATACATGCATATGCATAATAAATATACACAATACACACATATATTATGCAAACAAAAACTTTTATTTTATTTTATCGCGATTAATCGTTTGACTAACTAGTATAAATTATAATTTATAACCTTTTATTAACTGTAAATCCACTTAAAAATCAAGAGAAATGGGAATATTTGTAGATTTTATTTGAACTTTCACACCAGAAAATATTATAATTTTTTTTAGGAATACTAGATGCGTTTTTAAAAGTAACGAAGTAGTTACGAACGAAAAGTAGTTCCCAACTTTTTACTGTGATTGGTCGCTGTGGCAGCACCTGATGCACGTGGGCAGCGCTATACTGTCGGCGGAAACGCGCGGACACTGGGAGCTCATCCAGCAGACGGAAGGAGGCACGGCTACACTGCTACGACAGTTCGAGGAGTATACGAACACGCTCGCGCAAAACATGAGGAAGACCTACCTGAGCCCCTTCACCATCGTCACGTCCAACATCGGTCTGTTGTTTCAGTCCTTCACTGATTTATATGCACACATCCTCCATTCGTACAAAATGTTTCTGATTGGCTAAAGATCTGCAGGCCACGCCCACATCCTCTTTGGTCAGTGATAGTGACGCATGTGATTTATCACATCACAACATTTCATTGAAATCTGTCAAGGTATGGAATGCCAACCTGCCATAATTATAAATAAATGTACAAAGAAATGTAAAAAAGCAAATATAAATAAATAAATATATAAATAAATGTACAAAGAAAAGTAAAAAAACAAAAATAAATAATTATTTATAATTTTATTTCCTTATTTAGGTATTTAAAAAAAAAAAAAAATCCACATTTATTTATTTCAACTTATTTATTTTCACATTTATGTATTTATTTACGTATTTATTTCCACATTTATTTATTTATTTCTAATTATGGCAGGATTGGTATTCCATATCAAGGTAGTAGTGACATTTTTCAGTTTAGGTTTTGGTCTTATTTTTCTCTTTTCAAAATGTATTATTATGATCTATAATTGTAATTAATTATAATAATAGTCATTATTAATGCAATTAATAATCATTGATATTAATTCTAATACTTTATTGTGATCTCAGTTGACTAAAAAAAATAGTTAATTAAATAAAATCCAACAAGTTATAAAGATAAAGTAACCTTTGAGTTTCGGATTGGCAAAATATGCTGGAAAATTGTTGAGTTATAAAATGTTTTCAGTTAAATTATAATTTAATGAGGAGCTCATTATTTAATTATTTAGTAAAGTAAATCAGCAAGATCTTTGAGTTTTAGATGGCAAAAAAACAAAACAAAAAAATCTGGAAAATGTTAAAATATATAATCTTTTTATAAATTTTTTTATTTAAAATATAATTTAAATACGAGTTAGTTTTATAATCTTTTTATTTTTTTATTATTTATTTAGTTAGGTAAATCCAGCAAAGATTGGCAAAATCTGCTAGAATTTTTTTTTTAATTATATAATCTTTTTATGTAATATTTTATTTCAATTATAATTTAAATGTAAGTTGTTTATATTAATTTTTATTTATTTTATGTTAGCTTTTATTTATTACATTTTTTTTGTATTTGTATATTTTATTTGAACATTTACATCTACACGAAACAATATGATGAATCTATAAACTACTGAAGTTAGCTACAAAGAAGTATAATTTTAATTGTTTAATTGCATTTAGTTAGTTGCTTACTTTGTGTTTGTTGTTTTATTTTAGTTTACTAATATGTTTTAAATCTGTATTATTCCAGTCATCTCCATCGATCGTTTGGAGAAGATGAATTTCGCCGGCGCTAAACTGCCGCGTTACGAGTCCCTGCGCGGGCCACGCCCACTCGACCTGGAGACGGCCGTCACTCTTCCCGACTCGGTCTTCATCCCCGCCCCCGAGGGCAAAGGTCAGCGGCACCACAGCGAGCCAATCGCAGAGTCCGGCGGAAACCACACGGCCAATCGGAAGAAACGGCACCCGGACGAGCGCGAGCAGGACGCCATCGCCAGCGTCATCATCTTCCACAGCCTAGCGGCGCTGCTGCCGGAGCGATACGACACTGACAAGAGAAGCCTCAGGTGAAATCAGACTAGACCAAACTAGACCAGACCAAACTAGACCAGACCACACCAAACTAGACCAGACTAGACTAGGCTAGGCTAGACTAGACCAGACCAAACTAGACCAGACTAGACTAGTCCAAACCCTACTAGACTAGACCAGACTAGACCAGACCAAACTAGACCAGACCAAACTAGACCTGACTAGGCAAGACTAGACCAGACTAGGCTACACCAGATCAGACTAAACTAGACAAGACCAGACCAAACTAGATCAGACCAGACTAGACTAGATTAGACTAGACTAGGCTAGGCTAGACTAGACCAGACCAAACTAGACCTGACTAGACCAGACCAGGCTACACCAGACCAGACTAAACTAGACAAGACCAAACTAGAACAGACTAAACTAGACCAGACTAGGCTAGACCAGACCAGATTAGGCTACACCAGACTAGACCAGACTAGGCTAGACTAGACTAGACCAGACCAGATTAGGCTACACCAGACTAGACTAGACAAGCCAGGCTAGACTAGACCAAACTAGACCAGACTAGCCAGACTAGACTAGACTAAAACAGACTGGACTAGACCAGACTAGGCTACACCGGACTAGACCAGACTAGGCTAGACCAGATCAGGATAGACAAGACTAGGCTAGACCAGACCAGACTAGGCTACACCAGAATAGACCACACTAGACTAGACCAGACCAGATCAGGCTAGACTAGACCAGACTAGGCTAGACCAGACCAGACTAGGCTACACCAGAATAGACCACACTAGACTAGACCAGATTAGACCAGACCAGATCAGGCTAGACTAGACCAGACTAGGCTACACCAGACCAGACCAGACATTCACAGACTCACTGATTGATCTAACGCTGTGTGTGTGTGTGTGTGTGTGTGTGTTCAGGGTTCCCAAGCGTCCGGTCATCAACACTCCTGTGGTCAGTATAACGGTTCATGATAACGAGGAGCTGCTGCAGCACACGCTGGATAAACCCATCACAGTGCAGTTCCGCCTAGTGGCCACCGAGGAGCGCTCTAAACCCATCTGTGTGTTCTGGAACCACTCCATAGTGTGAGTACACACTCGGACGTGTGTGTAGTGTAGATATGAGCAGGTGTTTGTGAGTGAGCTTGTGTTGTGTTGTGTGTGCAGCCCTGGCGGTCCGGGAGGCTGGTCTTCTAAGGGTTGTGAGGTGGTCTTCAGGAACAGCACACACATCAGCTGCCAGTGTTACCACATGACCAGCTTCGCTGTGCTCATGGACATCTCACGCCGAGAGGTGACCTAACCCAACACTAACCTCACAAAACGTATCGGACCTATTTGAATTCTACACAGAATGCTATATTTTATAGCAATATGTAGGAGATTGTACCCTGTCAAATGCGGCTTTATGGAGCTCAACGGCTCTGAACGGCTTTAGCCCGAGCTGTGATATAAACGAACGCTATTGGCTCTTTTAAAAAAGGGGCGGGGCTGCTTGATATGTCCCGCCCTGTCTTCCTTAAAATTACGTCAACACATAGAATAACGCTTTGTGTTTCAAAGCATTTCAGGGGACCTTTAAATAAAGCAATAAGCCCCAAGAAGCCGTGGTTTACAGTGCATTTATAACAGCTAAGGGGCCCCTTAGCTGTTATAAATTCACTGTAAACCACGGGGCTTATTGCTATTATAAAACCGTTATTACATATGGGTTCACAAACTAAAACAAAGCAAATCAAATGTAACGATTTTAATCAATGTAGCTCCTCAGAAACGTTTGTGGTTGCAACAAAGTGGTTGTAGACGTAAACAAAGAGGTGTGTGTTTGTAGAGTAATTTACAACAGCTTCGAGCGCGGCTCAACCAATCAGAATCAAGGACCGGAGCTATCTGTTTTATAAGTCTGAATAAACGCGTGTTTCTGCTTCAGAACGGAGAGATCCTGCCAGTGAAGCTGATCACATGGAGTTCAGTGGGCGTGACGCTGGGCTTCCTCTTCCTCACCATCGTCTTCCTCACCTGCCTGCGGGAGGCGAGCAGCAATAAGACCAGCATCGTCGTCAACGGCGCGGCCGCGCTCTTCATCGCGCACCTCGTCTTCATCCTGGGCATCAATCAGGCCGATAACCCGGTAACGCCACCTTCCTTCTGGATTTTTTAAAAGTTTATAAACTACCGCTCCATCACGAGCACAATTCATGCCAACGACCCCATGATAAAACTGCAAGGATTTACATGTTGAACATATTTAGCTAGCTTTGATACAGATGGATCTCTCAAATCAGAAAGAATGTGAAGGTTATGATTAGGGCTGCGATGATAAATCGATGCAGAATGGATTCGTGGATTGATCTTGAGATCTTACGAATGCATGGCGATTCTCTCTGGAATGGATTCTGAGTTTAGATTTTAACAGCAGATGGCGCTCTACTCTAGTTTTTATCCGCACACTCAAATGCTCATGTAATTTCACCAGACCAGACTAGACCCGACCAGACCAAATTAGACCAGACCAGACCAAACTAGACCAGTCCAAACTAGACCAGACCAGACCAGACCAGACCAGACTAGACCAGACCAGACCAAACTAGACCAGACCAGACTAGACCAGACCAAACTAGACCAGACCAGACCAGACTAGACCAGACCAAACTAGACCAGACCAGGCTAGACTAGACCAGACCAAACTAGACCAGACTAGGCTACACCAGACTAAACTAGACCAGACCAGACCAAACCAGACCAAACTAGACCAGATTAGGCTAGTCCAGACTAGGCTAGACCAGACCAGATTAGGCTACACCAGACTAGACCAGACCAGACCAGGCTAGACCAAACCAGACTAGGCTACACCAGACTAGACCAGACAAGCCAGACCAGACTAGACTAGACTAAAACAGACCAGACTAGACTAGACCCACTTCCTTCCGGATTTTTTAAAAATTGGAGCGTCGTGGTTTTCACTCGCTCTACTACCGCTCCATCACGAGCACAATTCATGCCAACGACCCCATGATAAAACTGCAAGGATTTACATGTTGAACATATTTAGCTAGCTTTGATACAGATGGATCTCTCAAATCAGAAAGAATGTGAAGGTTATGATTAGGGCTGCGATGATAAATCGATGCAGAATGGATTCGTGGATTGATCTTGAGATCTTACGAATGCATGGCGATTCTCTCTGGAATGGATTCTGAGCTTAGATTTTAACAGCAGATGGCGCTCTACTCTAGTTTTTATCCACACACTCAAATGCTCATGTAATTTCACCAGACCAGACTAGACCAGACCAGACCAAACTAGACCAGACCAGACTAGACCAGACCAAACTAGACCAGACCAAACTAGACCAGACCAAACTAGACCAGACCAGACTAGACCAGACCAGACCAAACTAGGCTAGACCAGACTAGACTACACCAGACTAGACAAGACCAGACCAAATCAGACCAGACTAGACCAGACCAGGCTAGACTACACCAGACCAAACTAGGCTAGACCAGACTAGACTACACCAGACTAAACTAGACCAGACCAGACTAGGCTAGGTTTTTATGCTTTTATGACACCAGATTAATGTAAACACAGCCCACGGTGAACACTCTTGTAATTCACTTCAACCTTTTCGAATCTTATGAATGATTATTTTAGGTTCAAGTGTAAGGATTTGGAAACAAGCAGCGTACGGCTGTTTCTGAAGCATGCAGCGCCACCTGCTGTTCAAAACTAAGATCAGTATCGCCATGCAGTCGGAAAATCTCAGAATCAATGCTGTAGTATTTATTTTCTTTAGTGCTGGGCAACGATTAATCGCATCCAAAATAAAAGTTTGTTTACATAATATATGTTTGTGTACGGTGTATATTTATTATGTATATATAAATATGCACACATGCATGAATATATTCAAGAAAAATGTTGTTTATATATTAAATATATGTATATATAATATAAATTATATGCATATGAGTATATACATGTAAACATTTTCTAAATATATAGTGTATGTGTGTCTTTATAATATACACAGTACACAAACATATATTATGCAAATAAAAACTTTTTTCAATGCAATGAATCGTGATTAATCGTTGCCCAGCACTAATTTAATTTTATGATATTTTATTTTAATATGTGATCCTGGAGCACAAAAGCAGTCATCAGTAACACAGGTATATTTGTAGCAATAGACAACAATACATTGTATGGGTCAAAATTATACATTTTTCTTTTATGCCAAAAATCATTAGAATATTAAGATCATGTTCCATGAAGATATTTAGTAAATTTCCTACCGTAAATATATCAAAACTTAATTTCTGATTAGTAATATGCATTGCTAAGAACTTCATTTGAACAACTTTAAAGGTGATTTTCTCAATATTTAGATTTTTTTGCACCCTCAGATTCCAGATTTTCAGCCAAATATTATCCTATCATAACAAACCATACATCAATGGAAAGCTATTTATTCAGCTTTCAGATAATGCATAAATCTTAATTTCATAAAATTGACCCTTATGACTGGTTTTGTGCTCCAGGGTCACATATACTGTATGTTATGAACTTAATGAGTGATATTTCAAAACATACTGGAAATACTTCAGGAGCGGAGTGATTATTGAATGCTTGTTGCAGTTCCTGTGTACAGTGATGGCCATCCTGCTGCACTTCCTGTGGCTCTGTGTCTTCTCCTGGCTCTTCCTGGAGGGGCTGCATGTCTACCGCATGCTGAGCGAGCTGCGCGACATCAACTACGGCCCCATGCGCTTCTACTACCTGATTGGCTGGGGCGTGCCGGCCTTCGTCACGGGTCTGGCGGTGGGACTGGACCCCGAGGGCTACGGGAACCCGGACTTCTGCTGGCTCTCGCTCTACGACACCCTCGTCTGGAGTCTGGCGGGTCCCGTCGCGTTCGTGGTGTCGGTGAGTGTTCGCCTCTGTTTGCGCAGACTATAGACCCTTCTCACGAGACTGTGACGACGCGTTTAACTCTTTCCCCACCAAACGCTGAATTTCCCAGGTTTCTGTGTTCTCACTGTTATACGCTAGGGGGCGCTATTACACATCTCCCGAATGAGTCTAGAATCACTCGATCAAAAACACAGACGAGGAAGATGCAGAAACCAGCGATCTCATATGTAGCATATGCATATGAAAAATAATGCGATCATCAACACTAACAGCATATAAATGATAACTGTCTAATGTTACAGAGTGAAATGTGGATCCAGAAAGTGTGCAAGAGTTGAGATACTGATGGAAGCATCTACTACATCGTTGCTTTGATAATATTACTGAATATGATCCAGATGTAGTATCTGATAAAAATGCAATTTTTCTCAGCTTTTTGCTCAAAATGTTGCTTTTTTATGAAACCTACCTACATTCAAGTGTTGATAAAAAACAATGCTTGAAGCTAGAATAAAACATTTTTTTGTTTCAAAGTAGAGGGTAGATCTTTATTTTGATATGTTTAGATATTCATACAACAAAATATTCTGGGGGCCATGAAATATTAGTGAAAATCAGCAAAAACGCTGACGGTGGCTGGTGTCATCAGCATCGTAAATCCTTGAAAGTTTTTTACATTTAGATTTAATTTTTAAAATGTATGTATATTTATAACACTATACTTTGTATTATATCACCTTTGCAACAAATTACAAAAAAATGAGTTAACGTTCTCTCTTCTGACTGCCGTTATCAGTCTTGAAAGTCGTGAAAAACTATTTTTCTATCGCTATTTGAGCAAATGGGAATACAAAAAGTATATTAGTGGTGCTTTCCATTCACTGCTGTTGAAGTTAACCCAACTATGACGACTTCTGCTGCTGAGAAACATGGAAATGTGAAAAAGGTCCATTACGGTAATCGACTAATCTAACGGTTATTGCACCGATTAGTCGACTAATCTAATTACTATTGCGCCGATTAATCGACTGATCTGACAATGCCTACCCCGATTAATCACCTAATTTAACAATTGATGCACCGATTAATCGACTGATCTAACGATTGTTGTGACAATTGATCGAACAATCTACCGATTATTGCACCGATTAATTGACTAATCTAACGGTTCTTGCACCGATTAATCGTCTAGTCTACCGATTATTGCACCGATTAATCGGCGGATCATCGATTATTCCAGCTAATCGACTGAACAGTTATCTACACTAAATGTACTCATGCTGCTTTGCCATTTTTCACACTAAGATCTTCCTTGTTTTGTCTTTGATTTGAATAATTTAAAAACTATTATATTACTACTGTACAATTACATTTGAAATATTAAAACCTCAAAATTCATCCTGTGAAAACTAAGTGTCATATTACAAAATGTATTACGGTATTTTACAAGCAAAACTTTTTAGAATCCTAACAAAATACATATCATCGGAAAGGTCCGAGTCTCAAGATTCCATATTTTAGAAATTTGTGTAAAATTCAGTGGAGTTTGGAGGCACCCGGTGGCTGTTTGTGGTATAACGCCCTAAATAAAATCTCACAGAAACCTCAATTTTTTTCATATCAACTTCAAATTTGGAACATAACTTATTTAGACAACGAGAACGATTTTTAGAACTATATCTTTATCGTTCTTGGTGTGGTGCTACAGCGCCACACTGGTCAAACCGTGTAACTGCAGGTATTAGTTCAATTGAGCTCAAAAGACTATTCGACAACAAAAATATTTGTTGAGTTTTTTGTCGACTAATGGTTTCAGCGCTAGTCTGCATGCTTCCGCTAGTCTGCGCTGAGTATGAAAGCGTGTCTGTTTCTCTCTCAGATGAACGTGTTGCTGTACATCATGGCGTCGAGAGCCTCGTGTTCGCTCCAACGGAAGAGCTGCGAGAAGAGAGACGTACCGGAGTGAGTCTCGTTCACACTCGATCCTGAAGCGTCTGTGTGTGTATTGTGTGTGTCTGTGTTTGTGTGAGTGTGTTTGTTAAAGCATCTGTGTGTGTGTGTGAGTATGAGTGTGTGTGTCTGTGAGTATGACTGTGAGCGTGTGTGTCTGTGTGTGTGAGTATGACTGTGAGCGTGTGTGTAGTGTTTGTTAAAGCATCTGTATGTGTGTGTGAGTATGAGTGTGTGTCTGTGAGTATGAGTGTGTGTGTCTGTGAGTATGTGTGTGTGTGTGAGTATGAGTGTTTGTTAAAGCATCTGTGTGTGTGTGTATGCGTGTGTAGTGTGTTTGTTAAAGCATCTGTGTGTGTATGAGTGTGTGTGAGAGTATGAGTGTGTGTGAGTATGACTGTGAGCGTGTGTGTATTGTGCTTGTTAAAGCATCTGTGTGTGTGTGTGTGAGTATGAGTGTGTGCGTGTGTGTGAGTATGACTGTGAGCGTGTGTGTGTATTGTGCTTGTTAAAGCATCTGTGTATGTGTGTGTGTGTGTGTAGTGTGTTTGTTAAAGCATCTGTGTCTGTGTGTCTGTGTGCGTGTGTGTTTGTTAAAGCGTCTGTGTCTGTTTGTGTGTAGTGTGTTTGTTAAAGCGTGTGTGTGTGTGTGTGTGTGTAGTGTGTTTGTTAAAGCGTCTGTGTGTGTGTGTGTGTAGTGTGTTTGTTAAAGCGTCTGTGTGTCTTGTGTGTGTGTGTGTGTGTGCAGGGCGGGTCTGCGGACGGCGTGTGCTGTGTTGCTGCTGGTGATGATAACGTGGCTTCTAGCGTTGCTGTCGGTCAACAGCGACATGATTCTCTTCCACTATCTGTTCGCTGGATTCTGCTGCGCTCAGGTACCATGAGCTCGTCACAGCCCCAGGAATCACTCAGAACACCTGACCCTAACGATGATGATGATCGTGTGTGTGTTTGTGTTTCAGGGGCCGTTTATTTTCTTCTTCCGTGTGGTGTTCAATAAAGAAGCGAGAGATGCCATGCGCTACTGCTGCGGCAAGAAACGACCCGATCACATGATCAAATCCAAACCATCCGTGAGTCTGCAGACTGTTAAGGTTCCTGCACACTAAAGGCCATTGCACACTGAGTCTGAAAATTCCATATGCGTTTTTTCATTTTTTTTTTTTTCGTATTCGTCATCCCTTCCTATCAAAGTGCTTGCTATGGATGCGAAAACGCAGAAAATCGAACCAAATTTTTTTAATGACGGATGAAAGTTTTGTAGGCAGTGTGTAAACGTGATTGACACAACATGAGGTCGTATTTATTTTTTAACGTACTAAAATTTCGGACGAAAATTTCTGACTCTGTGTGCAATTACCTTTACATTATTAAAAATGCCTTCTTAAGGTCCCTGCACACTGAGTCCGAAATTTTCGTACGTTTAAAAAAAAAAAAAAAAAATTCGTATTCGTCATCCTTTCCTATCAAAATGCTTGCTATGGATGCAAAAACGCAGAAAATCGAACCTGCTCTGAATTTTTTTTATGACGGACGAATGTTTCGTAGGCAGTGTTTAAACGTGATTGACACAACATGAGGTCGTATTTATTTTTTAACGTACGAAAATTTCTGACTCGGTGTGCAATGACCTTTTCATTATTAAAAGTGCCTTCTTAAGGTCCTTGCACACCAAGGCCGAAATTTTCATGTTTTTTTTTTTAAATTCGTATTCGTCATCCTTTCCTATCAAAATGCTTGCTGCGGATGCGAAAACGCAGAAAATCGAACCTGCTCCGAATTTTTATATGTAGGCAGTGTTTAAACGTGATTGACACAACGTGAGGTCGTATTTATTTTTTAACGTGCGAAAATTTCGGACTCAGTGTGCGATGACCTTTACATTATTAAAAGTGCCTTCTTAAGGTCCTTGCACACTGAGTCTGAAATTTCCGTATGCGTTTTTTCATATTATTTTTTTTTTCGTATTCATCATCCTTTCCCTTGCTACGGATGCGAAAACACAGAAAATCCAACCTGATCCGATTTTTTTTTATGACGGACGAAAGTTTCGTAGGCAGTGTTTAAACGCGATTGACACAACATGAGGTCGTATTTATTTTTTAACGTGCAAAAATCTCGGACGAAATTTCGGACTCCGTGTGCAAAGACCTTAACTCAAGAGAACAAGTTACTATTAGTTTTTCTAATTTCTCTGGATTTACTAGGTATGGGTTTGAGTCAAATGTTAATATTTGTTTTATTCTATAAAGGTCTGATAACATTTCTTTCCAATTTCAAATAAAAATATTATTTATGCAATTGGTCAAAATAACAAATATGTTAAATTGTTAGGTTATTCTACCAAATACTGATTTCTTAACTCTTTTCTGAAGTTAAAACATTGGCATTGTGAGGTCTAAACATTTGGACCAAAATAAAAACTTTTATTTAAAATTTGAAAGAAATGTCATCAGAATAAAACAAAAAATTAATTTTATTGTAAATCCAGAGAAACAGAGAATTTTCAAGTAGTTTCTAATTTTTCCATATATATATATATAACTGGAGTTTTAATTCTATTTCAAATAATTTTTTATTTACAAATGACAAAATAAAAAAAATTACCATTTTAATATTTTCTTGACAAGTGCACAGTGCAGCATTGCTGTGCAATTGTTTTTGTTCATTTATGTTTTTATATAATTGTTTTCCATATTTTGACATTATTAGTAATATTACAGTTTTTCTCAGTCTTGTGCACATCACAAAAGCAGTTTCTCATTCTGTTGAACAAGTTGCGATTGCTTTGGTACATTCATGCAGTTGATTATGTACATTTGTATGTGTTATGTAGTTCTCTGTGCTATAGTCTTACCCCTCAAAACATCAAGTCATTAGTTCATCGTATAAGCCATTACAGTAAATGCAAAATGGTTGATCATAAACTGTCACTTACTTTTAAGAGATGACCTAAAGATTTTGAGTAAGTTACAGTCTTTTGAAGGAAATCCATTGTGTGGTGCTGTTTATATGAATTGTTGTGAGAAATGCACATACTTCTTTGCAAATATTAAGGATGATTTGAGAAATGCACCAAAGCGACTGAGAAAAACTGTACGTGTTACTTTATTTATTTATACATGTATACATTATTTTTGTAGTTTTTATTTTTTTGCAATCTTCTGTTTTATTTGAATGAATAATTCCCTTGTAACGATCTTTTCATCTGTTCGTCAGGCGTTTATCTGTGACAGTAATTTTGTGGACGGACGTCTGTATCATCTGCCGTTCACTGAGTCCAGTGTGTCTCTGAACGGAACCCAGAGCAGCAAAACACATCAGAACTACATGCCCTTCAGCCTCCGGTACACACACACACACACACACTCACTCACTCACTCACACACACACACACACTCACACACACACTCACTCACTCACTCACTCACTCACTCACTCACACACTCACTCACTCACTCACACACTCACACACTCACTCACACACTCACTCACTCACTCACTCACTCACACACACTCACTCACTCACTCACACACACACACACACACACACACACACTCACTCACTCACTCACTCACTCACTCACACATTCACTCACTCACTCACACACTCAAACACACACACACACACACACACTCACTCACACACACACTCAAACACACACACACACACACACACACACACACACACACTCACTCACTCACTCACTCACTCACTCACACACACTCTCTCACACATCACATGATCACTTACTAATCACTGGAATTCAGACTATTTGATTTGATCACTAATGAACACTCAGACTGATTTGGGAACCTGTTTTATCAGTTAAAAAAGACGTAATCAACTAATGAAGCACTCATGAAGTGTTGTTTTGTTTCAGTGGAGACGATCTGAACAGCAGTCACCTGAGTCTGAGTGAACACAACACACTCTTCAAAGACAAAGAGCAGATAGACGGTAAGCACACACACACACACACACACACACACACACTCGTGTGTGTATGTCTCACAGTGAGCTGACTTTAACCTCTGTATGTGTGTGTGTGTGTAGATCAGGACTCAGACTCTGACAGCGATCTCTCGGAGCTGGAGGACGATCAGAGCGGCTCATATGCGTCCACACACTCGTCGGACAGCGAGGAAGACGAGGCAGAGTTCCCGCAGGAGGAATGCTGGGAGAATCTGGCCACCAGCGGCCCCATCAAACCTCACGGTACGACATCACGTGGCTCACGCGACTCTGCGCTTCTGTTAGCGTGTCTGACGTCTGTCTGTCTGTCTGTCTGTCAGATGTCTGGGAGAGTGAGACGGGAGCAGCAGACGAGCGTCTGAAGGTGGAGACGCTGTCCAAACCCGAGGACAGAGCAGAGGATCATGGGACGGAAAACCTGCTGCTGCTGCTCCCCAGTTTACCAAACACCAGCGCACTGCTGCACAAAGGTCTGAACGAGCGAATGAATGAAAAATTCTTATTCTATAACTATACTGATACCTATAATTATAACTATACCAATAACTATAACAATAATGATAACTTACCGATAACTATAACAATAATGATAACTCACCGATAACTATAACAATAATTATAACTTACCGATAACTATAACAATAATGATAACTTACCGATAACTATAACAATAATGATAACTTACCGATAACTAGAACAATAATGATAACTTACCGATAACTATAACAATAATTATAACAATACCGATAACTATAACAATAATGATAACTTACCGATAACTATAACAATAATGATAACTTACCGATAACTATAACAATAATTATAACAATACCGATAACTATAACAATAATGATAACTTACCGATAACTATAACTATACCGATAACTATAACAATAATTATAACTATACCGATAACTATAACAATAATGATAACTTACCGATAACTATAACAATAATTGTACTGGTAACTACAATGATAACTATAACAATGACTATAATTGATAACATAACTATAAGTATACAGATATCTATAATTATGATAACATAGGAATAACTATACCGATAACTGTAATTATAACTATAATTATAAAAATACGATAACTATATAATTATAGCTACAATGATAACGATTACTGTTACCATAGCTATAAATATCATTATATCAATATTTGTGATAAATAATTATAGCTATAATTATAATATACAATTACTATATTAAAACTAAAACAATAACTGTGATAACTAATTATAAATATAACTACAATGATAATTGTAACAAAAACTATACTTAAAACTATAATAGCTATAATTTTAACGATACCGATACTTAATACCTAAGTGATACCGATATAATTGTAACGATACCGATACCTTACTATATCGACATCTAGTAATTATAATTATAACTATATTATTAACTATACTATAACCACAATAACTATAAATTTAATTATTAAAACAGTAATAACTATAACGATAATTATAACAATACCTATAATAACTCTTTTTATCTATAATGATAACTAATTATAACTATAACTATGACTAGCTGTAAGTGCTGCTACCCAGTGTAAAGTTTGTTCAATTTTAACGTGTGACCGTGCCACGCAGGAATCCTGAAGAAGAAGCAGCTGTCGCCCATCGCGGAGAGAAACGCCATCAATCGCATACACAACCAGCTGTCTGGAGACCCCTCCTCCAGCGAGGGCCGAGGGGGCGGGGCTAGACGGGATTATCAGAATGGTGCGTCCACGAGCGGACTGACGAAAATGCTCGACAACGACTCGTCCGAATCTGAGTGAGTGATTCATGTCCACTGATCGGTGCTCTTACTGTGACTGATTCATCAAATTTATATTAGAAAATCATAATGTTAATGTTTAGGATATTATAATATCTTTATGCCTTATAGGGTTAGGGTTAGCTGGGTGATAATATAGTTACATTTTGCGATGAAATATAAAACTGAAGCAGTGGAGATTTGCTACATAGTATATATTGTTTTACGAGTGTACTGTGTGTATGCAGATAAATATATATCCAACTTTATATATAGTGCTGTGGGATAATAGTTTACATTTTGATTTATATCCAACTTTATATATAGTGCTGTGCGCTGTGCAATAATAGTTTACATTTTGATATATATCCAGCTATATTATATATCCAACTTTATATAGTGTTGTGCGATAATAGTTTACATTTTGATATATATCCAGCTATATTATATATCCAACTTTATATATAGTGCTGTGCGATAATAGTTTACATTTTGATATATATCCAACTATACTATATATCCAGCTTTTATATAGAACTAAGCGATAATATAGTTACATTTTGCGATATACCCAACTATACTATACATCCAACTTTATATATAGAGCTGTGCGAGAATATAATTACATTTCGCGATATATCCAACCATACTATATATTCAAGAGCTGCGCAATAAAATTGTTTACATTTAGCTTTATATAGCCAACTATACTACATATCCAACTTTATATGAAAGAGCTGTGAGATAATATAGTTGTTTTCAGTATATTCTGCTATACCATGTATCCAATTTTATAAATAGAGCTGTGCGATTTTATACTTGACATTTTGCTATATATCCAACTTTATATAGAGAGCTGGGTAATAACAGTTTACATTTTGCTAAATATACAACTATACTATATATCCAACAATATAAATAGTGCTGAGATAATGGTTTACATTTTTCTATATACACAACTATACTATATATCCAAATTTATATAGAGAGCTGTGCGATAATAGAGTTACATTTTGCTATATATCCAACTTTATATATAGAGCTGTGCAATAATATAGTTACGTTTGGCTATATATCCATCTATACTATATATCCAGCTTTTATATAGAAGTAAGCGATAATATAGTTACATTTTGCGATATGCGCAACTATACTATATATCCAACTTTATATATAGAGCTGTGCGAAAATATAGTTACATTTTGCTATATATACAACTATATTATATATCCAAATTTATATATAGAGCTGTGCAATATAGTTACGTTTGGCTATATATCCAACTATACTATATATCCAGCTTTCTATATAGAACTAAGTGATAATATAATTACATTTCACGATATATCCAACCATACTATATATTCAAGAGCTGCGCAATAAAATTGTTTACATTTAGCTTTATATAGCCAACTATACTACATATCCAACTTTATATGAAAGATCTGTGAGATAATATAGTTGTTTTCAGTATATTCTGCTATACCATGTATCCAATTTTATAAATAGAGCTGTGCGATTTTATACTTGACATTTTGCTATATATCCAACTTTATATAGAGAGCTGGGTAATAACAGTTTACATTTTGCTAAATATACAACTATACTATATATCCAACATTATAAATAGTGCTGAGATAATGGTTTACATTTTTCTATATACACAACTATACTATATATCCAAATTTATATAGAGAGCTGTGCGATAATAGTTACATTTTGCTATATATCCAACTTTATATATAGAGCTGTGCAATAATATAGTTACGTTTGGCTATATATCCATCTATACTATATATCCAGCTTTTATATAGAAGTAAGCAATAATATAGTTACATTTTGCGATATGCGCAACTATACTATATATCCAACTTTATATATAGAGCTGTGCAATATAGTTATGTTTGGCTATATATCCAACTATACTATATATCCAGCTTTCTATATAGAACTAAGTGATAATATAATTACATTTCGCGATATATCCAACCATACTATATATTCAAGAGCTGCGCAATAAAATTGTTTACATTTAGCTTTATATAGCCAACTATACTACATATCCAACTTTATATGAAAGATCTGTGAGATAATATAGTTGTTTTCAGTATATTCTGCTATACCATGTATCCAATTTTATAAATAGAGCTGTGCGATTTTATACTTGACATTTTGCTATATATCCAACTTTATATAGAGAGCTGGGTAATAACAGTTTACATTTTGCTAAATATACAACTATACTATATATCCAACATTATAAATAGTGCTGAGATAATGGTTTACATTTTTCTATATACACAACTATACTATATATCCAAATTTATATAGAGAGCTGTGCGATAATAGAGTTACATTTTGCTATATATACAACTTTATATATAGAGCTGTGCAATAATATAGTTACGTTTGGCTATATATCCATCTATACTATATATCCAGCTTTTATATAGAAGTAAGCGATAATATAGTTACATTTTGCGATATGCGCAACTATACTATATATCCAACTTTATATATAGAGCTGTGCGAAAATATAGTTACATTTTGCTATATATACAACTATATTATATATCCAAATTTATATATAGAGCTGTGCAATATAGTTACGTTTGGCTATATATACAACTATACTATATATCCAGCTTTCTATATAGAACTAAGTGATAATATAATTACATTTCACGATATATCCAACCATACTATATACTCAAGAGCTACGCAATAAAATTGTTTACATTTAGCTTTATATAGCCAACTATATATGAAAGAGCTGTGAGATAATATAGTTGTTTTCAGTATATTCTTCTATACCATGTATCTGAGCTGTGTGATTTTATACTTGACATTTTGCTATATATCCAATTTTATATAGAGAGCTGGGTAATAATATAACATATAACAAAATTGTACAAAGTAACAATTTGCAATGAAAAATTTAAAGCGTCCACGAATCAGATATTGACAGATGTGTGTTTTTCTTTGCAGATGCTGATGAATGACGAGGCGAAGAACAATCGTCCCGTCACCCCGTTTGATTTTTCCTACATATGACGCGACATTTAATCTGATTCTGTGCCAAACGCTGACGAGAATCTGTCGTTTTTTACATTTTTGTTTACATACTTGAAGTGAAGCACTTTTTTTTTCGTCCTCTCATTGCATCGAAACCACATTTTGAAACGGATATTTTGTAAATGAGTAAAAAAAATATCAGGGAATTTCCTACATGAAGCTAAACTACTGCTGTATTCTGCTGCTGTACGAGCGATAAATGAAGGAACGAATCACTGGACGAACCGACTCCTGATTCAAGCCTTTCACTGCTGACGCCTTCTCCACCAGCAGAGCCTTTTCTTTCGTACCGTCGGAGGAGAGCAACACTTTTGATACTCGCTTTGGGGACATTTTTATACGAACTTTTAAAAAGACTGACGTTTAAAACCGTTTGAAAGAAACCCTTTGTATTGTATAGACTAGCAATGATGTAAATGTGAATTTAAACCTTTGTTGTACAGTTCTTTAACACGTCGTGCAAAAAACACGCTAACCCACCCAAACATTTCGTCTGAATCACATCTGCACGATTTACGCTTCACTGCGTAAAAATGCATTATTAAAAATTGTATCGCACAATATGCTGAGACGCTCCAGACGGGTCATTTTTGGACTTTTGATAACATAAATCATGCTGTACAGTTTTATATCCATACAGTGCTTTATTATGGAAGCGTGTTTAAGCCATGGGATAAAAAATTAAAAAATTGCAACTTTTTGTCCCACAATTCAGACTTTTTTCTAGTTGCAAGATACAAACACGCATTCAAAATTGTGAGATGTTAACTTAAAATTTTGAGATTTTTGATTTACATGTTTTCATTTTTTATTCCATGTTGGAAACAAAAAAAACAAAAAACAATTGCGAAAAATAAATTCAGAAATCTGAGAAAAAAGTAAAAATTGCGAGATGTAAACTTGAAATTTTTGATTTACATTTTTTCATTTTTTATTCAATGTTGAAAAAAAAAAAAAATTGTGAAAGATAAATTCAGAAATCTGAGAAAAAGTAAAAATTGCGAGATGTAAACTGGCAATTATAAGTTTATAACTCTAAATTTTTGTTCGCAAAAAAGTCAGAATTCTTTAAAGAATTGTAAACTCACAATTCAGCGAAAAAAGTTTGATTTGTGAGATGTAAACTTGCAATTTGGAAAAAATTTAATCAGAATTGTAAGATTAAAAAAAGTCGCAATTACGTTTTAATTTTTTTATACTGTTGCGGAAACAGAAAAAATTAATTGCGAAAACAATTGCATGACGTAAACTCACAATTATGAGTTTATTACTCACAACTGCGAAATATAAACTTAAACTCTGAACTGCGAGATAAAAAGTTTTAATTAAAAAAAAAAAATTTCACGGAATTTTTTTTTTTTTTTAAATATAAACTCAGAAATCTGAGAAAAAAGTAAAAATTGCGAGATGTAAACTTGGAATTATGAGTTCATAACACAATTTTGTGGGAAAAAGTCAGAATTGCGTAATGTAAACAAAAGTTTGATTTGTGAAATGTAAACATGCAATTTGCAAAAAAATTAAATATGAATTGTAAGATTAAAAAGTCACAATTATGTTAAACAGAAAAAACTAAATTGCGAAAACAATTGCATGACGTAAACTCGCAATTATAAGTTTATTACTCACAATTGAGAAATATAAACAAAAAAGTCTGAACTGTGAGATAAAGTTTAATTTTTTTTTTATTCCATGTTGGAAACAAAAAAATTGTTTTTTAAATATAAACTCAGAAATCTGAGAAAAAAGTAAAAATTGCGAGATGTAAACTTGGAATTATGAGTTTATAACACAATTTTGTGGGAAAAAAACAATAGTTTGATTTGTGAAATGTAAACACGCAATTGGAAAGAAAAAATCTGAATTGTGAAACAGAAAGTTGCAATAATTTTCTTTATTATTATTATTATTTTTTTCCATGGTGGAAACTAAAAAGAATTGTGCGATGTAAATTCAGAACTGTGAGAAAAAAAATTAAAATAATAATTGTGAGATGTGAAATTGCAATTTCCAGAGTTTATTACTCTGAATTTTTAGGAAAAAGTCCCTTTTGATATTTTTCATTCTGTGGCAGAAACAAGCTTCCATCCTTTATACCTGTATTTCTGTGTATGACTGGAATCAGTTTGTGCTGGAAACACTTTGTAAAACACACTGACTTGAAGTAAATCTGTTTTTAATATGTCGCGTCTCATCAATCGCTGGTGTGATCTGGTTCCTCTGGAGTCTGAGATGGTCTGTCGGGGACAGAATGGTGCGGTGATGCCTGTGTTTAAGGGTTGTTCTGGGTTTCTGTGCGTCTCCCGGCGGGTCTCCAGCGGCTCCAGTCGCTCATGGTGTTCAGGACGCTCGTCTTCTGCTCCTCTCTCACACTTGTAGCAGATGTTCTGTCTCTGAGCGTCTGGATTCGTCTCTGAGCGTCTGCGGTGAGAGCGTGATGTGGACCCAGGTGACGTCTGTAAGCTGAACACCAGATCTTACTGCAGATGCCCTCAACACCAACGTCAAGAAAACAATCAAAAAAATGTTGTCCTAGATTCTTCCTGATTTTTCTGTCTCCAAATTATTTTTTTATTTTTTTTATCCCCAAAATACTTTCATTAATTGGACATTTTTGTCCATTTTATTTATTTTTTATTTTTATAATTTTGCCTGTGTTAATGCTAACTGCATAAATTTTGGCTCAGATATGTATTTTTATTGGAATTTTAATATTCCACCCTCATTTCCTTTAATAAATCTATTTTACACTAGGTACACAAAAGTGAACCACTCTGAACCACTCTGCACCTTTTAGACAAAAATGTCTTCATTGAAACCCATTAAAACTGATATTTTTAATCACATCGCCGTTTAACGGTAAAATGATGCAATTTTTGTTAATAGGCTTTCATTCTGTTGGCAAGGCTTCAAAATTACATTTTTTACTATTTTTTCAGATGATGCCATTTTTTTCAGGTTTGGTCTATAAAGCAAATACTGGCTTTATTCCTGTTTTCTGCTTCTGCATATTATAGAGCCAATTGGATAAATAATGCAGCTATAATTGTGTGAGTGTGTGTGTGTGTGTGTGTGTGAGTGAGAGAGAGAGAGAGAGTGTGGGTGTGTGTGTGTGTGTGTGTGAGAGAGAGAGAGAGAGAGAGAGTGTGTGTGTGTGTGTGAGAGAGAGAGAGAGAGTGTGTGTGTGTGTGTGGTGTGTATGTGGTGTGTGTGTGTGTGTGAGAGAGAGAGAGAGAGAGAGAGTGTGTGTGTGTGAGAGAGAGAGAGAGTGTGTGTGTGTGTGTGTGGTGTGTATGTGGTGTGTGTGTATGTGGTGTGTGTGTGTGTGTGTGTGAGTGTGTGTGTGTGTGTGTGTGTGTGTGTGTGTGTGTAATATTTGAGAGATGAACTCTACTGTAAATCACAAATCAAGCACTGTGAGCTCCAGCAGAGTTTTGCTGCATCTAATGGAGAAAATGTGGTACTGCGCCCAAACAATATCTCACTGAAAGCTCATTTTTTGAGATATCAACCTCAAATTTGGAACACAACTTGTTTAGATTTATGGCTTTGATTCTCTAGCTGGTTTAGAGTTCAACATGTTTCATATATAAAATATTCATAAAATAAAATATTGTCCATAAATCATTTTCATAAATTTAAACCTGTATAACTTTTTTTTGGTTTCACTTTTTAAACCTTTTTTACTTCAACAATAATCTATAATGGGTCTTCTTTAAAATGAGACCAAACTTAACTCTGTGGTCACAAGCTTCACATTTTTATGATTTTTTTTGATGGACATTTTTGTCCACTGTGGACCTATGTGTAACTTTTTCTTATTGATGCACAAGGGTTAGAAAACTCAAAAAAATGATCTCATTAAATAAACTTTCATTCTTTATCTTTTCTTAAACCTCTCATAAAAATTCTCGTGTTGTGATTTTTTTTTTATTTTTCTCTCTCATTTCTCTTTTTTTCTCTCATCAAAGAGAGAACTTTTCATCTTTCTCTCAAACTTACCTTCTCTTAAACTTCTCATCAAAAAATTATCTCATCAAAAAAAAATTCTCTCCCCATAAACTTTATTTTTTATCTCTTAATTTGTTTTGATGAGAGGAAAAATAATTATGAGAAGTTTAGGTGATTAAAAAAAAAAAAAAAAAAAAATTTTTTGATGAATTTTTATTTTTTATGAGATTAAAGTTTGAGAAAGAAGAGGGTTTTTTTTAATGCGAAGAAAAAATTATGAGAATTATTTTTCTCATCAAAAAACTTTTATCTCTCAAACTTTTCTCATAAAAACGTTTCTCTCTCTCATAAAAAAAAAAAAAAAACAATTCTCTCAAAAAATGTAGGCAAGGGCCTATAAAAGGCCTACTTGCCTTGCCTACAAATATTAGAGTTTTTTTTTAAATCTTTAAAAAATCTAAAATTTTTTTTTCTGCTTATGAAAAAAACATTTAATTTTTATCTCTTAAACTTCTCCTACATTTTTTTCCTCACCAAAAAAACTAATTTTTAATCTATAAACTTCATAATTTTTTTCCTCATTAAAAAACTGAATTTTTTTCTTTTATCCAAAAACTTTTCTTCTCTCATTCAAAAAGCTTTTCTCTTTCTTCAAAACTGTTTTCTCAAAATGTGTTTTTGTCAAGAGAAATGCTAGCGCTCTATTAGCCTCAGCCACCAGGTGTCGCTGTAGCATCAAATCTAACGCTTACATTTACATAAGACAAAATCAGATTACACGTTTAATATGGCATTTGTTGTCATATGACAGAACTTTTTTGATCCAAAAAATTATGAGATTATTATGATAATTTTTTTAAGAGAGAAAAAAAAATGACAAAAATTGCTGAGAGAAAAGGGTTTTTTTTGATGAAAGGAAAACATTTTGATGAGAATTTTTTTATAATGAGGGAAAAAGTTTTTTGAAGAGAAAAAGTTGGATGAAAGACATTTTTAATGAATTTTTTTTTTTTTTGACGAGACATTTTTTGATTAAAAAAATGAGAGAAAAAGTCCCGAGGGAAAAAAAAAGTTGTTTGGGGGTTTTGTTTTTTTTAAGAGAAAAATCCTGAGAGCAAGAGAAAAAGTCTTAATATTCACACAGGAAGGACCTAAAACATAATTTTTTCCATCTTTAAACTGTTTCATTCATGTTCATGGTTCTGTGTGTTTATCTGAGAGTGTTTGTGTGTTTGTGTTACATTTCTCCACGTCCAGCAGAATCTGCAGCGTCTCTTCCTCCATGACGGACCCCAGCGGCAGCGGCACCTACACACACACACACTAGGGGTTGAACAACTGATTTTTTAAAGTCGATTTTTATGTGATGAAAGTCGAGTCGAAGTCGACTAGTCACTGATGACGTCATTAATGCACAAATAAGTCTGGAGCTGTGACAAACACCTTGTGCAAAGCTGGCATATATGACACAGCGCTGCCCACATGGCTATTGCTCCTATAACAGCTTATTTTTATCAGTTCTTTTGTCTTTGGGTCGTTATATTTCTGCTCGTTCTAAATCAGATACAGATAAGTAGCACAGTAAAGATTACACTCATATGAATGCATTAGAGAGCGATTGCGTGTGAATTAATTCTACCTGGGAGCGTCTCTCTCTACTAGTAGTGAAGCTGTGGGATTTAGTTATTAAGAAATACATGCTTGAACTTTTCAGTTTCTAAGCTATTTTATTGAGAAATCACAGAACAGTGTTGACAATACATTTCCACGCTGAATGATTCTGTGCGCGTGATGTACGCGCTACTGTCTGAAGCCTATGTGTGTGCGTTACACTAGTTACACTATGTGTGTGCGTTACACTATGTGCGTTACACTAGTTACACTATGTGTGCGTTACACTATGTGCGTTACACTAGTTACACTATGTGTGTGCGTTACACTATGTGCGTTACACTAGTTACACTATGTGTGTGCGTTACACTATGTGCGTTACACTAGTTACACTATGTGTGTGCGTTACACTATGTGCGTTACACTAGTTACACTATGTGTGCGTTACACTATGTGCGTTACACTAGTTACACTATGTGTGTGCGTTACACTATGTGCGTTACACTAGTTACACTATGTGTGTGCGTTACACTATGTGCGTTACACTAGTTACACTATGTGTGTGCGTTACACTATGTGCGTTACACTAGTTATACTATGTGTGTGCATTACACTATGTGCGTTACACTAGTTACACTATGTGTGTGCGTTACACTATGTGCGTTACACTAGTTACACTATGTGTGTGCGTTACACTATGCGTTACACTAGTTACACTATGTGTGTGCGTTACACTATGTGCGTTACACTAGTTACACTATGTGCGTTACACTAGTTACACTAGTTACACTATGCGTTACACTAGTTACACTATGTGTGTGCGTTACACTATGTGCGTTACACTAGTTACACTGTGTGTGCGTTACACTATGTGCGTTACACTATGTGTGTGCGTTACACTATGTGCGTTACACTAGTTACACTATGTGTGTGCGTTACACTAGTTACACTGTGTGTGCGTTACACTATGTGCGTTACACTACACAAATGTTACACACACACCCTGAGCTCTACACTGGCAGTGTTAGTGATGCTGAGGCTCACACACACACACACACACACACACACACACACACACAGGCAGTGTTAGTGATGCTGAGGCTCACGGTGGATCTCAGCTGCAGCTCCTGCTCTCTCAGCACGCGTCTGTACTCGGGGTCGTCTGTATAGAGCCGGGCTCGGACTCCTCTGCGGTGCGCCGAGCGCCACTTACTGATGAACAGACCGGCCGACCAGATGGACAGATGAGCGCCGCACTCCTCCGCTGGCTCCTGGAAACACCAGAGGATCAGAGGAATCATGTCTGACGCAGACTCTACCAATACACCATAAACAATAACTGCAGCAGTCAACATCTGAAGAGGATCACAAAAGGGTAACACTTTATTTTAAGGTGTCATAATACAGAGTAATTACCTAGTTAAGAACTTAGTAGTAGCTGTTGTACTTACATGAAACAAATGCACTTACCATGTAACTAAGTTATGGAACTACAGTCTGTAATTACAGTTTGTAATTATGTAGATGTAATAAGCAGCTACTGTTACACATGTTACAGACCGAGTCTGTTACACAGCTACTAGTACACTTAAGTACAATCTTGATACACTATTTTAAGTAGCTTATGTTTGTGTAATATTATGTAATTGTAATGTAATCAGAAAGGTATTACATGTATTTAAGCGTTGTACTGGTGGGTTAAATCAAGTATACACATGTGTGTACAGTATAGATACACATGAAGTACACTTAAGTACAATCTTGATACACTTTATTTTAAGTAGCTTATGTCTGTGTAATATGATGTAATTGTAATGTAATCAGAAAGGTATTACATGTATTTTAGCTGTGTACTGGTGGGTTAAATCAAACTAAGGTGCAGCTGGATACAGTATAGATACACATGAAGTACACTTAAGTACAATCTTGATATTTTAAGTAGCTTATGTTAGTTTAATATTATGTAATTAGAAAGGTATTACATGTATTTTAGCTGTGTACTGGTGGGTTAAATCAAGTATACACATGTGTACAGTATAGATACACATGAAGTAGTTCGGTTCGGAGAGAATTAAGGAGAGTAAACGTCAGGAAAGCCGCCGGACCTGATGGGATTACTGGCCGCGTTCTAAGATCATGCGCCGATCAGCTTGCTGGTTTGTTTACTTCCATCTTTAATGAGTCCCTTGCTACCTCTGTGATTCCCACCTCATTTAAGAAATCTGTCATCATCCCTGTACCTAAGAACAGTAAACCCTCTTGCCTGAATGACTATCGTCCAGTTGCCCTCACATCAACAGTCATGAAGGTTTTTGAGAGACTTTTAAAGAAACACATATGCTCCTCCATCCCTGCTACCTTGGACCCTCTTCAGTTTGCCTATCGCCCAAATAGGTCTACTGATGATGCCATCTCTCAGGTACTGCACTCCTCCCTCACACATATTGACAGTAAAAATGGCAACTATGTCAGACTGCTATTCATTGACTATAGCTCAGCTTTCAATACTATAGTCCCCTCCAAGCTAGCTGTCAAACTCTCAGACCTCGGCCTAAACACTACACTCTGTGACTGGATCCAAGACTTCCTCACCGGCAGACCACAAGTGGTGAAAATGGGCCAGTTCACCTCCAACTCCATCACCCTGAACGTAGGAGCCCCACAGGGCTGTGTCCTGAGTCCCCTGCTCTACTCTCTCTACACACACGACTGTGTGTCCTCTCACAGCTCCACATCTATTATCAAATTTGCTGATGATACTGTGGTTCTGGGCCTCATTTCCAACAATGATGAGACCGCATACTTGGGTGAGGTAGAGAGACTAACATCATGGTGCCAGGACAACTGTCTCTCTCTGAACGTGAGCAAAACTAAAGAGCTGATTGTAGACTTCAGGAAGAGACAGCAGCGGCCCTACACTCCTCTCATGATCAGCGGGACCCCTGTGGAGAGGGTGAGCAGCTTCAAGTACCTCGGTGTAAACATCTCCGAGGACCTGACTTGGACTGCACACATTCAAACACAGGTCAAGAAAGCCAGGCAAAGACTGTACCATCTGCGACAGCTGAGGAAATTCAGGGTCTCACCAGCAATCCTGAAAACTTTCTATTCAGAGGCCATAGAAAGTGTATTGACTCAGTGCATCTCAGTGTGGTACAGTAACGCCACAAATCAGGACTGCGAAGCTCTGCAGAGAGTCGTGCGCTTAGCTGAGCGCATCTCTGGGTCTGCCCTCCCCTCCCTGCAGGACATCTATCTGAAACGCTGCAGAAGCAGAGCTGTAAAAATAATCAAGGACTCAAATCACCCCGGTAACCGTCTTTTCATCTCACTGCCATCTGGCAAGCGCTTCAGGAGCATGATGGCAAAAACTGAGAGACTGAGGAGTAGGGATGGGTACCGAAACTCGGTATTTAATCGGTCTCGGGGCTAAATTATGAAAGACCGGAGTATCGATAAGCTCTGACGTTATCGGTTCTGCTGTCGGTACTGGAGAAATTATGAAAACACACATTTATTGTTGCTACATATACACATTATCTTGCAAATTCTATCTCACCAGAGTTGCCAGCTGTTTTATATGCAATAATATTCAAACATTTGTCTATGATGCATTTTTGCTATTCGTAATTCAGAAGCGAGATCGCGCTCACGTGGAGGAGCTTCAGCACGCGCAACATGAAAGCCCTGTTTAATTATGATGAGAGAACTAACTATTAAAACATATGCACTTTATGCCTGTGGCTGTTATATTAAGCTAAGTTTATTTATTTATTTTTGATTTTGGCTTCTAAGGATTATAGCCGCGTTTCTTCTAGCACAACTTCCATCCCTTTACAGCGGCGCGCATTCGTTCCTCCCGAACCAACACTTAACGTCTGAATCAGCTCAATCGGTGATTGTTGTAAAATGCCGTCTTTACTGTTGCTAAATTGCGGGACATGTTTGATAATAAAACGTTGAAAGTACAATCCGCACAAGAGACGCTGCTCCCCAGGCTGAAATGTGTGTGTGTGTGTGTTTCAGTTTCAGTTTCAAGTTTTATTTGTCACATACACGACTATACAGAGACTGTATAACCAGCAGTGAAATGAGAGTCGGGTCCGCTCCATGGACAGTGCAAATATTGAAAAAACAACAAAACAAGGGAAGTAAACATAAGATAAAATGAATGAAAAATAAGATATAAAGAATAAAATATAAAATATAAAAGAATGTGCATGACAGTAAGCTGTAGAATTAAATATTAATATAAGCATGACTGTACAGAGAGGAATGTGCAACAGGTTATACATGGTTGACATGAAGCAGCCAATCACAAAAAATAAAATAAATATAAAAATAAGATACGATTTACAAGATACAGAACGTGTTGTGTGCAAGTGTGCAAGTGTGCAAATGAGCAAATGACACTGTCAGTATGAGGTAGAGAGTAATGAGTGTGTGATTAGTGATTTGAAGTAAGTCAGATGATGTTTTTAAGAGGCTGACTTTGAGTTCAGGAGCCTGATGGCCGTGGGGAAGAAACTCCTCCTGAGTCTCTCTGTTTTTGCCATCAGGCTGCGGAAGCGCTTACCAGATGGCAGCAGAGTGAAAAGACAGTTACCAGGGTGATTAGAGTCTTTGATGATTTTGTCAGCTCTGCCTCTGCAGCGTTTGATGTAGATGTCCTGCAGAGAGGGGAGAGCCGACCCAGAGATACGCTCAGCTAAGCGCACAACTCTCTGCAGGGCTTTGCAGTCTTGACTGGAGCTGTTTCCATACCACACTGAGATGCACTGAGTCAAAACACTTTCTATGGTCCCTGCATAGAAAGTTTTCAGGATTGTTGGTGAGACCCTGAATTTTCTCAGCTGTCGCAGATGGTGTGTGTGTGTGTGTGTGTGTGTGCGTGCCTGCGCAGCGCGCTCCAAAACGGACAAGCAGATTACACTTTGAGCTTCGGGCGCGTCCAAACGATCAAATACACACAAAAATATGTCACAATGGCCAGCTACGAGAGTATTCACTTAAACAGTTTGTCTTAAGTGGACCAGAACTGTTCAGAGAAAATCCGATGTGTGTCAATATATTGTCTTAAAGTGACAGACTGGCGCTTCAATGTTAATCAAAGAAAAAAATGCAAAGAGAAAATCCCCCACAGCTCTTAATCTGAATAACGTTATAGCTTTAATAAGCATTAATCTATCAATGCATACAGTGAAAACTATGCAGTGCGCATTTACATTTGATTACTTTTAGATTTCTTTTGTAGGCTATTACTTGCCTGAACAGTAATGTTAGTAGACCTTCATGGAAAAATTAAAGCACTGTTTATTTCATTTAATTTGTATATTTGTTTTAGTCAGTTTGTTTTTACTTTGTTTCTTTGTTAATATTCTTACTGTATCTTATGTATATAAAACACTAAAAATGCCTGCACACTGGTGCATTTACAAATTGATGTTTTATATTAATTTAATTAAATATTTATTTTACATTTCAGAATATAAAGTAATGTTAATTCAGCTCCTAATTTGTTATAATATATATATATATATATACAGTATATATATATATACAGTATAACAAAAAGTACCGATAAGAATACCGTTAAAGTACCGGACCGATAAGCAGTATCGTTAAGAGTAGTAATACCGTTAAAACCTTAACGATACCCATCCCTACTGAGGAGGAGCTTCTACCCTCAGGCCATCAGGCTCCTGAACTCAGTCTCATAACATCTACAGGACTCAATTTAATAAACTGTAACACCCATCATTCTCCATCATCCGCATTGCTGCTATGTGTACATACCCGGTACAACCTGTTTGCACATTCCTCTTGCACATCCCTGGTTATATTAATATTTATTAAATCCACAGTAGACTGTATTGCACATTTTAGTTCATTGCACATTTTACTCCTTATTTTATTTTATTTTTTACTTATTTTTTTTTTAAATCTTATTCCTACCTATATTTATATATATTATCTTGTGTTATGTTTCATCTTTTATTTTATTTTTTGCACTGTCCATTGAGCGGACCCGTCCTGACCTACATTTCACTGCTGATTATACCCTGTATGATTGTGTATGTGACAAATAAACAAGAACCTTGAACCTTGAACCTTGAAGTACACTTAAGTACAATCTTGATACACTTTATTTTAAGTAGCTTATGTTTGTGTAATATTATGTAATTGTAATGTAATTAGAAAGGTATTACATGTATTTTAGCTGTGTACTGGTGGGTTAAATCAAACTAAGGTGCAGCTGGATACAGTATAGATACACATGAAGTACACTTAAGTACAATCTTGGTACACTATTTTAAGTAGCTTATGTTTGTGTAATATTATGTAATTAGAAAGGTATTACATGTATTTAAGCTGTGTACTGGTGAGTTAAATCAAACTAAGGTGTATAGTATAGATACACATGAAGTGCACTTAAGTACAATCTTGATACACTTTATTTTAAGTAGCTTATGTCTGTGTTCTTACATTTATAATTACGTTGTATAAAGTCTGCAACACATATGTAACAATCTTTTGGTTACGTAAGTAGCTGTGTAACAGACTCGCTCTCTCTCACACACACACACACACACACTCTCTCTCTCTCTCTCACACACACACACACACACATACACACACACACACACTCTCTCTCACACACACACAAACACACTCTCTCTCTCTCACACACACACACACACACACACACACACTCTCTCTCTCACACACACACACACACACACACACTCTCTCTCTCACACACACACACACACACACTCTCTCTCTCTCTCTCACACACACACACACACACATACACACACACACACACTCTCTCTCACACACACACAAACACACTCTCTCTCTCTCACACACACACACACACACACACACACACTCTCTCTCTCTCACACACACACACACACACACTCTCTCTCTCTCTCTCTCTCTCACACACACACACACACTCACACTCTCTCTCTCTCTCTCACACACACACACACACACACACACACACACACTCTCTCTCTCTCTCTCTCTCTCACACACACACACACACACACACACTCTCTCTCTCTCTCTCACACACACACACACACACACACACACACACACACTCTCTCTCTCTCACACACACACACACACACACACAGATTTAATTGATTTCCTTCATAAATTGCATTGACTGCTTTAAAATACGAGACAGCAGTGTTTCAGGAGACATGCTTATTCAATAACTGTTTTATTTCCTATTAGGGTTTATGTATGTGCTTTATTTTTTTAAGATTAACTGTTTTTCAATGCATTATTAGATTCCAGTGTTTCCCGTCATAACTATGCAAAGATTTGATTTCAAAAACAGTACAATATCTACTAAACTACTACTTGTTATGATTTTATGATCTGTATTTAACCTCAGAATGAGTCTGATTTTGTGGTTGCTGTGCTTTAAAATTAAAGTATTATAATCTTAATTAAAGTAACGAAGGATTGTGTAAGTCTGACAGTAATCAGTGTGCTACTGTAAGGTTAACGCTGTCTGCTTTACATGTTTACAATTCATTAACACCTGAAAACATTAGAAATGTAATCAGTTACTTTAATAAAGTAATTGAAATAGTTACACTACTTACATTTATGCATTTAGCAGACGCTAAAAGCGACTTACAGTGCATTCAGTATGTACTTATACATTTGTACTTGTTACATTTTTAACAGGGTAACTTGTAATCTGTAACCGATTACATTTCCAGAGTAACGATAAATACCTTCTGATCTTCATCTCGAGGTGAAACGTCCACAAACCTCACGTGACCCTTCTTCTGTCCTGATCTGCGTGCGAACACTCGCTCGTTTAATGTGTGATTGTATTGATAAACTCATCTTAATGTTGAGATATTGATGGACTTACGCTGCAGGCGTCTGAGGATCTACTGGAGTCGCCATTCACCTGAAAACACCACAAACACACAGTTATTATGAGTTATTCATTCATAAACTGATTAAACCATGGTTTTACTACAACTACAAAAACAGTTATTGTAGTTAAACCACAGTCACCATAAATTAACCATTGCTTTGCTACACTAACCATAGTTTAACCGTGGTAAAACTATGGTTATACAAATGGCAATCAATCAAAAACATGGTTAATACTACCTTTACATTAATAAAAACCATGGCTGATTTTTTGTGACTTATAAGGTAAAACATGGTTCACTCGCAGATGATCTTAAGCATGTTAAATATGTTTAAAGAGTCTAATTAAAAACAATTTTAATGTTAAAAATGTCAAACCCTCTTGGCGTTTTAGTGCCATGTAAAAATAATAATAATAATAATAAATAGAGTCATAGCTGAAAGCCATAATATTTTGAGAATAAAGTCAAATGTGTGGAAATATTAACAAAGTTTAATAATTTAATCTCACATAAGTAACACAGGTATATTTGTAGCAATATCCAACAATGTGTCAAAATTATCCATTTTTCTTTTATGCCAAAAATCATCAGGATATTAAATAAAAATCATGTTCCATGAAGATATTTAGTAAATTTCCTACATTAAAACTTAATTTTGATTAGTAATATGCATAGCTAAGAATTCATTTGAACAACTTTAAAGGTGATTTTCTCAATATTTAGATTTTTTTGCACCCTCAGATTCCAGATTTACAAATATTGTCCTATCATAACAAACCATACATCAATGGAAAGATTATTAATTTATCAAAACATATGACTAACGTTAGTTTTGTGCTCCAGGGTCACAATTAGTTAAAAATTAACGACTTATCTCGACAAACCACCGAGCAGATTAATTTTAATGTCGATCTTTAAGGTTTAGGTTTCACTTGAAGAGTAAATAACAATTGATTTTCATATTTCATATCTATCGCACTCTCATGTTTATGTTTTGTTTACTGATTCAGGCGATAACCTTCGACGCGTGAGTTAACTCTGATCACTAGTCTTTTTTTCTTGTCACATCTCAATATTAGTAATCTTGTTATTGACATTTACATCAAAACAACATTAGTTATTGTCATATTCATTGTTTTTTATAAGTCTAAAATCTCACCTCAGAAATCGTCCGTTATTCGCACTCCACTCACTGCGCATGCGCGACTGGAGATTAACGCGCGCTGATTAGATATTTAAAATAAATTAATATAGAATTTAAATAAAACCTATATATTTTATAAAGACTCGTCAAATTAAATCACACACAGTACAATTAAAATAAAATAAAAAAAGGCATCATGAACCTCGCATATTATATTTCGTTAATAAAACGGCTAGGTAAGAGTTAACCAATTAAACCTTTACTTTTAACTACGATTACCTGATGTTTTAACTTGAAATTAGTTTGAATTCAAAATATGCATCACAAACAAAACATAAACTACAAGCTATGTGTCATCAGAAAATGTTGAATAGTAAAAACACTATTATAGGAGCTTATTAAAAATTAACTGACTGGGGGGGGGGGGGGATTTTAAATAAAACTATTATTTTAGTGTCTTTGTGATACACTTTACATTTACTTACTATAGTCAGCTAAGTATGAATGATTGATAATTAAATATTACCTGCAAATAACCCTAGAGTAAATGTGTTAATATTACGCAGTACTTTAATAATTACACTGTAACAAGAAAATCAAGTCTTAATCTGTGAGATGATGTTTTGATAATTAATATTTAACTCCATTATCAGCTCAAATCACATATGTGTCCCTGGAGCATAAAACCAGTCATAAGGGTCAAATTTATGAAATTGAGGTTTATGCATCATCTGAAAGATTAATAAATAGCTTTCCATTGATGTATGGTTTGTTATGATAGGACAATATTTGGAATCTGAAGGTGCAAAAAAATCAAAATATTGAGAAAATCATCTTTAAAGTTGTTCAAATGAAGTTCTTAGCAATGCATATTACTAATCAAAAATTAAGTTTTAATGTAGGAAATTTACTGGAACATGATCTTAATATCCTAATGATTTTTGGCATAAAATAAAAATAGATAATTTTGACCCATGCAATGTATTGTTGGCTATTGCTACAAATATACCTGTGCTACTCATGACTGCTTTTGTGCTGCAGGGTCATATTTAATAATCAATGAAACACAGTAAATCAACGCAGTGCAGCAGTGAATTGGTCCAAATGATTTTATTAAAAAATGTCAGGATAAATGTAAACCAGTTAAAAACCAGCGTTTCAGTTCATCTGTAACACAAACTCGACTACATGTAAAACTGTGTTCTAGAGGAATATGACACCTCCGTTCTTCACACACAAAACGAGAGTCTCAAGAGGAGCATGCAGGGAAACGATGTCAGTTTGAGTCCTCCAGGTTGTCGCACAGGCGGTCCATGATGCTTTGCAGGCTGGGCTGGACGATGCCCAGCAGGGGTCTCTGGGAAGGGTCTCCGTTCCAGCAGGCCTCCATCAGCTGCCAGCACTCCTCGTCAAACGTGGACAACCGCTCCGGACGCGAGCCTGAAAGCAGCAAACGCACACAGAGATTACCCAGAGTTCTCAGCGTGGCGTCGACGCGATCCTGGCGCTCGTTACCTTTCTTGACGTTGGTCCACAGCTGGTCTTTACTGGAGCATCTCTCAAAGGCTTCTGGGAGTTTGACGGAGCCGGAGCAGAGATACCAGAAGAGGATCCCAAACGCGTACACGTCTACGGAGTTATCGTACTTTCCTGTAAAAATAACCAACACTAATGTACACAACTACATTTTCATAACATAAAAAGTAGTCAAATATTTAAAGATGGATCATTTCACTGTCTAGTATTAAAAACCGCACTATTTTTTTTAAATAAATTGCGTTAAATTAATATTTAAAATCATTTTTATTACCAGATATTAAAATTTTTACAATTTCAAAATATTTTAAACATTCATAATTTATCACCTGGTGTTAAAAATCGTATACTGTTGTATCTAAACAAATAAAAGCTAAAACACTTCAGCGGTTAGTGACCTGTGAAGAGTTCTGGGGCCATGTGGATGGGCGTCCCTACGATACTGCCGGACATCATGGCCTCGGGTTTACAGAAGCCCAGGTCAGTGATCTTCGCCCGGTTCTGTTTGTCCAACTGCACAGAACAACACACGCACACATTATAATGTGTTATGAAGCACTATGAAGTGTTATGATGCACTATGGAGTGTTATGATGCACTATGAAGTGTTATGAAGCACTATGAAGTGTTATGATGCACTATGAAGTGTTATGATGCACTATGGAGTGTTATGATGCACTATGGAGTGTTATGATGCACTATGTGTTATGATGCACTATGGAGTGTTATGATGCACTATGTGTTATGATGCACTATGGAGTGTTATGAAGCACTATGAAGTGTTATGAAGCACTATGTGTTATGATGCACTATGGAGTGTTATGAAGCACTATGTGTTATGATGCACTATGGAGTGTTATGATGCACTATGAAGTGTTATGAAGCACTATGTGTTATGATGCACTATGGAGTGTTATGATGCACTATGAAGTGTTATGAAGCACTATGTGTTATGATGCACTATGGAGTGTTATGAAGCACTATGTGTTATGATGCACTATGGAGTGTTATGAAGCACTATGTGTTATGATGCACTATGGAGTGTTATGATGCACTATGAAGTGTTATGAAGCACTATGAAGTGTTATGAAGCACTATGTGTTATGATGCACTATGGAGTGTTATGAAGCACTATGTGTTATGATGCACTATGGAGTGTTATGAAGCACTATGTGTTATGATGCACTATGGAGTGTTATGAAGCACTATGGAGTGTTATGAAGCACTATGTGTTATGATGCACTATGGAGTGTTATGAAGCACTATGTGTTATGATGCACTATGGAGTGTTATGAAGCACTATGAAGTGTTATGAAGCACTATGTGTTATGATGCACTATGGAGTGTTATGAAGCACTATGTGTTATGATGCACTATGGAGTGTTATGAAGCACTATGGAGTGTTATGAAGCACTATGTGTTATGATGCACTATGGAGTGTTATGAAGCACTATGTGTTATGATGCACTATGGAGTGTTATGAAGCACTATGAAGTGTTATGAAGCACTATGTGTTATGATGCACTATGGAGTGTTATGATGCACTATGGAGTGTTATGATGCACTATGGAGTGTTATGATGCACTATGAAGTGTTATGATGCACTATGAAGTGTTATGATGCACTATGAAGTGTTATGATGCACGATGGAGTGTTATGATGCACGATGGAGTGTTATGATGCACTATGGAGTGTTATGATGCACTATGAAGTGTTATGATGCGTTGCAAAGAGTTATGATGCATTATGAAGCACTATGATGTGTTACGAAGCGTTATGAAACACTATGATGCTTTACGTAGAGTTATGCTTTGTGAAACACTGTAATTTGTTATGAAGCACTATGAAGTGTTATGATGCATTATGAAGGGTTACGAAGGATATCAAAGTGTTATGAAGGGTTATGATGCGTTACAAAGAGTTATGATGCATTATGAAGAACTATGATGCATTAGGAAGTGTTATGATGCATTAAGAAGCGTTATGAAGCACTATGATGCTTTACGTAGAGTTATGCTTTGTGAAACACTATAATCTGTTATGATGCACTATGAAGTGTTATGAAGCATTATGAAGGGTTACGAAGGATGTCAGTGTTATGAAGGGTTATGATGCGTTGAAAAGAGTTATGATGCGTTATGAACCACTATGATGTGTTACAAAGCGTTATGAAACACTATGATGCTTTACGTAGAGTTATGCTTTGTGAAACACTATGAAGTTATGAAGCACTATGTGTTATGAAGCACTATGAAGTGTTATGATGCACTATGAAGTGTTATGATGCACTATGAAGTGTTATGATGCATTATGAAGTGTTATGATGCACTATGAAGTGTTATGATGCATTATGAAGGGTTATGAAGGATATCAAAGTGTTATGAAGGGTTATGATGCGTTACAAAGTGTTATGATGCATTATGAAGCACTATGACGCATTACGAAGAACTATGATGCGTTAGCAAGTGATATGATGCATTACGAGGTGTTATGAAACACTATGATGCTTTACGTAGAGTTATTCTTTGTGAAACACTATAATCTGTTATGAAGCACTATGAAGTGTTATGATGCATTATAAAGCACTATGATGCGTTACGAAGCACTATAATGCGTTACATAGTGTTATGATGCTTTATGTAGCACTAAGATGCGTTATGAAGCACTATGATGCTTTATGTAGTGTTATGATGCACTATGATGCTTTATGTAGTGTTATGAAGCACTATGATGCTTTATGTAGTGTTATGATGCACTATGATGCTTTATGTAGTGTTATGAAGCACTATGATGCTTTATGTAGATTTATGATGCACTATGATGCTTTATGTAGTGTTATGAAGCACTATGATGCTTTATGTAGATTTATGATGCACTATGATGCTTTATGTAGTGTTATGATGTGTTATGAAGCATTTTGAAGCACTGTGATGCGTTAAGAAGAACTATAAAGCACTATGATGCATTATGAAGTGTTATGATGCACTATGATGCATTATGAAGTGTTATGATGCACTATGATGCATTATGAAGTGTTATGATGCATTATGAAGCACAATGATGCGTTATGATGGGATCTCGTCACAGAGAATCCGATGGTGGATGCAGTTCCTCACCAGAACGTTCTTCAGCTTGATGTCACGGTGCAGGAGACCCTGACCGTGCAGGAACCGAATCCCCTCCACCACGTCCAGAGCGATCTGAAGACGCTCCTTCAGAGACAGACCGGCCTGAGAGAGACAGACACGTCAATCACAACCACAGACAGACAGACAGACAGCTGGTGTCGTGATGATACCTTCAGTCCCGTGTAGAGATCTCTGTGTAATCGCTCCATGATCAGCAGAACCGCGATACTGGAGCCGCCGCTGTACGAGTGATCGATAACCGACCCGTGGAGATTCACTAAACGATCGTGTTTAGGCAGAGACCTGATGGATACAGAGAAGTGAATGAATAAACAACAAAAAACAACAAATACTACTGTTATTTGTATCAAATAAACGGTGGCGTATAAACGGTGGCGTTACCGTGTGTAGTGGAACTCCAGCGCGAGGTCGTTCCAGTGCTTGTCGTCCGGAGGAACGACTGACTTTAGGGCACACGGGTGACGTCCACCCCAGCTGTCACACAGATACACCACACCGTACTGACCACGACCCAGCTCACGGCCCATCTTCGGCTTTCCTGAGGACACACACACAGAGACTCACAGTGAGATCACACACACACACACACAGACAGAGACTCACACTGAGATCTCTCACACACACACACACAGACACAGAAACTCTCACACACACACACACACACACACACACACACAGAGACTCACACTGAGATCTCTCCTCACACACACACTCACACACTCACACAGACACACTCACACAGACACACACACTCACAGAGACAGACACACACACACACAGACACACAGACACACAGACACACAGACACACACTCACACACACACACACACACACACAGACACACACTCAGACACACACTCACAGAGACACAGACACACACTCAGAGAGACACAGACACACACACTCACAGAGACACAGACACACACACACACACAGAGACACAGACTCACTCACACACACAGACACACACTCACACAGACACACACTCACACAGACACAGAGACACACTCACACAGACACAGACACAGACACAGACACACACACACACTCAGAGAGACAGACACAGACACACACACACAGAGACACACTCACACAGACACACACACACACACAGACACAGACACAGACTCAGAGAGACAGACAGACACACACACACAGAGACACACACACACAGACACACACACACAGACACACACAGACACACAGACACACACAGACACACACTCACACACACAGACACAGACTCAGAGAGACAGACACAGACACACACACACAGAGACACACTCACACAGACACACACACACACACACACACACAGACACACGGCTGTGATCGTGTGTGTGTCTCACCGTGCAGCAGAATGTCTCGCAGCGATCGGCTCTCCAGTGACAGGCGGGCGAGTCGAGGGGCGTGATCCTTCCTGACCCGCAACCACAGGTCTTCAGTTCTCTCCAGACGCCCCGTGTGACCCTCCTCCAGCTACACACACACACACACACACACACACACACACACACACACACACACACACACACTCATCAGTACAGGACTTTCATCACAGCAACAACACCAATGACTCTTAATAGAACAGACAAAACTAATATACAACTGAAAAATAGCATTTACAAAAATATAAAAATTCCAATAAAATATTAAATTAAAATTTAACTTTAACTGAATAGTAATATATTAAATATAACTTATATATTATAATAAAACACAAAAAAACCTACATAATATAATACATATAAATAATAAAATACCAAAAATACTAAATAAAAATATATGTAATATGAAATAATGTAATGTAAAATAATATTTAAAAATTTGAAATGTAATATTTAATATTAAGCATTATTGGAGATATTGTATATGAATTAAATATTGTATATAATAAAATAATGAAATAAGTAAAATATATAAATGTAACAAAATATAACAATAGTTGTATGCATTATATAATTATTCATACACAAATAATAAAATAAGATAAAAAAAAAAAAAAAAAAATCCATGAAACATTGGAGATATTAATTACTAACACACACACACACACGTACATATATAAATAAATATATATATATATATGTGTGTGTGTGTGTGTATATATAATGAAAATATATAATACGATATATAAAATATTAATATAAAATGTAAATGATAAAATAAGTTAAATATTAACATTTTAATATATATAACATACTTAATTTAAATAGTAAAGTAAATTAAAACTTTAATGAACTCTAAAGAGTAATTCAATAATAATAAAAATTACATCTAATAAAAATACTTATGTTTGTTAAAATTAAATATTTAAATAGTACTTAAAAATATATTAAGAAAACATAACAACATTACACTAAGTCAGGGGTTTTCAAATCCCTTTGACTAATTATTTAGTTAAAGTACCCCCTGATATTTTACATATTTCAATAATTTAATGGCACATTTGCATGTTTAACTTTAAAAACTTTTTTTGTCAGTTTTAAAGTTTCAGTAATATTTATATAGCTATTGTTATTACACTCAGAAAGTTATAATATATACTTTAATTTACAATGTATTACATTTTCTCCACAATTCTTTTTTAAATACAGGGTTTTCCAAAAAGAGAATTATTTTATACATTTAAGATTTTACATTTACATGACAATTGCATAAACCTGTAACAAAACCTTTCTAATTTATTTATTTTTGTAATTTTGTATTAATTCGCTAATGGTATATACACTTGAACTAACTCACGAACCCCCTGCAATTCCCTCACGAGCCACCAGGGGTTCACGAACCCCACTTTGGGAAACCCTGCACTAAGTAAATGAAAACAGTGGCGTGTGGTTTTGAAGTAGAGGTCTGCGCGGGACTGTTTTTGTAGTCCCGCTCCCGCGAGGTTATATCCCGCACCCACCCGATCCCGCTATATATTCACTCTTTGTTCACCCGCCGTCCGCTTTGAATTATTTTCTTCCCGACCCGACCGTTCCCGCTAAATTTAGATCTCGTTTCCAGAATCTCACATTTAAATTTCCGCTACTAAAACAAAGAGAGATAGGCTAACAAATAAAAGTCTTAAGTCTTAAATGTCTTAAGACACAAAATTCGTTTAACATTTTGCTGTCAATAAATTCAAGACTCTTGACGAGACGAATAAAATAACAAATAAAAGTGTAGCCTGCACAAAATTGTATTTGTTGTTTTATTCGTCGCGTCAAGAGTCTTGAATTTATTGACAGCAAAATGTTAAACGAATTTTATGTCTTAAGACATTTTGCTGCCAAAACAGTAGAAAAAAAAAAAAAGTAAAAAAAATTTTTTTTTATTTTTATTTGTCTTGTCAGGATACAATTCGTTTAACATTTTGCTGCCAAAACAGTAGAAAAAAAGAAAATAAAAATTTACAAAAAATTTATTTTTATTCGTCTTGTCAGGATAAAATTCGTTTAACATTTTGCTGCCAAAACAGTAGAAAAAAAGAAAATAAAAATGTAAAAAAAATTTATTTTTATTCGTCTTGTCAGGATAAAATTTGTTTAACATTTTGCTGCCAAAACAGTAGAAAAAAAGAAAATAAAAATTTACAAAAAATTTATTTTTATTCGTCTTGTCAGGACAAAATTTGTTTAACATTTTGCTGCCAAAACAGTAGAAAAAAAGAAAATAAAAATGTACAAAAATTGTATTATTTGTATTCGTCTTGTCAGGATACAATTAATTTAA
>CM041793.1:87494252-87516752 GCA_023376895.1 Aspiorhynchus laticeps | reverse complement strand
AAGCGGAGGATATGATCAGCTACAGCGATCACGTCACATTAAACAGCGCCAAAACAGCATTTATTGTTTGAATACTGCAACACAATGCACATAATTTGAAATCTGAGACTTTGTTTCATATTAAAAGTAACAAAGTACAAAGGTTATTGTGATTTATTAGATGGAAAGTGCGCTTCAATGTTCAGTCTATTAACTGAAAACAGGCTCGACTAATCAATTCTTGGGATTTAAAGGGATACTCCACCAAAAAAATTCATTTTAGTCATTAATCACTTACCCTCATGTCGTTCCAAACCCGTCAAAGCTTAGTTCGTCCTCGGAACACAATTTAAGATATTTTGGATGTAAACCGGGAGGTTTGTGTCTGTCCCATTGACTGCATAGTAATTAACACTGTCATGGTCCAGAAAAGTATGAAAGACATTGCCAAAATAGTCCATCTGCCATCAGTGGTTCAATTCTAACGTTATGAAGCGACGAGAATACTTTTTGTACGCAAAGAAAATAAAAATATCGACATTTATTCAAAATTCGTCTCCTCTCTGTCTCCGATGGACGTAGTGCCATTGTAGAGAGCATCCGATGGACGCAAAGTAACGCAAGGATACGTATCGTACATTTATTTACGCTTTGATTTGAATGGAAACCACGTATCCATGCGTTACTGATGACAGAGAACAGCGTATGCACTTTGCGTCCATCGGATGATCTTCAAAATGAAGAATAAATGTCGTTATTTTTATTTTCTTTGCGTACAAAAAGTATTCTCGCTGCTTCATAACAGTCAGATTGAACCACTGATGGCAGATGGACTATTTTGATGATGTTTTTTATACTTTTCTGGACCATGACAGTGTTAATTACTATGCAGTCAATGGGACAGACACAAGCCTCCTGGTTTTCATCCAAAATATCTTAAATTGTGTTCCGAGGACGAACGAAGCTTTTCCGGTATGTGGTAAGTGATTAATGACTAAATTTGCATTTTGGGGCGGAGTATCCCTTTAACCCTTGAGCAACCTTTTGGACATTTTTGTCCATTTTAGTTTTGTTTTGTTTTGATAATTTTGCCTGTGTTAATGCTAACTGCATAAATTTTGGCTCAGATATGTATTTTTATTGGAATTTTAATATTCCACCTTCATTTCCTTTAATAAATCTATTTTACACTAGGTACAAAAAAGTGAAACACTGCACCTTTTGGACAAAAATGTCTCCATTGAAACCCATTAAAACTGATATTTTTAATCACATCGCCGTTTAACGGTAAAATGATAAAATTTTTGTTAATAGGCTTTCATTCTGTTGGCAAGGCTTCAAAATTTGCAAACAAAATCTTACTGAAAGCTAATTTTTTGAGATATCAACCTCAAATTTGGATTTCTAGCAGGTTTAGAGTTCAACATGTTACATAAAAGATATATTTTATATAAAATATTGTTCATAAACTTAAACCTGTATCATTTTTTTTTAGTTTCACTTTTTTTACTTCAGCAATAATCTATCATGGGTCTTCTTTAAAATGAGACCAAACTTATCTGTGCTCCCAAGCTTCAAATCTTTATGACACGGACATTTTTGTCCACTATGGACCTATGTGTAACTTTTTTAAATTGATGCACAAGGGTTAAGAATCAATATCGTTTCATAAAAATGAGAATCGAGTAATATCGAGATATGGATATTTTAGTGCTCATCTCTATAACCTCTCTTCTGACCTGTGAACTGCAGGTTAGCGGCGTCCTCCAGCAGCTGCTCCTTCATGCTGCTCAGCGTCTCCACGATCATCTCCTTCATCTCCTCCTGCTTGCGGTTAGCGATGGCCATCAGGGAGCTAAAGAGCTCGCCCTCCTTCTCGCGAGTGTATTCCAGCCGCCGCGGCGTGATCTGAAGATCCCTCTGCATGTCGAACGCCTGCGCGACAAAACACAGTAGGGGTGGGCGATATGAGCTAAAATTCATATCACGGTATTTTCCACTGTCCAGACGATATCGATATTATATCGCGATATGAGAAAAAAAATTGGAATCACATTTTAGTAGACCTTAGTTAAATTAGAGGCAAAATATGTATTTTAACCTTATATAACTAGAAAAAAAAAACTTTCTCAAAAAATTGCCAGCACGCGGATGGCTGTCTCCATGACGAAAATGACGTAATGCGGACGGTGAGTGAATACGGAGGTAAGAGAAAGAGAAAATGCCATCTAAAGTTTTCTGAAGAGAGTTTGCTTCAGATACTCATTCATATTAACCCCCTGCCCCTAATTAATTATTTATATTTTTCTTCCTATATTTGGAGCATTGTGAACAGTGATCTGCTGCAGTATTTTCTCTCTGTGTCCGTGTTCTGCGTCTCTCTAGCCCCTTTCACTCTGCACGTTGGTCCCGGAAAATTGCCGGAGTGCTTCTGTTTGAACGCAAACACATCCCGGGATTAATTCCGGGATTGATGGGGACCTAGTAACATTGCCGGGTTCAGTCCCGGAACGAGCGCTGTGTGAACAAAAGCCGGATCAATGCCGTAAAGGGTGCGTCGTAGTGATGACGCACTTTATCGTTCGACTGTTTTACCGGGTGTTTTGAAGACGGATCAACGTTCACACGACGAAAAATGTGTAAACTGGAATGAAGCAGCGATCAGGGAGCTCCTCACTATCTGCGCTGAAGCTGAAATCGTTCAGTTTAGTGAAATGGTGCGCGGCGCATTATACACGTCACGTGTCTTTACGGGATTGTGTGTGAACGCATGCACAGATTCCGGAAAATCACTGGCAGTGTGAATGAACCAAAATCAGACTATCCCGGGATGATTCCCGGAACACATTACCGGTGTATTTTCCGGAATCTCTGTGTGAAAGGGGCTTGTGTTAACTTAGTAATATTACCACACATATTACAGTTTGGGAAATTATTGTAATCCAGTTTGTGTGCAGTTCTGAAAAGCCGATCGTGTGTTTGGAGCAAAAACTATCTGGTTCTGAATCTGATTTATGTCCGATCAAGCGGGGCATCTCTCTCTCTCTCTGATGACTGCGCAGGGGGGGGGGAATCTTTGTCTGTCCATCCAACGAAATCCATGAATATGTAACGGTATCCACGGTATAGCAAAATCCATATCATGGCACAGCATAATACCGGTAGTCACGTTCATACCGGTATAGCGCCCACCCCTAAAACACAGCTTCGTTCACGTCAAACCACGACCGAAAACACAGGATTGAACGAGAAAACATTCACGCATACAACACCGAAAACATCAAACTTCAACATAAAGAATCACGAACGAATATAATATCAAGAAACACAGTGTTCGTTAACAGTAGTCAATGCATTATTGAACATGAACGAAGAATAATACAGTTTTATAGCATTAATCAACATTTGTAGATTTTAGTTTATTAAAAATTAGCGCTATTAAACGATTAATCGCGATTAATCGCATCCAAAATAAAAGTTATTGTTTGCATAATATATATGTGTGTACTGTGTATATTTATTATTTATATATAAATGCACACACATGCATGTATATATGTAAGAAAAATATATACGTAATATATAAATATTACGTTTATATATTAAATATATTTATATATGATACAATTTATATGAATATAAATATATACATGTAAATATTTTCAAAATACATACTGTATGTGTATGTATTTATATATGCATAATAAATATACACAGTACATACACATATATATTATGCAAACAAAAACTTTTATTTTGGATGCGATTAATCGCGATTAATCGTTTGACAGCACTAAAATAAATATTTAATATATAAACAACATATTTTTCTTACATATATACATGCATGTGTGTGCATTTATATATAAATAATAAATATACACAGTACACACATATATATTATGTAAACAAAAACTTATTTTGGATGCGATTAATCGCGATTAATACAATTTGTTCATGTTAGTTGCATTAATATAAATATATGTGTATATTTATCATGTTAACGGATACAGATTTTGATTTTAAGAATGTATTAGAAAAGACCATGGAAATAAATTACTAATGATTTACACCTTTTTTGTTTTTCTAATAAAAACAATAAAATCGTAAAATTGAAAAATGAAATTAACATGATTAAATGCTGTGAAATATTGCTCATTATTAGTTAATGTTAACTAATATAGTTAACTAATGTTAACCAATGAAAGCTCATTGTAAAATATTACTAGAATGATGAAAATAACTTGTAGTTACTAGTATAACCATAACTAAAACTAGAAAATATTAGTTTTAGTTGAAATAAACTAACAAAAATAAAAAAATATTTAAAAAATACATTTTATTTCAGCTTATCTTATTTCAGTTTAGTTATTTATTTATACATTTTTTGAAAGATTTTTTTTTTTTTTGTTTAGTTTTTCATTAGAAAAACAATTACATTTTAATTTTTTTAAATGACTAGTAATTTAGTTATTATTTTTAGCACTATTTTATTTATTATATTATAATCTATTTATATATATATATATATATATATATATATATATATATATATATATTATTTATTTTTATTGTATTTTCTAATACATTTATTTTAAATCAAAAGCTGTATCTGTAATTGAAACAGAAAAACAATGACTTTTAACCCTTTGTTTTCTTCACATATCTTGTGATATATTATACATAAATTATAAGACATTAACTGATGTAATTTATGTGTAATTTATGCGTTTTAAAATCCAGCAACAGCTACATTAGTGGTCAAAACTTCGGAATAATTCAGATGTTTTTGAAGAATCATTAATACTGCATTTATTTGATCAAAAATACAGTAAAAATTGTGAAGTTTTTTTGTAAAACATTTATTTCTCATTTTATTTGGTTCCACAGTGTTTGCGGATTTCTATTTAATATTTGAGTAAGTTATTTGTTTAAGTTTGGGATCAGTATGATTTTTAATGTTTTTAAGGGAGACTCTTCTGCTCATCAAGGCTGTATTTATTCAATCAAAAATACAGAAAAAAACAGTAATATTGTGAAATCTTATTGCAATTTCTAATATTGGTTTCCTATGTGAATATGTGTTAAACTGTAATTTATTTCTGTGATCAAAGCTGTATTTTCAGCATCATTACTGCAGTCTTCAGTGTCACATGATCTTCAGAAATCATAATAATATGCTGATTTATGAAGAGTGTTATGCTGCTTCATATTGTTTATTGCATTTGTACAAAATAGAAATATTTTCTAACAATATACGTCTTTATTATGACTTTTTATTCATTTAACACATCCCTCCTGAATAAAAGTATTAATTTCTAAAAAAAAAAATTGTATATTATTACACAACTTTTATTTATTTTTTTAAATAAATGTTGTTCTTTTTAACTTTTTATTAATCAGAGAATCCTAAAAAAAAAAATCACAGGTCCCAAAAAAATATGAAGCAGCACAACGGTTCCAACATTAATTATAAATCAGTATATTATTATGATTTCTGAAGATCATGTGACACTGAAGACTGCAGTAATGATGCTGAAAATACAGCTTTGATCACAGAAATAAATTACAGTTTAACACATATTCACATAGAAAACTGTTATTTTAAATTGCAATAATATTTCACAAAATAAGTTTTTTTTCTGTATTTTTGATCAAATAGATACAGCCTTGATGAGCAGAAGAAACGTCTTTAAAAACATTTTAAACATCCTAAACTTTTGAGCAGCAGTGTATATATACGTTAAGTGAGAAATTAATCGTTAAAGATCTTTATTTGTTGTCCAAAGATGAATAAAAAGTCTTCGGTTTTGAGTGAATTATTAATTTGAGTTTCCGTCTCGTCTCTTTCATATTTGGTTTTCCTTATTCATGCTATATTGTTTTCTGTGAAAACTTACACCGCTGTCTGCATTAACAAATAGCGTGACCATGGCAACAGTAGATTTATTAATGGCAAAAACCTGGGTCGCCGTTTCAGGGATTATATGCAACATCCTTAAAGGGACAGTTCACCCAAAAATGTAAATGTGATGTTTATCTGCTTACCCCAAGATGTAGGTGACTTTGTTTCTTCAGTAGAAGGTTTTTAACTCAAACCGTTGCAGTCTGTCAGTCATATAATGGCAGTCAATGGGCTCCACGGCTTTGAGAGACAAAAAAACATACACAGACAAAACCAAATTAAACCCTGCGGCCTCTCAAATGGAGCATTGACACTTTATCTACAATCTCAATTAGGAGTGTCAATGCTCCATTTGAGAGATAGGTGGCAGTAATGCACTTATAAGTCTGTGATCCGCCGTAAAGCAAGACGACGCGCCGGCTGTTGTGAACGCGCTCAGGACAGTTGGACCGTGTGGTGGATCAGAGGTAAAAACAATATAAACACTGTTCAGTTTCTTACACAGACCGATCGTTTCGTGTCTTTAGTCCTCAATGTATCGTCACGAACCGCAGGGTTTAATTTGGTTTTGTCTGTGTATGTTTTTTTGTCTCTCAAAGCCGCGACTCCCATTGACTGCCATTATATGACTGACAGACTGCAACGGTTTGAGTTAAAAACCTTCTACTGAAGAAACAAAGTCACCTACATCTTGGGGTAAGCAGATAAACATCACATTTACATTTTTGGGTGAACTGTCCCTTTAAGTCACTCCCTCAGGTAAGGGGAAATCACGCCTTAAAGGGACAGTGCACCCAAAAATGACAATTCTGTCATCATTTACTCAGCCTCAAGTAGATCTGTATGAATGTGTTTGTTCTGAACACAAAGGAAGATATTCTGAAGAATGAGGGAAACAGAGCAGATTTGGGGCACCATTGACTACCATAGTATTTTTTTTCCTACTATGGAAGTCAATGGTGCCCCAAAACAGCCTGATTACAAACTTTCTTCAAAATATCTTCGTTTGTGTTCAGAACAAACACATTCATACAGGTTTGGATCTACTTGAGGCTGAGTAACTGATGACAGGATTTTCATTTTTGGGTGTACTGTCCCTTTAAGTCTCATCCTGAAGGTGCTTTATGAGTCTGTGGTCACCTGGTTGATGAAGAGGTCGAGGCAGCGGCAGTGGACGGCGTCGAGGAGCGTGGCGGCCTCCACCTGGCGGCTCTGCAGCAGCTGTCGAGTGAAGGGCCCCAGCACACGCTGCAGACGCTCCAGACTCTCTCCCAGAATGCTCTGCGTCTGAGCCGGAGCCCCGCAGGCGCAGTTCCCCGCCGCTGCGCCGATCAGCTCCAGAGACAGCAGATGCCTGTGGAGGGCCCCGGGGTCCGAGGGGTCCGAGGTGCCGCCGGGGGCCCGGACGAAGCAGACGGGGAACGGCAGCGTCTCACGCACCTTCTGCAGGTCGCTCAGCTGCTCGGCGCTCAGCGTGTCTTTACTGACGGCGTAGAGGATGATGGGAAGGATGCCGCGCTTGCAGTCCTCCAGAGCCTCCTCCAGCGGCTGCACGCCGCGGCACGGGAGCACCATGATCTTCACCTCCTGAACACAATCACACACAGCTCACTACAGTCATGCGAAACACTAATATATTTAGATGTGTTAATACCAGTGTTGGGCACGTTACTTTAAAAAAGTAATTAGTTACTAGTTACTTCTCACAAATAGTAACTGAGTTACATCATTATAAAAGTAACTAATTACCAGGGAAAGTAACTATTGCGTTACTTTTTCTTTTTTTAATGTTCAAATGTTAAATAACTTGGATGCTCCAATATTAAATATGTTAAATGAATGAAATGGACACTAAATAGAATAAATTATTATTATAAAACATTGTACATTAATCAACACTATTTATCTACTGACACTTAGCATCAGTTAGTCAAGCATTATAATATGATATTATGATAATTTATCATTATATGATGATATAACTTTAGTAATTAGAATAACCAAGTATGAATTCATATTTGTCATGTTGACTGAACTTAGGACTGGTGCTTAAGATATTGTCTGTCATGTGTTTCTATAAAAAAAAGGGGAAAAATTGATAAGATAAAACTACTACGAATTATACCACTAATAACAATATAAAACACACTAAGGATTAATGAGCTGCTGGGTTCATGAATATTAATCAGGTTGTCTGCGTTCGCTCGAATTGATTCGCTGAAATCAAAACAGGGATGATAATAGGTGAGCGCCGGCCAATGAGATTGTCGTTTGCGCATTAGCTCCGCCCACTACCGAAGAACCCGGCAGTTCTTAAAAGCTGAAGAATTCCAAAGAAACTCCGTTATTTTGACACGAAAACACAACAAAGAATATCGTTTACATGTAGCGCGTCAATACTGCATGTTATGAAAGACTCTCTCGCTCTGTGTGTGTGTGTGTGTGTGTGTGTGTGTGTGTATCTGTGTGTGTGTGTGTGTGTGTGTGTATCTGTGTGTGTATCTGTGTGTGTGTGTGTGTATCTGTGTGTGTGTGTGTGTGTGTGTATCTGTGTGTGTATCTGTGTGTGTGTGTGTGTATCTGTGTGTGTGTGTGTGTGTGTATCTGTGTGTGTGTGTGTGTGTGTGTGTGTGTGTGTGTGTATCTGTGTGTGTGTGTGTATCTGTGTGTGTGTATCTGTGTGTGTGTATCTGTGTGTGTGTGTGTGTGTATGTGTGTATCTGTGTGTGTGTGTGTATCTGTGTGTGTGTGTGTATCTGTGTGTGTGTGTGTGTATCTGTGTGTGTGTGTGTATCTGTGTGTGTGTGTGTATCTGTGTGTGTGTGTGTGTGTGTGTGTGTGTGTGTATCTGTGTGTGTGTGTGTATCTGTGTGTGTGTGTGTGTGTGTGTGTGTGTGTGTGTGTATCTGTGTGTGTGTGTGTGTGTATCTGTGTGTGTGTGTGTGTGTGTGTGTGTATCTGTGTGTGTGTGTGTGTATCTGTGTGTGTGTGTGTGTGTATATCTGTGTCTGTATGTGTGTGTGTGTGTGTGTGTGTATCTGTGTGTGTGTGTATCTGTGTGTGTGTATCTGTGTGTGTGTGTGTATCTGTGTGTGTGTGTGTGTGTGTGTGTGTATCTGTGTGTGTGTGTGTGTGTGTGTATCTGTGTGTGTGTGTGTATCTGTGTGTGTGTGTGTGTATCTGTGTGTGTGTGTGTATCTGTGTCTGTATGTGTGTGTGTGTGTGTGTGTGTGTGTGATCTGTGTGTGTGTGTGTGTGTGTGTGTGTGTGTATCTGTGTGTGTGTGTGTGTGTGTGTGTGTGTGTGTGTGTATCTGTGTGTGTGTGTGTGTGTGTGTGTGTGTGTGTGTGTGTGTGTGAGCTTCACACTAGAGTTTACGGTTCGTCAAATACAGCTACACTGTGCATCCAGTCAGATGAACTGAAAAATAGAATTCGAATAATATTATAATAAATTATAGTAACGCCGCATTTTATTGTCAGTAACAGTAACGGCGTTGTAACGGGGGAAACAGTAATTAGTTTCATCACTCGTTACTGAAAACAATAACGCCGTTATTCTCATCACTGGTTAATACTGGATAAACATTGGGATAAATCATGCACTATTGACTGAAATGCAAGTAAAATGTACTAAAATGAATTAATATACAGTGGTGGCCAAAATGATTAAAACACTATTTTTTTCAGCAGCTAAAAAATTAATGTTTTGGAAATGTTTTCTACAGACATTACAGCAAAATATAGAAATAACTTACTTAAAACCATTTTTAGCTGCTGAAATACTAGTATTATAATCATTTTGGTCACTGCTGTATATATGAATGTATCCTTTCAATTATGACAGATACTATCTTTTAATTAAAATTTGTAAATATAATTTTTATTTTATTATAGATTATAAAATTACTATAAATATATATAAGTATATTCATATAAAACATTTAAATAATTAGTCAGTTAAATATTTAATTCAAATTGAATTTTTTTTCAAATTAATGGTCAATTAAATTTTAACATTTGATCAGTTAAATTTGATAAATTTTCTCATAAATTAAAATGCAACGTTTTCCAACTTAAATTGACTAAAATGAATGAAAAATTACAAAATATTGAAAAAATAAAATATTAATTATGACAAAAATCACTGATTAAACATTGAATTACAATATTACACTCATACTAAAATGAAAGTAAAATATACTAATTAATGGATATTAATATATAATTTCAATTATGACAAAACGAAGCTAAATTAAATACCGAATTGCAATAATTAAAACGTTATTTCAGGAGATCATATTTTCACATTAAAAACATTTTTTACATGTTTTTGTTTTGATAAGTGAAGTAATATAAATAAAAACATATAAAACTATAATATGTTTGAATAGTCAGTGAATTAAATAGTCAATTTTTCAATTTAATTGTCAATTAAGTTTAAATATTTGGTCAATTAAATAGTCAACTAACTTTTAATACTTGATTAATTACATTTGATCAACATTTTTGTAAATTAAAACATAATTTGTCAACTAAAATTAGCATAAAATTGCCTAAACATAATAAATATAACATGGCAAAAGATATTTTCACGTTGTTTTTGTTTTGATACGTTTTAAAAACTATATAAAATATATTAACATACATATTTTAATATATATATTTTAGTATTTTTTAATATGTTTGAATGTTTGGTTAATTAAAAGCTCAATATTCTCTGCAATTAAAAAAAAATTACTGTATGTTGATGAATTAATGGCATGGCAAAATATTGATAAAAGAAGAAAATATCCTTTCAATTATGACAAAATAAATTACAACATAATTTTGCATTAAAACAGTGTTTTTAATTAGTTTTAAACCAGTTAATATCCACAATATTTCCAGGCTACTGGATCAAATATTTTTAACAATAATTTAGAGATTTATTAACATGCTGTTGCATATTATACAAACAATATATTAATTACAGACATGTCTGAGTTATTTATAGAGCCTGTGTGAAATCACGCTCGTGTAGGTGAGATAAAGCAGTGTGTTACTCTGGGAAATATTAGACACGGCGGGTCAAAGTTCGACTGTATGATTAATCCGCAGCGTCAGAGCGAGAATAAAGAGCGCTAGCACACGAGCACAATAGAGTCAGTCAGCGCCGTCTCTAACACAAGAGCCACAGAGCGCTCGAGTCTCTCTCTGGAACAAACACGGCCGGAGGAGCCCAACAAACATCTGATTCAGACACATCAAACATGTGTGCCTTAGCAGGAATTTCACTGCCCGCCGTCAGCGTACGCTCAGGGACCCGCGCTAATTAACGTCTCTGTGCTAACGTGAGCGAGCGCGGACTGAAAACAGCCAGAGTTCATTTGAGAGCAGATGTGATTCTAGCAGATGTGTGTGACGGCAAACACAGCGACGCACTTTAAACCGCAGGAGAGAGTCATGCAGAAAAACCTGACTGAGACAAACACGCTGTGAGAGGCTGATCTGACCGGAGTCTGATTCAAGACACATCTGAAACCTGATCAGAGTCTGGTCTGAAACTGATCACAGTGTGATTGCAGACTGATCTGAGTGTTTTAGATTAACTGGAGTCTGATTTGCAACTGACCCAACACTGAGTCTGATTTGAAGCTGATCTGATTTTGATTGAAGAGATCCGAGTCTGATTTGAGGCTGATCTCACTTTGATTGAAGAGATCCGAGTCTGATTTGAGGCTGATCTGATTTTGATTGTGAGATGTGTGTGACGGCAAACACCAGCGAGCGAACACAGCGACGCACTTTAAACCGCAGGAGAGAGTCATGCAGAAAAACCTGACTGAGACAAACACGCTGTGAGAGGCTGATCTGACCGGAGTCTGATTCAAGACACATCTGAAACCTGATCAGAGTCTGATCTGAAACTGATCACAGTGTGATTGCAGACTGATCTGAGTGTTTTAGATTAACTGGAGTCTGATTTGCAACTGACCCAACATTGAGTCTGATTTGAAGCTGATCTGATCTGATTTTGATTGAAGAGATCCGAGTCTGATTTGAGGCTGATCTCACTTTGACCGAAGAGATCAGAGTCTGATTTGAGGCTGATCTCACTTTGACTGAAGGGATCAGAGTCTGATTTGAGGCTGATCTGATTTTGATTGAAGAGATCCGAGTCTGATTTGAGTCTGATCTGATTTTGATTGAAGAGATCCGAGTCTGATTTGAGGCTGATCTCACTTTGACTGAAGAGATCAGAGTCTGATTTGAGGCTGATCTCACTTTGACTGAAGGGATCAGAGTCTGATTTGAGGCTGATCTGATTTTGATTGAAGAGATCCGAGTCTGATCTGATTTTGATTGTGAGATGTGTGTGACGGCAAACACCAGCGAGCGAACACAGCGACGCACTTTAAACCGCAGGAGAGAGTCATGCAGAAAAACCTGACTGAGACAAACACGCTGTGAGAGGCTGATCTGACCGGAGTCTGATTCAAGACACATCTGAAACCTGATCAGAGTCTGATCTGAAACTGATCACAGTGTGATTGCAGACTGATCTGAGTGTTTTAGATTAACTGGAGTCTGATTTGCAACTGACCCAACACTGAGTCTGATTTGAGGCTGATCTCACTTTGACTGAAGAGATCAGAGTCTGATTTGAGGCTGATCTCACTTTGACTGAAGAGATCCGAGTCTGATTTGAGGCTGATCTGATTTTGATTGAAGAGATCCGAGTCTGATTTGAGGCTGATCTCACTTTGACTGAAGGGATCCGAGTCTGATTTGAGGCTGATCTGATTTTGATTGAAGAGATCCGAGTCTGATTTGAGGCTGATCTCACTTTGACTAAAGAGATCCGAGTCTGATTTGAGGCCGATCTGATTTTGACTGAAGAGATCCGAGGCTGATTTGAGGCTGATCTGACTGGAGTCTGACCTCCATCGGAGTCTGATTCAAGACTGATCTGAAACCAGTCTGGAACAGAGTCTGATCTGCAACTGGCCCAACACTGAGTCTGATTTGAGGCTGATCTGACTTTGAAGAGATTGGAGTCTGATCTGGAACCAATCCAAGACCTTACTGCATCTGATGCGAAACTGCTTTGACTCTGATTTGAGTCCCATTTTGGGTTGAGTCTGATTCAAGCAGATCTGAAACCAATTTGAGTCTGATCTCACACTGTTCCGAGTCTGATTTGACTGATCTGAAATTGATCAGAGTGTGATACCAGACTAATCTGAGTGTTTAGAGTCTGATTTGGAACTGATCTTAGATTGAGTGTAATCTGAGACTTTGATTTGACGAAGTGTGACCTGCATTAGAGTCTGATTCAAGACAGTCTAAAAACGAGTCTGATCTGAGTTGAATCTATGATTTGACATTGATCTGAAACTGATCAGCGTATAATACCAGACTGATCTGAGAGTTTTAGACTAAATGGAGTCTGATTTGTAACGGATGTAAAATTCTCTGATTTGCAACCAATCCAAGACCTTAATGAGTCTGATGAGAAACTGATTTGACTCAAGTCTGATTCAAGACAAATTCAAACCAAATTTGATCTGAACTGATACCAAACTGATCAACAGAGTCTGATTTAAGACCGATAGCAAAACTGATTTGGGTTCCACCTGAGCTTGAGTCTGATTCAAGACAGACCTGAAATTAATCATCAGAGTCTGATCTCAAACTGATCAGATTTTGATAACAGACTGATCCAAGTGTTTTCAGACTGAATGGAAACTGATTTGCAACTGATCTAAAGGCCATATGTATAAAGCCGCTCAGAGTAAAATTTTAGTCCTAAGTGTGTCAAAATTCTAAGAATGACGTAATTTTACTCTTATTCCTAGACTTAAGAAGAAGAGTGATTCATAAAGGTTCCTAAGTGTTAAGACTAGGTCTCAGCTCCTAAATTATTTAAGAGAGCTGAAGAGGTATCCTAACCTAGTTAGGAGTAACAAGATGGCAGCAAAGTGGAGGAGACAAACACTTTCCAGCGAAAATATGACATATTGGACTTATATGATAATGTGGAGTTGATAAAACGATACAAACTTGATTGTCAAGATCAAAAAGTTTTTTGTAACTGACAAAGTAAGAAATTCAATAACCTCTTCCACTCAACACTTCAATGCTCTAACTGCAGAAATGAAAGCAGTAATTACATTTTTGGCTGGAAAATTGGAAAAATGGAAAATGAAAAATGGTCTTACATATTGTGGCACTAACCCCACCAAACACAATAGTGGTCAAAAGTGGATTTAAAAAAAAAAAAAAAATTATGACCCCACATTTCACTTAAACCATTAAAATACAAAGAACAAAAAACACTGACCAGTGTTGCCAACTGCTTTCAATTTAAAGTAGCTAAAACTGGTCACTTAGTGTTGCTAGATGACCTCATAAAGGTGAGTTCACTAATCTATATTTATATTTATTTAGCTCAGTGAACTCGCCTTTATGACGTCATGGGAGAGTCTCGGAATGTAGATAAGGTTTGTCCAAGAAATTGATTTTGTTGCTAGGCTTTTGAAAAAAGTCTCTAAAGGGAGGAAGAAGTCACTAAATCTAGTGACAAAATTACTAGATTGGCAACATTGGCACATTTACTACAACATAAGTTATTAATATTTCATTGGTCCTCTTGTTTTTGCATGCGTTCATAATTTCTTTGCATGACAGCATGGCCAAAAAATATATGACCGCACAATTTGGCATGTTTCATTGCATTATTATCACAAATAAAACAACTGACTCTAAGCAACTATGCAATATGCTTACAAAATCTTGCACATTTTTTTAATTAAGGGTGACGATGTCAAATTTCCTAGGCTGGACATCACTTTTAGCCACTACTATATGGCAGTTTATTGACTTTCCAACTAACCACCAAACCATATTGCAAAAACAAGCCACTTTTATGAGGATTGAGGGCCTTCCTAGAGTTTTTGGAGCCATTGATGGAACTCATGTTTACATCATTGCTCCAACTGTAAACGAGGAGACATACCAATAGAAAACAAAGCATCAGTAATAATTTGTGATAATTTTGCACAATGCAAAGCATTTAAAAAAATACATTTAAATATTAAAATATTATTAATTAAATGATTTTGTTATAGTTACATTGGTGTTGTGCTGCTGTGACTTCACATGAGCAGGCTCACTATTGGCTGATTCAGAGGTCAAGGGCCGTTTTGTGTTGACATCATTGTAGTCCTTAGTTCACAACACTTAAGTGTCACCTCAGTCAACACTTAAGAATCAGTCTTAGACTTTACTGAATGTTGCTTTTAGCTTCTTTATAAACGTCGCCTACTCTTAGAAAAGTCCTAGTTTTTACTAAGAATTTTTTGACACTTAAGTCAAAGCTTAAGACTATACTTAAGAGCATTTCTGGGAAGTTTTATACATACGGGCCCTGATCTGAGACTGATCCCATTCTGATTTGCAACCAGTCCAAAACCTTAATGTGTCTGATGCGAAACTGATTTGAGTGCCATCCAAGGCCGAGTCTGATTCAAAATAGATCCAAAACCAATCGGATCCACAGTTGGATCAGAATCAGATAAGATTTGACATTGATCTGAACCTGATTTAATAACAGACTGATCTGATTTTAGTCTAAGTGGAGTCTGATTAGCAACTGATCCAAAACACTGTCTGATTTGTAACCGATCCACTACTTTAATGAGTCTGATGCAAAACTGATTTGACTCCCATCTGAGGTTGAATCTGATTCAAGACCGATCTGAAACTAATCTAGGGTTGATCAGAGTCTGATTTGGAACTGATCCTAAATGGAGTCTGATTTGTGACCGATACAAGACGCTATTGAATCTGAAGGTATTTCACTCTAAAATGGAGTCCCATCTAAGTTTGAGTCTGATTCAAGACCAATCTGAATCTAATCTAGGTTTGATCAGAGTCTGATCTCAAACTTATTAGCGTTTGATAGCAAACTGTTCAGAGTGTTTATAGAGTAATCTGAGTCTGATTAGCAACTGATCCAAAACAGAGTCTGATTTGGGACCGATCCAATACTTTAATGAGTCTGATCCAAGACTTTAATGAGTCTGATGCAAAACTGATTTGACTCTGATTTGAGTCCCATCTAAGGTTGAGTCTGATTCAAGACCAATCTGAAACTAATCTAGGTTTGATCAGAGTCTGATCTCAAACTTATTAGCATTTGATAGCAAACTGATCAGAGTGTTTATAGAGTAATCTGAGTCTGATTTGGAACTGAACCAAAACGGAGTCTGATGTGTGACCAATCCAAGACTTGAAGGTATTTGACTCTGATTTGAGTCCCATCTGAGGTTGAGTCTGATTTAAGATAGATCTGAAACCAGTCGGATCAGAGTCTGATCTCACACTGATCTAAGTCTGATTTGATACTAATCAAACTGATTGGTTTAGACAAACTGAAGCCTGATTTGCAGCTGATCCAACACTGAGTTTGATTTGAATCTGAATGAGTCTGATTTGCAACCGATCTAAGACCTAACGAGTCTGATGCAAAGCCGATTTGACTCGGATTTGATTTTGACAGCAGACTGAGAGTGATTTACTGTTCAGAATCTGATCCAACCTGATAAACTGATCCACGACTGAGTCTGATTTTTGACTGATCCAATACTGATTCGAAGATCTTGGTTTGACTTATTTGTAGTCTCATCCTGATTTAAAATAGATCTGAGATCTAAATCTGATTTGCATCCGATCCAAAACGGAGTCTGATTTCCAATCTTTCCAAGACTTTAATGAGTCTGACGCAAAACCGATTTGACTCTGATTTGAGTCCCATTTGAGGTTGAATCTGATTAAAGATAGATCTGAATCTAAACAAGGTTTGATCCGAGTTTGATAGCGAGTATTTGTAGAGTAATCTGAGCTTGATTTGGAACCAAACCACAATGGAGTATGATTTGTGATGATCCAAGACCTTAATGAGTCTGATGCAAATTAACTCTGATTCGAGTCTCATCTGAGGTCGAGTCTGATGCAAGATAGATCTGAAACCAACGTCTGATCTCAAACTGATCCAAATCTGATTTGACACTAATCTGAAACTGACTGGTTTAATATCAAACTGAGTGTTTAGACAAACTGAAGCCTGATTTACAGCTGATCCAAAACAGAGTCTGATTTGAATCTTGACCAAAGAGACCTGAGTCTGATTTGCAACTGATCGAAGACCTAACAAGTCTGATGCAAAGCTGATTTGACTCTGATTTGATTTTAATAGCAGATGGAGAGTGATTTACTGTTCAGAATCTGATCCAATGTGATAAACTGATCCATGACTGAGTCTGATTTTTGACTGATCCAATACTGATTCAAGATCTTGGTTTGACTTATCTGTAGTCTCATCCTGATTTAAAATAGACCCAACCTGAGTCTGATATGACACCGATTTGAATCTGATTGTTTAACAGTGTTTGTTTAGACTAATCAGAAACCGAGTCTGATGTAAGAGATCTGAACCGGTCCAAACACCAAGCCCACTTCAAACTCTTCTCAGTCATGAACACAAACAAACTAATGAAAGAAAGGAATCCAGCCATGGCCAAATCCCGGGACACAGTTTTCCCATCGCCATGGAGACACACACATCACCATAGCAGCTCTTTTTTTCACTGGTGGTCATGTGAAGTGCACCAGACCCACAGATCAGGGTTATATAAACACCAGGGCCCTCGTTCATCAACAGTGTGCGTAATGAGCGCATAGGAAGATTCACGCAAAGTGTGGGATCTACCAACTTGTACTTATACGTAGGAATGTGTGTAAATATAAGCACGACTCTGAGCTAGGGCTGGGCGATAGGAGCAAAAATTCATATCTCGGTACTTTTGGGCTGGTATATATATCGACATTTATACGCGTTTGTATTTGGATTAAACATATAAACAAATAAGTGAACGTAACCATAGGCATATATTATGTTAAAAAAGGATTAAAATCACATTGTAACTGAAAATAATGCTTTTAAAGCAAAAGTTAAATTAACTAAACTAACAATTAAAATAATAAAAAATCAGCGTAATTGAGTAAAAAGGCTATTTTGATTACCCCATTACACTTTACAGTTAGTGCTATCATACACATACACTTACTTGTAGGTTTAAAATTCCACATTTATTGTTTATTAACTACAAATATTTCAGCAAAATGTATATTTTAGTCAGAGTTATTGCACTCCATCTGTTTGGCGCTCGTTCACTGAAGTCTGTGAAGTTTAGCAGAGGATCTCAAAGCAAAAGCTGATGCACTTCTGACAGCAAAATGGAAATATTTCCATGCTTTCTAACATTTACAGATGGAGAATATACCTGTGAGATGTAAGTTAAACAGCAGATCTCAAACACATTAAACAGCGGCACACGCAGCCTTTCTGTCAGAGCTGCTTTAAACTCAAACTATACTATATCTAGAGTTTTTAAAGCCCTTCATATAAAGCTTGTCACATGTTTAGTGTATGTATTATACAGTTATGTATAATACATAACTGTATTATGCACTTTCTCCGTCTGTGTCCTCCGCTATATTTTACTACTGTAACGATATAAACGGTATTGCCTCATATCGTATTGCTTATAAAGGATATATCAATATATCGTACAAACTCGATATAGCGCCCAGCCCTACTCTTACGCAGAGAATCTAGTGCCGCCGCATATGTCCTTTAATTGCAAATACTCAATTAATGATTTCATATTTCAAGCTAAGCATTTGCACAATTAGTGCATGATAAATACAGATTTTTTTGTACTTGCACACATTCTAAATTTCATTCGTAGGACAAAATACAGAACCTTTTCTACACACTCTTGATAAATGAGGGCCCTGGAAATAAGAGACGAGAAGCTGTTTGAAAGCTGATTGATTCACAGAATCAAATCACATTTGGTGTGTTTTGGGAAAAACGATAACTGTAGCTAGGGCTGATTTTATCAATTAATTCAAATTTAATGTTTTGCCACGATTTTATTTTTTAGAAATAGAGGAATCGCTATTTTGAATAGAAATATTACCAAGTGTTAGAATTAGACACTTTGACAATATGCCAATGATAACAGTAAAGAGAAAAGAACGATGTAACCGCATGTGATTAACCGCTCATATCGCTAGCCGCCGTTCACACAGAATGCGCTTTTGTTGATAAAGATGCGTCGCGGGAAGAATAGGAAAAAATGCAAGAAGATGGGAGTGAACTTCTTTTAAAGTCCCCCTGTAGTGAAAATCAAGTTTTTTTTGTTGCTTATTTGTCTATGTGGTGTTTTTAATATGCTTTTAGACAAACCATGTGCCAATCTATTTATTAATCAACACCATTGCTGAGTAGAGGTCGACCGATTCATCGGTTTTGCCGATTAATCGGCACCGATAGTTGATTGCCGCATCTATCGGTTATCGGCAAAAACCAAGCCGATAATTTCTTTAACTAGTGGGTTAATAAAGAACAAGTTACTGGAATCATGTTGTAGTTACATTTTCAAGTTGACTAGTTAAAAATCGTTAAAATAATTGAGAAATCGAGAACCTGTAGCAGCGGGTGATGGAGCGTGATCTCCAGCTCGGCCAATCGCTGCGCGGGATCCTCGCACTCCTGGATCTCCAGGTCCTCGAGCGGAACCGTGTCCCAGCGTCCGCAGTGCGCCGCCAGCTGATGCACCAGCTCATACTGCCCCGGCAGCGCCAGGCTCAAGCGTGTCTGACGGCCGTGTGTGAAGCACAGCTTCCTCCTCCTGCAAGCCCCGCCCTCCGGCCCACAGGCCCCGCCCACCTCCACGCCCAGGGGGAGGAGCCTCTCTCCCAGCAGGCAGTTGAGCAGCTGGTATCGGGCCGAACAGTCCTGGCCCAGGATGAGGATGTAGGGGGCGCTACCGACCACATTCTGCAGATAGTCCTCCTCGTGACGCGGGAGCGAGATGCAGCTGAGCTGATCTGAGACATACGTTTAACATACAACAAATTATCATTGACCACACCAGAAATACAAGATACAAACATAAACCATACAACAAAAACGTTAAAACCACCAACACCGATTGTACAGTTACCTGCATCTGATACAGCATTCATTAGTCTCATATTCACAATAAACATCTGCTAAGGAAAGCGTTAATTTTATCATAGCGTTAATATAATTTAATCTACTAAATGTGATTTTGCTGCTCGGTACATTTGTTCGCTTGTCAAGCTGTTGTTGAAACTAAAAATAACTTCTGCTTATAGCGTTTATTTTTCAAAGTTAAAGTTTTTACCGCTGACTCGCTCATAAAAATAGTCTCGTCGCCATCTAATGGCGGAACGACGTAACTAAAAATCACCATCCCGAACACGCACCGTTTCTCCTAATGTTTGAATGTAAAATGCTCGTAAAGTGACTCGCAGATAAGTTTTGGAGATATTGTTTATGTATTTATGTCCTCATTCACACAGAGTACATGCAGGATTCATATTTGAATCGACTTTTGGAGCTTAATATTTACAGATATTAGTCCATATCGCCATTTGATTTAAGTGTAATGACCTACTTTTGATTAATTCATCCAAACTTTGACAAACTCCGTGACATTAAACTGTAAATTCAGTTTTTATGACTGGATTCCACGATTTCTGCATCACGGACATCATAGAGCCGTACTTCAGTGGCTCTGGGTTACTGGTGTTTAGTGATGATGAGACGGATCAGCCGGATCAGTATAGAGATATATATAGATATGTATAGATACTCTCTGCACAGATTCAGTCAAAGCTGATTGAGCGGCGCTTCAGAGTACAAATAAACAATGACCCAAAACATACAGCAAAAGCAACCCAGGAGTTTGTGAAGGTTAAACAGTGGAGTATTCTGCAATGTCTGAGTCAATCTCCTGATCTCGACCCGATCGAGCAGCATTTGACAAAACTAAAGACAGAAAGAGCCACAAACAAGTCAGCTGCAGTAAAGACCTGACAAACATCACAAAGAAGAAACACAGTCTGTGCTGATGTACATGAGTTCAGACTTAAAGGGACAGTGCACCCAAAAATGAAAATTCAGTCATCATCTACTCATCCTCAAGTAGATCCAAACCTGTATGAATGTGTATGTTCTGAACACAAAGGAAGATATTCTGAAGAATGAGGGAAACAGAGCAGTATTTTTATCCTACTATTTGCCCCAAAACAACCTGATTACAAACTAAAATATCTTCCTTTGTGTTCAGAACAAACACATTCATACATGTTTGGAGTAATCAGAATTTTCATTTTTGGGTGCACTGTCCCTTTAAGACAGTCATCACCTGCATTCTCAACTAAATATCAACAATCAACATTATATTTATGATTACATTTATTACATCTGAGCCCCTGAAAATGGGGGCTGTGTATAAAATTGGTTGTAATTCCTAAGCTTTTTATGTTACATTTTTGCTCAACCCCTTGAATTAAAGTTTAAAGTCTGCACTTTGATTTAATCTTGATTCTGTTCTGGTGACATACAGAGCCGAAATTGTGAAAATTGTGTCAGTGTCCAAATATACAGTGTATGGACCTAACTGTATGTAGATATCAGTAATCAGGATATTTTTGTATCTTCTCTGAAAATTAAAAACAAAAGAGTAAAATCTAATAAAATATGCTTCAAAGTGTCTATTTTTTTTTTACTGCATTTTAACCAAATAGTCATTGTAAAAGATTAAAAATCATTAAAGAAAGAAGTAAAATACAGTAAAAATTTATTTTTAAATAATCAAGGCAAGTTTTCACATCATCAAATGAATGAAAGGATGAATCACATTTGAACATTTATATGCACTTATATAATATTTAACAGCAACATTTACCAATTTATATTTTTACTAAAACATTTTTACTTGAATTTAATTATTTATTTATTTAGTAGATTTACTATAATTCTGAATATTTATGTATTTTCTCTGAAAATCATCTGTAAAAAAGGTCAATTTTTCACTGCATTTTAACCAAACTAACCATAAAAACCATATATTTTTATCAAAACAATTTTTTTTTTTTTTTTTTTATATTTTATTTATTTTGGTTTTGGTCCCAAAAACTAGAGAAAAAAAATAAACCTTTTAATTCATGAAAATGACACGCATTAAACATTTTAGAGTTATAACACAAATTAATCACTGAATCAAATATTTTAATTGATGCACAGAAAAGTTTGATTAACTTACCAACATGTTTTTGATATTGAAGCTTAAAAAAAATAATAAATGGAACTATTTTGATTAAACAATTAATGCCAAATCAGGGTTATTATACTCTACTAAAACTACAACCATAAAAATGCCATTCCTTGAAAAAAAAAAAAAAAGTTAACTGAAAAATATTATATATATATATATATATATTAAAAAATTATATAAAATTAATATATATAAAAAAATTATAAAATTAATATATAAAAAATTATAAAATTAATATATATAAAAAAATTATCAAATTAATATATATATAAAAAATATATAAAATTAATATATATATAAAAAATTATAAAATTAATATATATATATATATAAAAAATATATAAAATTAATATATATAAAAAAATTATAAAATGAATATATATATATAAAAATATATAAAATGAATATATATTTA
>CM041793.1:87471752-87486752 GCA_023376895.1 Aspiorhynchus laticeps | reverse complement strand
GAGCAAATTCCCCTTCAATACCAACTTTCAGTTTTATTAGTGAAGCTGATGAAACACGTGACGGAGTGTTTTCCCGCGCTCTCGCGTGGACGCGCAATAAACACTTGATTGAAAATATTGATCATAAATCATAAACTGAGGGGAAACAGATCGATTGAGTATAAAGGTTTATTTTAATTTTTTTACGTGTATACCGTTGAGTTCAGAATTTGTTATATTTACTCATTAAATATGGAAAATTCTTCATCCACAAATGTAAACGAACAGTGAAAAACACTAATTTTACTCATTTTAAAATAGAAATAGGTCACTACCTGTATACGTTAAAATAAACAAGAAATAACAAAGCAAAAAAACCCTACAAATTATTTTAAAGCCTTAAATCTATTGTTTGAATAATTTGTGCTTGTTATGGGCGTGACTTGGTCGGTGTCGCGTCACAGCTGTGTGGGCGGAGTCAGCCGAGCCGTGTTGGGTCAGACTTTCTGAATATCATAAACAACTTCTCCATTACTGGAAGATGGTATTTACCCATAATTTTACACCACATGGCTCCACCTTGTGGAACAACAGAGAAAAAAACACTTTTTTTCAGGAACTGGTTTGAAAAGGGAATCATTTTCATCACAGATATATTAGATGAACAAGGTAATTTTCTTAGGTTTACGGATTTCAAAACAAAATTTAATATACAAAGTTTAATAAGGGATTATAATAAGGTATGTGAAGCAATACCAATAGCCCTATTAAATATGATACAAAACTATTTACAGTATTCCAAAAGTCAAAATAAATTTGCCTAAACTACAACTAAACCAAATTCCCCTAAATAGCAAAAAAATGTAACAATAATTGTATTAGCAAAATATTTAAATGTAAACTATTTCATGATTTTGACCAAAATATAAAAATAAGGCATTATGATGACAAAATAACAAATAAATACATCAAATTTATGAAATGGCCTATACCTGCTAAAATCAAAGAAATGCAATTCAAAATTATAAATGGATATTATCCAGCCGCAGATATGATAAAAATATTCTGGAAAGATGTCATGAGTTGGCTGGAAACAAAAATGGAGAGAATTACACAATTAAAGTTAGAGCAAATTCTTTTTGGTAATGAAAACCTTCCGAAGGAGCTTTTTAGAATGTACAATATCATAACAATTATGGGTAAATACCATATTCATAAATGTAAATGGCAAAACAAAAATCCTTCCCTAATGGTGTTTAAAATATGCTTCTTTGAAACTTCTGAAAGACTCCAGTGATAACATTTACTCTCTATGTGAAGATGTCTCAAAATATTTGTCATTGTAAGCTTCCATGTAACTTTATTTTAAGAATTTATGATGACCGAGGACAATATACAGTATGTATGTGAACAGCTTTGACATGCCTTATGGACTGAAGTGCCTTTGCTTAATTTATTTTATTTGTATTTTTATTTTATTTTTTCTCTTTATTGAAATTTGTTCCATTTAATTGAGTTTAACTGTGTTCTGCACATAAGTCTCCCAACGAGAGATTTTGTAAATTGTGTTTTGTATATAAGTGTTTAATTAAAAAATAAAAACCATGCCCTGCCGGTGGAGGATGCCGCCGGTGCGTTGGTGGTTTCTCGCGCCGGGGCAGGATGCTCGGGTGAGCGCCGGCACGCTCTCGGCGGTCGATTGGCGGGGCCTGGCCCTACTGGCCTTGCTGGGCCCCGATTGTGGGGTGGGGGGCCTTTGGGTCTCCGGGCCCAGGGCCCGGTCCGCCCTGGTGTGGTCGGCTGCCGGTGGAGCCTGCGGGCTTGCCGCCACGGCACCCTGGGGCGTCTACACTGTGGCTGTCGGAGGTCCCACCTTCGGGCTCTCCTCTGCCCTGTTCTGGGTGGAGGCCGCGGTTGTCCCTGCGGTGGTTCTCCTGGGGGTCCCGTGCCCTGGGGGGCCTCCGGATGTTTGGGGCCCGGGTCTTTTCCGTGCCTGCTTCATGCCTTGCGGGATGGGGCTGTTGTTCCCCACACACACTATTAAACATTTACATGGAGGAACCTTATGAACACAAGCGCGCTCACACACACAGGTGTACACTCAAGCATTCACATTGGTATAAAAACAGGTGCTCACAGACACACATTGTCTTGATCTGCTGTTGCTTCAAAACTTATTTTGTAATATTAGTTATGTGTGCTGCTCAATAACATTTAACATTTAGAATTTATTGTGATTCATACAGATGTTGGTTGTTGCTGCAGTCTCTTTGATGTTGTGTCTTCTGTTGTTTTCTCTTTTTGTCAGCAGGTATTGAAGCAAATTGTCTGGGTTTTTTTTTTTTTTTGTTTTTTTTTTTTTTTGTTTGTTTTTTTCTCTCTCTCTATATCTATCCCCCATTCTCCTTTTTTCTCTCTCTCTCTTCCCCTTCTTTGTTGACTTTCCCCACAACCTTTTTTTTTTTTTTTTTTTTTTTTCCCTTCTTTCTCTCTCTTGTTTTCTCTGTCCCCTGGTCTTGTCTGTCACAGTGTGGTTAAGTAAAAGGGTATATAAAATTAAATTAATTAATTAATATAAAAAAAAAAATTATATATATATATATATATATATATATAAAAAAAAAAAAAAAAAAAAAATAATAATAATAATAAATATATTTAATTAAAAAAAAAAAAAAAAAAAAAAAAAGGCTGTGAATGATGATAGTATAGCCATGCATATGTACTGTCATGTGTTATCTGTGCTACTGACAGGCCAAAAAAAAAAAAATAAAAAAATAAAAAAAAAAAAAATAAAAACTGTCTGTACGGTATCCGTGACTGGACAAACGACCCAACGGAATGACCAGAGGTGTCGTTTCCAGACGCTTTGCATTACCTGATTGAGTCTCAGGCAAGAGACAGCTTACTACAAGCCTATACGTGACGGCTTGTGCAAGTAAACATTTGTTAATTTTAATAAAGTGATTAGAGTAAAAGCCTGTCATACTTTTTTATTGATATATTAAAATAATTTTAACATTGACAAAACACAGGTAGCATTAAAGGTCTGAGTGCCTTGAAATGCACAGCATTATGTGGTGTGTGCTAAACGTATAGCCTAATCATTTATACAAATACACTGAAAAAAATGATTCATTGAATTTACTCAATTTTTTTAAGGTAAGTGGTTGCAATCAATTTAATTTAGCTACATTTAAATAAACAAATTTAGTTTTCTAACGTTCAACAAAATTAATTTATTTAAATGTAGCTAAAATAAATTGATTGCAACCACTTACCTTAAAAAAATTGAGTAAATTCAATTAATCATTTTTTTCAGTGTACACGCCGTAAAATAACATGAAAATATCCCTTACGAAAATACAACCAAAAAAAAACCATGGCTACTATAGGTAAACCATGGTAAAAAAACACAAATTAAACATGTTTTGCTACACTAACCATAGTTTAACCATGGTATTTGTAATAAAACTGTGGTTATAGGCTACAACTGGTAATAAAAACGCCCAGAAATACGGTTATAACCTACTTTTACTATAATAACACCATTGTTAATTTTCATAAGGGATTGTGTATAATAATATGAAATAAATATTTTAATAGATTATGACATTTACATCACAAAATATGAGGGAGTGACATTTATTTGATGTGAAGCCCCATCAGAACAGGGGACTAATGACGGTAGTCTATCTGGAGTGCATGTAAATATGAATATTAAGCTTGATATGTTTCATATGTTGTATATGTAACTGCTGTCGGAGTTCTGATGTTGTGTGCTACCCGCTCAGATTGTGCTATCTCCGTCTGTTTATTCGGCAGTAGCCTATTATATAACTTTAGATCATTTTTTTTTACTTATTAGAGGTACAGAGCGCCACACAGCAACTTTTCAGCATTGCACCAAGCAAAAATCAATCGAAATCATAACAAAAAGTAAAGATCAAGCGCCTAACAAGGGGCCTGTACCATGAAGCTGGATTAGCTGGTTAAGTTTCAGTTTAGTTTGCACCAATCCTGGGTTTTAGGTACCATGAAAGTGGCTTGGCTTTTAGCTGCGCCATAGTAACTTACACTGCACAGCTAACCTGAGTTCTTCTTCTTCTTCTTCGTTGGAGTTTTACAGCAGTTGGCATCCATAGTTTTGCATTACTGCCATCTACTGTCTCACTTTGACTTACTATATCTTAATTACATTTATTAAATTCGTCCTTCCAGTCCAGTCCTCCTTAAAAAACTAAACAAACATCTCCGTCCTTGGTCATTATTTCCACACGTTACTATATTTTTAACATTATACTCTCCTGTACCTATTTCCCGTAACTGATTCTTGAACTCTTGCCTTTCTTGTATATATTTCTTACATGATATAAAGATGTGCTTAATTGTTTCCTCCTCCTGACATTCATCACATAATCCTGTAGGATGTTTTCCCATAACATGAAGAGTTTTGTTTATGTTCTGAGTTAAGCCGGGCTCACACTGTGTGATTTTTTAAAAGTCCTTTAGGATTGTACTTGTCAGACTGCACGAACATGATGATCATGTCACACTGTGGGATCTCAGATGTCATTAATGTCAGACTGTACGACAGTCAAGACAAGTTAAAAACAGGTGCGCGCAAGAAAACTTGTCCGGACACGTCCAGTGACTGAGAACTGCATTGCACGCGGGACCGAAATGTTGGCTATCATGAAAAGTATATGAACGGCGGCAATACCGGCGTATTTAAGAAGAATAGTGTATGCAGCTACACACCCACATGAAAACAGCGGCGCAACCTGTGTTTAGGAAAGGCAACATATCAACATGTCACTCTTTAGCTCTGCCTACGACACGCCTTCACTCTTTAGCTCCGCCCACGACACGCCATCACTCTTTAGCTCCGCCCACGACACGCCTTCACTCTTTAGCTCCGCCCACGACACGCTTTCACTCTTTAGCTCCGCCCACGACACGCCATCACTCTTTAGCTCCGCCCACGACACGCTTTCACTCTTTAGCTCCGCCCACGACACGCTTTCTTCTTTAGCTCCGCCCACGACACGCCTTCACTCTTTAGCTCTGCCTACGACACGCCTTCAATCTTTAGCTCCGCCCACGACACGCCTTCACTCTTTAGCTCTGCCTACGACACGCCTTCACTCTTTAGCTCCGCCCACGACACGCCTTCACTCTTTAGCTCCGCCCACGACACGCCTTCACTCTTTAGCTCCACCCACGACACGCCTTCACTCTTTAGCTCCGCCCACGACACGCCTTCACTCTTTAGCACCGCCCACGACACGCCTTCACTCTTTAGCTCCGCCCACGACACGCCTTCACTCTTTAGCTCCGCCCACGACACGGCTTCACTCTTTAGCTCCGCCCACGACACGCCTTCACTCTTTAGCTCCGCCCACGACACGCCTTCAATCTTTAGCTCCGCCCACGACACGACTTCACTCTTTAGCTCCGCCCACGACACGCCTTCACTCTTTAGCTCCGCCCACGACACGCCTTCACTCTTTAGCTCCGCCCACGACACGCCTTCACTCTTTAGCTCCGCCCACACGGCACGCCTCCAGGAGCTCGGCTTTTTTCGGAGAGAATCGTAAATCTGTATCTTTCTTTTATAAATATGATAAAACTAAAGACTTGTTGGAGATATGAAGGATGCAGTGCTACTCTATAGGTACTCAAGATTAACATGAGATTGGGTGAAACTGTGTGCGTTAGCTCCCCTTTAACTCTGGAGGAGGGGACATGGACATTATTTATAACTAAATAATACTACAATCTCTTAAATTCTATTTATCAATCTTGTTTCTAATTAATAATTAATTCATGTAATATTCCTGATTGCTTTGGGCCATATCCTAACATAACCTGAGGTGACACATGATTTATTACGCTTGATCTCTTTATGCATCACACACTATAAGACCGTGTTCTATTGATTATGACCACATTTATCACACTTTCCAGTTTCATGTTTCCTCATTCTATGATTGATCATTCACTGATTTAACAAACAATGTCCCATACGCACCCTTGACATTAAAACATCATCTTTTCTATTGCCATGCTTTCTTCTTTGTGTCTACCTTTTCTTCCACTATCCCACTCCTTCTGCCATTTCTTTCTTATTTCATTTGCAATTAACCCTTTTAGTTCTGTTTTACTCATTGACACTTTAATGTCAATTTGTGCGTGTTTCAAAGCCTGTTTATCCAGACGGTCGGCCTCCTCATTTCATGTGTGATGGTCCCCACATGAAGTTTACTATTAGTTTACTAAATAAAATATCATATCTTGCTGTTGCATTTGCACTTAACAAGCTATTTAAAACTGAAAGGGAGTCTGTGCTGTGATCTTATTGGCTGTACTTCTTCTAGGAATATTGCTATAAACTGCTGCTGCTGTGAATCCAGATAGAGCCATCCGTGCATATTTTTACTGTGCTATAATATGTTTGCTCAATATATTGCTGCACTGCTATGTGTGTTAATATACTTCTTTCCTTGTTATGTTTTTCTTCGTAAAGTTGAATGTCAACTACAGCCAAGGGGGAATTGCTGAAGTTGCCACAGAAGGGGCTTCCCCCACGGCCTAAATGGATATGACGTTTTTGTGGGCGTTCCCAGCTATTTATTTATTATTATTTTTAATTGTCTTTGTTTATTATTATATTTATTTTTTGTAATCTATGTTAATGCCCTTGTACTGTATGTTCGTTGTTCCAAATATTGCAATACAAAAAAAAATAATAATAATAAATAGCCGCATTTAGGCCACGCCCACCGGGAGGAAAACAACCCTCTCATTGACTTTGTATTGCGGGAAGCTGCTTCCTTGTCTTTTCTGACTTATAACAAAAACACAACAATGTCTAAACGCTGCTGTGTGACGAGGTGTACAGCAAACAAGCTAAACAACCCAGAACTATGTTTTAATAAGCTGTCGACCCAAAAACGAGCGTTTAATGACACAAATAGTTGTAGATGTCAGGGTATTTCTTCATTTGGATGATTTCTCAAACAAAAGGAGGTAAGGAAAAGGAGCACTAGACCAATAAAACTTAGTTTCTCTATATATCTCCTCCTCTTAGGTTCACATCGGGTGCTGAAATAATCCTCTGACATGATTAAAGCTGTAGTCTGTAACTTTTAGCGCACTAGTGGCTAATAAACAGAACTGCGTGCGTCTCGCGGAAGAACATAGTAGCCGGATCTACTTCTATGTTATTGTCTATGACGAATCACGCAGGTACTGTGCCCCTCCGCAGCGGTACCTACCAAGATAGTCCGAATATTAACACTTATTACAGGCGTACCGTAGTGATTCGGGATAAGCCAGTAACACGGTTTGGAAAACGGATTCATGCTTATTATATAAATGTAAATTTTGCAGCTTTAAAATAATGAATGTTTCCTGTCTCCGATTGCGTTTCCCTCCAGTGGGCGTGGCTCTGAGTAATATGACACGTTGTGCTCTACTTTTATGTCTTTAAACGCTCGTTTTTGTGTGTGTTGATAGCTTATATAAACGTAGTTCTGAGTTTTTAGCTTGTTTGCTGTACACCTCGTCACACAGCAGCTTTTAAAACATTGCTCTGTTTTTTGTTATAAGTCAGAAATGACAATAAGGAGCCAGCTTCCATTGGTGGGCGTGGTTTTCCGATTATGACGCGTGCCGCTCTGGCTGTGTTCGAAACGCCATACTATCATACTACTCGTACTATTTCTGCAGTATGCTGTGCATAGTATGTGCACTTTCTATATGCATGAATACCCGGATGACCTACTATATTTGCCAGAATCTGCTAAATATACTCAAGCACACTGAAATCAGTACAGAAGCTGTGTTTGCAATGGCATACTAGCACACAACTGCAGTGTGTATACTGTGAATAGTATGTGGATGTCTGGATTACCTGCTGAAATGTGCTGTATGCATCTAAAGACACTGCGTGGGACACTGTTTCCCAGAATGCAACGCGCTCCATGTGACGTTTCATCTTCAAACGTAGCTGTAGGTAGGTTTTTGTCCCGATAAATTGGCATTCATCTAATAAAATGTATATATATATGTAATAATTTACACTCAATATGTTATTGCATACTGTTTCATAATGTACTGAAGTATAAACATCTGCCACCTAACTATATTTACACACCTGCTGCTATTTTAGTGTAAACAGAATTTATTATTATTTAGTGTAACTAGAATATATCGCTTTTTCCAATTAGTGTAACTGCCAAAAATATTATAGTTCATTTAAAGACAGCTCAGTGTTGATTCAGTTCTGTCCAATATGTAAAGTTCATCAATTATGAGTTGAATTGGGCAATATAGCATTGTTTACTAATATGAAGCCTTAATAACAAGCCAAAGAACGGTTGTTTGTAAGTCTGAATTAATTAATGTTTGTGTTTGTAATGTGACAACACTGTAGCATACTACTCTGAAATATCTGTTGTTTATTGTATAGTTTCACACACTATTCTTTAAAAAATAGTGTACTGGGCAGTGAGCAAGTGAGGCATTTCGAACACAGCCTCTGTCTATATAAAGGGTTTAAACACGCCCACCTAGAGCACAACAAACGCGAGGGGCGGGACTTACGGTCAGCGCCCCGCCCACACCGGACTCTAGCCTCTACTCCGCGCGCGCCGCCCGCTCACAGTTCACCGTGCGCGGACATGAACGCACGTTATCTTCGTCTTCCGCTGAAATCTGATGGAGTGTGAAGGGGATCCGCGCGTCGCGCGCGTCAAGCGTCAGGCGGTGAAGCGGCACCATCACAAACACAACCTCAAGCACCGATACGAGTTCCTGCAGACGCTCGGGGGAGGCACGTACGGGCGCGTGAAGAAAGCCGTGGACCGATCCGGTAGAACGGTGAGAGAGCGCTCAGTACTCGGCCAGAGATCAGCTTTTAATAGGAATGATATTCTTACAATATTAATCATTAAAAGTATTTTAAAAATCATAAAATAATTAAGTACATAATAAAATATTTAGAATAAAATATAACAATATTTTTTAATAAATAATAAATTGACAAAAGTTATTTTATGATTGTTTTTTAATTATCCTGCAGCTTTTAATAGGAATGATATTCTTACAATATTAATCATTAAAAGTATTTTAAAAATCATAAAATAATTAAGTAAATAATAAAATATTTAGAATAAAATATAACAATATTTTTTAATAAATAATAAATTGACAAAAGTTATTTTATGGGTGTTTTTTTATTATTATCCTGCAGCTTTTAATAGGAATGATATTATTACAATATTAATCATTTAAAAGTATTTAAAAAAATCATAAAATAATTAAGTAAATTAAATATTTAGAATAAAATATAACAATATTTTCTACTAAAGAATAAATTGACAAAAGTTATTTATGTGTATTTTTCTAATTATCCTGCAGCTTTTAAGCACTTTTTATGCTCGTGGTGGAAATGATTGTATGTGTATAATAGTATGGCAAGCTATTTTGACTTTTATTCCTTCACAGAATATGAATTCTTAATATCAACAATTCAGTTTGCACTAGGTAAAAGGCTAATTCTTATCAGGAATTAAATTTCAACTAGTAAAAATATATAATTCTTGATATCTGTATTTTCACTCATCAAAGGCTGCCATTCAAATTCAGTTGTTGATATCAAGAATTAATTTCTTACTAGTTAAAATTCAAATCACAAATATCAGAAATGCAATTATTACTAGTAAAACCTTTATTTTTGATATCAGTAATCACATGGTTACTAGTACAGACGTCTATTCTTCATATCAACAATTGAATTGTCACTAGTCACAATGTTCATTTCTGATAACTAAAAATGTATTTCTGGTATCAATAATTAAGAGAGTAATTTCTGATATCTAAAAATTACTTATTTTACTATTCATGATATCAGAAATTAACATTGTGACTAGTGACAATCGGATTATTGATATCAAAAATCAAAATTTTTACTAGCAGTAATTCAATTGTTGATATGAAGAATAGACGTCTGTACTAGTAACCATGTGATAACTGATATTTTAAAAATAAAGGTTTTTACTAGTAATAATTGCATTTCTGATATTTGTGATTTGAATTTTAACTAGTAAGAAATTCATTTTTAATTCACAATTAATTGAATTTCTAATCGCAATTATAATTACGGATGCCACAATTACATAATTGTTCAAAGCAGCAATTAATCGTTCAAAATCCACTTATATTATTCTGTGTGCTTAAGATGTGTTCTTTTTAAGCATTTTTGTATTGTTTTAATTTTAGTTTTAGTATAGCATTATAATAACATGCATATTTTTACTTTTTTATATTTTTACTAGTTGAAATGTAATCCCTGATATGAAGAATGATATTTTTACTAGTTGAAATGTAATCCCCGATATGAAGAATGATATTTTTACTAGTTGAAATGTAATCCCCGATATGAAGAATTATATTTTTACTAGTTGAAATGTAATCCCCGATATGAAGAATTATATTTTTACTAGTTGAAATGTAATCCCCGATATGAAGAATGATATTTTTACTAGTTGAAATGTAATCCCCGATATGAAGAATGATATTTTTACTAGTTGAAATGTAATCCCCGATATGAAGAATTGTATTTTTACTAGTTGAAATGTAATCCCCGATATGAAGAATGATATTTTTACTAGTTGAAATGTAATCCCCGATATGAAGAATGATATTTTTACTAGTTGAAATGTAATCCCCGATATGAAGAATGGTATTTTTACCAGTTGAAATGTAATCCCCGATATGAAGAATGGTATTTTTACTAGTTGAAATGTAATCCCCGATATGAAGAATGATATTTTTACTAGTTGAAATGTAATCCCCGATATGAAGAATGATATTTTTACTAGTTGAAATGTAATCCCCGATATGAAGAATGATATTTTTACTAGTTGAAATGTAATCCCCGATATGAAGAATGATATTTTTACTAGTTGAAATGTAATCCCCGATATGAAGAATTATATTTTTACTAGTTGAAATGTAATCCCCGATATGAAGAATGATATTTTTACTAGTTGAAATGTAATCCCCGATATGAAGAATGGTATTTTTACTAGTTGAAATGTAATCCCCGATATGAAGAATGATATTTTTACTAGTTGAAATGTAATCCCCGATATGAAGAATGATATTTTTACTAGTTGAAATGTAATCCCCGATATGAAGAATGATATTTTTACTAGTTGAAATGTAATCCCCGATATGAAGAATGATATTTTTACTAGTTGAAATGTAATCCCCGATATGAAGAATGATATTTTTACTAGTTGAAATGTAATCCCCGATATGAAGAATGATATTTTTACTAGTTGAAATGTAATCCCCGATATGAAGAATGGTATTTTTACTAGTTGAAATGTAATCCCCGATATGAAGAATGATATTTTTACTAGTTGAAATGTAATCCCCGATATGAAGAATGGTATTTTTACTAGTTGAAATGTAATCCCCGATATGAAGAATGATATTTTTACTAGTTGAAATGTAATCCCCGATATGAAGAATGATATTTTTACTAGTTGAAATGTAATCCCCGATATGAAGAATGATATTTTTACTAGTTGAAATGTAATCCCCGATATGAAGAATGATATTTTTACTAGTTGAAATGTAATCCCCGATATGAAGAATTATATTTTTACTAGTTGAAATGTAATCCCCGATATGAAGAATGATATTTTTACTAGTTGAAATGTAATCCCCGATATGAAGAATGGTATTTTTACTAGTTGAAATGTAATCCCCGATATGAAGAATGATATTTTTACTAGTTGAAATGTAATCCCCGATATGAAGAATGATATTTTTACTAGTTGAAATGTAATCCCCGATATGAAGAATGGTATTTTTACTAGTTGAAATGTAATCCCCGATATGAAGAATGATATTTTTACTAGTTGAAATGTAATCCCCGATATGAAGAATTATATTTTTACTAGTTGAAATGTAATCCCTGATATGAAGAATGATCATTAACTAGTACAAATGTAATGAAGGAATAAAGGTGTTAGCATGTATCGGTGTGTTGTGCTCGAGGCTGTGCTCAGAGTAAACACTAAACAGGTTCTGCTGTAGAAACAGCTTTAAATAGCCCTCGGCTCCTTTCAGCTTATTATCACAGGCTTCGTGCTATTGTTATTCTGCTCTGTATTCTGTCTGAAACAGAGGCTAATGCGTCATGTCTGTTTTCAGGAGCTTTGTGTTTTAAAACTATTTTTATGACAATTCAGCAAACTTCACCCTAAATCCTTACTTTCACTATTTTCTTATCAATGGTTAATCTTATCACTTTAAAAATGTGTAATTATGTTTTTAAAAAATATTAAAATGCATAAATATTACTATGACATGTAAATATTTTATTTTTTATTTTAGTATATATATATACATACACACACACACACACACATATATATATACATATTAATATTAGTTTATTTTATATATGTATTCTAAAAAATTATGTATTCTATAATACACAATGTACAATATAATATACTGTGTATATATATATATATATATCAAATTTGATATATTTAATAGTATGTATTTAGACTTTTATACTAATATATATATATATATATATATATATATATATATATATATATATATACATACATTAAAATAAAATCATATATATGTAAACATATATGATTTTTTATTTTGTTTGAAAAAATATTAAATTGCATAACAAATATTACTATGACATGTAAATATTTTATTTTTATATATATATATATATATATATATATATATATATATATAAAATTTCAGTATTAATAGTAGTTTATTTTATATATGTATTCTAAAAAGTATGTATTATATATTACATGATGTACAATTTAATATACAGCGTGTGTGTATATATATATATATATATCAAATTTTAAATATTTAATACTATGTATTTAGACTTTTATACTATATATATATATACATAAATCCATACATTTAAAATATAATCATATGTAAATATAAATATACATTTATTTTACTTCACTGGTTATTCACATCACTGTTATACTTTAAAAAAATATTGTTGAGAGATATTGTTGAGATATAAAAATATAAAATTGCCATAAAAGAAGAACAACAAACATTATCACGATGTAGAAAAATCTCTCTCTCTATATATATACACACATATATTTCTATATATATATATATATATATAGAATATACATTTATCTCTCTATATTTTATTTTATTTCATTCTAAATTAATATTACTTTATTTTAGAAATGTATTCTATAAATTTCAGTAATGAGAATTAATTTAATCAGTAATTTTTTATATTAATATTAATATTTATTTATTAATAAATATAATAAATTTATTATATAAATATTAATATAAATTTAATATTTTTTAAATTAATATTACTTTATTTTAGAAATGTATTCTATAAATTTCAGTTATGAGAATTTGTGTGAAAAACCTTAAGTATGTTTAATTTTCATAAAAATAATTGGTAACAATTTACAATAAGGTTCATTAGTTAACATCATTAGTAAACATGAACTAAGACTTCTACAGAATTTATTAATCTTAGTTAATTTCAGCATTTACTAATGCATTATTAAAATCATAAGTTGTTTGTTAACATTAACAATATTCTCATTAACTAACATTAACAAATATTAATAAATAGTGTAATAAATGCATTGTTCATGTTAGTTAATACATCAACTAATGTTAATAAATGACACCTTATTGTAAATTGTTACCAAATAATCTTTAAAATGCAAAAAAATCATCATAAATGGTGTTAAAAGCTGGCTTTGTGTTGTTCAAGGAACAGTGAATAGTTGTGTGTAAGTGTGACCTCTGACCTGTGACGGTTTATTAAGGATTGTTAGTTAGCCGTATGAGGAGATGAATATCATATCATCAGGAAACACACAGAGGTTTACAGGAGCTCCAGCAGGAAGTGACATCACGCTTGACTCACAGACACTTCCTGCTGGAGACCATTCTCAGCCTCTGACAAAAAACTATTTATATTTAACCTATTAATATTTACCTCATTCAGTTTGTCCTGAAGTAAATCTGTTTTATTACATTTTTAGACTAAACTTTTTAATTGGAAACAAAAAATGACATTTAAATAAAAATCAATGCTGTGAAAAATAATAATAAATCAGTTTTTTTAGAATAAATCTGCCATAAAGTTTGTTTTCTGTACAAAACACACTAAATTATGATACTTTTATGCTTGAAACAAGAAAACAATATTTTAATTTAATGTATATTTAACTTAAGATACAAAATACTTAATTATTTATTATTAAATCTATTATTTTTACATATTTTGGAAATGCATATTAATTAATACTGACTGGCATTTATATGTTATGCAAAATAATAATTTGAATATATCTGCAATAGTTAGTTTCTTTTACTTGGACGCACAAAACTACGATTATGTTTTAAACAAGATAAAAATTATTTTTACTTAATTTATATGAAAATATGAAAAATATTTGATAGTTATTCTCGATTGTTTAAACATATTTTTAAAATAAAACCAGCCAACGTTTAAATTGATTTCAAGCACAAAACATACTAAAGTTTAATAGATAAAATATTTTATTTAATAACTAAAATTGTTTAATCGTTATGAATGAATTTCAATTATTATTTCAATTATCTATATGAATTTTAATTATTATTTCAATTATCTATATGAATTTTAATTATTATTTCAATTATCTATATGAATTTTAATTATTAATTCAATTATCTATATGAATTTCAATTATTATTTCAATTATCTATATGAATTTCAATTATTATTTCAATTATCTATATGAATTTTAATTATTATTTCAATTATCTATATGAATTTCAATTATCTATATGAATTTCAATTATTATTTCAATTATCTACATGAATTTTAATTATTATTTCAATTATCTATATGAATTTCAATTATTATTTCAATTATCTATATGAATTTCAATTATTATTTCAATTAT
>CM041793.1:87464252-87466752 GCA_023376895.1 Aspiorhynchus laticeps | reverse complement strand
TTTGATAGTAGCTTGAGTTTGGATGCAGAGGTACATTTATTAATTTTTAAATCAGTAAAATCTGGTAAAATTGTAGTTTTATATGGTTATATTTATGTATTAAGCATTGGTCTCCCATAGCAGCATACATTTAAATCATGATAAACAGTTAAAACCACACATATAACCTCAATACCATGGTAAAAATATAACTATGGTTTTTAGGAGCTTATTTGTATGAAAAACAGTTCAATATAAATGCACACATGCGCTTAATCACACATACATATAATTATAATATATACCATAACTCCTGTAATAAAATTCAGTGTGAATATCCCACATTTGTGCCACTACAGTGTTACTACAGTAAATCCATGGTAAATGATGGAGATGTATAGATTGAAACGCCTTCTGATTGTATCGTTACACACTGTTTGGCGCATAAACATTATATCGAACTCTTCATATCGTTTTAGCGAAAAAAATGATATCGCGATAATTATCGCTACTAGTGTCTTCATGCTGCGTGTGATTGTGTCTCAGTGTTTGAGAACAAGGAGAAGATGGTGATCGTGATGGAGTACGCCAGTAAAGGAGATCTGTACGACTACATCTGTGAGAAACAGAGCATCTCTGAGAGCCAGGCCAGACATCTCTTCAGACAGATCGTCTCTGCTGTTCATTACTGCCACCGGGTCAGAACTCAAGCTCTTTCTGTATAGTTGCTTTCTATTGCACAATGCTTTAAAATACAATAAATGCAATATTTTGATGCTTGATGTTCAGTGGATTGAAGCTTAACGGTTATATTTTAAATCTTATTTAAAAGACATACGTATAAAACAGTGCTCTATTTAATCCTATAATGTGATATTGGTGAATATATAATTATATATATGATGCATATAGTTACTTTAACTAGATTTTTGCTAGTTTTGACCATTTTTAACCCCCCCCCCCTTTTTTTTTCTCTTATGATAATTTTTCTTATTACATGTTAAAGTTGCTAAAATCAATAAAGACAGTGTTGAAAGAAAAAAAAAATTAAAATATATAAAAAAATATTTAGTTGTACTAAATTAACTAAAACTGAAATACAAATGAAAAAAAAACTAAATAGAAAAACGTAAAAAAATTATTTAAAAAAAATGACGAAAAACACAACAAAATTACGAACTTAAACTTAAAAATTTAAAAAAAAAAAAATTTACTAAACAAAAATTTTAAAAAATAATTTAAAATACTAATAAAACTATATTAGCATAATAATAATACTAGAATAACACCGCTGTAATTTCTATTCTTTAATGTCTGAGGTCACGGAAATAAATTAAAATGTTAAGAAATTATTTTATTCCAGTTATCGTATATTTTGCAACATTTCTAAATTGTTGAAGTACTAAAATAACTATAATTAATAAGTACTAAAATGACAAAACTATATAGACAAACGTTTTTTATTACAAACTATTAAAAATGATAAAAACAACAAACTTAAAATTCAAAATTAAAATGAAAAACTGAAAATACGGGTGAGAATCCCGTCCAAACATGTGCTTATTAATTTAGTTATTTTCAAGCATTAAGCGTTTTCTCGTTCTGTATACTTGTTTTCTATTGCACAATGCTTTAAAATACAATAAATGCAATATTTTGATGCTTGATGTTCAGCGGATTGAAGCTTAACGGTTATATTTTAAATCTTATTTAAAAGACATACGTATAAAACAGTGCTCTATTTAATCCTATAATGTGATATTGGTGAATATATAATTATATATATGATGCATATAATTACTTTAACTAGATTTTTGCTAGTTTTGACCATTTTTAACCCCCCCCCCTTTTTTTCTCTTATGATAATTTTTCTTATTACATGTTAAAGTTGCTAAAATCAATAAAGACAGTGTTGAAAGAAAAAAAATATTAAAATATATAAAAAAATATTTAGTTGTACTAAATTAACTAAAACTGAAATGCAAATGAAAAAAAAACTAAATAGAAAAACGTAAAAAAATTATTTAAAAAAAATGACGAAAAACACAACAAAATTACAAACTTAAAAATTAAAAAAAAAAAAAATTTACTAAACAAAAATTTTAAAAAATAATTTAAAATACTAATAAAACTATATTAGCATAATAATAATACTAGAATAACACCGCTGTAATTTCTATTCTTTAATGTCTGAGGTCACGGAAATAAATTAAAATGTTAAGAAATTATTTTATTCCAGTTATCGTATATTTTGCAACATTTCTAAATTGTTGAAGTACTAAAATAACTATAATTAAGTACTAAAATGACAAAACTATATAGACAAACGTTTTTATAAAAAACTATTAAAAATTATAAAAACAACAAACTTACAAACTTAAAATTGTAAATTAAAATGAAAAACTGAAAATACGGGTGAGAATCCCCGTCCAAACCTGTGCTTATTAATTTAGTTATTTTCAAGCATTAAGCGTTTTCTCGTTCTGTATAGTTGCTTTCTATTGCACAATGCTTTAAAATA
>CM041793.1:87454252-87459252 GCA_023376895.1 Aspiorhynchus laticeps | reverse complement strand
TTGAATTAAGATTATAATCATTTAATTTGAAAGCACAGCCTCCACAGAATCAGACTTAAGCACCTCTTTTACTTTGAGCTCATTCTGAGGTTAAACACTGATTTAAAACCATAACAAGATATAGTTTAATAGCTGTGATATTGGTTTTGAAATCAAATCTTTGTATAGTTATGACGGGAAACACTGGAATCTAACAATGGCTTGAAAAAAACAGTTTTATAAAATTACACCAATAGTACTATTATGAAATATTCCAATGTGAATAGATAAAAGACTGATGTCTGCCAAATAATAACGTTCGTTAGCCTGTGCTTGGTAGGCGTAGCCACATAAAAATTGGCGTATTTACTCAACCATGCGTCAAAAACGGCTCATCTAGTCAGAATTTTTCTAAATATCTCTGTTTTTCCAACAGAACGGGATTGTTCATCGCGACCTGAAGTTGGAGAACATCTTGCTGGACGACAACGGCAATATAAAGGTAAGTTCGGGACAGAATGAGTTTTTAATTTGTGAAGGTTTTCCAACTAGTTCATTGAAGATTGATCAGCAGAACAAATGTTTGTTTTATTATTAATTTACACTATATTGTCGAAAGTATTGGCACCCCCTTCTAATGAACTACTTTAGTAATTTCTATGAGTACAAATCTTAACGTTAAAGCATATAATTATATTCTAGGAAATTGTGTGCTTCTAATATTATAGCAACAGTTTGGACTCTTTTCTATTCTAACATGACAATGTCTCTGTGTATAAGACAAGGTTCAAAAAGAAAATGATTGATTGAGTCAGTGTGGAAGAACTTGACTGGTCTGCATAAAACCAAGTCCTAATCCCAGTTTAACACCTCTGGTGTGACTGTAAATGCAGACCTTGAGACAAAAACTCATCACCAAACACCAATGACTTGTACATATGGGTTCAGTCATTTTAGACACTTACAAAACTGTTGCTACAGAGATGAAATACAATTTTTAAATACATGAATTATGTTCCCATCGTTGTTGCCACAGATTTGGAAGTGCATCTGTTCTAAAGAAGGGGTGCCAATACTTTTGTCCATATAGTGTATGTACAAGTCATTGGTGTTTGGTGATGAGTTTTTGGCTCTTAAAGTCACAGCAGAGGTTATTGCAGACCAGTCAAGTTCTTCCACACTGACTCAATCAATCATTATCTTTTTGAACCTTGTCTTATACACAGAGACATTGTCCTGTTAGAATAGAAAAGAGTCCAAACTGTTGCTATAAAATTAGAAGCACGCAATTCCCTAGAATATCATTACATGCTTAAACATTAAGATTTGTACTCAAGGAAATGACTTAAGTAGTCAAACCTGTTCATTAGAAGGGTGTGTCCCAATGCCTTTGGCAATATAGTGTATGTAGTAAACCAGCGGTGTCCAATCCTGCTCCTAGAGGGGCGACGTCCTGCAGAGTTTAGATCCAACCTGCTCCAAACACACTTGCCTGGATGTTTCCAGTAATCCTGAAGACCAGTGGTTCTCAATCCTGGTCCTGGAGAACCCCCAATGTATCGTACATTGTACCGTATCGTATCGTAGTAAAGACTTCAAGACCTCAAATGTGCGTCAGATAAGAAAGACATCAAAACATGCCATGTTGGGGGTTCTCCAGGACCAGGATTGGGAACCACTGCTGACGACCTTGATTAGCTTTGTGTTTCATTAGAAATGGAGATAAACTCTGCAGGATAGTTGCCCTCCTGGATCAGGATTGGACAACCTTCTTGGAAACTGTTGAACGGATTTGCACAGAGTCTTAAGCCCCGTTCACACCAAGAAAGATAACGATAAAAATCGTTCTCAATATTAAAGAATAGCAGAGTCCACACCACAGCTATAACGATAAAGGCACAGAGAATCACTTTCAGAACTATTTTTTTCCAGCTGATGAACGATAAACATATTGACAGCCAATCATAATCAATCCTGCTGTCACGAGCTCGAGGATTTAAAGAGGTAGACGAGCATGCGCTGAGACAAAACAGACGATATATATATAGTTATCTTTATAGTTATCGTTACTGGTGTGAACGGGCCTTAAAGGGACAGTTCACCCCAAAATGAAAATTCTGTCATTAATTACTCACGCTCATGTCGTTCCAAACCCGTTCATCTTCAGAACACATATTAAGATATTTCTGATGAAATCCAAGAGCTCTCTGACCCTCAATAGACAGCAAGGATCCTAACATGATCAAGGCTCAGAAACGTAGTAAGGACATCGGTAAAATAGTCCATGTGACATCATTGGTTCAACCGTAATTTTACGAAGCTACGAGAATACTCTTTGTGGTCAAAGAAAACAATAATAACACAATTTATCCAACAAATGATCAATTTATCTGCCATTTTGGAGAGTACCCCAGAACATAATCAACGTAGTCAGCGCTGTTTACAGTCAACGTGCACGAATTGTTGAATAAATTGTTTTCTTTGCGCACAAAAATTATTCTCGTAGCTTCGTAAAATTACGGTTGAACCACTGATGTCACATGGACTATTTTACCGATGTCCTTACTATGTTTCTGTGCATTGATCGTGGTAATATCCTTGCTGTCTATTGAGGGTCAGAAAGCTCTCGGATTTCATCAGAAATATCTTAATATGTGTTCTGAAGATGAACGAAGGTCTTACGGGTTTGGAACGACATGAAGGTGAGTAATTAATTACAGAATTTTCATTTTTGTGTGAGCTATCCCTTTAAAGCCATTTCTCTATCACGACTTTCATAGTCTGTTTGAAACGTTATCTCTGATACTTCTGTTTCCCTAGAGTTATCAAACAAGACGCCATAAAACAAACACCCTATCGAAACTTGCATGTGATAACGGCATAAATGTACTTTCAGCTATAAACCTGGCAGAGCGAAAGTCCAACAACCGCTAGATGAGAAGCACTGAAACCACTGTCTGTTTTTCAGATCGCTGACTTCGGGTTGTCCAACCTCTACCAGGATGATAAATTCCTGCAGACGTTCTGCGGTAGTCCTCTGTACGCTTCGCCCGAGATCGTGAACGGCAGGCCGTACAGAGGACCGGAGGTGGACAGCTGGTCTCTGGGCGTCTTGCTGTACACCCTGGTTCACGGAGCCATGCCTTTCGACGGACAAGACCACAAGAAGTTGGTCCAGCAGATCAGCACTGGAAACTACCGCAAACCCACCAAACCATCCGGTGAGGCTCTTAAATGACATAGAAGACGACCGAAACTCAAGAGACCTCCTTTGTGTACCGTTTGCCCTATTTTTAAACCAAGGCATGAAACTGGTTTACTGTGTTTGTCGAAGCTCCAGACTTGGCTCTTTCCACAATGTAGCAGTTTTATAGATGGAGCTTATCTATTTCTAGCAGATAACGTTCTGAATTATGTGCCTTCCATCTGTTGAGCATTACATGGCAGTCTCATAAATTTGCTTTCTGACTGTTGAGTTCACACCGGCAGCAACTTTATTGCTGGAGGTTGTCTGGTTGCCTTGATGTTGGTTGTAGTGGCTGTTTTAATGTCGTTTTTGATGAGGTCCAATTTCTCACATGGTTTTTCATGCATCAGTGTCCCTACATTACAGAGAATTACATAGAACTGCCCAGAGTAACATGAACTAATCTTGCCACGCAATGTTTCCCAGCCCTGTTCCTAGAGGCACACCAACAGTACACATTTTGGATGTCTCCCTTATCCGTTGGAGTCTCTACTAACAAGCCGATGAGTTGAATCAAGTGTGTTTGATTGGGAAGAGTTTGAAGATGTGTACGATTGGTGTCCCTCCAGGAACAGGGTTGGGAAACACAGTATCGGGATACTGTGCAATGTTTGTTCTCCCATGCTTTCATTCCCATTAGTAGTCAAAACACTGCATTGCTGATCATTTGCATAGTTACATAAAACTCTGAAACTGTGCCACATGGATACAACTGCTTTGCACTGCCAACAGTCCCTCACGTTGTTAACTCTTACCGGAAAAGAATGCCACACACCAGTCTGTTTGAATGCAGCTTTGACGTATGTGATGTTGTAGGCCAAGGGTGTCCAGTCCTGCTTCAGGAGGGCCATTTTCCTGTAGAGATTAGCTCCAACACACCTGCCTCTAGTGATCCTGACGACGCTGGTTAGTTGGCTCGGATGAGTTTAATTAGAGATGGAGCTAACTCAACTGGAAGGTGGCCCTCCTGAAGCAGAACTGGAACATCCCTGTTGTAGGTAATTTGTAGCATCAATCCTAATCCTTTTTGTCGTTCCACAGATGCGTGTGGTTTGATCCGCTGGATGTTGATGGTAAACCCAGAGCGTAGAGCTACTTTGGAGGAGATCGCGGGTCACTGGTGGCTCAACTGGGGCTATCAGCTCCCTCTACTGGCTCAGAGTGAACCTGCAGCTATGCATCAGGAGCCAGGACACGCGACTGCCGCGTGTGGCCCGACTCGCATCGCGGACTGGCTACGCCGCACATCTCGCCCCCTTTTAGAGAGCAGCTCCAAGATGCGCTGCCTGTTGCGGACAGGCGGGGCCACCGGAGGAGAACCGGTCCAGCGACAGCGCTCCATACGCAGGTCGCGCAAAGAAAACAACGTCTCGCAGACCATGCAGGAAGCTCCTCGCCCATCTAAAGGAATTCTAAAGAAGCGGGGGAGCCTTAAACAGAAAGCGCCCAGTGACTCCCAGGCTACACCCTTGGAGGAGAAGCGCCAGAATGCTTTGGCACCGACTATCCTGCCTCCACCTCCTAAAGGCATCCTGAAGAAGCCTTCGGAAAGCAAGTCAGGCTATTATTCCTCTTCTCCGGAGAGCTCCGAACAGACTCTTGGGAACCCAGAGCCGCACCGCAAAGGCATCCTCAAACGTCACGGCAAGTTTTCCGGCGGCCTGCAGGAATTCGGCTCGCTGGACCAGCTTGCACCCTCCTTACCGACGGTGGTCAACAGATCCCGACCGAGAGGCGCGATCAGCGAGGATAGCATCCTCTCCTCAGAGTCCTT
>CM041793.1:87431752-87449252 GCA_023376895.1 Aspiorhynchus laticeps | reverse complement strand
CAGGGCTCTACGCTTACTTTTCTTTTAAAAAAATTTAGGAGCACCTTCAAATCAATAATCAAAAAACCTTCCCATTACGACTAGCCCCTTAACTGTCACCCCCCAACATATACGTGAGAGCGCACTATCCAAACTTAAACTCTTATAATTCATGAATGCTTTGGAATACAGATATAAGATATAAGGTCTCTTTTAAGAAGACAATCAGCAGATTACTGTAGAAGTGGAATTATTTTAAAATATGAAAGTAACAAAAAGTTATAGAAGTTTAAATTTACTGTAAAGAATTTTTTTTTATATTTTATATAAAATAAATATTTTACATAACAGGTTTACTCTAAAATTGATATAAAATTAAAGCCTTATGTCTAAATAAGTTATGTTCCAAATTTGAAATTGATATGAAAAAAATTTAGGTTCCTATGAGATATTATTTATGGCGTCATACCACAAACAGCCACCGGGGGCATCCAAACTCCATTGAATTTTTTTATAAATTTTTCTGTACTTTAAAATCTTTTAGCAGGCTCCTCCCCCTTAGTGGGAGGAGTCATATTCAAAATGTATTACGGTCTTATAGAATCAAAACTTTTATAATCTTGACAAAATACATATCGTTGGAAAGGTCTGAGTCTCAAGATTTCATATTTGGTGGTTATTTTGTGATAGGAGTAATACTGAGAGAGAAATTGATACATTTGTGACATAAAAAACTTCAATGGGGTTGGATGGCCCCCGGTGGCTGTTTTGTGGTATAACGCATAAACAAAATTGCATAGTAACCTCATTTTTTTTAATATCAACTTCAAATTTGGAACACAACTTATTTAGACATGGCTTTAATTTTATGCCAAATTTGGATTAAAACCTATTTTGTAAAATATCTATTTTATATAAAATAAATAAAAATAGTACCGTACATTTTATTTACAGTAAATTTAAACTTTTTTTTACTTTAATTTTTTGAAATGATTTCACTTCTGCAATAATGTGCCGATTGTCTTCTTTAAAAAGAGACCAAGCTTACTTCTGTATTCAAAAGCGTTCATGAATTATAACAATTTAACTTTAAATAGTGCACTTTCAAGTCTATTTTAAAAAAGGGGAGTGGCAGTTAAGGGGTTAAATCGATCCCCAGCTCGTTACCAGTGAATCCTCACCATGTCTGTGTTCAGGACGTCCCTCAGCAGCTGCAGAAGACCGTCGGGGCCGAAGTCATTCTTTAGGACGTCCAGTCTGATCACAGCCGCTGTTAAACACGAGCAGACCACCGCCGACGGAGAGAAGACTGAGAACTTCAGCTCTGAACACACACACACACCGCTGGAGTAAGCCCCGCCCTCAAAACAGACCCCACCAATCAGAGCACAGCAACTATCTACATCATTCTAACCTAATAACTGATTCATTCAGTTTATAATTACATTAATGTGTGTGTGTGTGTTAGTGAGAGGTGTGTGTGTGTTAGTGAGAGGTGTGTGTGTGTTAGTGAGAGGTGTGTGTGTGTTAGTGAGAGGTGTGTGTGTGTTAGTGAGAGGTGTGTGTGTGTTAGTGAGAGGTGTGTGTGTTAGTGAGAGGTGTGTGTGTTAGTGAGAGGTGTGTGTGTGTTAGTGAGAGGTGTGTGTGTGTTAGTGAGAGGTGTGTGTGTGTGTTAGTGAGAGGTGTGTGTTAGTGAGAGGTGTGTGTGTGTTAGTGAGAGGTGTGTGTGTGTGTTAGTGAGAGGTGTGTGTGTGTTAGTGAGAGGTGTGTGTGTGTGTTAGTGAGAGGTGTGTGTGTGTTAGTGAGAGAGGTGTGTGTGTTAGTGAGAGGTGTGTGTGTTAGTGAGAGGTGTGTGTGTTAGTGAGAGGTGTGTGTGTTAGTGAGAGGTGTGTGTGTGTTAGTGAGAGGTGTGTGTGTTAGTGAGAGAGGTGTGTGTGTTAGTGAGAGGTGTGTGTGTGTTAGTGAGAGGTGTGTGTGTGTTAGTGAGAGGTGTGTGTGTTAGTGAGAGGTGTGTGTGTGTTAGTGAGAGGTGTGTGTGTGTTAGTGAGAGGTGTGTGTGTGTTAGTGAGAGGTGTGTGTGTGTTAGTGAGAGGTGTGTGTGTTAGTGAGAGGTGTGTGTGTTAGTGAGAGGTGTGTGTGTGTTAGTGAGAGGTGTGTGTGTGTGTTAGTGAGAGGTGTGTGTTAGTGAGAGGTGTGTGTGTGTTAGTGAGAGGTGTGTGTGTGTTAGTGAGAGGTGTGTGTGTGTGTTAGTGAGAGGTGTGTGTGTTAGTGAGAGGTGTGTGTGTGTGTTAGTGAGAGGTGTGTGTTAGCGAGAGGTGTGTGTGTGTGTTAGTGAGAGGTGTGTGTGTGTTAGTGAGAGGTGTGTGTGTGTTAGTGAGAGGTGTGTGTGTGTTAGTGAGAGGTGTGTGTGTTAGGGAGAGGTGTGTGTGTGTTAGTGAGAGGTGTGTGTGTGTTAGCGAGAGGTGTGTGTGTGTTAGCGAGAGGTGTGTGTGTGTTAGCGAGAGGTGTGTGTGTGTTAGGGAGAGGTGTGTGTGTGTTAGTGAGAGGTGTGTGTGTGTTAGCGAGAGGTGTGTGTGTGTTAGCGAGAGGTGTGTGTGTGTTAGTGAGAGAGGTGTGTGTGTTAGTGAGAGGTGTGTGTGTTAGGGAGAGGTGTGTGTGTGTTAGTGAGAGGTGTGTGTGTGTTAGCGAGAGGTGTGTGTGTGTTAGCGAGAGGTGTGTGTGTGTTAGCGAGAGGTGTGTGTGTGTTAGTGAGAGGTGTGTGTGTGTGTTAGTGAGAGGTGTGTGTGTGTTAGCGAGAGGTGTGTGTGTGTTAGCGAGAGGTGTGTGTGTGTTAGTGAGAGGTGTGTGTGTGTGTTAGTGAGAGGTGTGTGTGTGTTAGCGAGAGGTGTGTGTGTGTTAGCGAGAGGTGTGTGTGTGTGTTAGTGAGAGGTGTGTGTGTGTTAGCGAGAGGTGTGTGTGTGTTAGTGAGAGGTGTGTGTGTGTGTTAGTGAGAGGTGTGTGTGTGTTAGCGAGAGGTGTGTGTGTGTTAGTGAGAGGTGTGTGTGTGTTAGTGAGAGGTGTGTGTGTGTTAGCGAGAGGTGTGTGTGTGTTAGCGAGAGGTGTGTGTGTGTTAGCGAGAGGTGTGTGTGTGTTAGTGAGAGGTGTGTGTGTGTGTTAGCGAGAGGTGTGTGTGTGTTAGTGAGAGGTGTGTGTGTGTGTTAGCGAGAGGTGTGTGTGTGTTAGTGAGAGGTGTGTGTGTGTTAGCGAGAGGTGTGTGTGTGTTAGCGAGAGGTGTGTGTGTGTTAGCGAGAGGTGTGTGTGTGTTAGCGAGAGGTGTGTGTGTGTTAGCGAGAGGTGTGTGTGTGTTAGTGAGAGGTGTGTGTGTGTGTTAGTGAGAGGTGTGTGTGTGTTAGCGAGAGGTGTGTGTGTGTTAGCGAGAGGTGTGTATGTGTTAGTGAGAGGTGTGTGTGTGTTAGTGAGAGGTGTGTGTGTTAGTGAGAGAGGTGTGTGTGTTAGCGAGAGGTGTGTATGTGTTAGTGAGAGGTGTGTGTGTGTTAGTGAGAGGTGTGTGTGTTAGTGAGAGAGGTGTGTGTGTTAGTGAGAGGTGTGTGTGTGTTAGTGAGAGGTGTGTGTGTTAGCGAGAGGTGTGTGTGTGTTAGTGAGAGGTGTGTGTGTGTGTTAGTGAGAGGTGTGTGTGTGTTAGCGAGAGGTGTGTGTGTGTTAGCGAGAGGTGTGTATGTGTTAGTGAGAGGTGTGTGTGTGTTAGTGAGAGGTGTGTGTGTTAGTGAGAGGTGTGTGTGTGTTAGCGAGAGGTGTGTATGTGTTAGTGAGAGGTGTGTGTGTGTTAGTGAGAGGTGTGTGTGTTAGTGAGAGAGGTGTGTGTGTTAGTGAGAGGTGTGTGTGTGTTAGTGAGAGGTGTGTGTGTGTTAGTGAGAGGTGTGTGTGTGTTAGTGAGAGGTGTGTGTGTGTTAGTGAGAGGTGTGTGTGTGTTAGCGAGAGGTGTGTGTGTGTTAGTGAGAGAGGTGTGTGTGTGTTAGCGAGAGGTGTGTGTGTGTTAGCGAGAGGTGTGTGTGTGTGTTAGTGAGAGGTGTGTGTGTGTGTTAGCGAGAGGTGTGTGTGTGTTAGTGAGAGGTGTGTGTGTGTTAGCGAGAGGTGTGTGTGTGTTAGTGAGAGGTGTGTGTGTGTGTTAGCGAGAGGTGTGTGTGTGTTAGTGAGAGGTGTGTGTGTGTTAGTGAGAGGTGTGTGTGTGTTAGTGAGAGGTGTGTGTGTTAGTGAGAGGTGTGTGTGTGTTAGTGAGAGGTGTGTGTGTGTTAGTGAGAGGTGTGTGTGTTAGTGAGAGGTGTGTGTGTTAGTGAGAGGTGTGTGTGTGTTAGTGAGAGGTGTGTGTGTGTTAGCGAGAGGTGTGTGTGTGTTAGCGAGAGGTGTGTGTGTGTTAGTGAGAGGTGTGTGTGTGTTAGTGAGAGGTGTGTGTGTGTTAGTGAGAGGTGTGTGTGTGTTAGCGAGAGGTGTGTGTGTGTGTTAGTGAGAGGTGTGTGTGTGTGTTAGTGAGAGGTGTGTGTGTGTTAGTGAGAGGTGTGTGTGTGTTAGTGAGAGGTGTGTGTGTGTTAGTGAGAGGTGTGTGTGTGTTAGTGAGAGGTGTGTGTGTGTTAGTGAGAGGTGTGTGTGTGTTAGCGAGAGGTGTGTGTGTGTGTTAGTGAGAGGTGTGTGTGTGTTAGTGAGAGGTGTGTGTGTGTTAGTGAGAGGTGTGTGTGTTAGTGAGAGGTGTGTGTGTGTTAGTGAGAGGTGTGTGTGTGTTAGTGAGAGGTGTGTGTGTTAGTGAGAGGTGTGTGTGTGTTAGTGAGAGGTGTGTGTGTGTTAGTGAGAGGTGTGTGTGTTAGTGAGAGGTGTGTGTGTTAGTGAGAGGTGTGTGTGCGTTAGTGAGAGGTGTGTGTGTTAGTGAGAGGTGTGTGTGTGTTAGTGAGAGGTGTGTGTTAGTGAGAGGTGTGTGTGTGTTAGTGAGAGGTGTGTGTGTGTTAGTGAGAGGTGTGTGTGTGTGTTAGTGAGAGGTGTGTGTGTTAGTGAGAGGTGTGTGTGTGTGTTAGTGAGAGGTGTGTGTTAGCGAGAGGTGTGTGTGTGTTAGTGAGAGGTGTGTGTGTGTGTTAGTGAGAGGTGTGTGTGTGTTAGCGAGAGGTGTGTGTGTGTTAGTGAGAGGTGTGTGTGTGTGTTAGCGAGAGGTGTGTGTGTGTTAGTGAGAGGTGTGTGTGTGTGTTAGTGAGAGGTGTGTGTGTGTGTTAGTGAGAGGTGTGTGTGTGTTAGCGAGAGGTGTGTATGTGTTAGTGAGAGGTGTGTGTGTGTTAGTGAGAGGTGTGTGTGTTAGTGAGAGAGGTGTGTGTGTTAGTGAGAGGTGTGTGTGTGTTAGTGAGAGGTGTGTGTGTGTTAGTGAGAGGTGTGTGTGTGTTAGTGAGAGGTGTGTGTGTGTTAGCGAGAGGTGTGTGTGTGTTAGCGAGAGGTGTGTGTGTGTTAGTGAGAGGTGTGTGTGTGTTAGTGAGAGGTGTGTGTGTTAGTGAGAGGTGTGTGTGTGTTAGTGAGAGGTGTGTGTGTGTTAGTGAGAGGTGTGTGTGTTAGTGAGAGGTGTGTGTGTTAGTGAGAGGTGTGTGTGTGTTAGTGAGAGGTGTGTGTGTGTTAGCGAGAGGTGTGTGTGTGTTAGCGAGAGGTGTGTATGTGTTAGTGAGAGGTGTGTGTGTGTTAGTGAGAGGTGTGTGTGTGTTAGTGAGAGGTGTGTGTGTGTTAGCGAGAGGTGTGTATGTGTTAGTGAGAGGTGTGTGTGTGTTAGTGAGAGGTGTGTGTGTTAGTGAGAGGTGTGTGTGTGTTAGTGAGAGGTGTGTGTGTGTTAGTGAGAGGTGTGTGTGTTAGTGAGAGGTGTGTGTGTGTTAGTGAGAGGTGTGTGTGTGTTAGTGAGAGGTGTGTGTGTTAGTGAGAGGTGTGTGTGTTAGTGAGAGGTGTGTGTGTGTTAGTGAGAGGTGTGTGTGTTAGTGAGAGGTGTGTGTGTGTTAGTGAGAGGTGTGTGTTAGTGAGAGGTGTGTGTGTGTTAGTGAGAGGTGTGTGTGTGTTAGTGAGAGGTGTGTGTGTGTGTTAGTGAGAGGTGTGTGTGTTAGTGAGAGGTGTGTGTGTGTGTTAGTGAGAGGTGTGTGTTAGCGAGAGGTGTGTGTGTGTTAGTGAGAGGTGTGTGTGTGTGTTAGTGAGAGGTGTGTGTGTGTTAGCGAGAGGTGTGTGTGTGTTAGTGAGAGGTGTGTGTGTGTGTTAGCGAGAGGTGTGTGTGTGTTAGTGAGAGGTGTGTGTGTGTGTTAGTGAGAGGTGTGTGTGTGTTAGCGAGAGGTGTGTGTGTTAGTGAGAGGTGTGTGTGTGTTAGTGAGAGGTGTGTGTGTGTTAGTGAGAGGTGTGTGTGTTAGTGAGAGGTGTGTGTGTGTTAGTGAGAGGTGTGTGTGTGTTAGTGAGAGGTGTGTGTGTTAGTGAGAGGTGTGTGTGTGTTTAGTGAGAGGTGTGTGTGTGTTAGTGAGAGGTGTGTGTGTGTTAGTGAGAGGTGTGTGTGTGTTAGTGAGAGGTGTGTGTGTTAGTGAGAGGTGTGTGTGTGTTAGTGAGAGGTGTGTGTGTGTTAGTGAGAGGTGTGTGTGTTAGTGAGAGGTGTGTGTGTTAGTGAGAGGTGTGTGTGCGTTAGTGAGAGGTGTGTGTGTTAGTGAGAGGTGTGTGTGTGTTAGTGAGAGGTGTGTGTTAGTGAGAGGTGTGTGTGTGTTAGTGAGAGGTGTGTGTGTGTTAGTGAGAGGTGTGTGTGTGTGTTAGTGAGAGGTGTGTGTGTTAGTGAGAGGTGTGTGTGTGTGTTAGTGAGAGGTGTGTGTTAGCGAGAGGTGTGTGTGTGTTAGTGAGAGGTGTGTGTGTGTGTTAGTGAGAGGTGTGTGTGTGTTAGCGAGAGGTGTGTGTGTGTTAGTGAGAGGTGTGTGTGTGTGTTAGCGAGAGGTGTGTGTGTGTTAGTGAGAGGTGTGTGTGTGTGTTAGTGAGAGGTGTGTGTGTGTTAGTGAGAGGTGTGTGTGTGTTAGCGAGAGGTGTGTATGTGTTAGTGAGAGGTGTGTGTGTGTTAGTGAGAGGTGTGTGTGTTAGTGAGAGAGGTGTGTGTGTTAGTGAGAGGTGTGTGTGTGTTAGTGAGAGGTGTGTGTGTGTTAGTGAGAGGTGTGTGTGTGTTAGTGAGAGGTGTGTGTGTGTTAGTGAGAGGTGTGTGTGTGTTAGCGAGAGGTGTGTGTGTGTTAGTGAGAGGTGTGTGTGTGTTAGTGAGAGGTGTGTGTGTGTTAGTGAGAGGTGTGTGTGTGTGTTAGTGAGAGGTGTGTGTGTGTGTTAGCGAGAGGTGTGTGTGTGTTAGTGAGAGGTGTGTGTGTGTTAGCGAGAGGTGTGTGTGTGTTAGTGAGAGGTGTGTGTGTGTGTTAGCGAGAGGTGTGTGTGTGTTAGTGAGAGGTGTGTGTGTGTGTGTTAGTGAGAGGTGTGTGTGTGTTAGCGAGAGGTGTGTATGTGTTAGCGAGAGGTGTGTGTGTGTTAGTGAGAGGTGTGTGTGTTAGTGAGAGGTGTGTGTGTGTTAGTGAGAGGTGTGTGTGTGTTAGTGAGAGGTGTGTGTGTTAGTGAGAGGTGTGTGTGTTAGTGAGAGGTGTGTGTGTGTTAGTGAGAGGTGTGTGTGTGTTAGCGAGAGGTGTGTGTGTGTTAGCGAGAGGTGTGTATGTGTTAGTGAGAGGTGTGTGTGTGTTAGTGAGAGGTGTGTGTGTGTTAGTGAGAGGTGTGTGTGTGTTAGCGAGAGGTGTGTATGTGTTAGAGAGAGGTGTGTGTGTGTTAGTGAGAGGTGTGTGTGTTAGTGAGAGGTGTGTGTGTGTTAGTGAGAGGTGTGTGTGTGTTAGTGAGAGGTGTGTGTGTTAGTGAGAGGTGTGTGTGTGTTAGTGAGAGGTGTGTGTGTGTTAGTGAGAGGTGTGTGTGTTAGTGAGAGGTGTGTGTGTTAGTGAGAGGTGTGTGTGTGTTAGTGAGAGGTGTGTGTGTTAGTGAGAGGTGTGTGTGTGTTAGTGAGAGGTGTGTGTGTGTGTTAGCGAGAGGTGTGTGTGTGTTAGTGAGAGGTGTGTGTGTGTGTTAGTGAGAGGTGTGTGTGTGTGTTAGTGAGAGGTGTGTGTGTGTTAGTGAGAGGTGTGTGTGTTAGTGAGAGAGGTGTGTGTGTTAGTGAGAGGTGTGTGTGTGTTAGTGAGAGGTGTGTGTGTGTTAGTGAGAGGTGTGTGTGTGTTAGTGAGAGGTGTGTGTGTGTTAGTGAGAGGTGTGTGTGTGTTAGCGAGAGGTGTGTGTGTGTTAGTGAGAGAGGTGTGTGTGTGTTAGCGAGAGGTGTGTGTGTGTTAGTGAGAGGTGTGTGTGTGTTAGTGAGAGGTGTGTGTGTGTGTTAGTGAGAGGTGTGTGTGTGTGTTAGCGAGAGGTGTGTGTGTGTTAGCGAGAGGTGTGTGTGTGTGTTAGCGAGAGGTGTGTGTGTGTTAGTGAGAGGTGTGTGTGTGTGTGTTAGTGAGAGGTGTGTGTGTGTTAGCGAGAGGTGTGTATGTGTTAGCGAGAGGTGTGTATGTGTTAGTGAGAGGTGTGTGTGTGTTAGTGAGAGGTGTGTGTGTTAGTGAGAGGTGTGTGTGTGTTAGTGAGAGGTGTGTGTGTGTTAGTGAGAGGTGTGTGTGTTAGTGAGAGGTGTGTGTGTTAGTGAGAGGTGTGTGTGTGTTAGTGAGAGGTGTGTGTGTGTTAGCGAGAGGTGTGTGTGTGTTAGCGAGAGGTGTGTATGTGTTAGTGAGAGGTGTGTGTGTGTTAGTGAGAGGTGTGTGTGTGTTAGTGAGAGGTGTGTATGTGTTAGTGAGAGGTGTGTGTGTGTTAGTGAGAGGTGTGTGTGTTAGTGAGAGGTGTGTGTGTGTTAGTGAGAGGTGTGTGTGTGTTAGTGAGAGGTGTGTGTGTTAGTGAGAGGTGTGTGTGTGTTAGTGAGAGGTGTGTGTGTGTTAGTGAGAGGTGTGTGTGTTAGTGAGAGGTGTGTGTGTTAGTGAGAGGTGTGTGTGTGTTAGTGAGAGGTGTGTGTGTTAGTGAGAGGTGTGTGTGTGTTAGTGAGAGGTGTGTGTTAGTGAGAGGTGTGTGTGTGTTAGTGAGAGGTGTGTGTGTGTTAGTGAGAGGTGTGTGTGTGTGTTAGTGAGAGGTGTGTGTGTTAGTGAGAGGTGTGTGTGTGTGTTAGTGAGAGGTGTGTGTTAGCGAGAGGTGTGTGTGTGTTAGTGAGAGGTGTGTGTGTGTGTTAGTGAGAGGTGTGTGTGTGTTAGCGAGAGGTGTGTGTGTGTTAGTGAGAGGTGTGTGTGTGTGTTAGCGAGAGGTGTGTGTGTGTTAGTGAGAGGTGTGTGTGTGTGTTAGTGAGAGGTGTGTGTGTGTTAGCGAGAGGTGTGTGTGTTAGTGAGAGGTGTGTGTGTGTTAGTGAGAGGTGTGTGTGTGTTAGTGAGAGGTGTGTGTGTTAGTGAGAGGTGTGTGTGTGTTAGTGAGAGGTGTGTGTGTGTTAGTGAGAGGTGTGTGTGTTAGTGAGAGGTGTGTGTGTGTTAGTGAGAGGTGTGTGTGTGTTAGTGAGAGGTGTGTGTGTGTTAGTGAGAGGTGTGTGTGTTAGTGAGAGGTGTGTGTGTGTTAGTGAGAGGTGTGTGTTAGTGAGAGGTGTGTGTGTGTTAGTGAGAGGTGTGTGTGTGTTAGTGAGAGGTGTGTGTGTGTTAGTGAGAGGTGTGTGTGTTAGTGAGAGGTGTGTGTGTGTTAGTGAGAGGTGTGTGTTAGTGAGAGGTGTGTGTGTGTTAGTGAGAGGTGTGTGTGTGTTAGTGAGAGGTGTGTGTGTGTGTTAGTGAGAGGTGTGTGTGTTAGTGAGAGGTGTGTGTGTGTGTTAGTGAGAGGTGTGTGTTAGTGAGAGGTGTGTGTGTGTGTTAGTGAGAGGTGTGTGTGTGTTAGTGAGAGGTGTGTGTGTGTTAGTGAGAGGTGTGTGTGTGTTAGTGAGAGGTGTGTGTGTGTTAGCGAGAGGTGTGTGTGTGTTAGCGAGAGGTGTGTGTGTGTTAGCGAGAGGTGTGTGTGTGTTAGCGAGAGGTGTGTGTGTGTTAGCAAGAGGTGTGTGTGTGTTAGTGAGAGGTGTGTGTGTGTTAGCGAGAGGTGTGTGTGTGTTAGTGAGAGGTGTGTGTGTGTTAGTGAGAGGTATGTGTGTTAGTGAGAGGTGTGTGTGTTACCTGTGGAGCTCAGAGCTATGTAGGAGAGCGCGTGTCTCCGGACCGAAGCCGTGTCCTCGGCGCTCAGCGGCAGCGTCTGCAGCAGCGGCTCCAAGAAGTCAGACGGCAGAACCGCGGCTAGATCCCAGTCCAGACGCGTCACCAGCAGCACCTCCCACTGCTGCACACATCACACACATAAAAGTAAAGCCAGGGTTATTAGTATTAAATACATAAAAAGCTTTTTTTTTTTTTAAATCAGCCAAATAATATAGTTTATTATCATATTTATGCCAGGGTTATTATAGTTAACAAAAGCTAAAACCATAAAAAAAAATTATAATAATTATCACTTTAAATAAAGTAAACATTAACAGAAAAATCTAATAAAAATAACAAAAAAAAATAATTAAAACTGAAAATATATATAAAAAAATTTAATTAAAAAATTTGCATTAAATAGTAAATCCAGGGTTATTAGTATTAAATAAATAAATAAATAAATAATAAGCAGATTTTTTTTTATCGGCCAAGTAATATAGTTTATTATCATATTTATGCCAGGGTTATTATAGTTAACAAAAGCTAAAACCATAAAAAAAAAAAAAAAAAATATCACTTTAAATAAAGTAAACATTAACAGAAAAATCTAATAAAAAAATAAAATAAAATAAAATAAAAATAAAATGAAAACTGAAAATATATATAAAAAAATGTAATTAAAAAATTAGCATTAAATAGTAAATCCAGGGTTATTAGTATTAAATACATAAAAAGCATTTTTTTTTAATCAGCCAAATAATATAGTTTATTGTCATATTTATGCCAGAGTTATTATAGTTAACAAAAGCTAAAACCATTAAAAAAATTATAATAATTATCACTTTAAATAAAGTAAACATTAACAGAAAAATCTAATAAAAAAAAAAAAAAAATTAAAATGAAAACTGAAAATATATATTAAAAAATTAGCATTAAATAGTAAATCCAGGGTTATTAGTATTAAATAAATAAATAAATAAATAATAAGCAGATTTGTTTTTGTTTTTTTAATCAGCCAAATAATATAGTTTATTGTCATATTTATGCCAGGGTTATTATAATTAACAAAAGCTAAAACCATAAAAAAAAATTATAATAATTATCACTTTAAATAAAGTAAACATTAATAGAAAAATCTAATAAAAAAATAAAATAAAAATAAAATGAAAACTGAAAATATATATAAAAAAATGTAATTAAAAAATTAGCATTAAATAGTAAATCCAGGGTTATTAGTATTAAATACATAAAAAGCATTTTTTTTTAATCAGCCAAGTAATATAGTTTATTATCATATTTATGCCAGGGTTATTATAGTTAACAAAAGCTAAAACCATAAAAAAAAAAAAAAAGTATCACTTTAAATAAAGTAAACATCAGATAATAAAAATAACAAAAAAAAAATTACATTAAAATGAAAACTGAAAATATATACGTATATATATAAAAAAATCTAATATTAACAAAACTATATAAATGATATTAAAGTAACACTGATTACGATGAAACTCACTGCATTAATTAATGAATCTTTATTAATTAATCATCTTTATTTGACCCTCACACTCTATTATAATTCTATTCTTTAAACAAATAAAACTAGCCACTTTTAGACTTGCACTCTATTCATTTAATAACTGCTTGTTTTCTTAAAAAATAATAATAATAAACTAACACTATCTTCTCTATTATTTTTGTATTCTGTTTTCTTTTTATTTATTATATAATTAACAAAATTGCTTCTATTGTCGATAAAAGTAAATAATGTAAATGTAAATATTATTTTTATACTGTTATACTATTTATTAATATCTTAGAATAATCTTTTATTTTAATATTTTAATTTTGTAATGTGCTTTTGTCATTTTTATTTTATTTAATTTTTTCATAATTTATATTTTAGGCTTCATAAATTAACGAAAATGATTTTTAATGTTTTAATTTCAATTAATAATATCAACACTGCTTCAAATGCAGGATAGTTTAATTTTTTTATTTCAGTGTTATTAAGGTTATGCTTTTTTAATATTCTATAAAGCTTTATTTTATTGTTTTATTTAAATTTGAGTAATTTTAATACTTCAACTTCAACTTATTTTATTTCATTTTTAATTTACATTTAAGTATTTCTCCTAATATTAATATTTCCTTCAAATGTAGGTCGTCCAATCAGAATATAAAAGATGAAAATATCAAGCTAGAGGCACAATATGATTGCTCACTATTACTAGAGCACTGTCAAAGTGTGCTTCGGGCTAATATTACCCACAATACCTTGCATGATAAAAGAGGTTTGCGTGAAGCGGGTCATGTGACGTTACCAGGATCTCTGGGACGGTGACGGCGTGGTCGGTGTAGACGCACAGCTTGGCGGCGCTCAGAGGAACCGATTCCCGGAGTTTGGAGGCCAGGAACATGCAGACGCACCCCAGCAGCTGCAGACGACACCTGCGCACGGCATTCTGGGACATGTACCTGTCCAGGTAGTGAACGGCCAGAGGAAACACCTCCTCCTCACACTTCTGATCCTCACAGACCTGCTCCAGAACAAGCTCCGTGATTCAGGATTCAGATCAGAGTGAGTCGAATCACTGAGTCAGATCAGAGTGACTCGAATCACTGAGTCAGATCAGAGTGAATCGAATCACTGAGTCAGATCAGAGTGAATCGAATCACTGAGTCAGATCAGAGTGACTCGAATCAATGAGTCAGATCAGAGTGAATCGAATCACTGAGTCAGATCAGAGTGACTCGAATCACTGAGTCTGATCAGAGTGAGTCGAATCACTGAGTCAGATCAGAGTGAGTCGATTCACTGAGTCAGATCAGAGTGAGTCGATTCACTGAGTCAGATCAGAGTGAGTCGAATCACTGAGTCAGATCAGAGTGAGTCGAATCACTGAGTCAGATCAGAGTGAGTCGATTCACTGAGTCAGATCAGAGAGACTCGAATCACTGAGTCAGATAAGAGAGTGACTCGAATCACTGAGTCAGATCAGAGTGACTCGAATCACTGAGTCAGATCAGAGAGACTCGAATCACTGAGTCAGATAAGAGTGAATCGAATCACTGAGTCAGATCAGAGTGACTCGAATCACTGAGTCAGATCAGAGAGTGACTCGAATCACTGAGTCAGATCAGAGTGGCTCGAATCACTGAGTCAGATAAGAGAGTGACTCGAATCACTGAGTCAGATCAGAGTGAATCGATTCACTGAGTCAGATCAGAGAGACTCGAATCACTGAGTCAGATCAGAGAGACTCGAATCACTGAGTCAGATCAGAGAGACTCGAATCACTGAGTCAGATCAGAGTGACTCGATTCACTGAGTCAGATCAGAGTGACTCGATTCACTGAGTCAGATCAGAGTGAATCGAATCACTGAGTCAGATCAGAGTGATTCAAATAACTGAATCAGAGTATGATTCATTAGACAGCATCAGATCAGTGTGATTTGAATCACTGAGTCAGATTAAGATTCATTAGAGAACATCAGCTCAGTATGATTCAAATCACTGAATCAGAGTATGATTCATTAGACAGCATCAGATCAGTGTGATTCGAATCACTGAAACAGAGAATGATTCATTAGACATCAGTAAGATTCAAATAACCGATTCAGAATATGATTCATTAGACATCATTAGATCAAAATGATTCAAATCAATGAGTCAGAATACAATTCATTAGACATCATCAGATTAGAGTAATTCAAATCACTGTATTAAGAACACAAATCGAATCACTGAGTCAGGTTGATATGATTCATTAGACATCAGTAAGATTCAAATAACTGAGTCAGAGTACAATTCATTAGACAGTATTAGATTAGTGTAATTCGAATCACTGAATCAGAACATGATTCGAATCACTGAGTCAGGTTGATATGATTCATTAGACGTCAGTAAGATTCAAATAACCGAGTCAGAGTACAATTCATTAGACAGCATCAGATCAGTGAGATTCGAATCACTGAATCAGAACACGATTCGAATCACTGAGTCAGGTTGATATGATTCATTAGACGTCAGTAAGATTCAAATAACCGAGTCAGAGTACAATTCATTAGACAGCATCAGATCAGTGAGATTCGAATCACTGATTCAGAACACGATTCGAATCACTGAGTCAGGTTGATATGATTCATTAGACATCAGTAAGATTCAAAAAACTGATTCAGAATATGATTAATTCGACAGCATCAGCTCAGTATGATTTGAATAACTGAGTCAGAGTACAATTCATTAGACAGTATTAGATTAGTGTAAACTGAATCAGAACACGATTTGAATCACTGAGTCAGGTTGATATGATTCATTAGATCTCTCCTCACCTGCAGCATCCATCCCGTTAAGATCGGGCGCACATAGCGCTGCTCGTCGGTCGGTTCGGTACCGGGTTTGATGCTCGGTCTCTCCGAGCTCAGCAGGTTCTGACAGACGCGCGAGTCTCGGGTCAGAACCGCGTCTCTGAACGCGCGAACCGGTCTGAAGCTCGAGTCCGGTTCGACCAGCTCGTGACAGAACAACTCCATCTGACGGACTGATTAAAGCGGTCAAACTTACCGTCAGTCACGAGCGCGACGCGGGGTTTACGTTCACACAACTCCTAACAGCTCTACAAATATATATACAACACATTTAGTCAAATTCATATATGAAAAACACATGGTTTTATTCAGTTAAAAGAAGGTTCGTGAGCGAGCTGCGGCGCGCGGCGTGCCCGCGCTCACGGGAATGCCAACGATGGCTGTGACGTCACATCGCCGGTGATGCGGCTTATTTTATTTATAAAATAAAATTTTACTTGTATAAATACAAGTTCTCAGTCTAATGAATTCACCAAGAAGAAAAATACTGCTTTCACAATTACTGGCTAAATTATGGAAACCTGTTTCTGTGAGATTTCTCACAATTCTTTGTGAGTTTATATCGACTTTACGATCAAAATCGCAAGATATATAAACTCAGAATTAAGAGATATGGATTTGCAATGCTGAGGGAAAAAGTCAGAATTTTTACATATAAACTCGCAATTGCAAGAAAAAAATAAGTCTGACTTGTGAGATAATTTTTTTTACAATTATCTTTTTTATTTTTTATTCCGTGGTGAAAAAAACATAATTGCGTTATTTAAACTCTTCAATATAAGAAAATAATTCAGAGTTAAAGTAATTTTTTAATCTCGCAATTATGACATTTTTTCTCAGAATTGCGAGAAAATCCGAATTGCGCGATAAAAAGCTGCAATTACCTTTTTGATCAAAAACAAACAAACAAATAAATAAATAAATAAATAGTAATGCGAGACATTACTGACATTATTTTTTTCGGGACAATATTTTTTTCTTTCCACCTTCTAATCAATTCTTCACGAATAAAACCAAAATAATATACATTTCAAGAAAAAAAAAAATCTGACTTGTGAATTTTTTTATTTTTTTACAACGTTTTATTTCGTGGTGGGAAAAAAAAAAACAATCGCGTAATGTAAACTCTGCAATATTAGAAAATAATTCAGAATCGAGAGGCGTAGACACGGAATTGTGAATTATTATTTTTTTCTCGCAATTCTGAGTTTATCGCGTAATTCTGACTTTTTTCGCAGAATTGCGAGAAATTCCGAATTGCGCGATAAAAAGCTGCAATTACCTTTTTGATTTGGGCAAAAACAAACAAGCAAATAAATAAATAGTAATGTGCGATGTAAACTCATCAGACGAAAAATACATTATTTTCGTCAACTTCGAATCAATTCTTCGTTAATAAAACCAAGATTATATACATTTTTCTTGTTATACATTCCGTTTCATTCATCATCGAAGTAAAATTCATTGAAAACAACATTCATAAAATTTTTCGTTAAAATCAATGCGCGCTTGAATAAAACCAAAACATTCTGAAGTTTATATAACGTAATTTTATTACCTAGCAACACAAGTTTAGTCCAAAAATACAAACAATGCATTACTGCAAAGAATGCGGAATATATTGCAACACAATGGCGTTACGATGCTCAGTCGACGGTCATGACGGGCGTAGCGTCCTCCAGGTCACGTGACTCTGCGCTCTGCAGCTCGCGCCGGATCTCGGACGAAACCTTCGCATGCGTCTGACACTTCAGCAGCTCCAGCAGCGCCTCCTTCTGTTCGGAGGACAGGTCGGCTTTGTAGCGCTGCACCAGCGTTAGCAGGCTCTGGTGCCACAGCACCGGCAGCGTTCGCTTGTCCGCGCGGAACGACAGAAAGTGCGCGATCAGAGCGTCCAGCACGCGGAAGGGCAGCGCGTACTTCTTATCCAGCAGCAGACGCAGGAAGATGCTGTTGGCTCCGTTGTACTCCATCTCTGCGATTTTCAGCATAGCAGCGCTGCAACGTATAACGGCGGATTAGCAGCACGTAAAAACTACAGTTACGATAATAAAGTCGTATTATTGTGAGACTGAAGTCATAATAATCTGAGAATACTCAGTCAAACGTCTATAAATATTAACTTTACTCTCAAAATATTACACTGTAATCTCACAATGCTATGACTTTATTATTGTAACTTTATTCTCTAAATATTACAATTTTAATCTCGTATAAGACTTTATTCGTATATTGCTACAACTTTTTCTGAGAATTTTAAATTTATTCTCAATTTTACAAATTTAATCCCGTTACGTCTTTTCATTTACTACGACTTTGTTGTTGTAATTTTGACTTTATTCTTAAAATATTAAACGTTTCATCTCATATAAGACTTTATTCTCGTATTGCTGCGTATTTATTCTTGTAATCAAAATATTACAATTTTAATCTCACAATGCTACGACTTTATTCTCAAAAATGTAATCTCGTATAAAACTTTATTCTTATAATGCTGCAACTTTTTCTCAGAATTTTAACTTTATTCTCAATTTTACAAATTTAATTTCATAATTTTGACTTTATCACCAAAATAACGACTTTTAATCTCACAACGCTGCAATTTTATTCTCAAAATATTACAAGTTTAATCTTGTATAAGACTTAGTCGTAGCAATACTATTACGACTTTAATCTCATTACGACTTTATTTACTACGACTTTGTTGTAATTTTGACTTTATTCTTAAAATATAAAAAGTTTCATCTCGTATAAGACTTTATTCTCGTATTGCTGCGAATTTATTCTAGTAATTTTGATTTATCAAAATATTACAATTTTAATCTCATAACGCTACGATTTTATTCTCTAAATATTACAAGTTTAAGCTCGTATAGACTTTATTCTTATATCGCTACAA
>CM041793.1:87424252-87426752 GCA_023376895.1 Aspiorhynchus laticeps | reverse complement strand
CTGTAGCTGTTTGGAATTATTTTTTGTCGGCGAAAAACAGGCAATATGGTGTCTAAAACGTACATTTCTTAATATTAACTTATTGTTTATTGAACTGTTGTATAAAATCAATATTACATTTGTAATCATGCTTATTTTTGAAGAAAAAACGGCACTCTTCGTGTGATTTTAACAGTGTTGGGCACGTTACTTTAAAAAAGTAATTAGTTATAGTTACTAGTTACTTCTCACAAATAGTAACTGAGTTACATCATTATAAAAGTAACTAATTACCAGGGAAAGTAACTATTGCGTTACTTTTTTTAAAAATTTTCAAATGTCAAATAACTTGGATGCCTCATTTTTAAATATGTTAAATTAATAAAATGGACACTAAATAGAATAAATTATTATTATAAAACATTGTACATTAATCAACACTATTTATCTACTGACACTTAGCATCAGTTAGTCAAGCATTATAATATGATATTATGATAATTTAGCATTATATGATGATAGGACTTTAGTAATTAGAATAACCAAGTATGAATTCATATTTGTCATGTTGACTGAACTTAGGACTGGTGCTTAAGATATTGTTTGTCATTTAGTGTTTCTATAAAAAAAAGGGGGAAAAATTGATAAGATAACAAAACTACTACGAATTATACCACTAATAACAATATAAAACGCACTAAGGATAAAGGAGCAGCTGGGTTCATGAATATTAATCACGTAGTCTGCGTTCGCTCGAATTGATTCGCTGAAATCAAAACAGGGATGATAATAGGTGAGCGCCGGCCAATGAGATTGTCGTTTGTGCATTAGCTCCGCCCACTAGCGGAGTTCTTAAAAGCTGAAGAATTCCAAAGAATCTCCGTTATTTTGACACGAAAACACAACAAAGAATATAATTTACATATAGCGCGTCAATTCTGCATGTTATGAAAGACTCTCTCGCTCTGTATCTTTCTTTGCGCGCGCGCGCGCATTTGTGTGTGTGTGTGAGTGTGTGTGTGTGTGTGTGTGTGAGTGTGTGTGTGTGTGTGTGTGAGTGTGTGTGAGAGTGTGTGTGTGTGTGTGTGAGTAAGTGTGTGTGTGTGTGTGTGTGTGTGTGAGTGTGTGTGTGTGTGTGTGTGAGTGTGTGTGTGTGTGTGTGTGAGTGTGTGTGAGTGTGTGTGTGTGTGTGTGTGTGTGTGTGTGAGTGAGTGTGTGTGTGTGTGTGTGTGTGTGTGTGTGAGTGTGTGTGTGTGTGAGTGCGCTTCACACTAGAGTTTACGGTACGTCAAATACAGCTACACTGCGCATCCATTCAGATGAACTGAAAAATACATTTCTAATAATATTATAATAAATTATAGTAACGCCGTATTTTATTGTCAGTAACGGTAACGGCGTTGTAATGGGGGAAACAGTAATTAGTTTGATTACTCGTTACTGAAAACAATAACGCCGTTATTCCCATCACTGGATTTTAACTATATGAAACGTAAATATATACATTTTCTGGCAAGATTATATACAAAATCTTTAATTTTGCGATAATTCTTAATGCAATTTAATAGACTGAATCATGCAGTGAACCCGCTTCATCACCACGTAGGTTAATGTATGCGTGCACTCCGTAGGTGTTTTGTTTGGTTTTTGCAAAATACTCGATATTGTCAAATTGCACATCGTTAAAACAACAATTACGATATTATTGCAGACGATATATATCGCACACCCCTAGCGCTTCCTTATTAATCGCGCAGCCCTAACTCATCTGTCGCTAAATCCTCACCTTTGAACCAGGCTCCGGGTTTGAAGAGCGCTTTCTTCAGCGCGCTGTAGAGGTGAAAGTTCAGCCGCTTGTACTCGGCGATGTCGTCTCGGATCCTGGGCAGCAGAACCAGATTGTAGAAGCGCTGAGCCATTCGCTCTTTCAGATTCGACGAGAAGATCCTGGACACAAACCACGCCAGCGAAACTCAGAATTAGTGCTGCTCGATTACACCAAAAATCATGATTACTTTGGTCAATATTGTAAATCACGATTATGAGTGGGCCATGTGACCAAAACTTCATACGAGTGATTTATTTAAAGATAGTGATACATATCAAATATATATTTTCTGTAGTGCTGTCAAACGATTAATCGCGATTAATCGCATCCAAAATAAGTTTTTGTATACATAATATATGTATGTGTGCTATGTATATTTATTATGTATATATAAACACACACACATGCATGTATATATTTAAATAAAATATGTTACACTTATATAATAAATATATTTTAGTGCTGTCAAACGATTAATCGCGTCCAAAATAAAAGTTTTGTTTACATAATATATGTACGTGTGCTATGTATATTTATTATGTATATATAAATACACACACATGCATGTATATATTTAAGAAAATATGTTACGCTTATATAATAAATATATTTTAGTGCTGTCAAACGATTAATCGCGATTAATCGCATCCAAAATAAAAGTTTTGTTTACATAATATATGTACGTGTGCTATG
>CM041793.1:87416752-87419252 GCA_023376895.1 Aspiorhynchus laticeps | reverse complement strand
AAAGAATCCTGAAATAAATGTACTCAACTGTTGTAAATATAGATAATAATAATAATGTTTCTTGAGCAGCAAATCAGCATATTATTATGATTTCTGAAGATCATGTGACACTGAAGACTGCAGTAATGATGCTGAAAATACAGCTTTGATCACAGAAATAAATTACAGCTTAACACATATTCACATAGAAAACAGATATTTTTAATAGTAATAATATTTCACAATTTTACTGTTTTTGCTGTATTTTGGATCAAATAAATGCAGGCTTGGTGAGCAGAAGAGACTTCTTTAAAAACATTACAAATCTTACTGATCAAACACTTGTGACTGGTAGGGTTTTGTTTATAATGAGAGATAATTAGTCGCTGAACAACAAAACTCCGCTGCTTCAGCGATGACTCATCTGAACGCCTCTGATTGGCTGTTGTGTTCATTAAGTCAACGGAATCGTGTGTGATTGGTTACAACGCGCAACACTGTAAAAACACGGAAAAAGAAATATGATGGAACTATTAAGCCCTAATATTAATTAGATAGTATTACTAGTCTGATAATAATAATCGTCTTAATACCGTCAAAGTATTAATACCGTAAACGCACCGAAATACCATAAACGCGCCGAAATACCAAATACCGTAAACGCGTCGAAATACCAAATACCGTAAAGGGTCGAAATACCAAATACTGTAAACGCACCGAAATACCAAATACTGTAAACGCGTCGAAATACCAAATACCGTAAACGCGCCGAAATACCAAATACCGTAATTGTGCCGAAATACCAAATACCGTAAACGCGTCGAAATACCAAATACTGTAAACGCACCGAAATACCTAATACCGTAAACGCGTCGAAATACCAAATACCGTAAACGCGTCGAAATACCAAATACGGTAAACGCACCAAAATACCAAATACCGTAATCGTGCCGAAATACCAAATACCGTAAACGCGTCGAAATACCAAATACCGTAAACGCGTCGAAATACCAAATACCGTAAACGGGTCGAAATACCAAATACCGTAAACGGGTCGAAATACCAAATACTGTAAACGCACCGGAGTAGCAAATACCGTAAACGCGTCGAAATACCAAATACCGTAAACGCGCCGAAATACCAAATACCGTAAACGCGTCGAAATACCAAATACCGTAAACGCGTCGAAATACCAAATACCGTAAACGCGTCGAAATACCAAATACCGTAAACGCGCCGAAATACCAAATACCGTAAACGGGTCGAAATACCAAATACTGTAAACGCACCGGAGTAGCAAATACCGTAAACGCGCCGAAATACCAAATACCGTAAACGCGCCGAAATACCAAATACCGTAAACGCGTCGAAATACCAAATACCGTAAACGCGTCGAAATACCAAATACCGTAAACGCGTCGAAATACCAAATACTGTAAACGCACCGAAATACCAAATACCGTAAACGCGCCGAAATACCAAAATACCGTAAACGCGCCGAAATACCAAAATACCGTAAACACGCCGGAATACCAAAATACCGCAAATGCGCCGAGTGCGAGTCTGCTCACCTGAGCGGCGGGTTCTTGTTCATAAACATCTCGATGGCCTTCTCGTCCTCAGGATCCACGTCCACCTCGCCGCCCGTCTCCTCCGTGACATCATCGCCCAGCGCCGGCCAATCATCATCAGAGTCTCCGTCCTGTGTGCTCGGACCTGAGACAACCACGAGTTCCATGCATATATAGTTTATCTGTCTGTCTATATATTATACATATCAATAGACTAGATAGACTCAGATTTACTTTGTAAACATCTGTTGGTTTCGATACGGTCTGTACGATAGACGTCTGTCTGTCTATATATCATAAATATCTGTGCCTATATATCATACATATCTATCTATCTATCTGTCTATAGAATATATAGACTCAGATTTACTTTGTAAACATCTCTTGGTCTCAATACGGTCTGTACGATAGACGTCTGTCTGTCTATATATCATAAATATCTGTGCCTATATATCATAAATATCTATCTCTGTCTATAGAATATATAGACTCAGGTTTACTTTGTAAACATCTCTTGGTCTCAATACGGTCTGTACGACAGACGTCTGTCTGTCTATATATCATAAATATCTGTGCCTATATATCATAAATATCTATCTCTGTCTATAGAATATATAGACTCAGGTTTACTTTGTAAACATCTGTTGGTCTCAATACGGTCTGTACGATAGACGTCTGTCTGTCTATATATCATAAATATCTGTGCCTATATATCATAAATATCTATCTATCTGTCTATAGAATATATAGACTCAGATTTACTTTAGAAACATCTGTTGGTCTCCATGTCTGTGTATACAATAAACGTCTGTCTATATATCATAAATATCTGTGTCTATATATCATAAATATCTATCTGTCTGTTTATAGACTATATAGACTCAGATTTACTTTGTAAACATCTGTTGGTCTCAATGTCTATGAATACAATAAACATCTGTCTGTCTGTC
>CM041793.1:87354252-87409252 GCA_023376895.1 Aspiorhynchus laticeps | reverse complement strand
TGTCCTATCATAACAAACCATACATCAACGGAAAGCTATTTATTCAGCTTTCAGATGATGCATAATTCTCAATTTCACAAAATTGACCCTCATGACTGGTTTTGTGGTCCAGGGTCACACATGTTGCCATGGAAACCAGATGCTAAATGCTTCACGATGTGTTGCAGGCCAGCCGTCGAAGCTGCTGTACGTGATGCATAACTCGGAGACGCCGCTGAGCTGCATGGCTCTGTTCGAGGGCGGCCCGGGCCTCGCCGCCGACGCCAACTTCGACGTCCTGATGATCAAACTCAAGAGTCACTTCCAGAACGCCAAAGGACATAAAGTGGAGTCGCGCGGCACGCGCTATCGCTACTGCGACTTCCTGGTGAAGATCGGCACCGTCGCCATGAGCTCCAGCGCCAGAGGGATTTCAGTCGAGGTCTGAATCAGTGTTGCCAATTTAGCAACTTTTCAGACTACCCTAGCAACTATTTCTTCCAAAAAGCACATAGCAACAAATTTAGCAATTTTTAAAATTTATTTGGCAACTATTAGCAACTTCTGACAAGTGACTCAAATAGGCAGACAAACTGTGTAGTCAGGCAGACAGACAGACATATAGATAGATAGATAGATAGATAGATAGATAGATAAATATAGACAGACAGACATATAGATAGATAGACAGACAGACATATAGATAGATAGACAGACAGACAGACAGGTAGGTAGATAGATAAATATAGACAGACAGATGGACAGACATATAGATAGATAGACAGACAGTCAGACAGACAGATAGTCAGACAGACAGATAAATATAGACAGACAGACAGACAGGTAGATAGATAAATATAGACAGACAGACAGATGGATAGATAGACAGACAGACAGACAGGTAGATAGATAGATAGATAGATAGATAGATAGATAGATAGATAGATAGTCAGACAGATAGACAGATAGATAGATAGATAGATAGACAAATAGACAGATAGACAGACAAACAAACAAACAAACAGACAGACAGATATAGACAGACAGATAGATAAATAGATAGATAGATAGACAAATAGACCCAAAGACGCCTAGCAGTACACACATCACGTGAATTGAGTTAGCTGCTATTTGCGATTGTTCAATTTAATAATAATTGAATAATTGTTCATTTATGACACACTTTGTTAGTAGCTGTGATTGTTGATCAGTTAGTACGCTATAAGAAAAATGGAAAAGATGCTAGTAATTTTCCAGGACATTATCCATAATAACCCTATAATCTGAAAACACAATGCGTAATTTAAAATGCAGTTAAAAAAAACAATACCGAAAATTATTTCATATTAACATAATAGATTGTGCCCTATTTTTTACAGACGTATAGCACACTAACTACTAATACACTGCTTAAAGCATAATTGTTGAGAATGTGTAGTATTACTAATTTACTAGCTATTAAAAAAAAACTTAAATTGTAATCATTCAAAAATGTGCAAGTGTTCAATAATTCAATGTATTAAAAATACAGTTATTTATATTATGCATGTAATTTTACAAACAGATCTAAATTAACATATAAAATATATTTTTTGCTGAGATTTGATGACAAATTTTAGCGTCGTGATTACGCAATGACATCATAACGTCATTTAGCAACAAATTGACCTTCCTTTAGCAACTTTCTCTGAAAATTAGTTGGCAGCACTGGTCTGAATGCCTTCAATGGGACTCATTCACGGTGTGCGAAGTTTTCACGAAAAAAAATTTTCTTTAACTTTTCGCACCAGTTTACGAAAAACGTAAATGTGAAAAACGTGCAAAAAATAAAATAAAATCACATACAGTTTTCAGAATCATGTTAGGATTAAATTTTATAATTAGATTTTTTTAATCGTATACAAGAAAATCTGTGCTAAAGCTGACAAAACTTTGCGCGAAACGTCCTTCTATGTAGGCCGTTTTATGCAAATGAGTACGATTGGAAATGTGGTTTCTCATTTAATGCACCAAGGACGATAACTATAGCGCTTACTATATTATTTTAATAATTTGCTCTAACTATAAGAGAATAGTGCAAGTCCACAACTGTAATAACTAAAAAAAAAATGTTATTTTTTTAATTAACAGTCATGATAACAAACTATAACGATAACAAAACGGAGGAACGATATAATTTTTAAGCTGATGAACGGTAAAAACATTAACAGCCAATCAGAATACACTCTTTAAAGAGCGTGAACATTTAAAGCAGCAGACGACAAAACTGCAGCACGTGATTAGAATAAACATAACTTTGTGTATTGGTATAGACGCTGATATAGTACGGCTCTATGATTTGCGCGATGCAAAAAACGCGGACGGAATCTAGTCATAAAAACTGAATTTATAGTTTAATGTCACGGAGTTTGTCAACGTTTGGATGAATTAATCAAAAGTAGGTCGTTACACTTAAATCAAATGGTGATATGGACTAGTATCTGTAAATATTAATCTGATGTAAATATGAATCCTGCATGTTTTGTTTACTACATACACAGAGCGCGTGATTTCAGCGTCTGACGTCTCAATGAAGACATAAATACATCAACAATATCTCCAAAACTGATCAAAACCAGCATTTTACCATTTCATTTGAGTAAAACTAGTCATATCATATACACACAGAACTTTACTCGGCAACCCGTCAAAATAAAAGTCCTGTTTAACGTGAAGACATTGTGCCAGAAATAGCTATATTACTATTATTTAGTAGAATGTACGTAATACTACTACTACTGTTGAAAAATAATAAAACTTTATTTTTTAAGAAATAATCAAAAAATATTTCTTCCATGTTTTAATTTTAATAGTAAATCCCCTTTATTTGCCAAAAAATTTAATTTTCATTAATTAAAATATAAATTAAATCAATGTTTTATGGCCTCATCTGATAACCAGTAAAATTTAAATACACAACACAGAATTTCTGAGGGGGGGGATTCATAAGGCTACTGTAAGAATAAATAAAAATTGTTTCTATGCATTCAAATAATTAGACGTGATAAAACACAGAATTTGGTAACAATAAAACATAAGGTGAGAAAAAAATAAAACATTTCATACGGCCCTAAACATGTCATTTTTGTTACACTTTTAATAAATTAATGTTAAATTGTATAAGTTTCATGATTTTAATTAAGTAGACATGCTTTTTGATTAATGAAATTTAATTTGACGATTAAAAAGGAGTCCAGAAAAATTAAAACGAAAAAAAAAACGGAATTTAGAAAAACATAAAACTGATTTCATACGGCCCTAATATAGTTAGCATTAAGCCCCGTTCACACCAAGCACGATAAAGATAACTATAACGATAACTATATTTGCGTCCACACCAGCGAACGATATCGTCTTTTTATTCTAAGCGCACGTGCGTCTGCCGCTTTAAATTCTCGAGCTCCTTACAGCAGGATGGATTCTGATTGGCTGTCAGTGTTTGTATCTTCATCAGCTGGAAAAAAATCGTTCTGGAAGTGATTCCAACGATATCGTTTCTCTGTGCCTTTATCGTTATAGCTGTGGTGTGGACGCTGCTATTCTTTAATACTGAGAACGATTTTTAGAACCATATATTTATCGTTATAGTTATCGTGCTTGGTGTGAACGGGGCTTTAGTGTGGGTGATAGTTATAGTTATTCTTATTGTGTGTTGGTGTGGATGCTCCAATCGGATCGCGTATCGCGAATAATTTGATTTAGATCGGAACTTCGGAGCGGATTCGTGAATACTGTATGTGTGTATTTATATATACATAATAAATACACACACATATATTATGTAAACAAAACTTTTATTCTGGATGCGATTAATCGCGATCAGCATGAGTCAAAATATTAAAAATTCTTAATATAAGATGCATTTACTAGATCAGCAAAATGACGTAAGATATTTAGTCTTGTTTCCTAAATTAAGTGCAGTTTGCTTTAAATAAGTACAATTATCTGCCAGCGGGGTACGTCAAATAATCTTGTTTTAAGAGTATAATTTTAAGCAAAATGCACTTTTTTTCCTCTTGGAAACAAGACTTAATATCTTTAATAGCACAGTACCTGCGTGATTCGTCATAAGCCCTATTCGGACGGTAGTTGTTTCTCAGGGGGACGTAAGTGATTTTCACCATATACCGGGGGTAGTCGGTGATTTAATTGCCGTCCGAATCCAGGATGTCGGTGTTTATCTCTCACCACCCCCGTGAAAATCCCCTGCCGAATTACCTACTGTTTTTTGACAAACACCGAGGTCGTGTGGTAATTTAATTGCCGTCCGAATCCACATCTCTGAGTTTACGAGAAGAAATCGATTCAAAATTCAGTGTTTAATCCCTTTTTGAGCGCTCACGAACACCGTAACGTTGTACTTCGGTGTAATTTACATATTTCTGAAATGCTGGAAACTATTTAAAAGAACAATACTTCATGACTGCTCAACCACAGCGACTGGGAGCAGAAAAAGAAGAAAAGCACGTAAACGTTCAAACGGGTCTTTATTATGGCAGCAGCAGGTATGCAATACAATTTTAAAATGTGTATTATAAACAGATATATATCGTGTATAATTTTATACAACTAGCGCGTCTATTTTCCTATTTTTAAACAGGAGATTTAAATAATCAAATAAATATTATAAAATATGCTTGGAATAATAAGAATACATTTTACATAATAATAGGTATTTTTAATACATTTTACACAATAATAAGAATACATTTGTAAATAAAATTCATTTTATTTACAGCAGACAATCATGTGACGGGTTCGTAGGATCACAGAACTCGCTCCTCTGTGAATAAATCTCCATCCGAATCCATGAGTTTTATCACCGAGGTGATATGTAAATTTATTTTTACAGACGTCCATATGAGAAACAATTACCGTCCGAATCGGGCTTTAGACGTAAACAGAGAAGTAGATCCGGCTACTATGTTCTTCCGCAAGACGTAGAGTTCTAACCGCTAGAGCGCCAAAAGTTACGGACTGCAGCTTTAAATTATTATTTTTTTTTATATATTTTGACTAGAAACAAGACAAGAATACTAAACTAGATAAAAAAAGTTTGTCAAGACAAACTTTAGAAAGTTTACAGCAGTTGTAAAAGCCTGAAGTCTGAATATTTAGATTAGATTAGATAGATGTTGATAACATGTTTTTAGCATGATTAGCCTGTTACTAGCATATTGGTGGCATGATTAGCATGTTGCTAACATGATTAACAAGTGACTAGCATGTTTCTAACATGATTAGCATGTCACTAGCATGATTAGCAAGTGACTAGTATGTCGCTAGCATGTTACTAGCATGATTAACATGTTACTAGCATGTTGTTAGCATGATTAGCAAGTGACTAGCATGTTTCTAGCATGAGTAGCATGTTACTAGCATTTTGCTAGCATGATTAGCAAGCAACTAGAATGTCGCTAGCATGTTTCTAGCATGATTAGCATGTGACTAGCATGATTAGCATGTGACTAGCATGTTGCTAGCATGATCAGCAAGTAACTAGCATGTCGTTAGCATGTTTAGCATTTGACTAGCATGATTAACATGTGACTAGCATGATTAGCATGTGATTAGCATGATTCGTGAGTGACTAGCATGTTTCTAGCATGATTAGCGAGTGACTAGCATGTTTCTAGCATGATTAGCAAGTAACTAGCATTTTGCTAGCATGATTTGCAAGTTACTAGCATGTTGTTTATGTTTCTAGCATCATTAGCATGTCGCTAGGATAGATAGATTAGAAATATTAGATAGATGAGTTTGAATGGATTAGAAATAAAACATAGAAGGGAAGCTTGATTGAGTCTAATGGGCTTCAGTGTGTTTAGATTTGAATTTTGACAGTTGGAGTTTGAATTTTGACAGTTGGGAGTTTGAATTTTGACAGTTGGAGTTTGAATTTTGACAGTTGGAGTTTGAATAGTCTTGGCTCATCTGAACATTCCGTCAATGTAAGTCTATGGGATTTTAATGATATTTAATCTTCATTTTTATGAAAACTATAAGTCGGATCAGTCTGAAGAGATATAGCAACCCGAGTCAGATCAGTTTGAAGAGCTGGACTGAGTTCGGTGCTTCTAGCTTGAAAGCTCTTGGAGGAGATGCTTTTCTCAAGCCAACCTAATAAGATAAGCCTTTATTTTTTTTTTGCAGCGTTCCCACCAATGAATGAATAACTCGCGCAGCTCTTAGTGAATGAGCCCTGTTGTTTTCTCAGAGACACATGATGGTGGTTGTGTGTCCGCAGGTGGAGTACTGCGCCTGCGTGATCCCCGGAGACTGCTGGAACCTGCTGAAGGAGTTCATGCAGAGTTTTCTGGGCTCAAACGCTCCCGAGCTGCCGGCGGTGTTCACTAATAAAGCCGAGGGTCTGTACGCGCCGGTGGACTGCATGGACACCATGAGCCAGTACCTGGAGCTCTTCGGCAAGATGCGCAAACAGCAGGTGCTTCCGGTCAGCGGCGTCCGGTGAGACCTGACCTCGACCCGCAGCCTGACAGAGCTTTGTACAAGCCACAACATGACTGTGTTTGAGTGTGACGTAGCCTTTGTGTGTGGCTCCGGATGCTTATTTTCTGTGTTTACATTTATGAAATAAACTGTTTATTTTGATTTGGAGTCTTTTTATTAACACAAAATCAGTGTGGTGTTGTTTTAGTGTCGTTAAAATCACTTTCACACACTTTTACATTAACTGTTCCCTCGTCAATCTTCAAGAATCGGCTAAAAACACATCTTTATTTGATTCTCTAACTCGAGCACTTTCTATTCTAATTCTATTCTTTAAAAAAAAAATTTAGACTTGCACTCTATTCATTTACTAACTGCTTGTTTTCTTTAATAAAAAAGGCCTCTATTCTTTTTCTATTATATCTGTTATATTCTGTTTTCTTTTTTATTTATTATATAATTAAAACTTGCATATCATTGCTCTTTTGTTGATTTTGATTGCTTTATTTGGATAAAAGCGTCTGCTAAATGACTACATGTAAATGTAATTAAAATACTATTATATTTTTTGTTAATATTTTGAATTAGATTTTATTTTCATGAAAGATGTTGCCTTGGCAACTAGCTAAAATAAAATGTAACTGTAAAAAAAACAAAATCTATCAGTTAGCATTTATGTCGAGCATGTTTTTTTAATTTTTCTATTATATCTGTTTTCTTTTATTATGTAATTAAAAAAAAACACTGCTACGTGTACTGCGCTAAGCTAACTGAGACTAGCACGTGCGTATCATTGCTCTTTTATTGATTCTGATTGCTTCTATTGTCCTCATTTGTAAGTCACTTTGGATAAAAGCATCTGCTAAATGACTAAATGTATATTTATATATATTATATTTATATTTAGTCATTTAGCTGACGCTTTTATCTAAAGCGACTTACAAACGAGGACAACAGAAGCAATCAATTGTAGTATTAAAACAACTAAAACAGATCCAAAACTAAAGGATAAAACTGTATAAATACTACATATACACATTTTAAAAAATAAAGAAATTACATAAAAATGACAAATGCATACAACAAAATTTCAAAACTTAACATTTAAATGAAAAACAAAAAATAAAGCTAAAAACAATTCAAAATATTAAAGAACAAAACTGATGATTCTAACATAACACTAAGCCAAACAACTACATATATACATATATATATATATATATATATATATATATATATATATATATATATATATATATATACACATTTGTAAATTCAATATATATATATATAATTTAATTTCCATTTAGTTTGCTGAAGTATTAAAATAACTCAAATTAAATACATATATTAAATGCAATTAAAATACAATTATATTTTTTGTTAATATTTTGAATTAGATTTTATTTTCATCAAAGATGTTGCCTTGGCAACTAGCTAAAATAAAATGTAACCGTAAAAAAAACAAATTATATCAGTTAGCGTTTATGTCGAGCATGTTTTTTGATTTATTATTATTTTAGGGTTATTATCATTTACTAAAACCATAAAATGTTTTAGTTTTAGTAAATTATAATAACCCTAAAATAATGATAATAAATAACCCATTATAAAATAATAGATGCTTCTCAAAGCTTTAAAACCTTTTTAGTTTCAAATCTAATATATGGTTTTAACTCATCTTGAAGCTGTTTTATAATTTAAGATCCATTTTAATGACAAACGCATGTGTATAATGGAAAAATCAAGGGTTTATTATTATTATTTGTCTCTAATTGGCCAGATAAACTCTTAAAAACACACAATCAAGCACTAAAATTGAATAAAACACCACAAATTATACACACATGTACTTAATGGAAAGTTATGATTGTAGTTTACCCTTAATGTATTAGATTTCCACGAAAACGTGTCATTTGGCTTTTAAAATGTGTCATTATGCATGTTAATTAATTAAATATTAATTAATTAAATGTTTGTACCGGATCTCGTTGCTTCTTCCAGACCAGCAGGGGTCGCCAGTGTGTTTTGAATACTTCAAAACAGAATCTTTTTTTTTAAAACAATTGGTTAAATAAATAAAAAATACTCCATTAAAAGATGTTTATCAGCCGGTAGGAAGTTTTTCTGCAAGTGTGCACTGGCGAGTAGCTACGTATCGCTAAAACGAACACATTTATACACAGTTATTTTAGCTTTACGTATATATCAAGGCCTCCATGCTTTGGTGTTTGTACAGGAACACCACATTTGCATTTAGCAAGTGCAGAGCAGATGATTGGCTAGAAAAGAGCAATTCATTTGAATATGCATGAGCAGAACACAATGTGGGTGAATGCCGAGCCACATGCAATCAGCCTTAGTTATATTACACGAGCTTAAATTAGCATCAGCTAAATCACAGCAATGCATTAATTCAGTTCAAAACCACAAGACAAATCAGGTACTATTCGGCTCAACAATGATAACACGCGTTCATTAAAGTCAAATTTAAATCTATGAATTCCACATTTTACTTAATTTATATTAAATCAAGTTATCAAGTGGTTGGATAAAACTCTAGACCACAGTTGCAAAGCATGCTGGGTAGGCATACTGTATGTAAGCCATAAACTGCATACTTCAAATACACTTGTTTATCTTTTCCACTTTTGGAAACTTTTATATGCGCTTGCTCATAATAATCATCTTAAATGTTTAAAAAAAAATATATAAATAAATAAATCATAGACAAGGTTAATCTGTTCTGGAGCTTTAAGACCTGACGGAACCGATGAGAGACCGGCTCCACCAATCAGAACGCTGTCGTCATGCGATTGATCGCTCTTTGGCCAATCAGCGCGCAGTGACGCCGGCGCTGGGCGAGTTCGGTTGAGCCGAAAATGGTGACAGCTCGCGCGTGCGGATGATGGCGGTAAATAACAGCTCAAAGCGAGTGTAAAAAAACCCGCGCGAATATTAACCGTCATTTAACTCTGCAAACGTATTTCACCGGCTGTCTCGTGGAGGGCTCGCGCCGAGGCGCCGTTATCTGAGCCGATCGGTGGCTTTGCGGGGTGAGTTTATCCCGTGGCTGCGGCTCTTGCTGGTTTTTGTTCAGCGGGTTTAAAGTAACGGGTCTCTCGCGCCGGTATAAACACGTACACAAACACACCGATCGAGCGCCGGTAACGGAACCTACCGGATCCGCGGGTTCCGCGTGTCTCCCGGTGGAGCGTCTTTTGTTCTGTGAGTAGCGCTAGCGGGTTAGCACACACACACACACACACACTCACACTCAAACAACAGACTCAAACAACAGACAGACACACACACACACACACTCATATAAGTGTACACACACTGCATTGTGAGACAAACACTCAAATATACATTCAGTCATACATATAGTCACAAACACAACTCTCACACACACACACACACTCATATAAGTACACACACACACTCATATAAGTACACACACTGCATTGTGAGACAAACACTCAAATATACATTCAGTCATACATATAGTCACAAACACAACTCTCACATGTGCACACACACACACACACACACACACAGAGAGACAGACACACACACACACACACACACACACACTCAAACAACAGACACACACACACACACATAAGTACACACACTGCATTGTGAGAAACACTCAAATATACATTCAGTCATACATATAGTCACAAACACAACTCTCACATGTGCACACACACACACACACACACACACAGAGAGACAGACACACACACACACACACTTAATCATATAAAGCACCACACTGTTTAAAATCAGTATGGAACCATTTAATGGCACTGATTTGTGTGTTCAAGTTTTGTAAATAATGCATTTTTTCATCCACAGATTTCATTCTGCATGATGAAGTCTTTTAAACCGTACAGCGTCCGCTCTGATGCTGAAGCTCGCCGTTTCTCACAGTGAGTGATATTGCTTAAAAAATTGGGCGCTTTCGCACCGGAGGAACCTTTTCATAGTTGCTAGAACTATTGGCGGAAGTTCTGGCATTTTGGCGTGTTCACACCGCAGTTGCTAGGAGCGTATTTGGTTCCAGGAACTCCTACTACTTCAGAGCAGGGTCTAAAATACCCCTTTTCCACCAAGGCAGTTCCAGTGCTGGTTCGGAGCCAGAGCCTAGATTCAAACAGGTTCTTTGTCTTTCGACACCCAAAGCACCAGCTCCGAACCAGCAAAAGCGGTTCGTAAGTAGCACCAAAACATTGCTGGGCTAGAAGGAAGAACCGCTTGCGTCAGGGGCTGGGGTTACCGTGAACAACAAGACTATTACCTCCTTTCCACCAGCAGGAACCAGGTGCTAGTTCAGAGCCAGTGCTACTGCCAGTTCTTAGTTGGTTCGACTGGCGAGCCCTTTAAGAACCGGATGCTTTTCCACAGAGCCAATACAGAGCTTACGTCACTGAATACATTTCATGTTTCGTTTCACTAGCGCGGCAGCGCCAAACACAACAGATTTGTTCGAGGTGCATCAGCGCCACTCAGATCGATCGGCACACAACACACTAAAGCACCGCGAGAGCGATCCAAAGAGCCGTCAGCTTTCCAGTCGCTCCCGCAGCACCCCGATGCCTCGCACCGAACGGTCCGCGTAGCGCCGATCCATCCCGAACAAGCCTAAACAAACTATCAACAATGGCGGACGTTGTGTTGTTATTGACGTTCATGGCTTTGCGAATCTACATCGGCATCCAAACACGGCGAATCCAACGTGTCCGTGTTTAGCTGCTATTTCAAATATGGCGGTCCACAGTTTCTTTCGTCTTGTTGGTCACGGTAACCCCGCCCCCAGCCCCTGATGCAAGCGGTTCTTCCTTCTAGCCCAGCAATGTTTTGGTGCTACTTACGAACCGCTTTTGCTGGTTCGGAGCTGGTGCTTTGGGTGTCGAAAGACAAAGAACCGGTTTGAAACTAGGCTCTGGCTCCGAACCAGCACTGGAACTGCCTTGGTGGAAAAGGGGTAGAACAGAAACTGTGGACCGCCATATTTAAAATAGCAGCTAAACACGGACACGTTGGATTCGCCGTGTTTGGATGCCGATGTAGATTCGCAAAGCCATGAACGTCAATAACAACACAACGTCCGCCATTGTTGATAGTTTGTTTAGGTTTGTTCGGGATGGATCGGCGCTACGCGGACCGTTCGGTGCGAGGCATCGGGGTGCTGCGGGAGCGACTGGAAAGCTGACGGCTCTTTGGATCGCTCTCGCGGTGCTTTAGTGTGTTGTGTGCTGATCGATCTGCGTGGCGCGATGCACCTCGAACAAGTCTGTTGTGTTTGGCGCTGCCGCGCTAGTGAAACGAAACATGAAACGTATTCAGTGACGTAAGTCCTGGCTCTGTATAGGCTCTCTAGCCTGTGGAAAAGCATCCGGTTCTTACAGAGCTCGCCGGTCGAACCAACTAAGAACTGGCAGTAGCACTGGCTCTGAACTAGCACCTGGTTCCTGCTGGTGGAAAGGGGGTAAAACAGTACTATAGGAACTAGGGCTGCACGATATATCGCATGCGATTGTAATGCGCATCTCGTCAGTAAAGCCGGTTCTGTGATTAGTAATAAATCTCCATCAACTGTTTTCAAATGGAGCGGCCTTTAATACACAGAACCGTAGTTCATTGACAAGCTACGCAATTCGCGCTCAGAATCGCAGATGAATATCTGCGATATTGAACGTGATATTGCGTAGCTTGTCAGTGAACTACGGCTCTGTATTAAATGCTGCATGCGATATATCGTACAGCCCTAATAGGAACTACCAGTGACGTAAGTGTACGCCAATTGGCCAAACGCTTACGAAACACTGGCTACCTGGCATTTTTAAAAAGCCATAAATATTTACTCCACGAACATGAAGAACAGCGATAATAACGGCATTTACCTGTTGTCTGCAGCGTTGTGTTCTTTTCTAAGCCTTGATGATATGTAACTGCAAGTTAGTCAGATTTTCATGCTCTTTCAATCGCTTAAATTGTGCGTTTGCGTTCCATCTCCGTTATCACGAAACCCACGGCACACAACAAAAACGGCTCCGATCACAGCATCGTCCATTCGTGGATCGATTATGAGATTATTGGAATGCATCGCGATTCTCTCTGGAATGGATTCTGAGCTTAGTTTCTAGCGATTATCGTCAATTTGATTTCACAGATACTATTTAAACTAAACTTAGCTAGACAATGACATCTCTGAATTCAATAATGAAATGCCCTTAACTGAAAATTGAGTGTTTAAGTATTATACATTACTCACACTCTATCCTCCAACTTGATACTGTTAAGTGCTTTGACACAATCTGTATTGTTAAAAGCGCTATATAAATAAAGGTGACTTGACTTAGTTTTTAACAGTAGATGGCGCTCTAGGCTAGTTTTTAACCGCATACTCAAATGCTCACGAAGAAAAGCCCTTGCGCGTTTGGCTGAGTCATGCAAGTGGTTAAATGTACTTGTACACCCTTGTAATTCGCTTCAACCTCATCAACCTGTTTCTAAAGCATGCAGCGCCATCTGCTGTTAAAAACTAAGCTCAGAATCTATTCAAGAGAGAATCGATAATCTCAGAATCGATGCAGAGCAATTACTTGATTCGCGATGCATCGATTTATTGTCCCAGCCCTAGTTGTTGATGTTTGTAAACGCCGCGAATAAAGACGTCGCTGTGGGACGCTTCAGAGTTCCTGAATGCAACCAGAAAAATAACTAAGTTCCTACAACTATGCAGTGCGAAAGCGCCTATTGAGACATGCATGTTTTCAGTCATCTTTATCAGCAGTAATGCGTTACTTACTTAAAATGGTAACTTACAAACATTACGTTATTTTGTCCTTAGGATGAGTGCGGTCATGGCGTGTGGTTCCTGACTCGGAGTGCTCATGCGTGTTGGGAGACATGGATCGCTGTAAGCATGTGGTACGGTTCCGTTTGGGCCAGGGCCACTCCATCCTCAACCCGCAGATGTGGCGTTGCGTTGACTGCGACACCACGGAGTCCGTATGGGCTTGTCTGAAGTGCGCTCACGTGGCGTGCGGCCGCTACATGGAAGAACACTCCCTGAGTCACTACCAGACAATGCAGCACCCGCTAGCCATGGACGTACGCGAACTGGACGTCTTCTGTTTCGCGTGCGGCGATTACGTGTTGAACGATAATGTCGAGGGCGACTTGAAGCTCCTTCGTGGGGCGCTATCTACCGTCCGCAGCCCTGGTCAGCGCTCCCTGCGTTCGTCGGCGTCCGATGGCGGACTTGGAGTGTGCGAGGTTGCGCGGGACGGCGCTATGCAGACGGCATTGTGGCACAGACGGAAAACTCTCCTTCAAGGTGCCTTGTGCAGTTGGAGGAGCCGACAGCAGGAGCAACACCGGAAGCGTGAGGAGAAACAGGAGCAAGAGCGAGAGGAGAAGCGACGGCAACGCAGGGAAGTCAAGAAGCGGCTGATGGGCGAACTAGCCAATGTGCCGCCGAGGAAAAGCGCGCGGCTTCTCACCCAAGCTCCTCGTCCGACACTTGCACTTATTCCTCGGAAGTTCCGTGATCCTCCAGAACTACTCCCTTCGGCTCCCAAACAGTCCCTGCTGTCGCTATCCAACAAGCCTCTGTCGCGCAAACCGCTTCGTACCGTGGGTCGGTTGCACCGATATCACGCCTCGCAGTCGTCGCGGCGCAGGAAGCCCGCACCCGGAGTCACGGGATTGCGCAACCTCGGGAACACGTGTTACATGAACTCCATTCTCCAGGTGCTGAGTCACTTGCAGAAGTTCAGGGAATGTTTCCTCACGCTGGACCTCTGCGAGTCCGAGGAGCTCCTCGCTAAGACTAACCAATCGCAGGGAGCTCTCACTGCGCTGGGCCGCATGGGGAGGACGAGCGGAGGCGCCTTTAGCAAACAGAACATCCCGCCCAGCCTGAGCTCGGCGGAACTGGTGCAACCGAAAGAGCCGCGGTCCTCGGCTCGGCATCAGATGTCATTGTGTCACGAGCTGCACACGCTCTTCAGGGTCATGTGGTCGGGTCGGTGGTCGCTGGTGTCTCCGTTTGCCATGCTGCACTCGGTGTGGAACCTGATCCCGGCGTTCCGCGGATACGACCAGCAGGACGCGCAAGAGTTCTTGTGCGAGCTTCTGGACAAAGTCCAGCAGGAACTGGAGTCGGACGCACCCAAGAAACACTTCCTGATTCCGATCACGCAGCGGAAACTGTCCAAACAAGTCCTCAAAGTGCTCAACACTATCTTCCACGGACAGCTGCTCAGCCAGGTGACGTGCAACTTACCTGTTTTGACCCGTGGTTCCCAAACTTGTTCCGGGAGATCCCCCAACACTACTAAATTAAAGGGATAGTTCATGCAAAAATGAAAATTACCCCATAATTTCCTAGGTGTATATGACTCCAATCGGAGTTGTATTTAAAAATGTCCTGACTCTTCCAAGCGTTATAATGACAGTGAATGGCTGTTATTAGTCCAAAAGAAGTCCAATAAAACGCATCCATCCATAGTAAAAAGTGACTCACATGGATCCGGGGGGTGAATACAGGCCTCCTGTAGTGAATCCATGTGCTTTTGTAAGAAAAATATCCATATTTAAAACTTAATAAACAGGAATCTCTAGCTTCATATGCATAGCATAAGCTCCAGTGAGAAAATGCTAGTCTCATGAGAACCAACGTTTGTTTACAGTAGCAAAGGAAGCAAAGTTTCCTTACTTTAGCAAAGGAACTCTTGGCTTGTATTGAAATCCTCCAACATTTCTCTTTACAAGTCCTCGTTTTGTACTTCTAATTCGTGACCGGTGTTTTGTTTTGCGCTTACGCGTTCGTCACTTCTCACCGGAGCTTAAGCTACGCCGACGTCCTACGTCATCCGCCGGAAAGGCCTTCTATTGTGAACGTGCGTACGACAATTAGCGGAAGCTAGAGATTACGGTTTATAGTGTTTTAAATATGGATATTTTACATACAGGAGACCTTTATTCACCCCCGAGGCACTTTTTATGATGGACGGATGCACTTTTTTGGCCTTCAAAATTTCGACACCCATTCACTGCCATTATAACGCTTGGAAGAGCCAGGACGTTTTTAAATATAACTCTGATTAATCTGAAATGGGGATGTAACGGTACCAAAAATCTAGTAGTCGGTACCGATACCACTAAAAGTACATGATACTCGATACCAAGTCGAAACCACAGAAAAAAATAACGATAATACTTAAAAATTAACTCCTTTACAGCATTTAACATTACATTAGTGGCACTTGGCCTTCAAAATAATACACACACATACACATACACACCTTTACTTTGAGTTTAAATTCACTGACATACTGAAAATATTTTTTAAATCCATTAACATAAACAATTATTTAAACAAGTAATATTAGCCAATAATGTTAATAAGGATAATCCGCAGATGGATACACAACGAATTAACAAGCTGTAGCTGTCAGACAGTTACGTGTATGTGTGTGATCATGTGTTTACAGAGCTGCGCTCATTTAAATCTCACACAATCATATTCATATATCGTCGCCATCTTCCACGTGTAGTTCTTCTGTGTGCTTGTTATGTTTCTTTACCCTTTGAGGACCGACTGAAACACTTCCAGGCGTATGCTATGCCTCCCCCGGCCTCGCTAGTCGCTTCTTTCGGTACCATCGGTACCTATGCTACTGAAGAAAAACAAGTAACGGCAGGAATTTAAAATGTTTATACCGACTTATTAGTTCTCAACACATCCCTAGTCTGAAAGAACAAAGGTACACTGCCCTCCAAAAGTTTGGAAACGCTCTAGAAAAGTGGGGTTTTGGACAATATTATGAATCCTTTTTCAATTTGTGATAATTTTGCACTGATAAGGGACAACACAAACTACGAAAACATATTTTATTACAGTACATAAACAGTTTATACATAGAAAAAGCTAATATTTGTAAACTATGACCAAAATTGTGTTCTAATTGGTTCATTGTATTCTAAACTTAATTGGCAATCAATTGTTGAAGCTATTAAGGTGTGCTGAGCCAAAACCCGGACCAAGTTTAAACCAGTAACCAGGCATCACAGCATTGTCATGAATATATTGCCATTATTATGTAATCAAAATGAAAATTATTATTGCTGGTCTTCAATGATAATGTCAAGTTACTTTAATGTATTTGCACCAAAAAATGATAAGGATTTATGCTGATATCGTCCAAAACCACACTTTGCCAGGGCATTTCCAAACTTTTGGAGGGCAGTGTATATAATAAACCTAGGATGACGTGTGTTGAAGGGCTCCAGGAATGTGTTTGGTTTAGATGTTTCATTTTGAATTGATTGAATAAATGCATTAACGGAAAACGCCACCGTTTTTCCATATTCCACTATGTTCTTCCCTCAACTTAGACGAGTTGATACGCACCTGTCCCGTCTCAGTGCGTGCACTCAATCGCGCGGCACCACTATGCTAACGTTTAGCTTAGCACCATTCATTCCTTAGGATCCAAACTGGGATGAATTTAGAAGCCACCAAACACTTCCATGTTTTCCCTATTTAAAGACGGTTACATGAGTCGTTACACGAGTAAGTATGGCGACACAAAATAAAACGTGGCGATTTTCTAAGCGGATAAAAATAAGAAAATCTTCCGCTTAGAAAATCGTCACTAAGTGTTTGGTGGCTTCTAAATTCATCCCAGTTTGGATCCTAAGGAATGAATGGTGCTAAGCTAAACGCTAGCGTAGTGGCACCGCGCGCTAGAGCGATTGAGTGCACGCACTGAGACGGGACAGGTACGTATCAACTAGAAGAACATAGTGGAATATGGAAAAACGGTGGCGTTTTCCTTTAAGGACTAAATCACCGAGTCAATTATCTGCGATAATCAACGTTTCTAAACCGAACCCGCAGGTAACGTGTCTGTCCTGCAAGCGCAAGTCGAACACGGTGGAGCCGTTCTGGGATTTGTCTCTGGAGTTCCCAGAACGATACCACCGTATGGAGAAGCCCAGCACAGCGGCGTGTCAACGGAGCTGCTCGCTGTCAGAGATGCTCGCCAAGTTCACGGAGACCGAGGCTTTGGAGGGCTGCATTTACGCCTGCAACTTCTGCAACAGTAAGTTGCACCTTTCTTACAGACATCACAAAGTTGTTGATGCATTTATCTAAATCGCCTGCATTTTTCAGGAAAGCGCCGTAAATCGTCCCATAAGCCCTTGTCTCTTTCGGAGGCCTGTAAGCAGTTACTCATCTGCCGTTTACCTCAGGTGCTGCGGCTACACCTCAAACGCTTCCGGTGAGTCCGAACACCGCCCATGTTTTACATTGACGTGTTCGTTAGTTGGAACTAGGGCTGGGTGATATGGGCAAAAATTATCACGATAATTTTTTTTTTTTATTATTATTATTTTTTTCATATCAGTCGATATCGATAATTATCACGATAATTATTTTCATATCAGTCGATATCGATAATTATCACAATTTTTTTTTTCATATCAGTCGATATCGATAATTATCACGATAATTTTTTTCATATCAGTCGATATCGATAATTATCACGATTATTTTTTTCATATCAGTCGATATCGATAATTATCACGATAATTATTTTTTTTTAATAATTTTATTCATATCAGTCGATATCGATAATTATCACAATTTTTTTTTGTTATTATTATTATTTTTTTCATATCAGTCGATATCGATAATTATCACGATAATTTTTTTTTTTTTTATAACTTTATTCATATCAGTCGATATCGATAATTATCACGATTATTTTTTTTATTTTTTTTTTATTATTTTTTTCATATCAGTCGATATCGATAGTTATCACGATAATTATTTTTTTTTAATAATTTTATTCATATCAGTCGATATCGATAATTATCACAATTTTTTTTTTATTATTATTTTTTTCATATCAGTCGATATCGATAATTATCACGATCATTTTTTTTTATTTTTTATAATTTTATTCATATCAGTCGATATCGATAATTATCACGATAATTATTTTTTATTTTTTATAATTTTATTCATATCAGTCGATATCGATAATTATCACAATTATGTTATTTTTTTTTATAATTTTATTCATATCAGTCGATATCGATAATTATCACGATCATTTTTTTTATTTTTTATAATTTTATTCATATCAGTCGATATCGATAATTATCACGATATTTTTTTTTATTTTTTATAATTTTATTCATATCAGTCGATATCGATAATTATCACGATAATTTTTTTTTATTTTTTTATAATTTTATTCATATCAGTCGATATCGATAATTATCACGATATTTTAATTTTTTTTATAATTTTATTCATATCAGTCGATATCGATAATTATCACGATTATTTTTTTATTTTTTTTATTTTTTTTTTCATATCAGTCGATATCGATAATTATCACGATTATTTTTTTTATTTTTTTTTATTTTTTTTTTCATATCAGTCGATATCGATAATTATCACGATAATTTTTTTTTTATATATATAATTTTATTCATATCAGTCGATATCGATAATCACGATAATTTGTTTTTTTTAATAATTTTATTCATATCAGTCGATATCGATAATTATCACAATTTTTTTTTTTTATAACTTTATTCATATCAGTCGATATCGATAATTATCACGATTATTTTTTTTATTTTTTTTTATTATTTTTTTCATATCAGTCGATATCGATAATTATCACAATAATTTTGTTTTTTTTATATAATTTTATTCATATCAGTCGATATCGATAATCACGATAAATGTCAAATCTTTATTTCTTTCAAGTTTAAAGCCAGAATTTTGCTCCAAAGTGAAAGTTTAGAAACCAGACAAAATAAATATCTAACTAGAAAAATTCATTTCTTAGTTGCTGCATGTTCTAATGAGTGATATTGTATTAAATCAAGAAACCGGTTTGGGTTGCCTGATAATATTATTAATAATAATAATAATAATAATAATAATAACATTTTTGTCAATTAGAAATGCACATTTGATAGTAGCTTGAGTTTGGATGCAGAGGTACATTTGTTCATTTTTAAAATCAGTAACATCTGTAAAAATTTTAGTTTTATATGGTTAAATTTATTCTGACCAATGTTTATTTTTATTAAGCATTGGTCTCCCATAGCAGCATACATTTAAATCATGATAAACAGTTAAAACCACACATACAACACCTCAATACCATGGTAAAAATATAACTATATGGTTTTTAGGAGCCTATTTGTATGAAAAAGTTTAAAAACATTGTATAAATGCACACATGCGCTTAATCACACATACATTATATTATATACCATTACTTCTGTAATAAAATTCAGTGTGAATATCCCACATTTGTGCCACAATATCATGGTGCACTGAGTGTTATATCGCAATAATTATCGTTATCGAATAATCGCCCAGCACTAGTTGGAACCAGGATCGTCCAAACTTGTTCAGCTCCAAACACACCTAACCCAAGGTCTTCGGACTAGAAACTGGTCGGAGCTAAACTTTGCAGGACATTGGTCCTCTAGGATTGGACATGCTTGGTTTGAACCTCATGCTAACGATTCCGTCCACACTTGTCCAGGTGGTCCGGTCGGAATCACCGGGAGAAGATCGGCGTCCATGTGGCTTTTGATCAGGTCCTGAATATACAACCATACTCCTGCTCGGACGCTGCTCCGACGCCGCAGAGAGAAGCCTACACCTATGACCTATCTGCTGTAGTGATGCATCATGGGAAAGGCTTTGGCTCAGGGCACTACACGGCCTACTGTTATAACACTGAAGGAGGTGAGTCACCTGCACCTCAATCTGCTTCATGCAGAACGCTCACAATTGGTGCGAACGCAACCCTCGGTTTAAGCAAGCAGCCTGCATGCTTCAAATCTCTTGCGATGCATTTGCAACAGACAAATGCAAGTTTTACGTTGGGCATGTTTTGGCAGTAGAAGCAACACTTTACATTGTTTACTCCAAAGTTATCAAGTCTTAGCCACTAGTACTCAAAGTCAGTAGCCGGGTTTCCATCCAAAGTTGCGAAGTTTAACATTGGAATATCCAGGGATGTGATTGGCCTTGAGCTATTACCTAAATAAACTGCGAAAAGATTGTTTTCTAAAACATCACGGCCGGAATGATCCTGAGAGAGAGCGCTGCACGAGCTCGCGGCGCCATCTGCAGGACAATTAAAAGCATTCCAATGATTCAAAGCGACAGAATCAGTGCTGAAACGTGTTACTCGACCTGGTGATTTTTTTATGAATGGCGGTGAGAATTTGAGATTGCTAGTGCTGTCTAGAGGTCTGCACGGGCTTTAAACTGAAGCCCGAACCCGGCCCGTACCCGAGATCGTCTGACCCGACCCGAGCGGCACAGTTAAATTTAAAGCCCGAACCCGAATTTTATTTAATTTTTTTCACAACGAATAGCCAATTTTTTTTAAAAAGAGAGAAAGATGCTGTATTTCACGATTGCATGCAATGATCAGTAAACAAATACATGTAAAGAAACCGATTCAAGGCTCTGCCAGTTCACAAGGCAAAAGATAAAACACTTACCAGTTATGAAAGTTTATGAACATGTTTTTGAATGGTTGTATATGACAAGACGATAATTCTTCCACCGTGCAAATTATGGTCATTTTCGTCAGTTAAATCAGACACGGAGATGTAGTGCGGTAAGATCGCATTTATTTGAATGAATTAATCATTTATTTGAATTAGCGAGAGACAGAGAGAGAGCGAGACAGAGGAAGAGAGAGGGAGAGAGAGAGGGAGAGCGAGAGAGAGAGCGAGAGACAGACAGAGAGAGAGGGAGACAGAGGAAGAGAGAGGGAGAGAGAGAGGGAGAGCGAGAGAGAGCGAGAGAGGGAGCGAGAGACAGACAGAGAGAGAGGGAGCGAGAGACGGAGAGAGAGGGAGAGAGGGAGAGAGGGAGCGAGAGAGAGGGAGGGAGGGAGAGAGAGAGGGAGCGAGAGAGAGAGAGAGGGAGGGAGGGAGAGAGAGGGAGGGAGAGAGAGAGACAGAGCGAGAGAGAGAGGGAGACAGAGAGAGAGAGAGGGAGCGAGAGAGAGAGAGAGAGAGAGAGCGAGAGAGGGAGGGAGAGAGAGAGAGCGAGAGGGAGAGGGAGCGAGAGACGGAGAGAGAGGGAGGGAGAGAGCGAGAGACAGAGAGAGAGAGACAGAGCGAGAGACAGAGAGAGAGACCGAGCGAGAGAGAGAGGGAGCGAGAGAGGGAGGGAGAGAGAGAGAGACAGAGAGAGAGAGAGAGCGAGAGGGAGGGAGAGAGCGAGAGGGAGAGAGAGGGAGCGAGAGACAGAGAGAGACAGAGAGAGAGAGCGAGAGGGAGGGAGAGAGCGAGAGGGAGAGAGAGGGAGCGAGAGACAGAGAGAGAGAGCGAGAGGGAGGGAGAGAGCGAGAGGGAGAGAGAGGGAGAGAGAGGGAGCGAGAGACAGAGAGAGACAGAGACAGAGAGAGCGAGAGAGGGATGATAGTTGCGTGTGTGAACCTGCGTCTGTGCGTCTCTCTCTACAAGCAATGATGCTTACTTCAAAAACTGTGATTTTACCCCTCATTGCAGAGAACTATAACGTTGCAAGTCAGTCGAAGCTATTTTACTAATAAAGGTTTCTGTGCTGTGTTCGCTGCGCGATCTCTCTGATCTGTGTGCAATAACGTGTGTGCGTGTCTATGAAAGCAGCGAAGCCTGCATATAGTTTTAGTTTAGCTACAAACCCGAACCGAAACCCGAAAGTATCTCGGGACCCGTCGGGCTCGGGTCGGGTAGCAGACCTCTAGTGCTGTCATAAAACTCCCAACGGTTGTGATGTAATTATATAACAGGCTGTAGTCTGATGTGCTGTTACAGTACTGTTTACTTTCGATTCACTGTTAGTGCTAGCTGCGCTGTGATTGGTTCGAGCCGCTTTAATTTGCATTTAGGAACGCAACATTCATCATTAGAAACGTTTATAAATATGTTGTTTATAAAGAAGTTTCAGTGTCACATAATCCTTCAGAAATCATAATAATATGCTGATTTGCTGCTCAAGAAACATTTCTCATTATTATCAATGTTAAAAACAGTTTTGCTGCTTAATATTTTTGTGGAAACAATGATACCACTCAAACATTTGTATAAGATTTAAAAAAGATAATTGAAAAAAATAATTTTATTCATGCATGAAAGTGATAAAGTGAGTGAAGACATTTAAAATGATTTCTATTTAATAAATGCATTAACAAATTTAATTAATATATTTGATAAATCCAAATAAATGCTGCTCATTAAACTTTATATTTATCAAGAAATCACCATTTCCACAAAATATGAAGCAGCAAAATTGTTTTCAATAATCAGAAATGTTTCTTGAGTCAAATAAATTATGATTTCTAAAAGATCACAAATTCTGCTTTGCATCACAGGAATAACATTATTATATTAATTTGTAATATTTCACAATATTGCTGTTTTTTTTTACTTTAATCAAATAAACTCAGCCTTGATGAGCAGAAGATATTTATTTCAGAATCATTAATTATAATGTTTCCAAACTTTTGGCAGGTACTTTAATATAATAACAATTCTATATACTTTACTATCATATATTATAGTACTTTATTATATTGTTATCATGATTATTAAGTGCTGCTTTTAATTTTTAAAATACAATAGTATGTATTCTTACAGTATAAGATATATCTTTTAATGTGCTAAAATATATATTTTTAATAAGTGCTGGGGGGGGTTTGTGGGCGTGGTCAGATTTTCCTTTGTCTCTAGCTGATCACATGCCTGATATCGCATTAGAGCTGCACGATTAATCGTTAAAAGATCACGATCTCGATTCAAATACCCACACGATCTAGTTTCCGAATGACAACGATTTGCCCGTGTCTATTAAAACTTTGAAAAAATCATACGGGAACATTCAGATCTGCATTCTGCTGATCCAGAGAGCAGACAGTTAACATGTTTAGGTAAGAAAAAGCTTCACAAACAGTCTTTTCAACTACACAGTATTATTTCTGTCTTACAGTCATTCATAGAAATACTGGGGTAAAAGTTTATAGTTCGGCTACAAACATTGATGTCTATGGTAGCGATCAAAATAGAGCCGCTCGTCTTTTGAAAGCAGCTGGCGCTTCAAATAACGTTTGTGTCGATTGCATCATTTCTCCACTAGGTGGCGACAAGCGACTGTTAAAAAATGTATTTGTTATTGAATCATTCATTCGAGATTCGTTCAAAAACACTGATTCATCCATTAATGAAACAAGTGAGGTATGAGTGAGTCATTGAATCATTAATACAAACCAATTTTCCATTTTAATTCTAAAAGTTGGTGTATTAAATACACTATATTTTAAATACATATACCCCGGGTTTCACAGACAAGGCTTAAGCCTAGTCCTAGACTAACATGTAAATCTGAGCTGTTTCAACTGAAAGAAACTCGCATCGACTGATCTTAAAATATATCAGTGCCTTTGTTTTGTCTCAAGATGCACACCAGTGATGTTTGTTTCTAAGCATGTTTATAAAAATTGCTTAAATGTCTTAATTGAACTATGATCTAATCCTGGTTTAGTCTAAGCCCCGTCTGTGAAACCTGGCCATACTGTATTATATATTAAAATGTTTAATAATTCATTTAAATTAAACACTTTTAAATAGACTGCAGCAATTAATATTTTTGTCACATTATTTTGTTTAGTTCAGAATCGTGGGAGAATCGTGATTCTCAATTTATCCAGAATCGTGCAGCTCTATATCGCATAAAACATTTGTGAATAAGAACTGTTTCCATCCAACGAGTCAAATAGAACAAAATCATCCTGACAAACTGCCACTAAATATCACTAAGAAATAGGGGTGGGCGATATGACCAAAATCTTATATCACGATATGACTAATTCTATATCACGATAACGATATATATCACTGTATATATTTTTTTTTTCTTTAATTTGTTTTTATGCTATTAAATCTTTGATACCATAGAATTTTCATAATCCTTGACACCAATATCAATCAAACTAATAGAAATACAATACAATGTAAAAAATAAAATATAAAATAAAAATGATGTTTGATGTGTACGAACATGCCTTTTTGTGTGGGTGTGTATTGTATTGTGTAATGTGCATTGATGTGAATTAATGTTAGACAGTAAATGCTATTGGATGCGAAAATATATTTGGAAGAAATCCCAACAATAAAGTGAAATTAAATTGAATTGAATACAAGCCTAAAAAGAGACAAAAAAAATAAATAAAGTTCACTGAAGATAAACAGTCAGTGATGAAATAAGGATAAGAAACTAATTGAAAGCAATAGGACAAACACCTACATAAATAAGAAACGCTACATACATTGTATAAATTAATTAGTCTTCACTGTGTTAATTAGATATAATTAACATGTGTATTGTGTATAGATTCTATAGGATATATATAAATATCATTATTTTTTAATTTATTCTTATTAAAGTTACAAAAGTGATATAGTCAAGAGCAGTGAGAGATCTCTCTGTTGTTTGATTAATGGCAGACAGGACGAATATTGGAGCGCTTCCCCTTTAAGACCAAAGTCCGGATCGAATATACGGTTACATGTGCGTTGTTTTCAGCTGTTTTCTCTCTTAAGACCTAAATCACTGTGTTTATGAGGATACTTGCAAAGACTGGGATTGTTACGCATATAAGTGTGTTTATGTAATCGTTCAAAGTCAATAAAGCGGCAAAAAAAAATGCGCGCTCCTCTCACACAGAAACAGAGACGGCGCACGCATATAGCTCTGTTGTTTGTGTTTCAACGGCTTAAAATCGCTTGTTTTAAAACGGCTGTGCTTAAAAACACGTGTCCATGCTACAGATGTCCCTCGTTTAGGAACGAGCTCCTCATTTTTGTCCTGGCTGATCGTGCTCCTACTCGGAGCCACCTGCTTCTGTCTCCCCTTCACGCCCCGTGGTGGCGTGTAAAGATCGCAGTCATCCAAATGATGAAAAAGTATTACCGTAAACAATGTATTAGCGACACCACGAAATAAACGATAGAGCAAAATATGAAACGATAGACTTTTTATTTCGTCCATCCGATATATATCGTCATATCGCACAGCCCTACTAAGAAAAGTAGGGGAAGCCACTCAAAATAATAATTTTTATATACAATAAATGACTTGCGCCTCAAGAGCAAGCAGACGAAACACAATAAATGCGGTTATTGCGTCGGAGGCGGATGCCTGCTGTTTGGAAACGTTTTTTGCAACTTTTTAATTAAATAAAATAAAGGAATGCATTACTGTAGGTCAATTTTAGATGGTTTTATTGGTGCATGTCGACGTACCACGTTGTTGTGCATGGGTTGCCGCAGTAAAAGTGTTTGTGTTGCAGGTTTCTGGGTTCACTGTAACGACTCTGAGATGAACGTGTGCAGCGTGGAGGAAGTGTGCAGCACTCAGGCCTACATCCTGTTCTACACGCAGCGCTCCTCTTAGACCTGTCTCTCGCTCGCTCGCTCTCTCGCTCTCATTGGTGACATCAGCCGTGAGACTCAGAGATTGGCTGGTCTCTGCTGGCACGGTCACACTTTACCAGGGCATTCAGGACCAAACCACACTCACCTGCAGGGTCCAGAACAGCAGGGACACACACACAGGTCGGCGAGAGAGACAGATGCGACCGCAATATGATCATCACACACTCTGAATCAGGAATTCTTCACCTTTGATACCGCGACTGTTTTCTACTCTCTTTCTAATCGGGATGAAATTCAGGAAAACAGAAAGCCTCTTCATTTACATCAGTGGTAAATGACTGAACAATCTTATGACGCTGAATGTCTTGTTGTGTGTGTGTGTGTGTGTTTGTGTGTGGAAGCGTGACTGCTGACCTCTGACCTTTGTCCTGTATTGTGAGAGCATCTGTTATCGACTTTATAGATCTTGTGGGATCTTCCTGATGATAGTGAATAAAAAAAAATCATGAATCCTTGAGTTACCGTCTGCTTTATATTTGATGCACATCATTGCTGACCGACAGGTGTATGCGCGCGCGTGTGTGTGTGTGTGTGTGTGTATGCATGTATGCGCGTGTGTGTGTGTGCATGTATGCATGCGTGTGTATGCATGCGCGTGTGTGTATGCATGTATGCGTGCGTGTGTGTGTGTATGCATGTATGCATGCGTGTGTGTGTGTGTGTGTGTGTATGTATGTATGCATGTATGCATGCGTGTGTGTGTGTGTGTATGCATGTATGCATGCGTGTGTGTGTATGCATGTATGCGTGCGTGTGTGTGTGTATGCATGTATGCGTGCGTGTGTGTGTGTATGCATGTATGCGTGTGTGTGTGTGTGTATGCATGTATGCATGCGTGTGTGTGTGTGTGTGTATGCATGTATGCATGCGTGTGTGTGTATGCATGTATGCGTGCGTGTGTGTGTGTGTATGCATGTATGCATGCGTGTGTGTGTATGCATGTATGCGTGCGTGTGTGTGTGTATGCATGTATGCGTGCGTGTGTGTGTGTATGCGTGTGTGTGTGTGTGTGTGTATGCATGTATGCGCGTGTGTGTGTGTGTGTATGCATGTATGCGCGTGTGTGTGTGTGTGTGTATGCATGTATGCATGCGTGTGTGTGTATGCATGTATGCGTGCGTGTGTGTATGCATATATGCGTGCGTGTGTATGCATATATGCGTGCGTGTGTGTGTGTGTGTATGCATGCATGCGTCTGTGTGTGTATGCATGTATGCGTGCGTGTGTGTGTGCATGCATGCATGTGTGTGTGTGCATGCATGCATGTGTGTGTGTGTGTGCATGCATGCATGTGTATGTGTGTGTATATATATATATATATAAACAGGTTTTTGAAACCATTTTAACCATTTTCATAATCTTGTGTAATTAGAATACATGCTGATAGTCAACACTATACACAGAATATGTGTGTGTTTAAACGCACGTGTGTTACTTCAAAAGAATATTTAAATTAACTGAAAAAGTATTTAAACTTAATCCATTTACACGTTCTCGCTTTTAAGAGATTTGGCAAAACTGGGTTTCGTGAGCTGATAAGCTGATATGAAACACATAATGGAATAATTGTTTACTTGCATGTCATGTTAACTGAGAGCTGAACATGTAAACATGCTGATAAATTATTGAAGTGTTAAAATTTCAGGACATACTTAAAATATATTAGGTCGAATGATGACCCCCCCCCCCCATATTTTTGTTCAATAATATTTTATTTTTTTATTTTGTATTTTAAGGGAATTTTATGGTACCAATTAATATTTATGCAACAATTACGATGTTTTTTTCCATTGAAAATGGTATTAAAAAAATCATTTTTAAATTAATGCAGTATTTCAGATTAAAATAGAGACTAGGCCCATAAAATCACATTTTTGAAGGCAGATTAGCACCTCCTGGTGAGAGCAAGGACAGAAAACCATGTAATTTTATGGTGTAACCACTAGATGCCTGTATAGGACTCTATAGGGAGGTTTGTAGACATAATAGTTTACTTTTATTAGGTTGTGGATTGAAATGTACATTAAGGCATTCTCAAATACTACTTTTTGTCAATGTTGATTTTTGGGTGTGTTGATTTTGCACTCATTGCGGATTTGTAGATTGTGTACACACAAATATTCTATATTTTCAGATTTTTTGCCCATTTCCCATTCATTTTCTATGGCGGCAGTTTTTGACCGCGAAAAACATGACTTTTTTTATTAATTTTTTTACAACCATTTAGCATGTTCGAATCATGCCCTCAATTTTTTTGTGTGTTTACATACCAAGTGCCATAAAAGTCACCATTTCCGATGAAGCTACGATTTTTAAAATTACAAAACATAATTTTTTTTCGGTGTAAAGTGACCAAAGACAGCAGGGGGTTATATCAGAGGGTTAAAAACTTAAAATGATATAGATGTTGAACTAACGTGCATTAAATAAAATCATAAACACTTTCAGTTCTGCTGTGCCTTGCTGTCTCTGACAGACAAATATGTCAATATTAATATTACATTAACACACAGACTAGTTCCTCTTCAGAAGTGCTCATTGTAGTTGAACATTTGTTCAAAAATAATCTTTGTTAAATCTTTCTTGGTTAAATAACTTTTAAACCAGCCAGTCAAATTGAAACTTACCGTTACGAAATCTCGCGCCATTTTAGCATTTAAATTCCCTCAGGCGGTCAGCAAACGGTCCGCGCGCGCGACTTATGGACAATTTATCCATGATATCCGTTAAGGTAAGTCTAAAATAAGACTAAATATCAAACGATCGATGTATAAACAATATTAAAAGTGCTTATCTCTACGCATAACATCTGATATTAGCCATTCTCTTTTCCAAGCACAGTTTCAAATCAATCTAATTTGCATAATGTTAATTAAAGGAAGCTGCTTCCCATCAGGAAGATAATGAAGTGTGTAAAACCTCCATATGAGCTCTAGGTGGCGCCCTTAAGCAGTTTTTAACATGTCGATCCTGCAGTGAACCGAGCAGATTTATTAATTAATGATAAACCACATCACATCTGCTGATTGATAGAGCAGGATTAAGTTTGTGAAACTCACAATCATTAACCTGTATAAGTGAAAAGAAGCTATTTCATAAACGAAGCTTGCTGTATAAATTAAAGATCATCTGTCTCATCATTTTGAGCCGGAAGCAGGTGATTTGGGATTAATGAATTTGATCTGGATTAAACTCAGCATCTGGATTACAGCAACAGATGCAAAAAATATGTTCACCAAAATAAAACCGAAAACAAATCATAGCCTGTATTTGCAAATATATTTATTAACAATACAGTGGTGTTGTGATTTAGCAAACGGGTAGAAACATGAGAAATATGATCATGCTAACAGTGAGTGTTACACTATTACTGTGTTTACAAAAATGACAGATGTAGTATTGATTCTTGACTACTGACGTTACGTTTCTGCTTTTCCGCCCCATGTCAAATATCACTAAACGATACACAAAGTAAAATGACAAAGTTTCCTTCTCCGCCATAACGAGGTATAAAAGACATTCCACAGAGACAAAACAAACTAAACGCAACACATCCCAACTAAAAAAAAACAATAGAAGCCCAATAGAAACCATCACAAAAATTCCAATGGTTTCCATTAAAATACCATTAGCTTTTTCAAGTAAAACCATTACAAAATTCATTTTTGTAGTTTGTTTTGGGCATTTTTCCAATAGGATTTAACATCCCACCAATAGAATCCATCACATACCAGTAGACACCATTATAGTTTCCATTAAAACCAATACAATTCCCATTATAACCATTAAACCCATTACATTTTCGATTGTGTTTTGGGCATTTTTCCAATTGGATTTAACATCCCACCAATAGAATCCATCACATACCAGTAGACACCATTATAGTTTCCATTAAAACCAATACAATTCCCATTATAACCATTAAATCCATTACATTTTCGATTGTGTTTTGGGCATTTTTCCAATTGGATTTAACATCCCACCAATAGAATCCATCACATACCAGTAGACACCATTATAGTTCCCATTAAAACCAATACAATTCCCATTATAACCATTAAACCCATTACATTTTCTATTGTGGTTTGGGCAGTGTTCTATTGTTTTTTTTTCAGCAGGGATTTGAGACAGTTTTGGTGTCAACATGAAAGAGTTCCTTCAGTTATGAAGATGTTTGGATCTGAAATGTGACGGTATTAAAGCCATGCATCAGCCGAAGACCATCCTCTGGACTTATTTCTTGTGTCCGCTCTAAGAAACAGTTTTAACATTCATTAGTTAAAGGGATAGTTCACCCAAAAATGTGATGTTTATCGGTTACCCCCAGGGCCTCCTAGATGTAGGTGACTTTGTTTCTTCAGTAGAAGGTTTTTAACTCAAACCGTTGCAGTCTGTCAGTCATATAATGGCAGTCAATGGGCTCCACGGCTTTGAGAGGCAAAAAAACATACACAGACAAAACCAAATTAAACCCTGTGGCTCGTGACGATACATTGAGGACTAAAGACACGAAACGATCGGTCTGTGCAAGAAACTGAACAGTATTTATATCGTTATTTACCTCCGCCGCACGGTCCAACTGCCCTGAGCGCGTTCACAACAGTCTTCTTCTTGCTTTACGGCGGATCGCAGACTACTATCTCTCAAATGGACCATTGACGCTCCTAATTGAGATTGTAGATAGTGTCAATGCTCCATTTGAGAGATAGGTGGCAGTAATGCACTTATAAGTCTGCGATCCGGCGTAAAGCAAGAAGACGCGCTGGATGTTGTGAACGTGCTCAGGACAGTTGGACAGTGTGGTGGATCAGAGGTAAAAACTATATAAACACTGTTCAGTTTCTTGCACAGACCGATCGTTTCGTGTCTTTAGTCCTCAATGTATCGTCACGAGCCGCAGGGTTTAATTTGGTTTTGTCTGTGTATGTTTTTTTGTCTCTCAAGGACGTGAGTCCCATTGACTGCCATTATATGACTGACAGACTGCAACGGTTTGAGATAAAAATCTTTGTTTGTGTTCTACTGAAGAAACAAAGTCACCTACATCTAGGATGCCCTGCGGGTAACAGATAAACATCACATTTACATTTTTTGGTGAACTATCCCTTTAAAGCAAAAACGAGCTCAGTGGTCTAAAAAAAAGGAAAGAAACTAGGTCTGCACGATAAATCGAAAAGAAATCGCAAATCGCGATTAGGCAAAAGCTGCGATATTCATGTGCGCATCTTGTCCGTGAAGCACGGTTCTGTGATCAGTAGTAAATCTCCATCTGAAGATCAGAGAAACTCAGAAGAAACCCATGCAATCTCTATAGCGGTCGCTGAATAAACAGATTTAACTGCTTTCATTGATTCAATGTGACTAACAAACACATGACTACGACAATATATTTATCTGAGTTGTTATTATTATAATTTTCCTTATAATAAAGTATAATGCAATGCCTGTAGAATGCTATGAAATATGTTGCGTGTCTTATTCTGTGTAAGAAGCACATCATCTCACAGAAGGATTTATTTCAAACACTCGACTGACGTTATGAAGTAAGTTTGGAGTAAAAACGTTATTAAATGTGGTATTTTCAGATGGAGCAGCATTTACTACACAGAGCCGTAGTTCACTGAGAAGCTACGCAAACAGCTGTCATTTATCGCAGAACAATTTCTTCGATTTCATAATTTTGTTTGCGTAGCTTGTCAGTGAACTACGGATCTGTGTAGTAAACAGTGTTGGGAGTAACGCTTTACAAAAGTAATGCATTACAGTAACGGATTACTTTTTGCTGTAACGCAGTAGCGTAAGGCATTACTAATCAATTTTCAGTATTTTACTCGGTACATGTTCAGTAACGCTTGCTTTACAATACAGTTTTAGCCCAAAATTTAATTGTTCAAAGACCCAGCAAAAACGCGATACATTAACGAATCAAAAATGCCGCAAGTAAGTTCTATTTCCTGTTCGTGGTCAGTCAATAGCCGCGTGTGGTGTCCAAGTTTGTAAATAAAGACTAAACAACGACAGCTTCTGATATATTTGTTTAGCGATTAACGCTGGTGGAACTTTGTATTGTGTGACGTAGTCCAGTGAAGGCGTGTTTAGGGTGGGTTGATTTCGGCCTCGAGGTACGAGGCTATTAGCTCCGCCCCGGCTCGCTGTAAGCCAGTGGAAAAGCGGCTAATGGGTGAAGATGGCAGAAGACTGTACATTCGCGAGATGTCTGGATAGCCCACAGTCATTATGCTGCACCATATCGCCCTCTACTGGATGTAACTCTGCAGTACATAGTCATTTTAGAATGTTAAGTTCTACTTTTGTAGTTATTTTGGCGAAAGTAACTCAAAAGTAATACAGTAACAGTTCTGAGACAGTAATATTGTAAGTACGGCTCTATGATTTGCGCGATGCAGAAAGCGCGGAATCCAGTCATAAAAACGGAATTTACAGTTTAACGCGGAATGTCACGGAATTTGTCAAAGTTTGGAGGAATTAATCAAAAGTAGGTTATTACACTTAAATCAAATCGCGATATGGACTAGTATCTGTAAATATTAAGCCGAAAAAGCCGATTTAAATACGAATCCTGCATGTTTTGTTTACTACATACACAGAGCGTGTGATTTCAGTGTCTGACGTCTCAATGAGGACATAAATATATCTCCAAAACTGATCAAAACCAGCATTTTACCATTTCATTTGAGTAAAACTAGTCATATCATATACACACAGACCTTTACCCGTCAAAATAAAAGTTGGGTTTAACTTAAAGGCATTGTGCCAGAAATAGCTATATTACTATTATTTAGTAGAATGTACGTAATACTAACTACTACTACTGTTGAAAAATAATACAACTATTTTTTTAAGAAATAATCACAAAATATTTCTTCCATGTTTTAATTTTAATAGTAAATCTCCTTTATTTGCCAAAAAATTAAATGTTTAATTTTCATTAATTAAAAGATAAATTAAATCAATGTTTTATGGCTTCATCTGATAACCAGTAAAATTTAAATACACAACACAGAATTTCTGAGGGGGGGGGGGGTATTTCATAAGGCTACTGTAAGAATAAATAAAAATTGTTTGTATGCATTCAAATAATTAGACGTGATAAAACACAGAATTTGGTAACAATAAAACATAAAAAAATAGAACATTTCATACGGCCCTAAACATGTCATTTTTGTTACACTTTTAATAAATTAATGTTAAATTGCATAAGTTTCATGATTTTAATTAATTAGACATGCTTTTTGATTAATGAAATTTAATTTGACCATTAAAAAGGAATCCAGAAAAATTAAAAACGGAAAAAATTGGAATCCAGAAAAATTCAAATTAAAATGCAAAAAAAAAAAAAAAAAAAAAAAAAAAAAAAAACCGAATCCAGAAAAATTAAAACGGAATTTTGGAAAAAATAAAACGGATTTAATAGGGCCCTATGTAAGGTAAGGAATTACTTTTAAATAACAGTAACAAGTAATCTATAATGTATTACAGTTTGGAAGTAACTTGCACAACACTGGTAGTAAATGCTGCTCCGTCTAAAAGCAGGTGATGGAGATTTACTACTAATCACAGAACCGGCTTTACTGACGAGATGTGCTTCCTTATTAATCACACAGCCATAAAAGAAACTCATTCAGAAGGAAATGTAGAGCCATGGCCTGCGATTCAGACAGGCCACGTATCTCCTCACTGAAGCCATGGATGGATCTTTCTTGTACGTCCTTCAAGGTCTCACCCACGTCGAGTTAAAGAGTTTAAGTTCTGGACGTGTATTTTGGTCATGTTATTCAACTGGGCAACAGGCAAAGCTCAAGCCAGTCCCAGTGTTTCCACAGTGTGACCAGGAAGAGCGCGAGGGCGAGGGTGGCGCCAACCCGGGCACGCGTCTTCATGAGGGGCGTGATGAAGTTGGCAATGGTGGAGACGAACACCAGTAGTACCGCCATCAGGGCCAGGATGATGTTAATGAGTTTTCCCAGCAGAGCTCGGGCATTAGCGTTCTCCACGCCCTCCAGCTGAACCACCTGCTGCTGTTGCTGCTGCAGCTCCAGTTTGGTGATGCGGGTGAGGCAGGACTCTACTGCTTCCTGCGGGCACACACACACACACACACACACACACACACACTTGGGTTGTAACACTCAGGAGTTTCTCTGGAGTGCCCAAAGTCATCAGTAGTGTTGTCAAAAGTACCGACCGCGATACCATTCGGTACTGAAATTTTAAAAACGTCCATTTCCCGCTAAGATTTGAGCGCTGTTGAGCGGATTATTAAACAGCGCTGATTGGTCATTGTTCACGCGCTCAACAGATAGGTCTGTGATTGGCTTCATTGATCATCGCTTCACGCCAGGGGCGATTCTAGGATTTTCATTTTAGGGGGGCTCAGCCCCCAACGAGGGTATAATAATAAAAAATAAATAAATATTTACAAAAAAATGATTAATAGGGTAGGATGGTATACTAAACTTATTGCAGTATTCCACTGTATTGCATAGATGGGTATAACATCCGAGTACTGAATAAGCCAAATACAAGTCTACCTGATCTCACACACACACACACACACACACACACACACACACACACACACACACCTGTTTACTGTACAAACCAAAAATTTTACTGTTTGCATTACTAGTACAAATCTCTTTCTATGCTCAAGTACAAACAGAAATAATATTAGGTTCTATATAAATTCAATTCAAACAATATATTTTTTTTTTAATTAATACAAAACACACACACACGTTTCAATCTCTGTCAATCACTCTGATATACAATTAAAATGAGTGCACTGACTGAGTGCTGTCTGTCACTGTCTTTAATCATTTCTATGCATAACTGTATGGTAGTTAATGCCACATGCACTGTAATATGTTCTATATTGAAAGCTAAATTTTCAAATGAAAATAGCAATAACGTGATCGTTTTATAAAGTATGCGTTCATATGTGTTTGAAGGAAACGGCTGTGGTGTGATGAGTGGTGATGCAGCGAAAACTTTACAGTAGATTGGAAACCGATTGCTCTCCCATGACTTTTTGTAAACTGTATTTATGACAAAGAACTGCATAGATGTAGATATTATAACAATCTATCGATAAACACACACCTTGTCCTCTCCTCTGCGCCACCGCAGTCTGTGGATTGAAGAACGCGCAGAAAGATGGGGAGGAGCCGAAGTCTGCTGCCGTTTTCATTTGAAATTTAAAGGGGAAGAATCGCAAGATTTTTAGGGGGGCTGAGCAGAAATTTAGGGGTGCTAAAGCCCCCCTAAAAATGGCCTAGCGACGCCCATGCTTCACGCTCTTCACCGAGCGCTTCATTGATCACTGAAGCAATCACAGATGTATCTGTTGAGCGCGTGAACAATGACCAATCAGCGCTGTTTAATAATCCGCTCAACAGCGCTCAAATCTTAGCGGGAAATGGACGTTTTTAAAATTTCAGTACCGAATGGTATCGAAGTCGGTACTTTTGACAACACTAGTCATCAGAATTCAGAGTTTTTATCAGGAGTGTCCAATTACACTTTTACACCTTTTTCACAAAAATCTGAAATTACGTCAGCGCAGGGTAAAGTAATGGCGCTTTTCCACTGTGTGGTACGACTCGGCACGGTTCAGAACAGCTCAGTTCGGCTCGGTTTGCGTTTCCACTGCAGTTTAGTACCGCTTTAGAGCGGGCGGGATTATTCACGTGTCGTTATAGTTGCGCCGCCTCTACTGCCGTGACTCCTGAAAAACGTTTTAATTCCGCGTCGCTCCATCAAGCTCTCGATGGATCCGCTCCTCGACTATCAATGAGAGGAACGTCTGTACTTCCTCAACAGACAACGAAACAGCCATTTTTTTGGTTGTTAAAAGAAAGGTGCGCTCGTTCAAAACAGTTGCGTTCGATCCTTCGCTGATTTAAATCTAGCGGGTCTGTTGTGTCTCATGCCGCAAGTTCAATGACGCAGACAGTGACGATTTTCTCCGGCCAATCAGTGATCAGCAGAGTTTACACGTCACGTTTTGGTAACGGTACGGTACGCTTGGAACCTCGGCCGACGTGGTACTAAAAAACTACCAGGTACTCTACCCAGTGGAAAAACCCCAAAAGTGAGCTGTACTGAACAGTACCGTGCCGTACCATGCAGCGGAAAAGCGCCATTAGTTCCATTACAGTCTGCGTCTATTACCGTATTGACCCGAATATAAGACAATGACTATGTTTACATGGACATCAATACTCCGATTTGAATACGATTAAGACAATACTCTGATTAAGAGTCTACCATGTAAACAGAGATTTTTGATTACCTTAATCCCGCTAAAGTCATAATCGAAGTAAACACAAATCGAATTAAGACATGCGGAGTATTCCAATTTTAGTCGCATTATTGAAGTGCGGTGCAGACATGTAAACACCTTAATCACACTATTACCGTCGTGTAGGACTTTTCGCCGCATTTTGCGACAGGACACACACACGGCAGTGATGATCAACCGTTTGACGGCAAATAAAAGAGCTTCAATACCGCCGTCGTCTGTATGCACGAAAATAATTAACTGCACTTGAACCTTTTATAAACTTAAAAATGAAACACCCAAAACTGTATATGGCATCGCCACGAAGACGAACTATATGTTTATACGTGAAATTCTGGGATGGACGTCAGATGGCGTCGCGTGGTAACGTAATGACGCATTAATTGATCTATGTACATGAAAGGATTATTCTAAAAGCGACTCATGTAAACACCTTAATCATAATATTGTCTTATTCAGAATAAGGTAAATAATTAGATTACTGATGTCCATGTAAACGTAGTCATTGTTTTTTCTTGGAAATACATGTTAAAAAACGCGGTCGTCTTATATTCAGGGTCTAGACTTTGACATGTCAATAACACACCCACAACAATAGGTGGCGCCAAACACGCATAAAACGAGTGTGCCAAGAAATGCATAATATATGCGTGTTGTAAAGATCGCGAGTGAAAACAAGAAAAAGAAAAGCTTACAGCGGCACGAGTCGTGACTGTAGCCTGATGGGAACAAATTTAATCTGTAAGTGATTTTAAAATGTAAGACAGTACCCAGATTTGAAGACTACAATAAGACTTTCAAAAAGCCTTTTCCAAAAGGTACATCTTGAAAAAGGGGCGTCGTCTTATAATCGCAAGTTAATCAGAAAGTGACGACTTTGTTCTCTTCAACTCACTAGAAGGAAATGGTGCTTTAGTCGCAAATGTTTTATGCGATATTCCAATTTTGCGTATACGTTTAATTCGTAACTTTGGATGGAAACATAGCTTGCGATTCGCTGCTTCAGGTGTTTTTAATTATCATTGAAAGCTAAACTCTGCAGGACAGTGGCCCTCCAGGAGCAGGATTGGACACCCTTGCTGTTTAAGGTTGGAAACTTGCACATTTGCACGCTCTTTGTTATCGGTGGTCACCTGGATGTCTCGCGCTCTCTCGTACGACTGGTACGCCACCTTCTCCTCCATGCTGGCCAGCTCCTGCTTCAGATTGCTCATCTCGTTCTGATGGAGTTCCGTCAAGTCATTGAGTTGCTCTTCCAGACGCTCGTATCTGGAGGAAAGAGAGAAGACACGCCTTAGGGCCCTATGGAATGCAATTTAGTTTTTCCCAAATTCCGGTTTATTTTTAAAAAATTTTAATTTTTTCTGGATTCTGTATTTCTTTTTTTTTTTTTTTTTATAGACATGGTTTTAATAGTTAAATTAGATTTTATTCATAAAAAAGCAAGTCTAATTAACTGAAATCATGAAACGTACAATATTAAACATCAATTTATTAAACGTTTATGAAATGTTTAATACCCTTATGTCCTATGAAATGTTTTATTTTTTCTCAAATTCAATTTTATTTTTTTTAAAATTCCATTTTTTCATTTTAAATTTTTCTGGATTCCGTTTTTTTTTTTTTTTCATTTTAATTTTTCAATGGTTAAATTAAATTATATTCATAAAAAAGCATGTCTAATTAATTGAAATCATGAAACTTACAATATTAAATAGCAGTTTATTAAAAGTTTATGAAATGTTTAATATCCTTATGCCCCATGAAATATTTTATTTTTTCTGAAATTTAGTTTTATTTTTACCAAATTCTGATTTCCATTCATTTTCTGGATTCCATTTTAATGGATTCATTAAATATTAATAATAAAAAGCATATCTAATTATTTGATTTTATTAAAAAAAATTTTTTTTAAATTTTATTTATAAAATAAATTAATTAATTGATTTTATTTAAAAAAAAATATATATATATATTTTATGTATAAAATAACCCTCCCCCCCCCTCCACATTTTTCTGCTAAATAAATTCTGGTAAATATTTTTTCTGCTAAATATTCCTTTCTAAAAATAATGTTTTAAAATAATTGTATTATTAATAGTAGTACTTTCAGTACATTAAGTGATATTTCTGTCACCGTTTCTTCAAGTTAAACCGATCTTTTATTTTGACGGGTTGCTGTGAAGACCTTTAAGTTTCTCTGTTTATATGATATGACGATAGTTTTTCTCAAAAGAAATGGTAAAATACTCATGAAGTGATTCTCAGAGCAGTTCTAGAGATGATGTTCATGTACTCGTATATTTAGGCGGCAGAAGATGAAAACACCGCTTCAGTGTTTGTGTAGTAAACGAAACCGCGCGTCTGCGCTATTCATTCACACAGAGAACATGCAGCAGATTTCATATTTAAATAGTACTTTGCAGCTTAATATTCACAGCCACTAGTCCATATCGTGTTTTGATTTAACTGTACAGTCCTTTATTTGATGTATCCATCCAAATCAGGCAAATTCCGTGATATTGCAGTAAATTCCGTTTTTATGACTGGATTCCGTGATTCAATCCGCGTTTTCCGCATAAAGCCTAACACCTGAAGATCCGGCTCCGGAGAGCATTTTTCAAACCTTGAAAACACTACATTAAAATTCAAGCATTTTCAAGGAATTCAAGGATAAAACATAATTTGGGGGGAAAAATCTAAGGTCATTTGTGAATAAATTAATATTATTTGTGACTCTGCAGCACAAAAGCAGTCATAAGTAACACAGGTATATTTGTAGCAATAGCCAACAATACATTGTATGGGTCAAAATTATATTTTTCTATTATGCCAAAAATCATTAGCATATTAAGATCATGTTCCATGAAGATATTTAGTAAATTTCCTACCGTAAATATATCAAAACTTAATTTTTGATTAGTAATATCCATTGCTAAGAACTTAATTTGAACAACTTTAAAGGTGATTTTCTCAATATTTAGATTTTTTTGCTCCCTCAGATTCCAGATTTACAAATAGTTGTTTCTCAGCCAAATATTGTTCTATCATAACAAACCATACATCAATGGAAAGCTATTTATTCAGCTTTCAGATGACGTATAAATCTCAATTTCAAAAAATTGACCCTTATGACTGGTTTTGTGGTCCAGGGTCACAATATCCCTGAAGATCCGGCTCCGGAGAGCGTTGGATTGGCTGTAGGTGCTGCAGTCTTACCTGTATCGCTCCTCCTGCAAGCACTGGGTCATGTAGCTGTAGTCGCTTTGCAGCTGCGCTTTCATGTCCTCGATGGCGTCCTCCATATGCACCTGACCGACTTTGATCTCCTGCAGGCCTTCCAGCAGGGCATCCCAAGAGGAAGACGACGAGTGGTGGTGATGATGGTGGTGATGATGTCCGTCCAGTCGCGGGCTGCCCATTGCCGCTCCCGCCCCGCCGGAGTTGCTTCCACCTGGCGACCCGGAAGTTGCGCTGGAGCACTCGTCGTCGCTGCCGTATTTGGGGCTGGAGACCAGCGTGGCGCTACCGCTCAGAGCTCTGGGCGTCTCCTCCGTGTGCCCATCTTCTAAAGTGTCCTTTAGGTGGGCGATGTTGTCGGCGCTGCCAAACTTGTTGCGGATGAACTCTCGGGGTTTCGAGACGACGGCGGTGTGCGTGAGTGCCGAGACTCCACCCTTGACTCCTTCCACTACTCCACCTCCGAAACCGCTGATACCCGCTCGCACATTGGCACCTACGTCCTTCAGCCCCTGCTGCATGTCCCTCAAGACGTCTTTGGGCTGTCGCGCAGGACCATTCTGCAGAACAGGGAATAGACATCATTACTCTAGAAAGGGGACTATACGTCATTACTCTAGAACAGGGACTATACGTCGTTACTCTAGAACAGGGACTAGGCTTTGTTACTCTAGAACAGGGAATAGACATCGTTACTCTAGAACAGGGAATAGGCTTCGTTACTCTAGAACAGGGACTATACGTCGTTACTCTAGAACAGGGAATAGACATCGTTACTCTAGAACAGGGAATAGACATCGTTACTCTAGAACAGGGAATAGACATCGTTACTCTAGAACAGGGAATAGACATCGTTACTCTAGAACAGGGAATAGACATCGTTACTCTAGAACAGGGAATAGACATCGTTACTCTAGAACAGGGACTATACGTCGTTACTCTAGAACAGGGACTATACGTCGTTACTCTAGAACAGGGAATAGACATCGTTACTCTAGAACAGGGAATAGACATCGTTACTCTAGAACAGGGAATAGGCTTCGTTACTCTAGAACAGGGAATAGGCTTCGTTACTCTAGAACAGGGAATAGGCTTCGTTACTCTAGAACAGGGAATAGACATCGTTACTCTAGAACAGGGACTATACGTCGTTACTCTAGAACAGGGAATAGGCTTCGTTACTCTAGAACAGGGAATAGACATCGTTACTCTAGAACAGGGACTATACGTCGTTACTCTAGAACAGGGACTATACGTCGTTACTCTAGAACAGGGAATAGGCTCGTTACTCTAGAACAGGGAATGGGCTTCGTTACTCTAGAACAGGGAATAGGCGTCGTTACTCTAGAACAGGGATAGGCAGCATTACTCTAGAACAGGGATAGGCAGCATTACTCTAGAACAGGGAATAGACGTCGTTACTCTAGAACAGGGATAGGCAGCATTACTCTAGAACAGGGAATAGACGTCGTTACTCTAGAACAGGGATAGGCAGCATTACTCTAGAACAGGTATAGGCAGCATTACTCTTGAACAGGGAATAGACGTCATTACTCTAGAACAGGGATAGGCAGCATTACTCTAGAACAGGGAATAGACGTCGTTACTCTAGAACAGGGATAGGCAGCATCGGTCCTGGAGTGCCGATGTCCTACAGAGTTTAGCTCCAACCCTGAAAAAACTCACCTGCTTGTTAGGGGTGGGAATAACCAGAGGTATCACCACGATACGATATTATCACGATACTTGTGTCATGATACAATATTATTGCGATTTTAAATATATTGCAATTTATTACCTTTTTTCAACTTCAAATTATGCCCCCAAAGGAAAACTTTGGCAACATCTGTTTTAACTAAAAAGAAACATTTCTCAGTTTGTTCATCTCACTTCAGTTTTATTGCTGCAGTGCAAAGTGGGATCGTCAAGTAGACAAACTGACCAACACTTTCATGAAAACCTGTCATAAATGTTGTATGCACCTTGCAAACAACTATTTGCATTACAGTCTAATCTAGTCCACCTTAATTAAATGTAAACAGGTATGCACTGCTGTGCTACTACATTAAGTAACTTTGCAACTACATGTCAACTAGCAGTCATTAGAGCATTAGTAGACTATCTGCTTAATATCTTCTAACACTTTATTTTGATGCGTCCACAACATACAACATACTGAGTATGAGAAACTTTGCAAGTATATATGTCAACTTATTCTACTAACCCTACCCTAACAGTCTACTCTGAGAGTTAGTAGACATGTAGCTGCAAATTAATGAGAATTAGTTGACATGTAGTTACAAAGTTACTTGTAGTTAGTAGAGTGTCTAAAGTGGACTTTCGAAATAGTGTAACCAAATTACTGTTAAATTTAAAATGAATAAAAGTCTGTCTTACATCCGATTTAAACACGGACTTTAAACGTGGCTTTCCTGATAACTTTTCGTGATACCACCATCTTTATTTTACTAACTTACTGCATGCTGAAGGTAACCCAGCTGACCTCAACACCACCATCTAGTGGACTGTAAAGAAATTGATTTTATTATTCTACCAAATATTATAATTAAAAAGCGATACTTGGCGTCTGTGTATTGATAGAGTATTGCCTAACCCTACTGCCTATAGCCTTATGCTGCGTCCCAATGTGCCTACTTATACTACGTCCTTATAGTATGTACTCTTTTGGTGAAGAAAAAGTACACACTTTTGAGTGTGTAGTAGAAGAGTAGGCAAGGTTTGGGACATACTACCACGTCACACAACTAGTGTTGCTTTCGTCAACGAAAATTATGACGAAATATCATCGTCAACGAACCTTTATCACGTGACGAAAACGAGACGAGACGTAAATGCTGGTCATGTGACGATTATAATGCAATATCGTTGACGAATAAAAACGAGACTAAATGTGGTTTACAAAATAAAAACTATGCTAAAATGTCTCTTCATTTTCGTTGACCAAAACGAGACGAAACGAAATGTTATAACGTTATTTCGTCTCGTTTTGTCGCGTTATTATTATTATTTTGCAGTATTTCTGTCTCACTTCAGGGGCTTCAGGGTTGCCAGGTTTTCGCAACAAAACCCGCCCAATTGCTACTCAAAACTAGCCCAGTCGCATTTCGAGGGGGGTTCCCTGGTATTCCAGGGGCTAAATATCACATTATCGGGGTCGCTTCAACCCGCGGACATGAAAAACAACCCGCGGCAACAGTGTTAAAGTAGCCCAATTCTGCGGGAAAGCCACGGACTTGGCAACACTCTGCGCAGACGCAGGCGACGTCACTTCCTCAAGCTCCACTCGCGGCATTATTTAGAGAAGACGACAACAAAAAGTTAAGTATGACACAGAGAAAGGGACCGATGGCCGGCTTCATCTGACTTCAGTTTACAAGCAATACAAGTAACAGACACACATTTTATTTGCACTTTTTAGTATGTTATTGTAGCTCGAGCATTCAAGCACCTTGTTTCTCTTTGTTAAACTTGAATGTATTTTTTTTTTCTGGCATTGTCATGTGATGCTATTTTATTTTATTTATTGTTTTTATTTATTTAAATTTATGTGTGTGTACTTCTAACATGTTTGGTTGGTAAAATAAATGTTGTAAATTCAAATCAGAGTGTCTTTGGGTGTATTCTTGAGTCTATAAGGTAACAATAATATAATAAGATAACCTTGTTTGAAATGGGTTTGGCTAAAAGAAAATGTTGGTTTCGTCTGTACTGCTAGGTACTTATACTATATTGACTGGGTTAAATAGAATTGCATTATTAAAAAGAGACTAAAATACAATTTTCATTGACTAAAACTAGACTAAATGTCATCAGTTTTTGTCGACTAAAACTAGACGAAAATAGTCATGGATAATTCTGACTAAAATAAGACTAAAATGCTCAGACTTTTAGTTGACTGAAACTTGACTAGACTAAAAAGAGTATGAACGTGACTAAAACTAATAAAAACTAAAATGACAGCTTCACACAAAGACTAGACTAAAACTAAAATTAAAACAGACCGCCAAAAACACTACACACAACTGCGTCTTTAACGGACCGCTCTGTCGCATCTGTTACACGTCACTGTAAACTGAGCTGTCAATCATCTTATCACAGTTAACATCCTCCACATTTAATTTAATTTAACTTCCTACCGTATTGGAGAGAAAACAAGTAGCTTGTTGATCAGCCAGTCGCGGGTCTTTCATGCAGAGAACTCTGCTCAGATTTTCTGCATAATGATGCATTTAAAAGTTAACAACCAAACGGATGTTTATAAAAGTTCACATTGCTGTTGCAGATGAAATATAACACAGAAAACATTTTTTACCAGGTTAAATGTTGATTATTAGTAACTCAAACCCCTTTTTCTAAACATCTCTACCTAACCATCGATCACGCACATGTTTGTAGTTTTTTTAACGCATTTTATTCGTATTTGTTGTTCTGGACCGAATCCTTCGCTAAAGCACAATGGATTGTGGGCAATATTAGCCATTAGAGTGTGCATGGATCCACACTTCAAAAATTGACCTGAAATAGTAGACACAGGGGCGCTGCTATGGTTTGTAGGCCCCCTGAACAGTATATTTACTCAGGGCCACCCTCAGTAAAAATCGTGTTCCAGGGTTCCCTCCGGTAGAAATCGTGTTCCCCCCTAGGGGGACCCCTTTAACGCCGGGCCCTTGGAATCGTCCTAACCTTCCCCCCCTTATGGCGCCCCTGAGTAGACCATCCAGAGACTTTTAACATACTCTTTTAAACATACTATGCCTTGGAACCAGAGCATGTGAGCGGAGCGGAGCGGGAGCGTAGCGGTCGTATTTCCTTTGGAGCGGAGAGCGCCTTTCTGAAGATTTGCTCAATACGCTCCGCACCGCTCGCTCAACCCAAAATGCCCTTTGGTAATTTGCTAGTTCAGAAATCTGTGGAATAAGCAATAGTTTGTCTAATGTTTCTAAAAGTAAATTCTGAAATCCTTTAAAGATTGACAGACGTTTTAATAGACCGCAGTTTTGGTCTTTTAGAAAGTGTTTCTTTTATTAACGCCACTAAATAATTCTTAAGGTGCATTTCATCTTGTGTGTGCTTTTCATGGGCCTGATAAGCAAGGTGTATTTTGTGAAATTCTATGTTTATTTATTTCATCTTGTGTGCGTGTTTCGAATGTTCTGTTGCACAATAACTGAAGCTGTGTTTTCATGGCAATAAAGTAGGTCTAATGAAAATCAAATATAGCCGACTTTTTCAGTTATTTATTTTTTTAGCAAGGTTTGCCAAGTGGCTTCAAAAACAAGACATGTTTTTAAATTAATAATTTTAATTTAATACATTTAAATTAATTAAATTAATTTGAAAAATGCAAGCTGAACATCACCATGAAACATAACTGTTACGAATTTCATCATAAACGAAAAAAAAAAAAAAACAATTAGGCCTACCGGAGAAATGTTATGTCAGAGCGTGATCTGAGCGGGATTTGGTTTATCGGTGAACATTAGCGGAGCGTTTGCTTTGGCCGTGAGCGACTGAGCGGAGCGCACGCTAGAGGTCTTCACGGGTCCACTTGGATCTGAAAACCCGGGGTTCGGGTCCAAAACTTCTAACTGTGCGTTCAGACCAGACACGACTTGCGCGAATAAATCGCGCTATTCGCGCGTAGTTGGACGCTTGAACATTTTGAGTTTACTCGCTTCATTCGCGCGTGAAATTCACTTCACAACAGATGCGAATTCGCATGGAGGGGGACGCGGTGCAAATATCTGCCAAAGTTCAGATTTTTCAACTCTGAATCGCGCGGCAAATACCCGAAACGCTCAATTCGCGCCGCGTCATTCGCGCGAACCGCGCCGCAGGATGTCTATTCGCGTCTTTGCATTGACTTAACATGTAAATCACTCGCGCTTAACGCTTCATTTGCGTCTGGTGTGAAGGTGTGAACGCACCTTAAGAGTGCCTCGGACACGGGTCGGGTTCGGTATTAGCAACCTCGGGTCTCGGGTAATTAAAATAAATGTGCTTTTCCCAAAAGGACCCGATTAGACCCAAATTCTTTTAAACTTTCCCGGATGCGTAGCCTACTTGTGCGTTCATGTTAAGTTCATTTTTGAGAAACGCACGTAAAAAAGGAACATGGAAACCTCAGAAATCCATCTTACAGATATGAGATCCATCAGGAAAAATCCACTCACTTTGTGTTTATTGTGTATAATGTTTACCATTACGCTGCGTGTCAATGCAAGGCTTTTCTTTTTTGTGTGCAGAAGCCCTTTGCCGGAGACGAGGTAAATAACATTGCAGACAAAACTAGCAAATCCATGATTTATTAACCTATCGATTACATTTTTTTAAGTTTATATTTCAAATCCACTAGTTACAATTGAAATCCAAAGTCAGAAATAACATGTATCCATCAGGCAAAAGTAATAGGCTAATAAATAAGAAAAACTGAATGAAAGTAACGGAGCAGCGGCCAAATCAGTCGGCAGGACCCAGGGATTTTTCCGGACTGATGCGGGGCAGGCTGTGTACACGTCAAAGCCGTTTACGTTCGGGTCCAGTCGGGTTCGAAAATAAATGCGGTCGGGTCGGACTTGGGACTAATTTCATCGGGTCTGTCTCGGGTCGGGTTTATCTTTTAAAAAAATTATTTATGCACGTCGGGTAGGGGAGGGCGCTATACCGGTATGAACGTGACTACCGGTATTATGTTGTGCCATGATATGGATTTTGCTATACCGTGGATACCGTTACATATTCATGGATTTCATTGGATGGACAGACAAAGATCCCCCCCCCCCTTTCCTAGTTATATAAGGTAAAAATACATATTTTGCATACTAAGGTCTACTAAAATGCGAGTCCCAATTTTTTTTTCTCATACCGCGATATAATATCGATATCGTCTGGACAGTGGAAAATACCGTGATGTGAATTTTAGGTCATATCGCCCACCCCTAACGTCGGGTAAGAAGTGATTCGGGTCGGGTATGGATTTTATGACCCGAGAAGACCTCTAGCGCACGCCAATATTGAGTGGAGCGTCACATGCTTTACTTGGAACACACTTATTCTAATCTCACATACTATTTAGGATGGATAGTATGAACATTGGTACGCAGGATTAGCTTATTCAGGTGTGCTTGATTAGGTTTGGAGCTAAACTCTGCAGGACGGTGGCAATCCAGGACCGACGTTGCCTATCCCTGCTTTAGAAAAACACACATGCATGTGAAATTACCTGCTCGATCTCTTTAAGTTTCTTGTGATAGTGCTCGAGCTTCTTGTGCAAGTGTGCAATAGTCTGCGCAGACTTCTGATTCTTCTTCTCAAACACATGTTTGATGCGCGACGCCTGCTGCTTGTCCGCGTTATGGGCCAGTTTGAGATACTCAGCCACATTATCATCACGGGCCTCCTGTTCCACGCGGATCTGTTCTGTGATCTTCAGGATCTTCTGCTGCAGGTGTTCCAGTGCCACTCGTGTTCTCAGGACCTCGCCGCATGCCCCGTCTGACCCTACCTCCACGCTGATGTTCCCGTCTGACCCGCCATGGCTCACGGAGGGCGGCAGACTGAGAGTGGACACTTCGCTTTTATCCAGCTGCATGCACACAATGAAAACAAGCACTGAGTTGCACGGTCATGCTAACAGAAACATGAGACATGCGCAGCAGCTGCACGAGTGAGTGGTCACGTCTGTTTACAAGCTGAACAAAAACACATGCTCAGAGTGAGAGAGACACAGCGTGACCCGCTCTCTACGTACACAACATCACACTAAACGTATAAACAATCTGAAACATTAAGTGCATGATAGACAGCACACTGTAGGATAGTAACTATGCATCTGAAATGAATCATTCATAAATGCAACGTCCCAAAACACGCTGGATGAATGAATATCACTCATACACATACATGCAAAGTGGCAACCTGCAATACCTCAACTAAGCATGCATCAGAGAATGCGTTTCGCATGCATGACAAAATGCACACATGCATTAAAAAAGATGCATGGTCTGCATGTGTGTTCAGAGAGGTTGCAGGCCATCTTCACATGCACGCATAGTATGCGTGTTTCTCTGAGACCAGGTTTGTTGTGTTACATACACGCAGCAGGGCTCCTCTAAAGGTTAGCGCAGTCCATGCATCTTTTAACACATGTGAATCTGAGTCATGTCACCTGCGGAGAGCATGCACGTGTGTGTGTGTGTGTGTGTGTGTGAACTACAGGCCGCTGATGGACGCATTTAGAAAGTAGGTTGGAGCTGAGCGATGGGAGACAGCAAACACACACACACGCATGCATGCAGCGTAAATCAGGGATGTGTGTCAGATGACAGGTGACTGACTTCTGACATGCAGAACAGTGCATGAGAGAGAGAGACGGATGGGTGATGATGGACGGATGGATGGACGGACGGATGGATGGATGGATGGATGGATGGATGGATGGTACAAGACACGAACAGAAGATTAATTTACGATAAATTACCATGGTCTTCAGTCCAGGGCGTGCAGCTTGACTGCAGAGACGTGTAAGAGGGCCATGTCCCTCCCGTCTGTCTCTCTCTCTATCTGTTCACCCCTCCCCTTCTCCTCTAGCTGTCTATCTCTCGCTCCTGTCAGTCATGGTTCACGCTAGACTCAATATCGGCTGCAGTTTCGTGTCTCGGCTGTATCTCAGGATTGTTTCTCGTCTCTCCGGCCGTGTGTTTGTCTGAGTGTTTCGACGAGGCTGTGGAGCAGATGAGCAGAGGGGGAGGGGAGTTCAGCGGAGCATGCGTCACACACACACTGCAGCGTTTACACACACACACACACACACACGGCTTAAACTGTGTGTGTGTTTGTGTTCATTGTGTGTTCATGAGAGCACATTTGGGGTGAGTGTATGTGTGTGTGTGTTCACAGTGAGAAAGACATTTTTAAGGGATATGCATGCATGTGTGTGTGTGTGTGTGTGGGAGGGGGGGGGGGGGTGTTGGGGGGGGGGGGGGGGCAGGACATTTCCCAAACAGACAGAGGGGCTGATGGGAAACACTGACGTCAGTCTCATAGCAACAAGCTTCATAACAACTGGGTCACTATGCAGAAGGTGTACTACGCACATAAACACGAGCTACATGCGCAGATGAGGTTACGCTTTTCTTATTTAAAGGTCCCATGATGTACACCTTTCTGGAGTTGTATTTTAGGTTGTGATGTCCTGGTATAAGTACCAAAAACCATCTCAATATATTTTTACAGCTCTTGTCTCAGGAGCTCTGCTAAAAACAGGTCAATTTTGGCCTGTCTAATTAATATTCATGAGCCTCTCTTCTGATTGGCCTGTTGTTTTCTGAGTGACGCACGGCTAGGCCAATCACAGGTAACTAGTTAGGACCGACATCACAATTACGTCAAGCAAAACAAAGAGAGAACTGCCCATTCAAACCAGCACATATTCAGCTACATAAGGAGCTTAAAATATCATATTGTTGTGATGTTGGGTGCCAGAATCAACATAATACAGCCTTAAATTAGAAATTTGATCATATACCTGCTGTCACAGCCAGACAAAAACCCGACGACAGCTAAACGAGATAAAACAAGCGGACTGGACAGAAACAATCAAAAATGCTCGTGTTTGCAGCGCACACTTCTTATCAGAAAAGGTTCAATAAAGTATTGTCTTTGTTGTTATGAGCGCGTCTGAAGATTTCTTGCATCTCACGACTATGTCGTGTATGAAATAATGTCTGTGTGCGTGCGACTGATGATTTATATATAATCATTTGTAATTGTATATACATTGTTGTGATTAATTGTGACTGAAGGCGGTGACTGAGTCGTTCAGACGTCACATTTTTACGTGTACTCGTGACAAAGCTGTGTATCAGTCGCGTAGCTATGGGTGCGCCCACTTTCATCTGTGGCCCACCCAATGAGAAGTTGGTAATTTTCCAAATGGATGTAATTTATTAAAGGTACACTCCACTTTTTTTTGGAAATAGGCTCATTTTATATCTCCCCAAGAGTTAAACAGTAGAGTTTTACCGTGTTTGAATCCATTCAGACGATGTCTGGCGGTAGCACTTTTAGCTTAGCTTAGCATAGATCATTGAATCTGATTAGACCGTTAGCATCGCACTCAAAAATGACCAAAGAGTTTTGATATTTCTCCTAATTAAAACTTGACACTTCTGTAGTTACATCGTGTACTAAGACCGACGGAAAATGAAAAGTTGCGATTAATTAGGAAAATTATCGAAACTCTTTGGTCATTTTTGAGCGCGATGCTAACGGTCTAATCCGATTCAATGATCTATGCTAAGCTAAGCTAAAAATGCTACCGCCAGACATCGGCTGAATGGATTCAAAAACGGTAAATCTCAACTTTTTAACTCTAGGGGAGGTGTAAAATGAGCCTATTTCCAAAAAAAGTGGAGTGTTCCTTTAAACGATATTAATAAACGTCTTATTTCACTGTAACTTTATTTATTAAAAAATATTAAACGCTTGTTTTCATGGTCAAATACAGGTCGTTCCTATAGGTGCATATCATCATAATGATGATTTGTCCGTTTCTGTTAGTCCCACCCACAATGTTATGTTTACGACCTATGTGTACGACGTAAGGATATAATAGTAAAATGCGCGCATTTGTTAAGTTAAATTTGAAAATAGCCGAGTTGAGCAATCATAAATCAGATCAATTCATTAAAAAGTAAGTCTTAGCAATAAATCCGGACCGTCTACAAATGAAGCCCAACAGACCACCTGCGGGTGCTGGATTTATCGATCAGAAACTTCTGAATCAAGCGTGTTTGAAGCATCATATTAGCATAGATACAGTGTTTGATCCGCTAAACAGATGCGTCCTTTGATTATGATTATTGATTATGAAATCATCAGCGAAGCCCCGTTTCACACTGAGGTAATGCTTTTTAATAAACTTCCTTTAGTTAACGTTAGTTAATGCATTAACTAACATTAGCAATACATTTGTTACCGTGTTTATTCATCTTTGTTTACCAGCTCAGGCAAATGTTAACAGATACAACTTTTAATTTTAATAATGTCCTATTAGTAAATTTTGAAATTGACATTAATATAACAAATTACTAATGTTAATGCCTGCTTTAGAAGTACTGTGTAATGAACCTTGGTGCTGTATTTTGTTGGCAATTTGACATGCAGTTTTCATATGCTACACACCTGGCCCACCCAGTTTTATGTAGGCCCACCCACTTTAACATTTCTGGCTACGCTAGTGCTGTGTATTGACTGTTTTGAAACTTATATGGTAGTTACATATCCCCTAGACCTAAGTTATCATGAAAAAAGCCAGGACATTTAAATTTTGACAATATGGGACCTTTAAATAACACGAATGGCTTCTCTGGCATTACAATAATGTTGATAATAAGGTTGATTCGTCACTCTGTGCGCAACTGTTAACAAATGAGAAACAAAACGCACGTACAATGCAAAATTAAACTTTTAAAATACGCAAACGTCAACATTAAATTTATTTATTTACTTAATATTCCTGGTCTGATTGTGAACAATTGCTTTTCTGAAGACAAAATTTAAATTCAGAACTTGCTCCGCCTCCTTTCCAACCGACGTTACCCAAGCAACGTTAAAAATGGTAACTAATAGTTGAATATCTATGAAGTCATTGCTTCCTAAATCTAGCTAATTATCGCAGTAATTTAATGCCAATTAATAAACTGCAATAAAGAAAAAGCGTTAACACTGGGATACTTGTATTTTTAAATACAGGTTATTCGACATCACACGATGGAAGTAAAATTCAGTTTCGCATTGACTTTTAACATAACACGTTATCTTTATTTACTTGATTCACTTACCAGTCCAGAGAAAGGGTCGATTAGCACTACATTAGTAACACACTAGCAGAAACCCAGAAGTACCCAACTAACAAAAATGTTCTAAAAACGTTTTGCTAACGTTTAAGTAACTTTGAGACAACGTTTTAAGTCCTGAAAATATTATTTCTGATGTTCTGTGAACATTCGAAACATCCAGGTTCTTTTTTTTTTAACGTTTTTTTCTTGGTTATACTAATGTCAAGAGAATATTCCATTTTATCATTTAGCAAAATTATGTGAACGTTAAATTTGAATGTTCTCGCAACATTCTGAAACTAGCTTAAATGTTAGACGAACATCGAACCAAGGTTTCAGAAACGCTTCCATGAATTGTTTTTGTGCTAATGTTTTGAGAACGTTATTAACGACCAGATAACGCTGAACAAAAGTTACTATAAGGACGTTTGTTCATAACTTTGAGAGAACCTTGCAATAACGTTCTGAAAACGTTGTTAGGTGGTTAGTTTTAGCACAAAATGCATGTTTTGTGTACAATCAAAAGATTGAATATTTCAAAGGAATTATTTACTTCATCAATCAATCGTACACACCAGATTCTCTTTATAAACAGCTTTATTACAAGTACAATTACATGTCAATCTACAATACAATATTTATCCGTAAAATAAATACAGCATATATGCTGAGCTCTTTAACAATAACAGACATGTGCAAGCTACACTACTCAAAATAACAAGTGCAATTTTCCATCGACGGCGAATAATCCGGATATTTACAGACAGGTCGCAGAAATCTACAAGTATCAGGATATGAGACGATCACAAAGCAAGAACAGATTCAATAAACGTTCGCGGGAATGTGAAACTTGAGAAACAATGTATCCAGCATCTCAATTAGCGAATGCAGAAAGCATAGTGTTCGTATCTGTGATTACGTTTATTTCAAACAAACGTTACTTGTATTTTTGTTGACTACAAGCAAAACTGTGAGTGTTCATATCTGTGATTACGTTTATTTCAAACAAACATTACTTGTATTTCTGTTGACTACAAGTAAAACAGAGCGTTCTTATCTGCGATTTACGTTTATTTCAAACAAACGTTACTTGTATTTCTGTTGACTACAAGTCAAACAGAGCGTTCTTATCTGCGATTTACGTTTATTTCAAACAAACGTTACTTGTATTTCTGTTGACTACAAGTAAAACAGAGAGCGTTTGTATCTGTAATTACGTTTATTTCAAACAAACGTTACTTGTATTTCTGTTGACTACAAGTAAAACAGAGAGCGTTTGTATCTGCGATTACGTTTATTTCAAACAAACGTTACTTGTATTTCTGTTGACTACAAGTAAAACAGAGAGCGTTTGTATCTGCGATTATGTTTATTTCAAACAAACGTTACTTGTATTTCCGTTGACTACAAGCAAAACTGAACATTCGTATCTGTGATTGTTTATTTCAAACAAACGTTACTTGTATTTCCGTTGACTACAAGTCAAACAGAGCGTTCGTATCTGCGATTATGTTTAATTCAAACAAACGTTACTTGTATTTCTGTTGACTACAAGCAAAACTGTGAACGTTCGTATCTGCGATTACGTTTATTTCAAACAAACGTTACTTGTATTTTTGTTGACTACAAGCAAAACTGTGAACGTTCGTATCTGCGATTATGTTAATTTCAAACAAACGTTACTTGTATTTGCGTTGACTACAAGTCAAACAGAGCGTTCGTATCTGCGATTATGTTTAATTCAAACAAACGTTACTTGTATTTCTGTTGACTACAAGTCAAACAGAGTGTTTGTAAATATGCTGTAGTTGCAGCGGCAGCGTTCACGGAACGCAAGCAGAAGTAATATCGGAGTAAAACATTCATACGCAATTTACAAAGAATTTGTAAAGAATTAATTCTGCTCGTGTTTCACGAACGACGCCATGTGTTTGTCAATAATTGTACGTTGTAAAAAACGAAATTGCAGCTCTTTTATGAGAGTTGTGCGAGAACATACTGTCAGCTTAGAAGGGTTAGAATTATAAATAACTTCCATAAAAAAAAAACAACAACAACATTTGGCACCAAATGTTCGTTTTTAAAATTAGCTACAAGTATTGTGCAATAAAGCAATACATTTGTATACATGGACACTGAAAAATCAGTGTTTTATAACCAGTCGTGTTATTCGTAAAGAAACTTTCGTTATAATTTTGTGGTCCCGCTGAGAGACAAATTCTGACATCTTTCCAGAATCTTTTTGCCAAACCGAATTGATTTAAAAGGTTAAATCATTTTTATATTTGAAATGATTATTTTATATAATCATTTCATAAACGCATTTTTTTAAACGGAAATTTGCATAAATGTTAACCGTTGACATGCAAACATAAACAGGAAGAGGAAATGACAGAGAAACCATTAGCTATTAATGAATAACATTCAAAAAACATGATTCAGGAACAGTCTGTTGCGTGTTTCTTGCTTGAAAAATGCTACGAATGACTGTTTAGAGTTCAAGAGAGGATGAAGGTAGATGACGGCGTAGAACAACAGAAGATCTGGTGAGAAGTTTGCATCAGTTTTTGTGCGTCAATGAGTCCAGATGAGACACACTAGCTTTCCTGAGTGTGTGTGTTATTGTCCTGATTTGCGGGGTGTGGCCACCATTCTCTTCTTGGCCTGGTAGAAATCTGTTTGTATAAGAGAGAGAGAGAGAGAGAGAGAGAGAGAGAGAGAGAGAGACCGAGACAGAGAGAGAGAGACACACACAGAGAGAGAGAGAGAGACACACACAGAGAGAGCAAGAGAGAGAGAGAGAGCAAGAGAGAGAGAGAGAGACACACACAGAGAGAGCAAGAGAGAGAGAGAGAGACAGAGAGAGAGAGAGGGTGAGACGATAAGAATGATTCTATTATTAGTCATTAGTCATATTAGTCAACTCTCGTTCACGCCTTCGTTTAACAGACAGTCATTACTCATCATCTCTCAAAACGTCCAAGTCATATTTCACTCCTGTTCAAAACTATTACATTTAAATATAAGTGTCACTCTACTCACATATTAATTAAATAGAGCTTTCTTTAAATTCTGATGCAAAAAAACTCAATATGCATTCAAATAACTTTTCTAGTCTTTTCCTAAGAATTAGTTGATAATACTATGATTATTTCAATCAGCATAAATGACAGATTGTTGTTATTGTTACTAAAACTAAAAAAAGTTTTGGTGAGTGAAATAAATCTAAATAAATAAATATATATATAAATCTAAATATATAAGATGAAAAACATATCTAACTGAAATAAATATGTTTGGGTTGAAGTGCTAAAATTAAAAAAAAAGTAATTTTAAACATTAATAAAAATTACACCTATTTTGAAACTAAAAATAAACATCATTGCATTATTCACGTGTTAATTAAAAACAATTTTCTCTGAATTCTGATACAAAAAAATAAAATCTCATGCATCCAAATAGTTTAGTTTTCTTCTTTTATTTCTAGTTTCATAACGACACCATATGAATTACATAATGTTGGTACTGTAACTAAAACTACCAAAAG
>CM041793.1:87331752-87346752 GCA_023376895.1 Aspiorhynchus laticeps | reverse complement strand
TAATATCTTCATGGAATATGATCTTTACTTAATATCCTAATGATTTTTGGCATAAAAGAAAAATGGATAATGTTTAACATCAGAAATGTAAAAGGGGTGCATTATAGATGACACCTAGATGAACACTTTACAGTTTTTATGATTGTAAGTCATTCTCCTGAGATGCTATTGAAGTTAGAAAAGTGTATACCAATATCGCATGTGACTTTAGAGATGGTCCCTAAATATGCGAATATCGAACGTTCAACGTCAAGCCAACTTTATGCCAGTAAAACAACTCGAGATACGTTCTTATGTTGACTTGTTTTGTGGTAACACCTTACAGTAAGGTTTTGTTGGAATTAACAAAGAATACACAACTTTTACAGCATTAATTTTAATTTATACACTCACATATAAAACGCGCACGTGTTAACATGAACGCACTGTAAACTACACTGACAAGATAAACAAATCACTCGGTAATTGCAATTAATTTTCACAATTACCAAAAAAATCAAGTACCACACTGAATAAAATGTGAAATTTTAGTATTTTCTTGTAACACCAATTCCAATAATTTTTTTTTTTTTTGTACAGACTACGAAAAATAATTTACAATGTTCATAAACCAAGAATAGTATTTTTTGCCGAAAAACAAAAAATGCTGTAAAATCTATGCTCAGTGTTTGGATAAAATCATGTTTAAAAGAGTAACTAATTCAAAGACGCTTCAAAAACTGTCACGAAGAGTTTATTTGCAAAAACATAGCTTTCTTAATTTTAATAAACATAAATTTCAAAAAACATGTTTATTGTGGTATCATGTTTTTATTGTGTTTTGTGTTAGTTAGCTGTTTTTAGTTATTTTTTAACCTAGTCAAAATAACCCAACTGCAGTTTGATTAATTGTAAAGCACAATGAAAAACATGATTTCTGAGAATTGTTAAAAACGCAGTTATCAGTTTTTGCAAATTAACTCTTCATATATTTCACTATAAAATGGACTATTTAAAAACTACTTTTTTAAAACATACAATTTAAAAAAAAATAAAATCAGAGACCAAAGCATTTTTGTAATGGGTTTTTAATTCAGATTAACATTATAAACAGTACAAACACTACAAGGAAAAAAAAAAAAAAAAAAACCCACGAATGAAAGCTGTTCTCCATTCCACCCCCTGCTGCCGTCATAGTGCCGTTACATCTATCTCCCTCTGATCGCACAGAAACACAAACACGGTCCAGCTCAGCACAGCAGGACCAATCACATTCACCGCCAAAAAACAAATAAAAAGAGTCTTAAAAGTGTGAGATGGAATGCCGTCGCATTAAAACTGCAAACACGCACAACCGCAGCTACAGAAGAAAACAGAACCGCTAAAATAATGTTAATAAAAAAAAAATGTGGGGGACTCAAAGTCTTTTCAACATGTTTGATCTGTTGAGGTTTCCGTCACCACGTTCTTCTCGGCGCCGAAGTTCATTTCCGTTCAGCTGTTCTGGAACGACTGTAAACGAGAAGGTCAAGCATGTCCGACGTCATTTCTCTCAGGAATATTTCTTACAAAACTTGCTTTAAATCAGCAGTTGAAAATCCTGATACAAAGTTTAGGTAGCAACGTTCTTCTGGAATAACACTAATATCTATGGTAACATTCTTAAGTGTAAAATTACAGTAAAAACTACAATTTAAACAACTTTACAGTTTAAATAAGTTAACTATTTTACACAATGAACCTCTAATTTCTATGGAAGTCGATTTGTGCCACTGAATAAAAAGATTTGAAATAATTCTCTCAGAACTGTGTGACAAACTCACAAATAGTCAGAATTGCGAGATCTAAACTAGCAATGTCGAGAAAGTCAGAATTGCGAGATCTAAGCTAGCAATTGCAAGAAAGTCTGAATAGCGAGATCTAAACTAACAATTGCGAGAAAAAAAAGTCAGAATGGTGAGATCTAAACTAGAAATTGCAAGAAAAAAAGTCTGAATAGCGAGATCTAAACTAACAATTGCGAGAAAAAAAAAAGTCAGAATTGCGAGATCTAAGCTAGCAATTGCAAGAAAGTCAGAATTGCGAGATCTAAACTAGCAATTGCGAGAAAAAATGTCAGAATTGCGAGATCTAAACTAGCAATTGCGAGAAAAAAAGTCTGAATTGCGAGATCTAAACTAGAAATTGCAAGAAAGTCAGAATTGCGAGATCTAAACTAGCAATTGCGAGAAAAAATGTCAGAATTGCGAGATCTAAACTAGCAATTGCGAGAAAAAAAGTCAGAATTGCGAGATCTAAACTAGCAATTGCGAGAAAAAATGTCAGAATTGCGAGATCTAAACTAGCAATTGCGAGAAAAAAAGTCAGAATTGCGAGATCTAAACTAGAAATTGCAAGAAAGTCAGAATTGCGAGATCTAAACTAGCAATTGCGAGAAAAAAAGTCAGAATTGCGAGATCTAAACTAGCAATTGCGAGAAAAAAAGTCAGAATTGTGAGATCTAAACTAGAAATTGCAAGAAAGTCAGAATTGCGAGATCTAAACTAGAAATTGCAAGAAAGTCAGAATTGCGAGATATAAACTAGAAATTGCAAGAAAGTCAGAATTGCGAGATCTAAACTAGAAATTGCAAGAAAGTCAGAATTGCGAGATCTAAACTAGAAATTGCGAGAAAGTCAGAATTGTGAGATCTAAACTAGAAATTGCAAGAAAGTCAGAATTGCGAGATCTAAGCTAGAAATTGCAAGAAAGTCAGAATTGCGAGATCTAAGCTAGAAATTGCAAGAAAGTCAGAATTGCGAGATCTAAGCTAGAAATTGCAAGAAAGTCAGAATTGCGAGATCTAAGCTAGAAATTGTGAGAAAGTCAGAATTGCGAGATATAAAACTCGCAATCTTAAGTTTCTCACAATTCTAATAAGTCAGAATTGCGCGATACAAACTTGCAATTGTGAGAAAAAAAGTCAATTGCACATTTATATCTCGCAATTCTGGCTTTATTTCATGCAAATGCGACTAAATGATTATGCTACATAATTGGTCTGAATAAAAATGGTAGATGGGTTGAATGAAAATACAAATTGACTGACAGTAAGTGGCACTTACAGTGGTTACCCCTATTAACGCTTATAAACACTATTTATTAGTCTTTATTCATCGTACAGAGGTAAAAAGAACATATGCCTAAGTGGCCTATTTCAACAGGTTTAGCCGAAAAAAATTGCATTGACTCTTACCTCCTTGATCGGGAGAAAGATCGTGAAAGCCTGTGGTTCCTTTCGCGAGACGGCGATCTCTCCCTCCGGCGCTCTCTGGAAAGAGATCTAGACAGAATCCAGAACAAAACATTGAGAAAGCGCTCACAAAACCGCACGGGAAAGCTGCGAGAACAGACGGACTCTTACCGGCTGCGACTACGACTGAGGCTCCTCCTCCTGGGCGATCTGAAGAAGAGAAGAGGCAAAGCGAGTGAGCGCACAATCGACACACGGACGCACCTCAAAAGCCCTGAAACTCCAGCCTGCTAACGGTCAAACGCACTCGTCACCGCCCTGATACAGGGGTGGAGTGGAGACCTCGCGACACATGAGGCTTCGGAGAACCTCCCTCCCTCGCTAAGAGCGTTACGCTCGAGTACAGAGAGCTACAGAAGTAGTGCACTAGCAGGAGAAAACTCAACAGAAATGCACTGCAAACAACCCCACAGAATGAAGACAAGAGCAGCTCTCAAAGCCCACGCTTCTTCTGTAACCTGAACCTCCGTTTGGGCTCCCCATCAGTCTGCTTGCCTAAGCTTAACAACGTCTGTCCAGATCTCATACCAACCCTGTGTGTTTCAACTCAACAGGAGATTTCTCCTCATCTTATATCTGTATTCAGCATTAAACTGTATGAAGCAGGAAAAACTTACTAGTCTTTTCGGTTTTCAACAAGCTAGAAAAGGCGAAGGGGAGGACGGCTGGCGGCCGGGGAGCAGAATTGGCGGGAAAGTGCAGGCCAGATGCAGCGAGCTGATTAGCTGGCTTGCGGATGGGGGCTGGATGTAGTGGATTTTTCCTGCTTTTATTGGTTAGCCGAAGGCTGTTGCTGGTGGTTTGTAGTGTAGACATTGGGGAGCGTAAAACGCTGATTGGTCAGGAATGTGAAGTGGGCCGCTGCCGATTGGGTGTTAAGGTTGGAGGAGGAGGAGCTGACAACGGCATGCTCAGGAACCAATGGGCTGGTGCGACCTGATGACTGGCAACGCCTGGGTCATGTGACACCAACCCAGCCAGCTGATTGGGGCACGCTGGTCACATGATGCTGAAAGAAGACTAGTAGACTGACTCAGAGGGTGGTGAGGAGAGGCATGGTGGTGACTCTGCAACGGGGTTCATTTTTATTAATATAGATAAGAAAATAAAAACAACCTTCATGTAAAGTTAAGTCAACAAAAGATTGCATATTCCAACCATTACACTAGAGCCGAGCAGATTACTGAAATCTAGCGACTGGGCTTTGATGTCCAATTCGTAAAATTAACGTTTGGGTCAAGTTTCAATCCAAAATCAAGAGAAACAAAGCCTATTTTGAAGACATTGATGGTTTTCTGCACTGAGACTTAGAGACAGTTAATCACATTTTTATATAACGTTACTTCAATCACCGCTGTAACTCATTACCGTCATATAAGGGTAAATTATCTTTCATAATACATTAAAATTATTTGCAATATGTTTATTAACTGGCTAACCAGCATTTGCACAACATAATTCAACCCAATATCATGGGAAAATGTAACTATTTTATGAGCTGGCGATGATGAACGCATGATTTTTAAGGGGAAAAAAAAATACACAAATTAGCCACCAATTCACTAAAACGTAAAATTTATTTGGTGTTGGATAATTGTTACAGCGATGAGATTTTGCGCGCCAAATCACAATGCAAAAAACAAGCCAAAAGCATTTAATTTTGGAGTGAAACGTAACCATTTGTCATGGAATTAACCCAATAATTACTTACTGATTTGCATTGTAACAAAATATCAGAATTTGAGAAGCCCAGTCAATCAATGTTTAATGGTTATTAATGACAATGAAGATGGAGGGAGCAAAAGATCTCTGGCAGACGCTCGTCAGAACCGGGACACCCGGCACCGGCGGAGCCTCCAGGACTGGCAGGAGGGGCAGAATCGGATTAGTTTCCTCTGGAACACAACCTACAGAGAGACAGGTGAGCGGGAAAACCGGTTTACCTGCGCCTGGCGGCCGGGCTGCGCCTGCGGTAGTCATCGCGTGGGCGGCGGTTCCAGGACGGAGGCGGACCCCGGTTACGAGAGCGCTTCTCGCCATTGGACAGCTCCACCCTCACTCGGCAACCGCAGAGGGTCCTGCGTGACGATAACGCATCGGTTAAATCAGAAGCCATCGAGTAATCGCCGATAATTAGCGTTATACTCCACACTCACCGTCCGTCCAGCTCTCTGACGGCGTCTGTGGCATCGCGAGGGTCCTCAAACTCAACGAACGCAAAACCGGGAGGGTTCCTGGCCACCCACACGCTCCTCAGGGGTCCGTAGTAGCCAAACGACCTCTCCAGTTCGGATTTGTTTCCATTGTTTCCCAGATTCCCAACGTACACCTTACAGTCCAGAGGGCAGTCGCGATGCATGGCTCAATCTGTTAAAACAAGAGAATTCACATCAACCTCCCTCCAGCAAATATGTGATACACAAAACCAATCATAAGAGTCAATTTTGTGAAATTGAGATCATCTGAAAGCTGATAAATAAGCTTTCCATTGAAGTATAGTTTGTTATGATAGGACAATATTTGGCTGAGATACAACTATTTGAAAATCTGGAATCTGAGGGAGCAAAAAAATCTAAATATTGAGAAAATCACCTTTAAAGTTGTTCAAATGAAGTTATTAGCAATGCATATTACTAATCAATAATTAAGTTGATATATTTACGGTAGGAAATTTACAAAATATTTTCATGGAACATGATCTTAATATCCTAATGATTTTTGGCGTAAAAGAAAAAAGGATAATTTTGACCCATACAATGCATTGTTGGCTATTGCTACAAATGTGTTACTTATGACTGCTTTTGTGCTCCAGGGCCACATATAAACAAGAACCAGTGACACTACACACGTAAACATTAATAAAACACTTAAAAATGGGCAATGTGTTGACCATCAACCATCTCATCTCTAGTCAGCGTATCAGTTTCCAACTCATTTCAATAACAAGGCTGACTATCTCTAGGTTAAAGCTCTTAATGGAGGTGTGGCTGCTTTCGGTCTCCATCCCCCTCTCTTTATACCCGCCTATCTCTCTCAATGTTGAATGTTGTCTTGCCATAACCAACTACTGTTTATCTGCATTGCCAATGCATTGGTAGATTACCTGGATACAATGATACAGACCCGTTAGAGTTGCTTTTAAGGCGTCTTTACACAGCCAAGTTAAGCATGTCTCAAGAATAAAGTATAAACATACAATTCTGCATAAAAGCCAGACTGAATTATGCCTACTTTAGACCCACCTCAGCCCCTGTATTAAAGATTGTCGTGATTGCAGTGTAAAAGCCACTTCTGAGCAGCATTAAACAGTGTAAAAACATCTAAAACCACTTCATTTCGGTGTAAATTTGGCATGTGTCGTGTTCCCTTACGAAAATTAACCATGGTTTTATTGTGGTAAAAGTGTAGTAACCATGTTTTTTTTTGGCGTATTGATTACCATTTGTATAACCACGGTTTTACTACAATTACCATAGTGAAACTATGGCTAGTGTAGCAAAACCATGGTTAATTTGTGGTAGTAACCATGTTTTTTTTTGGCGTATTGATTACCATTTGTATAACCACGGTTTTACTACAAATACCATGGTGAAACTATGGCTAGTGTAGCAAAACCATGGTTAATTTGTGGTAGTAACCATGTTTTTTTTTTGGCGTATTGATTACCATTTGTATAACCACGGTTTTACTACAAATACCATGGTGAAACTATGGCTAGTGTAGCAAAACCATGGTTAATTTGTGGTAGTAACCATGTTTTTTTGTTGGCGTATTGATTACCATTTGTATAACCACGGTTTTACTACAATTACCATGGTGAAACTATGGCTAGTGTAGCAAAAACATGGTTAATTTGTGGTAGTAACCATGTTTTTTTGTTGGCGTATTGATTACCATTTGTATAACCACGGTTTTACTACAAATACCATGGTGAAACTATGGCTAGTGTAGCAAAACCATGGTTAATTTGTGGTAGTAACCATGTTTTTTTTTTGGCGTATTGATTACCATTTGTATAACCACAGTTTTACTACAAATACCATGGTGAAACTATGGCTAGTGTAGCAAAACCATGGTTAATTTGTGGTAGTAACCATGTTTTTTTGTTGGCGTATTGATTACCATTTGTATAACCACAGTTTTACTACAAATACCATGGTGAAACTATGGCTAGTGTAGCAAAACCATGGTTAATTTGTGGTAGTAACCATGTTTTTTTGTTGGCGTATTGATTACCATTTGTATAACCACAGTTTTACTACAATTACCATGGTGAAACTATGGCTAGTGTAGCAAAACCATGGTTAATTTGTGGTAGTAACCATGTTTTTTTTTGGCGTATTGATTACCATTTGTATAACCACAGTTTTACTACAAATACCATGGTGAAACTATGGTTAGTGTAGCAAAACCATGGTTAATTTGTGGTAGTAACCATGTTTTTTTTTTTGGCGTATTGATTACCATTTGTATAACCACGGTTTTACTACAATTACCATGGTGAAACTATGGCTAGTGTAGCAAAACCATGGTTAATTTGTGGTAGTAAGTAACCATGTTTTTTTTTGGCGTATTGATTACCATTTGTATAACCACGGTTTTACGACAAATACCATGGTGAAACTATGGCTAGTGTAGCAAAACCATGGTTAATTTGTGGTAGTAACCATGTTTTTTTTTTGGCGTATTGATTACCATTTGTATAACCACGGTTTTACTACAAATACCATGGTGAAACTATGGCTAGTGTAGCAAAACCATGGTTAATTTGTGGTAGTAACCATGTTTTTTTGTTGGCGTATTGATTACCATTTGTATAACCACGGTTTTACTACAATTACCATGGTGAAACTATGGCTAGTGTAGCAAAAACATGGTTAATTTGTGGTAGTAACCATGTTTTTTTTTTTGGCGTATTGATTACCATTTGTATAACCACGGTTTTACTACAATTACCATGGTGAAACTATGGCTAGTGTAGCAAAACCATGGTTAATTTGTGGTAGTAACCATGTTTTTTTGTTGGCGTATTGATTACCATTTGTATAACCACGGTTTTACTACAAATACCATGGTGAAACTATGGCTAGTGTAGCAAAACCATGGTTACTACCACAAATTAACCATGGTTTTATTGTGGTAAAAGTGTAGTAACCATGTTTTTTTTTGGCGTATTGATTACCATTTGTATAACCACGGTTTTACTACAAATACCATGGTGAAACTATGGTTAGTGTAGCAAAACCATGGTTAATTTGTGGTAGTAACCATGTTTTTTTTTTGGCGTATTGATTACCATTTGTATAACCACGGTTTTACTACAATTACCATGGTGAAACTATGGCTAGTGTAGCAAAACCATGGTTAATTTGTGGTAGTAAGTAACCATGTTTTTTTTTGGCGTATTGATTACCATTTGTATAACCACGGTTTTACGACAAATACCATGGTGAAACTATGGCTAGTGTAGCAAAACCATGGTTAATTTGTGGTTGTATGGTATGTTTTTGGTAGTAAAACCAAACCATGGTCAATTTGTGGTCATAACCATGTTTTTTTTGGTAGTAAAACCAAACCATGGTCAATTTGTGGTCGTAACCGTGTTTTTTTTGGTAGTAAAACCAAACCATGGTCAATTTTCGTAAGGGTTTGCCTTCATATAATACTAAACTACCATGTCAGAACATATTAAATAACATTAATCTATTAAAACGCCCAAATCAAACTACACAAGAGCAGCGCGTCGAGAAAACAACTGTAAAATACGTAAACAACAGTAACATGCAAAACTGAGCGCTTTTGTTCAAAATGGCGCACGGCGTTCACACGCGACTGAACACAAGCCACTGTGAAGCACAAACGATCTCTTTAACGGGTAAAAACAGGCTGGAGCTGCTGTAAATATAATTAAGATTACTGTTAAACTAATAGATGTAATTAAAGACTCGCAATAAGCGGCTAATCGCTAATCCGGGTCAGTAGTAAAATGGCGCCTGCACAAAAACACATTAAGCTTTGAAACGCAATTCCGAGCGTCATCACAAACAACGTTATCATGCGCACTGGACAATAATAAAAGCTGACTTACCGTGAGTTTCGCGTGTTTCTGACCGTATGTGTCTGATTCCTGGATCCGCTCCGAAATGGCGCAGCGCGGAAATGCGGACGCACACACGTAATGAACGTCTCGACGCACGCTCGAGGGCGGGGCTCTGTAAATCCACTAATCACGCGACGTGATTAACCCTCTGCTTTTCAGCGGAAAATTTTCTGTTTTGAATTTTTAAAAATCACAGCTTCATCGGAATGGTACGAAACTTGGTGACCTTTGTGGCATTAGGCGTGTGAACACACACACAAAAAATGAGCAGGCTAAGTGGTCGTAAAAAAAATAATCACAATTGTGCTCTTCGGTCATAAATGACCGACCATAGGAAATGAATGGGAAATCAACAAAAACACAAAAAACAATCTACAAATCGGCCACAATGCTGAAATAAGTATGATATAGACGCATCCACACACACACACACACAAAACCAGTGTGGTTTTTAACAACCAGATGGTGCTAATCTGCCTTCCAAAATTGTCTGAGTCTCTATTTTAACCTAAAATACTGCATTAATTAAAAAATAATTGTAAAAAAATATTATTTTTTTTTAATTATTTTCAGTGGCAAAAAATGGTTATTAATTACTGCATAAATATGAATAATTACCACAAAACCCTCTCAAAATGCAAAATAAAAAATATTATTAAACAAAAATGAATTAGAATGATTTTTACTGAAAAAATAAGAGATTACGTTACAGGTGTCCGTGAAGAGCACTAGTGTGATCCAAAGGGGTCAACAAAACAGAACTACACGCAGGGATGGCCAGTATTTCAAATAAATGTATTTAAATACGAATTTGAAATACAAAATACTATTTTGTATTTAAATACCTTTGAAAAAAAATCAAATGTTAGTATTTTTATATTTTCAAAATACATAAAATACTTTTCGCCAATCCACCTCTTTATTAGACTGCTGATTTGATGGTACGTAATTACATTTTCTGGATTCCTGTAACGAAATAAGGAATAATACTGCCTTCGTGTGCTATCAAAATGTCCTATTTCCAATTTCAGAAGTCCTGGTTACAAGCTTTAAGAAAGAATAGGAATCACGGAGGATGCCAGGTTTCCTGGGAAAATCCTATTAAAGCCAAAATTGTAGATATTTAATATTGAATTAAATGTAGCATCCCATTTGTTGACAACTATATCATCATTCACAGTGCTGTCTTTATAGTTAGCTTGTTGATGATTCTGGATTTTCTGTCAAATGCATGCTGTTTTGTTACAAAATGCTTGAAATGGTTATTGCACAACGGTGCATGACTTTAACATTAAAACAATGTGATGTTGCTTTTGTGGGAAAAAAGCATACCTGTTAAAAAATGAGCACAAGCAAGGTGGACATAGCATTAGCACTAGTCAGTCTTGTTAGGTTTTTTATTTATTTTTTTGTGGTTAGATTTGGGTTTTATCATCTAGCTAGTCAAACGTGTTCATGAAACTTTAATCATTACTGCTTGCTATGGCGATATGACAATATATATGTCGGCGATGATATAAAGTGTAAATAGATTTAAATTTTTCTATATCATTTATATATTGTTGTGGTTAACATGGATAAATGAGTAAGAAGCAGCTTTCTGTGTGTATTTCAAGACAAAGATAACTATAATGCTAATAATAAAGATATAAATAAAAAAAATGTTCTAAGGGCTTCTCACACTAGGCATAGTTGCCTTGTACTAAAACCCAAGCGCAATTGTCCTTTTACTAACAGTCAGATATCACAGGATTATTAATGGTGTCAGGGTTCTGTCACTTCGGTCTAGTTTATTCGTGGTTTTGTGACAGAGCCCTGACACTCCCCTCTTGTCTTGTTTCTTGAGAGCTCTCTCGTCTGCCTGCTTTGTTTCATGTTGGAGCGTAGTGTTGACCGATGTCGTCCCTAAGCCATCCAAGCTCCTCCCTGCCCTGCCGGCTCCGTCCAAGCTCCGCCTTGCCCTGCCGGCTCTGCCCAAGCTCCGCCTTGCCCTGCCGGCTCCGCCCAAGCTCCCTGCCCTGCCCTGCCCTGCCGGCTCCGCCCAAGCTCCCTACCCTGCCCTGCCGGCTCCGCCCAAGCTCCCTACCCTGCCCTGCCCTGCCGGCTCCGCCCAAGCTCCCTACCCTGCCCTGCCGGCTCCGCCCAAGCTCCCTACCCTGCCCTGCCCTGCCGGCTCCGCCCAAGCTCCCTGTCCTGCCCTGCCGGCTCCGCCCAAGCTCCCTACCCTGCCCTGCCCTGCCGGCTCCGCCCAAGCTCCCTACCCTGCCCTGCCGGCTCCGCCCAAGCTCCTTGTCCTGCCCTGCCGGCTCCGCCCAAGCTCCCTACCCTGCCCTGCCGGCTCCGCCCAAGCTCCCTGTCCTGCCCTGCCGGCTCCGCCCAAGCTCCCTGCCCTGCCGGCTCCGCCCAAGCTCCCTACCCTGCCCTGCCCTGCCCTGCCCTGCCCTGCCGGCTCCGCCCAAGCTCCCTGCCCTGCCCTGCCGGCTCCGCCCAAGCTCCCTGCCCTGCCCTGCCCTGCCGACTCCGCCCAAGCTCCCTGCCCTGCCGGCTCCGCCCAAGCTCCTCCTTGCCCTGCCATCGCCGCCCAAGCTCCCTACCCTGCCCTGCCGGCTTCGCCCAAGCTCCCTACCCTGCCCTGCCGGCTCCACCCAAGCTCCCTGCCCTGCCGGCCCCACCCAAGCTCCGCCTTGCCCTGCCGGCTTCGCCCGAGCTCCGCCTTGCCCTGCCGGCTCCGCCCAAGCTCCCTGCCCTGCCGGCTCCGCCAAGCTCCCTGCCCTGCCGGCTCTGCCCTTGATGCGGGCTCTGCCCTTGCTGTACACCAAGCTGCTGGCTCCACCCTGGCCATCTGCCGGGGTTTCTGCTCTGCTGGAGCTTTCCTGGTCCGTCCCTCCGGCTCCACCCTGGCCCTCACTCAGGACTCTAGACCTGTCAGAGCTCAACCCTCCCGTCCCTCCCTGGACCCTTCTAAAGACTTCCTGGGCTGATCTACTGGCTCTGGCTTGGCTTCCCTCCCTCCCTTCCTTACTTGTCTCTGTTTGTTGACCCTTTTCTGTCTTGTGTTGTCATGTCTGTGCTTGTCTTGTGTTGTGTCATATTCCTGTCTTGTTTTTGGTGTCCTCATTAGGTGGCGTCCCTTTGGGGAGGGGGTAGTGTCAGGGTTACTGTTAATAAAAAGCCCTTCAATTGAGTCCTCGCCGCACTGGACACCGCACTGGACACATTACAGAGCAGTCACTCTTGTGAAATAAACAGGACTTTGGGGGTCAGTCGTGCTCAAGCATGGATCAGATCCCCTAGTGTGAGTACATCCTAGATCTAAGTGAATAGCAGATAGCACACCACAACCAAAACCATAACAGCACAAAAAATTATGAAACATTGAGAGCCAATCGGAATAATTTCTGCTTTAAAGAGCTTGAGCTTGTAAAGTGACAGTTGACACAACTGCATTGTATACTTATAATACACTAATATAGTTATCTTTATAATTATCGTTCTTGTTGTAAACATGCCTTAATAGTGTTACTTCACTGGATGGCCAATTTCACAATACTGTATTTGTATTTAAAGACATTTTCCCACACAGTATTTTGTATTTTTATTTTAAATACACTTTGATGTATTTGTGCCCATCTCTGACTACATGTTTTAAGCAGAATATACACATTTTAAATATAAAAAGCCACAGCGTTGTTGTTTTTGGTAGAATGTTGATCAAACACAACCAGAACCGGCCCAAGGCATAAGCGAACTAAGCGGCTGCTTAGGGCCCCCGTGGCCACCAGACGGCCCCCAAGAGTAGCCTAAATGAAATGACAGTTTATTTTATTTTAATCCATGTTATATTATGTCAATTATACAGTAAAACAGTGGTAATTATACGAAAGCGCAATATTAAATAATTAAATAATCTAATGTTGATAATATGCGCTGGACGCCGCGTGTGGATCTGTCGGATTAACATCAGGTACATTCACCTATTTCTCCAGAAATACATGAAAGCAAGTGGCCAGTTAGCTAAAAACAGAGTAAACTTTATAGTAAAGCCTACTATTTGATAGGAATAAAACACGTCGTCCATTAATTGAAAGGATTATTATTGCAGCTTTCCATAGAAATCAGTGCCTATTTAACAAACTAAATGTCTTTTTTTACTTAATTGAAGTGTATTTAAATGTCTGAAACCTAAAAATAAACTTTATTTGGTTGAAAACACTGAACAGTTATGAAATATGAAAAGCACTGAGCGCGTCTTTCATGCGGATCCATATGCAAGGCTTTATTTTGAAATATGGTCAAAACACAGGCAGGGTCGAACAGTGGCAAACAGGTATAACACAGACAAGGCAGAGAGTAATCCTAGGGCAGGCGTGGGTCGATGATCGGCGAACAATATCCAATAGGGCAAGGCAGAGAGATAATCCAGGTACACAAGAAATAATCCAAACGAGGTGCAAACAGGCTAGGCTAAGGGTAAATCCAGGAAAACACGGGCAAGAATCAAAACACAAAAGGCAAGGCAAAACTATGACAATAATGTGGGCTCCGTAGAGTAGCTATCTCTTGGAGAGTGATAAACGCTAAACAATACTCGGTGATCACAGAGAGAAAGTCCAAGCCTTATAAAGAGTGTGCAAATGGAAATCAGCTGTGTGTGATCAGTGCAATGTCGTCAGTGCAATGGATGATGGGAAATGTAGTCTTTGGGTGATATGTAACTGTCTGTGTGGTGTGAAAGTCAATGTGATGGATGAGTGACCTGTGGTGGTGAGTGAACAGAAGTTCATGGCCAGGATTTGTGACAGCGTCAAAGGGATCGATCACGTTTTGGGATTGAGGGGGGACAATTTAAACATGGGGGGTAGCCTAGTAGGGTATCTTTTTGTTTTAAGGAAGTTCGTGTTTGCAAATCAAAACATCAACAAATATACATCTTAATATATTATAATATAACATTTTACTTCGTTTTAGATTAAAGTTTTTGTCTTCTGCGTAAAAATAACTGTCCTGGGTATATATTTTTTTATAAAAATATTCTGTTTCATAAACTGATAACAGCTTAACATTATCTTAGCCTACATTTTGGGTGTTTGCTATTATTCCAATATCATTATGCCTCAATTATTAAGAGTTGATGTTTATATACAGATGCTCTCTGCTGTGTTTAATATTTATTATAAAAAAGTATGACTTACATGAAGTACTTCGATTAATATTCTTGTTGTTAAAATAACATTCTGTTCTGTGAATGCATTGTCTGCTGGTTTATTTAACTACTTTTCAGCACACCACATTAAGTATGCCACTTAATACTTTAACACTTTGAATGTTTAAGTGCAAATTAACACCTGACCACTGTTGTAAGTTTGCAACTGTTACAATTAAAAATCACAGAAGGGTAAAATCATGCAGGCAGACAATGATAAAATGTAAGCAACACAGCTACAACAAACAAAACTGATAATGGGTGTGTTTAGATTTATAGTGTGCGAATAATCAAGCTTTGACAATAACCAGTCATACTGGCGGCACCGAGGGGCCCCCAAATAAAAATCTGCTTAGGGCCCCATAAAGGCTTGGGCCGGCCCTGAACACAACTGATGTGATATAGTCAGTCAATGGATATCTTCCT
>CM041793.1:87039252-87326752 GCA_023376895.1 Aspiorhynchus laticeps | reverse complement strand
TTCCTGGTGTGGATTTATTTATCGGATGTATGCTTGGACGGGTTATATCATTCTTGCTATTATATTTATTTATATGGACGACTAAACAGATCATATTTTTGATTTATTATATGTGTGTGTGATTAAAGATGCTTTTAAGTAAACCGCTGTCTCATTTCAGATGAAATGTGGTAAAATAATTTTGTGTTTGTTACACATAAAACAAAGCACCGCACACCAAAAAAATACAGTTTTATTCGTTTTCCAAAATAGTGAAAGTAGTTTCCCAAGTAATATTTTTATTTATTTATTGCTTGCACAATACTATTTCATATACAGCTGCAACATTATTTTCAGTTTAATTCAAAATCATATTTCACAGTGCTCAGTATGAAGTACTCTTGACCAGTGAATATAAAATGATAAATAAAGTGAAGCTGAAGATCAGAATATAAAACTGTACCAAATATGAAACGTGTCACACCTAAGTATAAATCCTCTTTACTTCACAGAAATACAGAAAACATCACTAAATGAATCTGTCAATATTCTAGTATTAAACACAACATATTTAAACGTAAAAACAGTGTTTTTGGCACGCATTTCTCTCTCGTTCACACAAACACACACATTCTCTTCACTTTTGGACAAATGTTCGCTTCTTTATCCTGCAAAAGATCAAAAACAGTCGCATTAATTGACAAAAATAGGTTTGCATACTCAGACATCCCCTCAGAACATCTTGACCCAGAAGATTAAGTGAGAGGAGATCAAATGATACGAGATATTCTGAGACAGACACACAAACAGATCGTTGCTTCAGAGCTCCTGACATGTGCACAAACAGTAACATGCTATTCTGAACACAGCTACTCTCTACTATCAGCAACATTAGGCAGCGGCTATTTGCACTAAGTGTAAATAGCGATAGATGCTATTTACACTATGTTAAAATAGCAAGATTTTCTGCTATTTATTCTACTTATTGCAAATAGTGCCAATTATCTGCACCTCAGTATTGTAGTACACTATAAAACAGTACGCAGTAATATAGTATGGTGTAAATTACCTCTGGTGTGACTGTAAATGCAGACCTTGAGCCAAAAACTCATCACTAAACACCAATGACTTGTACATACACTATATAGACAAAAGTATTGGCACCCCCTTCTTTAGAACAGAAAAATGCACTTCCAAATCTGTGGCACAACGATGGGAACATAATTCATGTATTTAAAAATTGTATTTCATCTCTGTTGCAACAGTTTTGTAAGTGTCTAAAATGACTGAACCCATATGTACAAGTCATTGGTGTTTGGTGATGAGTTTTTGGCTCAAGGTCTGCATTTACAGTCACACCAGAGGTGTTAAACTGGGATTAGGACTTGGTTTTGGTCAAGTTCTTCCACACTGACTCAATCATTCGTTTTCTTTTTGAACCTTGTCTTATACACAGAGGCATTGTCATGTTAGAATAGAAAAGAGTTAACATTAAGATTTGTACTCATAGAAATTACTAAAGTAGTCAAACCTGTTCATTAGAAGGGGGTGCCAAAACTTTTGGCACTATAGTGTATCTATGGGTTTTCATAGACGGTAGGTCTGTTAGGAGATGTATGGAGACGTACTTGAGAAGCGAGGAGCTCCGTGTAACTACGGTTCGGCAAAACAGTTCAAATCTGCATATAAGGAACTTCAAATAGCATGGATGCATCAACAAATGCGTTTTTATATCAGTTTTGCATTTGTCAACACTATCGGGCGGGTTTAGGGTTGGGTTTGGTGTAGGGCATATTTCCAACATGATAGAGCAATAATTTTAGCGACGGTCCCCGGATATTTGAATTCTGAACCGCCGCAGTACGTACCTGAAGCAACGAAATAAAAACACAGCAATACGTACCTATATCAACGTAATAAAAACGTGCCAGGGTTTACGTATTGAACCCGTGTTTTAGCGCCACTCAGTGGACATTTCTCTTTGAAACTGCGGCGAAACGTACAGTAAGTTATGTAAAAATGGTCTCGCTAGAAAGTGCACCAGGTACGTTTATGCCATGAGACCAGGTATTTCTTTACGATAAATAGTAAAAATGTTGCATTTTACTGCAGTTGTATTTTAGTATTTTTATAAAAACAAATTATTTTGCATTTTCATTTTAATTAAATGTAATTTTGTCATATTTTAAATATGTATAAAGTTTTTCAAATTAATTTTTATGTCAGTTTTATTTTTTTTTAAATAATTTTACACCAAGGTAAACTAAACGGAAATGAGAAATGTTGCCTTGGCAACTAGCTGAAATAACTTTATAATATATATATTAAAAAAAAAGTAAACGTTTTCAGTAAACGTTTATTTTAAAGGAGTCATATGACGTGATTTTAAGTTTTCCTTTCTCTTTGGAGCGTAACTTTTATTCTCGCTGTAGTATTGTTGTCGTGGAGACGCTGTGTGTTTCCAAATATGATAAGGGGCGTAACATTTCCATCACATGCTTGAGGTATTCGGCCAATCACAATGCACCGGATAGCTGGCCAATCAGAGCATGCCTCGCTTCTCAGAACGATGAGCTTTGTAGCATTTCAGAAAGGCAGAGCAGAGAGGAGCGACAATAATGTACAGCATGTGGAAAATAATGTGTGTTATAAACATTAAACCACGTAAACACATTTCTATCATAACAACTCTCTGAGTGATTGGCCTGGTAATATACATGACAATGTTAATGTGTTTGGTCTTGGCAGAATAGATCTGCTATGCTGCTGCTGCTGTTACTGCCAATACATCACAACATGCTGTTGTGAGCATGTAAGAAATACTGCCGCTGCACATATAACACATATGAATAACCCCCATAGCAGATCTATACAGGTGCAGCTGGGGAAGTTGCTAAAGGAAGGTTGATTTGTTGCCAAATGACTTTGTGATGTCATTGCGCGATGACATCATTACGATACAAAATTGTGTCACTACATCAAATTGCAGCATAAAATATATTTTATATATGTTAATTTAGATTTGTTCGTAAAATAATATAATGTAATATAATATTAAATTTAACTGTATTTTTAAAATACAACATTGAATTATTGAACACGTACATATTTTTGAATAATTATGTGTAATTACAATTTAAGTTTTTTCTTTATTAACTAGTAAAACTACACATTCTGAACAGTTATAGTTTTAAGCAGTGTATTATCAGTTAGTTAGTCTGCTACACTAAGAAAAGTCTGTAAAAATAGAGCACGATCTTCTCTGTTAATGTGAAGGAATTTTCCGTATTGATTTTTTACCTGCTTTTTCAATTACGCATCGTATTTTGTGTTTTTGGGTTACAATGGATAATGATTAATGGATAACGGCTAATGTACTGGAAAATTACTAGCTTTTCCATTTTTCTAGGCTACTAACTGATCAACAATCACAGGTACAAGCTACTAACAAGGTGTATCATAAATTAACAATTATTTAATTATTATTATTATTAAATTGAACAATTGCAAATAGCAGCTAACTTAACTCACGTGATGTGTGTACTGCGAGGCATCTTTGGTGTCCTCTTGAGTAATTTAGATGAAAAATGTGTGCCTTTTTATCGTTTAAATCACTTGCCAAAAGTTGCCAAATAAATTTTAAAAATAGCTAAATTTGGTGCTTTTGGAAGAAAAAGTTGCTAAATTTAACAACAAAATTGCTAAGATGGCAACACTGGCTGCTACTGCTACAGCAAACACTTAGCCAAGTATTTGAATGTTGAGCAGAGAGCTCATTGGCTACCGATACAGGAGAGAACCAATCAGCTGTTACGTGATAATGATGTCATTATGTCATATATCGGACTGCGCCATCTAGAGTTTCATAGCAGGACTTTGTATTGAATTACACCAAATACACAAAATTGTGTTATTTTTAGCAACGCCATATGACCCCTTTAAAGGGATAGTTCATGTCGTTCCAAACCCGCAAGACCTTCGTTCATCTTCAGACACAAATTAAGATATTTCTGATGAAATCCGAGAGCTTTCTGACCCTCCATAGACAGCAAGGATATTAACACGATCAAGATCCAGAAACGTAGCAAAGAGATCCATGTGACATCAATGTAATTTTACGAAGCTACGAGAATACTTTTTGTGTGCAAAGAAAACAAAAACAACGACTTTATTCAACAATTCGTCTCCTCCGCATCACCCTATACCGCCATTTTGGAGAGTATCTCAAACGTAAACAATGCAACGTATGTACGCGTATACGTTGTTTACGTTCACATCAAAGCGCAAACAACTAATTGTTGAATAAAGTCGTTATTTTTGTTTTCTTTGCGCACAAAAAGTATTCTCGTAGCTTCGTAAAATTACGGTTGAACCCCTGATGTCACGTGGATTATTTTAACGATGTCTTAGCTACGTTTCTGAGCCTTGATCGTGTTATGAGTCTATGGAGGATCAGAAAGCTATCGGATTTCATCAGAAATATCTTAATATGTGTTGATGAACGAAGGTCTTACGGGTTTGGAACGACATGAGGGTGAGTAATTAATGATATAATTTTCATTTTTGGGTGAACTATCCCTTTAAGTAACAGAACTATATTAGTGAACTATAATCTCCTGTTTCATTGTCAATATTTGTGTGTGCTGCATATGTTTGTGTAAGTGTTCGTTAAAGATGGTTTCTTACATCACTGAAGGATGTCGGCCAGTTTGTCTTGGTAGTACTCGTAGTTCTCCTGGCAGTCCTCCCACGGCGTGAACGTCTGCTCATCGTTCTCCACGAACGTGTCCCAGGTGTAGGTGAAATCCAGCGGCTTCATCATGCGCAGTTTGCAGCCGGCGGCCGCCAGCGCCTTTAGCCCCGCCTGGATCTCAGGCTCCTCCCACTCGAAGAGCCGCGCGGAGAAGATGGACAGACGCACGCTCTTCCTGGCCTTCAGGATCTCGGCCAGCTTCGCGGCGCAGGCGGCACACGGACTGGACGACATGTACCAGGTGATGGTGTATTTGAGGGCGGGGTCGTAGTCGGGTAGGATCTGCTGGAAGAAGGCCTCCTCGGCGTGGCCGATTGCGTGCTCATCTTCGATGACGCCCCTGAGGAGCCCGCTGGCTCCGGGCCCCTGGTCCACCAGGTAACACAAGAAGGTTTTGTTCCGGCCGGAGGAGTACTCCACGTTCTTGAACTGGAACTTGTAGAAAAACGGGTCCATGCGATCCCTGTGGACACACGAGGAGATGAATTCAAGACATGCATTGCGCCCTCTACTGGAGCCTCCTTGCATTGCAATGTATTTTAACTCTTGAAAACGCATAAAAGTGCTTAGTTCTACATGTAATATTTCCCAGCAGTCCAGAGTACGACTGGGTTAAAACTATTGATTTCTCAATTTTGATTAACCCAATATCAAGGCTGTAACCATGTCTTGAATATATATATATATATATATAAATATATATATTATATTCATTCAAATATATATATTTGATATATATATATATCAAAATTAGCGCGTTAACGCAGGAGATACATTTTTTCAGATTAACGTGTTAAAAATATATAAACAGTTTTAAAAACTGTCCTGAGGCACCACAGCAGTAGGCGCGTTTCCATTACCCTTCAAATTGCGCAAATTAAAATTGCGAATTGAAAATATGCCTAATGGAAATGCGTCAATTTCGCAAAAACTCCCATATATCGCAAAAACGTTTTTACGCTCGCATGAGGTGTTTTTTTCAGGCAATTCGAAAAAGGAATAATTTGCAAAACTGCAATAGAAACGTTTTTTTGCGTTTACAGTTTACATGGCGTATGTAAAAAGTCATATAATCATTCTTCAATGTACCATAACCTCCAAGAATTACTTCATACGTGCCCGCTCTCGAATATAAGGGGCTTTCCCTGCCATTAATGCTTAACTACGGCCAGTTTAGTCGATGCTTGTGTTTATTCCAGCCACGTCACGCATGTGTCTGGCTCTCCGTGCTGCTTCTGTAAAGATACACGCATACACCGCCTTTGAATAAATATATAAAAAATCCGTCAAATCTCACCAAAATCCTTTACCATGACTTATCGCGAGAGGCAAAATGTTACGTTTTAGTCGCATAACATTGGTTAATGGCTTTCCTGTAGCTCAAATGGTAGAGCATGGTGCTAGCAACGCCAAGATCATGGGTTCGAGTCCCAGGGAAAGCAAGAGCTGATAAAATGTAAAACTGTAACTTGAATGCAATGTAAGTTGCTTTGGATAAAAGCATCTGCTAAATGCATAAATGTGAATGTAATGGAAACGCCGTCATTTCGCAATACTTTTTTATCGACATTTATAAAATAAAACCAAAGTTTTGCGCAAATCTGTAATGGAAACGTGCCTACTGTCTCCCTCATCTAACACACCCGATTCAACTCGTCTGCTCATTAGTAGAGACTTTAAGACCTGAAGTGGGTCAGAAAGCAGCAGCAGCTTTTAAAGCAATAGCAGGACAATCAGCTAATAACCAGCTGCTGTGATGTCTATTAATCCAAGAACAAAAGAAAAAAGAGGAAATCAATAACTTTTATAGCTTTAAGAGGTTCATCTATATTTAATTTAGAATTTAGTGTTTGGTTACTATTAATTTTCTGTATATTTCTGCTGAAGGCCACAAGTAGCTAAATATGTTACAAATTAAAAATTATAATATATATAATGTTATTATAAATGTTAAAAATTATACTGTAATGTTGAATGGCTACAGTCAATGGTTAAATATTAAGGGGAAAAAAATATTTTAGAGAGACATCAGTAGTATTGATATCAGTGATGCTGGCCTTCAATCATTAAAAATATGCCATTAAAGAAATATTAAAGTTTATGTTGTTTGTACATTGTACATTTGAAGATTGAATGTGAAATTATAGCAATATAAAAGTATATTTAAAACCTTTAATGTTAGGTGAGATTAATCGGGATTAATCGCGATTAATTTTTAGAAAAATGTGCGATTAATTAGTTAATTTTTTAATCGATTGACAGCACTAATATAAAGTACACAACTCCAGTACTTGAGTGAAAGTACAGATACTGCTGGTCAGATATTACTCCATTAAAAGTAAACGTTAAGATTTTTACTTAAGTAAAAGTACAGAAGTACTTGCTTTTAAAAGTACTTAAGTGCCAAAAGTACATTTCCTTTTTTATGTCAATGCACTGTTTTATTATCGTTGTACGTAATACTTGTAATACCTCTGAAACAACTTACAATACATTACACCTAATGAATACACTGAGTAGCTTGTAGTATCTTTGGAATAAAGAGCTTTTAGAATGTTAAAAACATATGGCGGGAAAAAAACAAACAAACAAACAAACAAATAATTATTTAACACCCTACCCACCCCCACAAAAGCAGGATGGTACACTGTAAAAAATGGAACGGGCTATTTACTTAAAAAAATCATGGTAACAATATTACACTTAAAGGGGTCATATGATGCGATTTCAAGTGTTTCAAGCTGATTGTGCATAGATAAGATCCCTGAAGTTGCAAAGACTAAAGTCTCAAAACCAAAGAGATATTCTTTATAAAAGTTAAGACTCTGCCACGCCCCCCTAAAACAGCTCATTCAAACACGCCCCACATGTCTACGTCACGATGTGGGGAGATTTGCATAACTCCGCCCAAACGTATACGCAATGAAAGAAGGCGGAGCTATTATTCTGGCTGTAGTGTTGTTGCTGCCGCCGGCGCTGTGTCCTGGAGACGCTGTGTGTCGTTGTGAAAGAGAAACACTTTGTTTGGGATCCAAAAAGAGGACACAACTAGAAATCAGTGGTTAAGTTGTGTTTACAACACTGTTCCAGAACAGCTCAACACAAATATTGGAGTGTGTGCAGCGCAATTTACGCAGGACTGTGTCCTGAAGCTGGAAGAGTAGCCTACAATGCTGTCTGCACAAAGACTGTTTCTGTAAAGTGGAGCAATTCCAGCTTTGCAAGAACAGTCTGGCGCTTCTGACCACTGTAAGTACATTTCTGATTCGACGATTCAAACGCGAGTTTTGAGCGGTGTAGAGTAGTGCTTGTTGTTTGGCGTTTCTCCAATCACAAATGTAGACATTGTAATGTTTACGAGGCACGATGCAACGCGACGTGTAAAAAGACAGTATAAGTCATTATAATCAGTAATTTACATTTATGCATTTAGCAGACACTTTTATCCAAAGCGACTTACATTGCATTCAAGTTACAGTTTTACATTTGATCAGCTCTTGCTTTCCCTGGGAATCGAACCCATGATCTTGGCGTTGCTAGCGCCATGCTCTACTATTTGAGCTACAGGAAAGCCCCCACTGGGCTTAATTATGTCCTCACTGGATGCAACAAATGCCTCGTTTATAATGGGTTTTATTGTTTTAATCTCCTCACGCTGGGACACGGCATCAAAATACAGGATAAGGGGCGTAACATTTCCGTCTCACGCTTGAGGCATTCGGCCAATCACAATGCACCGTATAGCTGGCCAATCAGAGCACGCCTCGCTTCTCAGAACGATGAGCTTTGTAGCATTTCAGAAAGCAGAGCAGAGAGGAGCGACAATAATGTACAGTATGTGGAAAATAATGTGTTTTTTTGAGCTTTAAACCACAAACACATTGCATTACACCAAATACACCAAATAATGTTCTTTTTAGCAACGTCATATGACCCCTTTAATATTTTTGAGTAGTTTTTAAGGCTTGTTTTTTTGATGGAATCTATCTGAATAAAGCATGTAAAATCTCCTAAATTAATCAATCTACGACACAATGAATTTAATATAATTAGTGAAATGTGCTCATTTATTTTAAGCTGATTCTCAGAAGTCTGTGATTTTGAGCGAGGCCTGTTTGTATTTGACTTTGAGTTATTTTGTGCATTTAAAAGACTGTATACAGCTCCAATACTTGAGAAATACTGTAAAATACTGCACTAGCAAAGCTATCGCTCACTAAACAAGACTTAATGCCTTATATAAGTAGTATCCATAACCATAAGCGCTACTCTTCTGCACAATGGAAACGTCAATGTAACAGAAACTCTTTCAAATGTCAAACATAACTGAATATTAAACATTAATAGATGTTTTCCTTCACTCAAAAACACCTAAAATAGCATTTAATTTCAAAATATACTCTCCATATCCAGCCGTATGCAAAGCATGCTGGGAACTAACAATCACCTCTGAAATAAAACCGCAAAATTGAGCTAATTCTCTTAAAATAAATAAGTAGCCTTCTTTCCTTAATTTTTACCTTTCCTCAATTCAAGCCTCAAAACTTGAAAAAAAATGAGGAAAACACATCTCTTGGTTTTATTAGTAAAAAGTCCTCAATATTTTCTATACAACACTGAATCACAATTTCTTTAAGTAAATATACTCACTATTTTTAATTATCACCTTATTTTTTTTTATGAAAATTACAAGAGCCATGATTCATTTTTTACAGTGTAGTGATCTCACACAGCTATGGCTGTGTTTACACTGCAAGTCTTAATGCACAAATCCGATCTTTTGACCCGTCTGTTTACATTCACATTAGACACGACTGGCAGGGCCGTTGCTAGTGGGGTGAAAGGGGACAATTCTAGGGGCCCCCGCCACCCAGGGGGCCTCACAAAATCCAGGAATTTTACTATATAGGCCCATGTTCTGTGAATAATTCTAATATTTTATTAGTTGTATAACTGAGATATTATGAAAACCACAAAAAAGCATGCAATTTGGTTCCATGCTTGTATATTGTACAGTATATGATATGTGTGTGTGTGGGGGGCCCACATCAATATTTTTTCAGGGGGCCCCCAATCCTCTAGCTACGGCCCTGACGACTGGTATCCGATATATGTGTTTACATTAATTCCCGCCCAAAAGGATCGTCTGCAGTGATCGCTTATGCACATGGCAGACCCTTGGGTTTTAAATGGCCGTGTTTTTAAAATTATTTAAATAATTCACGTCAAATGGCTGTTATTATTATTTGCCAGCAACGGCTGTCGTGGATGTTTTAAAGGCCGGAAGTACGACTAAATTTTAATTTGTTAGACTATTTTATCTACAGCGGAGGTAGAATTCTTTAGAGAAATAAAGATGATATTTATTAAAATTAATTCCAATGAATTAACGAAAGAGAGAGAGAGAATGAACGATGCACCCGCGAGCGAGCGAGTGATTGTGAAGCATTGCGAACAAGTTTGTCGGTTTAATTAAAAAACTGCTGTCATCACCTCATTGCTGAGAAATATAATGTAGCTTTTATCTGTTGTATTTTCAAAATTCACGGGGCAGGGGTTGAAAACCAGCTCCTGAATGTGCAATTTCTAACCTATATAAAGTTTCATCTCAATAAAATGCAAGCACATACAGCACGCCGGCATTAAAAACCTTCATGAGCAAACGCGTCACCCTCGCATTGGGAGTTCTGTGGAGAATCAGATATGTGTGTTTGGACGTAGGTCGGATGTCCAGATATCAGGGCCCGTATTCTTAAAGATTCTAAGAATCCTCTCAGAGAGCTCCTAATTTAGCTTAAACATTTCTAACTAGGAGTCTTAGCTTAAAAGTGATTCAGGAGCAATCTGAGAGCAACTCTGAGCGAGGAAAAGACAAGAACTTTTATCTTAGTGAGGAGGCGGGGCTGACCCTGTTGCTAGCTATGACACGGTCTTTTGAAGACTGTGATTGGTTGGTTGTCCAAGAAGGAAATAAAAGAGCGCATAAGAGTAGGGTTTATTATAAGCCTTCACTTTGAAATTACAGGCGTAATTTTTCCTGTACTCTCACTCACTCACTCACTCACACAATATATGTATATTCTTTATTTTTTATTTACCATGCTGTCATACTTAACACATTTTATAGGAAATGAACAGCGACACAATAAGGTTCTGAAAGTGCTGTAATTGTTTGTGTGATCACTTTGCTTATAGAAGTTTGTGAAAGACCCAAATCATCGCTGCTGCATAGTTGCATTTTTTCAGTTGCTAAATATGTTAATGTAGTGATTACGTCCATTTCTGGTGCTACGGCATTTCTGCACGGTGTCAGAGATGTTAGTGTGTCTCTAATAAGTTCGGTCACAAACATGATCCCTGCACGATCTAATGTGTAACGTCTTATTAACTCACTGCATTGTGTGCAACACATTTCTTCATGTTTGGTTCATTGTCTCCGCTGCTAAAGAAACTCTTAAGCCTCTTAAAAGTCCTCGTTCGTACTCCTAACAATTTTGGACCTTAAGACCTCTTTTAAGGGTTAAGATGCTTTCTGAATTACTTTTTTCTTTACTAGGATCTTTTCTTTAATTTTAAGAGGAAACACCCACATTTCTGAGAATTTTCTTAGAATTGTGTTACTAGGAGCAACTCTTAGCACTAAGATTTTTCATGAATACGGGCCCGGATATGTATCTGATTTAAAACCACATTTGGAAACGGCTCAGATCGGATACGAAAAATCGGATCTCGTGTGGATATTTGTGTTTACACGCGTGCATCAAATTCCGATCTGTGTCAGATATGGGCAAAAGATCAGGGCCCGTATTCATAAAAAATCTTAGTGCTAAGAGTTGCTCCTAGTAACAAAATTCCAAGAAAATTCTCAGAAATGTGGGTGTTTCCTCTTAAAATTAAAGAAAGATCCTAGTAAAGAAAAAAGTAATTGAGAAAGCATCTTAACCCTTAAAAGAGGTCTTAAGGTCCAAAATTGTTAGGAGTACGGACGAGGACTTTTAAGAGGCTTAAGAGTTTCTTTAGCAGCGGAGAAAATGAACCAAACATGAAGAAATGTGTTGCACACAATGCATGACTGAGTTAATAAGATGCTACACATTAGATCGTGCAGGGATCATGTTTGTGACCGAACTTATTAGAGACACACTAACATCTCCGACACCGTGCTGAAATGCCATCGCGCCCGAAATGGACGTAATCACTACATTACTACTATAAAATACGTTAAGTATGACAGCATGGTAAATAAAAAAATGAAGAATATATATATATATATAATGTGTGTGTGTGTGTGTGTGTGTGTGAGAGAGAGAGAGAGAGAGAGAGCGAGAGAGAGTATGGTAAAACAGGAAAAAATACGCCTGTAATTTCAAAGTGAAGGCTTATAATAGACCCTACTCTTAAAAGCGCTCTTTTATTTCCTTCTTGGACAACCAACCAATCACAGTCTTCAAAAGAGTGTGTCATAGCTAGCAACAGGGTTAGCCCCGCCTCCTCACTAAGATAAAAGTTCTTGTCTTTTCCTCGCTCAGAGTTGCTCTCAGATTGGTCCTGAATCACTTTTAAGCTAAGACTTCAGTTAGAAATGTTTAAGCTAAATTAGGAGCTCTCTGAGAGGATTCTTAGAATCTTTATGAATACGGGCCCTGATTTTTTCTGCCAGTGTAAACGCAGCCTATGTGTAGCCATTCATCCACATTTGAACACAGTGGACAGTGAAATCCTGTAAATACAGAGTGATACGGAAAAATAATAATAATCAAACCTGCTTTAAAACCCAGCAACACAACTGTAGCTGCATAACTTTACAACAGCAACACTGCTTTAACAAAAAAGCAAAACAGCAAGACTTACTTGACATCAAAACACACAGAACGGTCTGCAGCGCTGCTTCAAGTCCAACACCTATTGTGTTTTATTAGCAGACGCACAACAGTTCTTCTGTAGCTTTATAGCTAATATTTTCACTTACACAATTTAGCAAAACCAGTCTAATATATACCACAATATTAACTTCTTATTATTGAATTGTTGTAAATAAATATCACATTTGCAACTGGTCAGTGTTCAAAAAATGCTGCGTTTTAGAGCAAAAAACAAACCAAAAAAAAAACGAGTGAAAAGTACAATATTTGTCTTTCAAATATAGTGAAGTTAAAGTCATAAGTTTCCAGAAATATTAATAGTCAAGTAAAGTACAGATACTCAAAAAGTGTACTTAAGTACAATACTCTAGTAAATGTACTTAGTTACTGTCCGCCTCTGAGTATATATATATATATATATATATATATATATATATATATATGTATATATATATATATATATATATATATATATATATATATATGTGTCCCTGGAGCACAAAAGCAGTCATAAGTAACACAGGTATATTTGTAGCAATAGCCAACAATACATTGTATGGGTCAAAATTATAAATTTTTCTTTTATGACAAAAATCATTAGGATATTAAGTAAAGATCATGTTCCATGAAGATATTTAGTAAATTTCCTTTCATAAATATATCAAAACTTAATTTTTGATTAGTAATATGCATTGCTAAGAACTTAATTTGAACAACTTTAAAGATGATTTTCTCAATATTTAGATTTTTTTGCACCCTCAGATTCCAGATTTACAAATATTGTCCTATCATAACAAACCATACATCAATGGAAAGATTATTAATTAAAATTTCAGATGATGTATAAATCTCAACTTCCAAAAATGTACCATTATGACTGGTTTTGTGGTCCAGGGTCACACACACACACACACACACACACACACACACACACAGTATATATACATACATAGCATATGCAGGTGTGCATTAAAACAGTTTAATTACGAGTCAGTTTAATCGTTCTATATTAATGTGCTGCTTTCACTGACCGGTGATTGGAGAAAGAAACATTTAGAAACGTGCTGTCAGCGCTGACTTTTATTAATAAAATAGCAATACTGAATCCTGTATTGCTACACTGTATTTGTCAGCAACGGTCAGAGACGCATTCACACATCCAACTTTAATCTCTCTCTCTCACTCGCTCTCAAAATAGCCGTATTTGAGGAAAAAAGTCAAGTAGTTTGCATCACTGGATATAGCTGTCGGTCAATTCTGTCGTAAAACAGTTGACTAATTTTAAATGATTTACAGCTTCCATCTTACCGCGCTCTCTTTCAACGTTAAATTGATGATTCTGTGAACCGTAAAGCCCGTCTACTTTGATTTGATTGGCCATCTCAGCTATTTTGACATTGACGAGCACCGTTAGACCGCTGAGCGGGCCAGGTGGAAAAGTTTGGCCATTTTTAATTATTGGGGGCGGACTTGTCCGACAGACTTGTTGGCTGACTTTCTCCTTCAATTTTATTCATCAAAATTAGCTAATCTATTGAACAAACTATTCAGGTCTTTTCGTTCAAATTTAGTTTTTTTCATTTAATTTGCCGTTAAATATTGTATTTTATTCAGCCAAATTCTTTGAACATGTCCATCTATACAATACTGACCATATTCCAAATTAGGAATCATTATAATGCAGCCTAAGGAACATAAATGATTACCTCCAGAGTCTTTCGTTCGTTCGTCACGTGACGGATGCAATGAATGACCCAGTTGATAAGTGAACGAAACTTAATGAAATATTGTTTGTAGTGCGCCGCCCACACAATAAATCACAATAATTATTTTGCTTTATTACGTTTGGTAAGAAACAAAGTCTTAACGTTCAAATTCTGTCACTTTAATTACGAAACAAATGCTGCTGTGGCAGCGCGAGTAAACAATAATCTCTACCACTTTAATACCAGTTATAGGACGAAATAAACATGAATGAACATCAGAAGGCACAGAAATATGTCAACCGCAGAGATAAACAGCTTGTAAACATTGTCACGTAATATCACATTTTCCTCAGGAATTAAATTCAATGTCCAAAAACTCTATAGTCAGCTAGAAAAATAACTCTAGAGAAGAGCATTTTGATAAATATATGCACTATATACATATACTTACTTACTAAATTATCAACAATCTGTTTTTTAATATTTAATGTATGTTTTAATAAGACAAGTTATGACATCCACTGTTTAAATGTTTATATTTCAACAACAAACTTGATTAAAAACATAATAATAACATTAAAAACATTTTTAACATATAATACATTTTTATGATAAAAACGGCCTTATGTGCATTTTTAAATATTTGTTTATAAACCAGTTTAATAGTAATGTACCTACCAACAGTATTTATTGTATAGTTTACAGCATTAGTTGAGAGATTGACATGCACCAAATGAATCAATATATTGAATCAAATTGAATCGAATCACAAACTAATTGAATCATGGAGTTTGTCTCAATACCAGCCCTAGTCTTTGGCCTCTGAGGGGGTTTCTGTGGTTGTTTTTAACAGCTCCTTCACCGGCTGACAGATGGAAGGGCTGTTAGGGTTATAAATACCCTCGGCGGGGGCAGAACTTTATTCTTGGTCTCTGACCCATATACAGAACCCACGGTTTGGAAGCATTGTGTGCATTTGCTGCCAGATGAACCTGATACAACTGTACCATGCACCTGCTATGAGATGATCCACAACAATTCACAGCTTTAATGTGTTGACAGTATCAAACTCATCGGCGATGGCTTATCAAAGAACGTTTGGATTCATAAACGCCAGTCGGAAATGGAAATAAAGATATTAAACCCCCTACACTCAACAATATTTCCAAGATACCAATCATAAGTAAGAACTCAAACATTTCTCATCAAATGATCTGAGCTGCTTTTGTTTCATAGCTCTTAGTGGATGATGACTGGGTTGTTTTATTTCCGTTTGGGAGTTTTAGAAGAAGCATCTAAGAGGAAACTGACACCTAAATGAGATGTAATTCCAGCTACAATCTGATTGACTCCTCAAAAAGGTACTTTAGGTTCAGTCAAGAATCGTCTTCGTCTCAAGAACCATTTCTGGCCATTTAGAGTTCACTGTAAAAAATTACCGTGAATTTAACGGTAAAAGACTGTAAAAATGCTACAGTAAAACCTGTTAAATGGTTAACGGTAAGTTCCCCTACTATATATATATATATATGGTGAAAAACTGTATTGGACATTGAATGTAATTTTACGGTAGCATACCGTTTTCGGAATTGAAAAAGAACGTAAAAGTTACAGTGTATAACCGTAAATTGACATTCCCAGAAATCTCTGCGTTACATTTCAAATTTGATGTTTTTGTTGAAATAATGTTTCTTCTTAGTTTTTTCTTATCAGTTTTGTACATTAGGGTTGAATGTTACATCTAATGTTGTTAAATTAAAGTTTAATGCATTATTTCATTTTCATGTGTGTTACCATGAAAGTGTTTAGTGTTATGACACTGTTCACCTTCTACAGTATATATGTTAGTATTTAAAAGCTGCTTGTGATTGGCTTTGGTTCATCATGTGACTTTCTCATCACCACATAGTGGTTACCAGTGTATTACAAAGCTACAAAACAGATTTCAGTACTCTAGTAGGTTGGTATATTAACATTATACCAGTTAATGAAATTATGGTATTTAAATGTAAATTTAAGTTAAAACCGTAAAACTTTGCTACCGTATTTTTTACGGTAAAATTCTGGCAACCACATCTGCCGTTTTTTTACCGTAAATTTTACAGATTTTTTCTCAAGTTGGTTCTTTTGGACACTAATGTTTCAGGTTCTTTAAAGCAGCATATGGATGTTCTGATGTTATTTTTAAGAGCGTGTTCTTTAGACGACACACAGCGAGACACATCACGGCCTGTCAGGACTGACCTTGGTGGGGGTTGGGTTGGACTTATCTGCGTCCAGCCTGAACGTTCACACATTCCCCAATAGATTCACAAATACACCCATGGAGAAACACACTATACACTCTTAGAAATAAAGGTTTTTGGCATCAGTAGTTCCATGAAGAACATCCATGGAGCTGTCCATTGCACAAAAGATTCTTAATAGTGGAAAAATGAGCTAAGATGCTTAAGAAAATGGTTCATTTAAAGGTTCTTTGGGGAAACAAAAGCGGTTCTTCAATGGAATCACTGTGAAAACACACTTTCAGAAGTCTGCATTTCTCCAGTAGATGATTACCAGGCTTAATTTCCTTGAAAATTAAACATCCATCATCATTTACACACCCTCGTATCATTACAAACTTTTATGACTTATTTGGAGTTACATGGAAATTGTTCACGTCGAAACACTCACTCTATAAATAATGTCATAGAAGAACACTATATTTATAAGGTGTACTTGTTACATGCACTTACTATTATAATAACAATCAATTATGCATAATTACATGCTAACCCTAACCATATATGTACATGTAGTTAATTAATATTACTCAGTACTTAAATGTATAATTGCACTGCAACAAGGACACCTTAAAATAAAGTGCATCCAAACCATTTTTGGTTCCCCAAAGAACCTGAACAGATCTTAAAAGAACCACTTTTTATCTTAACATTAAAAAAAATCCACTATAAAGAAACTTTTGTCCAATGGAAAGGTTCAATGGATGTTAAAGGTCCTTCATGCAACCACTGATGCCAATGAAGAACATTTACTTTAAAGACTGTTAATAATTTAATAATTAATATATTCCGCTAGAAGACGTCAATGATCCCAAGCACCATTGGTTCTCGTGTGTCACTGACCGATTGTGATTCAGCATTTTTGTGTGCAAAAGCATAACTTATGAGTTGGGTCTGTTCCTCAAACAAAGCTGTTTTATGATTTATGATGCACAAGTGATATTGACTACTTTTATGGTACTTTTATGATGTTTTTCAGAAGGTCATATACATCTCTTGAGTTCCTCAGAAGAAGGAAAACCGCACAGGTTTGGAAAGCGCTGTAAATGATGAGAAGCTTCTAGAAGTTGATTCCTAAGGATTTTTTCAGACTCACCCGGTGATGATCTCAAACGGCGGCAGCTCCATGGGCTCCGGTTTCTCTGCGTTCTCTCCATTCGCCGTGGCTCCGTTACCGGCCGCGGCCTCTCCGTTCTCCGCCGGCACGCTTGTCCCGTTCACCTCGGCTTGCTCTCCTTCTTTAGGGGTTTTCTCCTCTTTCTTGGCCTCATTTTCTGCTTTCTCTTTCCTCTTGACGGTCAGACGAGAGCTGACCCCTCCACTGCTGCTGCTCTTTCTGTCTGCCATCTCTGGAACTGAACACACACACACACACACACCTCAGTATTTATAACAGCACTGGAGTGTGTGTGTGTGTGTGTGTGTGTGCAGCTGTCGGTCTGTTCTATTAAAAGACCTCCTGGCCACAGAGATGATAGATAAACGAGATCTTACACAGGACATACACTATATTGCCAAAAGTATTGGCACCCCCTTCTAATGAACAGGTTTGACTACTTTAGTAATTTCTATGAGTACAAATCTTAATGTTAAAGCATATAATGATATTCTAGGAAACTGTGTGCTTCTAATATTATAGCAACAGTTTGGACTCTTTTCTATTCTAACATGACAATGTCTCTGTGTATAAGACAAGGTTCAAAAAGAAAATGATTGATTGAGTCAGTGTGGAAGAACTTGACTGGTCTGCATTAAACCAAGTCCTAATCCCAGTTTAACACCTCTGGTGTGACTGTAAATGCAGACCTTGAGCCAAAAACTCATCACCAAACACCAATGACTTGTACATACACTATATAGACAAAAGTATTGGCACCCCCTTCTTTAGAACAGAAAAATGCACTTCCAAATCTGTGGCAACAACGATGGGAACATAATTCATGTATTTAAAAATTGTATTTCATCTCTGTTGCAACAGTTTTGTAAGTGTCTAAAATGCCTGAACCCATATGTACAAGTCATTGGTGTTTGGTGATGAGTTTTTGTCTCAAGGTCTGCATTTACAGTCACACCAGAGGTGTTAAACTGGGATTAGGACTTGGTTTTATGCAGACCAGTCAAGTTCTTCCACACTGACTCAATCAATCATTTTCTTTTTGAACCTTGTCTTATACACAGAGACATTGTCATGTTAGAATAGAAAAGAGTCCAAACTGTTGCTATAATATTAGCAGCACACAATTTCCTAGAATATCATTTTATGCTTTAACATTAAGATTTGTACTCATAGAAATTACTAAACCTGTTCATTAGAAGGGGGTGCCAATACTTTTGGCAATATAGTGTATATCCAACATGCACTGCAAGGCAAACATTTACACGCTTCTTTCTCATGTCAGAAAATGTTTTAGTTGAAGCAAAGGTAAAGACCTCGTGTGAAAAGCATCCCATGATGCACCTGGTGAACTTCCAGAGCTGGAATCTAGAGACGAAGAAGCTCAAATAGAAGAGAGTTTTCATTTGTCACGTTTTCATCCCTACATCATTCCCAGATTTGTATTTGTGATTTTAAAGAGTTTTCGTAACTGCACTATTACTTTAACACATGGAAAATAAGTCTTAATATAGAAGAAGTAAAGATATTCTTATATGGTGAAAAAAAGTTTTTCAAATATACAATAAATGAGCAAAAATATATTTGCAAAAATATGGTGCAAAATAAATATACATGATATTTTCTACCAATATATGGTCTGGCCATTTTTTGTATATGTGTGTGTGTATATATATATATATATATATATATATATATATATATATATATATATATATATATATTAAAGTATTTTAAAAAAAAATATTTTGCCCTCCATATATTTCAGTCAGAAGAAAATGCATTCACAATTTTTGATGTTTAAAGGAAATACTAGATGTTTTCTGTAACATGCGTCAATATATAAAACATTTCAATTTAAAACGGAAGGAAATTAGGAATTTTTACCAATATTACAATATATGAAAAAAAATTAAATCATGTAATTTTGAGTAGGCTATTCCATCCACATTTGCATTTAGTCTAAATGTAGGCCACTGTAAGACTGAAATGTAGTTTCCTGCCCCTGAAATATATTTTTTAATATATTTGGTATATGAAGGTTGAAACTAAATATATTTTCAATTTCAAAAATGTATTTCATTGAGCTACAGCATATTTAAAATACATTTTGAAAAATCTAAAGTAGTTCGTAACGAGACAGTTTTGTTTATTTTCCACTAAAATATTGTTTAAAACTCATTGAAACATTTACTTGAGAAGCAACAAAGATACCAAGACTTGTTTTTATTGAGTGTTTGACTGTAAAGTAGGCCTACTGGACTGTTTTAGTGCCTAAAACACAACTAAATATAATTCATTTCTACTTAATTGTAGTTGAGATATTAGATCAAGTAATACTGAGTGAATATGACAATTTTTGTATTATTCCTCACCTCTAGGTTTTTTAATAAAAGGGCTCACTATAGTTTTATTGCGCAGTCAGCTTGGTTCTGATTCTCAAAACCCCCCAAAAGCTTGTTTTCCATCGTTGCATAGACTTGATAAGAATGAAAAAGGCCGGAAGTCAACAGCACATAAATGCCAGAATGTAAAATGAGCTGTTATGCATTTAAAAGGTTTCATTTTTGTTTGTACTTTACAAATTAACAAGAAAAAAACGAGTGCATGTTTTCTAGTAGGCTATAAGTGCACATTTACTTGTGCATTAAATTACAAATATAACAATATTTCAGCTTGCTTCTTATATTGTGATCTCGAATTGCAGAATATATTTTAGGATGCCATTCTTTAATGTGATGCATATGCATGCACAGTTTGCAACTTTAATCGTCTTTTTGGTAATTTCATGACCTAACTGATAAGAGAACTACATTGTATGCTCAGTTTTTTGTGTGCTTTGTTGGCTCCGCCCCTGTCTGTCTGGTTTTAAGGATTTATATATAAGTGTAGGGGGGGGGGGGGGGATCATTTAGACGCCTTTTGCTGCATGAGCGTAACGCTATCGGTCTGTGACGTCATCTACACACGTATGGCGTGAGGCGCGCGCTTCGCCTGATAAACTTCTGTCAGTCATTCGTGCTAAAGCTGTCATTCTCTCCCGAGGTGATGAAAAATGTTAGTAAATATTGTTATTGTGTCACTGTACGAACAGACACGCTCGGTTAGTTGAGGACAGGTGAGATTAGAGTTCGCGTTTATCTTATTCACTTTAAAGGCTTCACGGTTTTCTTTAAAGCTGCTTCGAAAACAAACCGTTTCCATTGTGAAGCTTTACAGTCATGTAAATAATGTGAGGTGAGTGGATAAAAGCAGCGAGAACACCCGAAACAGCTTATAAATGTAAATTAGGTGCTTAGTTTATGGCTGTGTCGCTATGGTTACAGAGATAGCTGTAATTTTGTTTGATATGTTCTTTTATTGATTTAAAAAAACAAAGAAACTGATAAATGATAGATTTAAAATTAAATGGCGCGTGTTTTTAAAAATCTACCGTTGATTTCGCTTCGCGGGGATGACGTCACCACCAGCGCGAGCTCCCTTCAGTCAGTGAGGAGTTTTCTGAGGGGAACAGTTCGCGCTATTGAAGTAATTGTAAAAGACACTTTACAAGTTAAAGCAACATTTTTGCAGGATCAGATGTAAGTGATTTGCCAGTTTCTGCATACAAGACGGTAAGATGTTAGCGATCTAATTACTATGGACAAATTATAATAGTTGATAAAAATGAGTGTCATTAGTGCCTGTCTTTATATTACTGGTATTTTTTCTGTATCATTTGAGAAGTAATTGTCATATTAGAACAATTTAATAGGTTTTCAGTATATATTCTGACTCGAATAATCAGTTTCTTCCAGCAAACACTCAGAATAAAGCGAGATGATCTGATCCTGAATGGCTTGTTTAACCCCTTCAGACCTGAATTGTTAATTTTTTTTATCCACTTGATATTTGCTCTTCTCCAATATAGAAATAAGTCTAAAAAACAAGATTTGTGCCAACTCATTTTTTTATTATATTTTTTTCATGTCCACTATAATGGACACCAGGACTGAAGAAAAATAAAAATCCCCATATTTTAACCATACATAATAAGTAGAGTTTGTGCACTATAGTTGAGCTAGTGTTTAAGATTTTGAAAAGAACACATACTATAAGAATGAACAATGCAGTAAGAATGTGAGGAAAAAAGTAAGATGATATGAAGTCTCAAAAAAACTTGTTTGATTCTTTTTGTTGGTTGAAGTGGGTGAATCTGAGTATATGTATAAATGTCTTTGTGTGTATGTGAATTGGTTTATGTGTACTTGCTGATTGTTTTGATGAATATATGATTGTGTGCATTGATTATAGCATCAAGGCATCAGTGTGTGTGGAGGGGGTGCAAGTGTTTGTGTTGCTGTGTATTCACTGATCTCACTTCTACTATAGCTGTTTCTCATTAAAACCAATGAAAAGTTGATTGACAGGCTATGGTCACTTTGATGATGTAGGAGCCAATGTGTTAATGTCGATGTATTTTGGGCTGTCATATGTGCACATAGGGTTTTTAAGTCGGTGTTTAATTCACATAGAGTTAGCAGGCTTGGGGCAGGGAACGTTTACAGTTTTTACCACACTTCGGGAAGCTAAGATGTCCACCATTCATCATTGCAAGCATGTATTTATATTATGTTCAATAAAGTAATCTTAGACTGAAATCGACATGAAGACTGGACATTGGATGTGTGCGTAAAGCGTGCGTTGCTATATTCCAAGCCTTCGGCAGTTAGCTGCTGAAACAGATGACATAAATTAAATCATATTAATATTAATTTCATTAATTAACATCAGTGTTCATAAAACATTAACATTAGAATTTGTAGCTCTGTATTTAGCTTTGAAATGCTTCCACAAATTTCTCAACATATAATTCCTGAGGTGCTGCTGATATCTTTCAAGACCTGATGTCCATTGCGATGGACATTAAATTTTTTAAAAATCCTGTGTTCAGCAACTCTGAAAGATCTTCAAAGTAACTTTGAATATTATCATTTGATAGTCTTAATTTTATCATAGGTGCAAGTTGATGAGGCTAATATAAACATAAATCTGCATATAAAAGGTAAAATGTGGACTTCCTCCTCTTCTTGTCTAGTTGGTTAGTCATGTCTCTCTTTTGTGACACCTGTAGCACAATCAGATTAAGTTAGGAGTTATATCTTCATTGTGATTGGTTGACCAGGGACCAATCAGTGACCAGGCATTGCTCATTTTATGAAAACATAAAATTTGATTGGTTTAAACAAAAAATCATGTGATGTCCATTTCAATGAGTGTTTATAGTCTGAGGCTCATCAATATTATCAGCTGCTGAAAATCCTCTTATTTCATGTCAGTAAATGACTTTAGATGTGTTAATTGCCACGTTAAGATCATTTTATTGGTGTCAACAGACTTAAGCAAACGACACGACCAGCTATTACAAGATGCAACTATCACAACAGCATTTATTCATTATAAACCATGTTTCATATAAAACACAAAACTAAAACATATAAAACACAAATTAAGTTAAACTAAATTCATTGGCGGTTTATTTGTACCCTGCAGATTTGTAAAATTATATTTCTATGTGTGTTTATTCTTTCACTTTTCAAATTCTTACATTGTTTTGTATTTGGTATCTTTTAATTGTATGTGTTTTTCTATATTTCTGTGCCTGTATATTAATGAGAGAAAAGATAAATAATATTCTGCTTATTTTGTTCAATAAATATACTGTCATTAAAATGTTAATATAAAAAAATATATTTTAAAATACAGAAACAAAATCATTTTAATAACTAAAGATTCTGAAAATATTGAAGGAGATCCAATAATCATTTAATACAGTAGTAACAACAAATTATATTTTATTATATGATATGATTAATATCATGTTTTTAAATATGATGGTTTAATTCTAAACATGGTGATTATCTCTAATATGGACACCCAACATAATATATGATATATACAGTCTTTCCTCTAGGATTTTTTCCAGCTGTGGTGACAGGACTATTTCCCATGGACCACGCCCCCTCCCCACACCAAAATCACGTGCACTCAGAATTGAATCAAACGAATAAATTAATGACAATCAATAGCACAAACAAAAACAATAACAAGATACAAATTAAATTAACAGTAGGCCTACTTTATTTTTTTCAGTAAGGTCTAACTAAAATATATAGGTACTAAATTAATACAGAAACTGAATAATCTATTCAACTCTAAAATAACACTGGATAGTAAATAGACAGTAATGACAGACAGCAGCAGGTTTATTTAGGCTGCTATCTTTTAAGACCTCATGCTCATGATCTAATATACTGTTACACAGGGCTCTACACTTACTTTTCTTTTTAGGAGCGCTTGTCCTCCTAATTTAAAAAAAAATTAGGAGCACCTTCTGATCAATAATCAAAAACTCAAAAATTAGCCTTCCTGATACAAGGTGATATTTGACTCCTTAAAGTGACTTACCGGGGTATTTTCCTTTTACCTTTGTAATGGCATTTTCCTAATTTTGTTCAAAATATGTCATCTATGTCAAATTCAAACATTTATATTTGTAAGCTTTTTAAAATGTCTAATTAAAACAATATAATAAGAAGTAGACTAAGACAAATAAGTTAGCAATCATATGAAATTGGTATTAATAAAAAATGTATTTGTACTACAGAGGTTGCACAGAAGAACACAAAAGTAGCTTGTAGGTACATTTTCAGACGTTTAATGAGGCTCAGAGGTGGCATGAGTGCAATTAAATTCATGTTGAGATTAATGTTTTATATATACAATTTTAAATATAGAAATATTAAATGATTTAAATGACTGAAATGATACGTTAAAATTGTAACTAGAACCACCAGCAGGTGGCGGTAAGTCATTGATTTTATCACTGAATCATTCATTCAATTGATTCGTTTGAACGGCTGATTCATTCAGGAATGAAGCTAGTGACTGTCTTTATGAATGGGTAATCATGAATCACTGACTCACTAGATTCGTTCAAAGACACACTTTCATTCATGAATGAAACACCGCTGTGTTTACTTAGAGATGCGCAGCGGCTCAGCTGTTACTTTATTTGGAACTATTTTCTTTGATGAAATGGCACAAAATGTGTCAGTACTCAGACAACGTAAGTCACTTAATATTAACTTCTTGTTTATTGAACTGTTGTATTAAATCAATATCACATTTGCAAACTCCCTTAATAATATTTAAAAGCTGTCACTCTCCTTAGTTTATCGCGATCTGTGGGCGCACAGAAAATGGTCTATAAGAGAGCGCGCGAGTGAGACTCGTGAAGCTCGTGCAAATGATACATTCCGTCATCTGTCATAGCGTTATAAGCGCGGAACCTGCGAGAATGAGAAGAATTATTATTAATACCCGCGCCGAAATTCAAGTTCTGCTCTTTGCTCTGAATGATGCGAGCAGCGTCAATATATCACTGAGAAGCTGCAGCCGTGGTGGGCCGCCACTGATTTACCATCTGAATCTAACCATGTCAACAAATGGAAAAGTCAGCCATCTATTAATTATCATGTTAATAACTGCGCCTTTAGCCCCCAACAGCAGGGGCGCTTTTTAGCCCAAATACCATAATTTTACATATTCTTTCGTTATTTAAAAACTGTTGCTTTATCTTAAACAAAACTGAAAATCATAAAGAAGACCTTTGTCTCAAAATATACGCATTCATTTTAGCGATTCTCATTTGTTACTCAAATCTACAACATTTCAAGTAAGCACAGTCTCAACTTTTCTCTGCTGCGCACGATCGCGTCAAGGATCAGACAAATATACACATGCATCTTGAAAAGAGAATGTTTTGGAAAATGCTACGCGTGATATTTTTGTGTTTAACTGAGACTTGGCAGCGGCCTGATGACTTTCTACATTTGAATCAGTCAGTCCCCCCAGAGTACGTCTATGTTTGTAAACCCTGTGATTCTGGTCGGGGAGGGGTACTTGCGATCAGGGCCGTAGCTAGAGGATTGGGGGCCCCCTGAAAAAATATTGATGTGGGCCCCCCCACACACACATATCATATAGTGTACAATATAGAAGCATGGAACCAAATTGCATGCTTTTTTTGTGGTTTTCATAATATCTCAGTTATACAACTAATAAAATATTAGAATTATTCACAGAACATGGGCCTATATAGTAAAATTCCTGGATTTTGTGGGGCCCCCTGGGCAGTTGGGGCCCCTAGAATTGTCCCCACCTTTCACCCCACTAGCAACAGCCCTGCTTGCGATTATACACAAAGAGAAGTGGAGAGTAACTCATTTAACTGTGCCTGCATCTACCTCATTTGAATCTATTGTTCTTAAGATTCATGGTTCAAAACCTATCGTCGTTGCAACTTTATATCGACCTCCTAAGACAAACTCAAATTTTTTAAGTGAACTCTCAGAACTTTTAACTCTTTTATGCTCCATGTCTCCTATTGTGATTATGCTGGGTGATTTTAACATCCATATCGATAATGTTGACAGTCAAACAAGAGAATTTATATCATGTTTCGATAGTTTTGGTATACAGCAATATGCCAATACTCCTACTTACGCTAAGGCAGAGGTCTTCAACCCTGCTCCTGGGGACCCACTCTCATGGAAAGTTTATTTCCAACACCTGTCTGCAATTTTCAAGCAGTCTTGAAAACCTTAATTGGCCACTTCAGGTGTGTTTGATTAGGGTTGTAGCTAAAGTCTTCAGGATAGTGGGTCCCCAGGAACAGGGTTGAAGACCTCTGCTCTAAGACTTAGTTCACACTGCAGGTCTTAATACTCAGATCGGATTTTTTGCTGAAATTCACATTGTCATTTAAATGCGACTGCCATCAGTCTCATGTGTGAACCGTATACGGCCCTGAAGTGACCCGCATGCGCAGAAGAAGACGTGACGTCAGACGCAGCTCACTGTGTTTGCGGAAATAAAAATAAATGCTGCTCGTGTTAGCGTGTGTTTAGCAATTTTTAAGTTAATGTGCAATCGGAGCCTAAATAACGAAGTTATATTATTGTCTATATATGCCATTGTGATTTTAATGTTCCCGCCTCCTCCAGGGCAGAATTGTGACATCTGTCGCATTTCAATGATGTAAAAATCGCATGAAATGCGACATGGCCGTTCAGATTGAAGTCGCATTGCACAACATCGGATATGTATCCGATTTAGGACCACATATGAAAGTGGCCTGGGCCTGATTTGAAAAAAATCGGATTTGTGCTGTTCAGACTGTCATAAGAAAATCAGATAGGGGTCACATTTGGGCAAAAAAGTTGGATTTGGGCCACTTTAGTGTGAACTAAGCCTAACAGTGCGTTCACACCAGACGCGACTTGCGCGAATAATTCGCGTAGTTGGACGCTTGAACATTTTGAGTTTACTCGCTTCATTCGCGCATGAAATTCACTTCACAACAGAAGCGAATTCACGTCATGGGGGGGGCTTCTGCAGGCGGCTCCAGTCTCGTTGCGAAATGGCTAACATGGATTTTGTTTAGAGGCTAGTTGCACTTTATGTGCTATGGAAACACTGGACGCGTGTATTTCAGCCGAGAATGTAGTTGTTTAAAACTCAAATCTGCGGTTTATTTATAAAAACAGCGCCTATTTGAAAATGTGCTTCGCCGATTTCGGAGCCGTGAGCTCCACGCGATCACCAGGCGCTCGTGCTCATGTATTCCAAAGAGAGGAGCGTAACCTCGGCTAGTCCTTCTGACATCTGCCGCTGGCTCTGATGTATCTGGATAAACATAAGATATAATTCGTTTTGGGTAAATCTAACAGGTAATCTTTGGTCTATCGTACAGCTCCGAGTATCCACATACAGCGACGATGATTTTGTCCTCTATTGTTGTTGGATTTCTGCCTCCGCTCGTAATCACATCACTACTAGAGTAAGCTCCTGATTGGTTAACGCGGCGCGAACATCCGCCAAAGTTCAGATTTTTCAACTCGCAAACGCCCGAAACGCTCAATTCGCGCCGCGTCATTCGCGCGAACCGTGCCGCAGGATGTCTATTCGCTTCTTTGCATTGACTTAACATGTAAATCACTCACGCTTAACGCTTCATTCGCGTCTGGTGTGAACGCACCTTAAGGGACATATTCTTGATCTCATTTGTTGCTCTGGCATAACTCCTCAAAATTGTACAGTCTCAGACTTGTCCATTTCTGATTATTTTCTGGTGTCTTCTACATCATCTAAGGTTAATGTAAGCTGTTCTGTCACTTTCCGTAACATCAAGTCTAGTGATATATCTGCTTTTGCTGATGATTTAGCCAAGTTTGACAGCAAAGTTGACTCATCCACTGTAGAGGACATGGTTGCTGCTTATAATGATGGTCTTTGTGACATTTTAGATGCATATGCTCCTATGAAAACTCTGACTGTTTCCTTCACCCACTCAGCTCCTTGGTCTACTCCTGAATTGCGTCAGCTTAAAGCTAAAGGCCGCTGCCTTGAACGCTTGTATGCCAAAACATGTCTTTCGGATCATAAAGTATTATATGCTCATTATGTGCAAAATTATAAGGATACTATCACAAAGGCCAAGTCAGAACTTTACACTAATATATTTAAGGCAAGGGAAGGGGATACTCGATTTCTTTTTGCTACCGTCAATAAGCTTCTGCAGTCTCCTGAACCTTTACCAACTTATATATACTCCACTACTGTATGTAATGCTTTTATGGACTATTTTAATATAAAAATTCAAAATATTCATAAGCAAATACTTTAAAATAATGCTGATAGTGGTAGTTTAGATTTATTTGTTATTAAATCTGCACTTCCTACCTTTTCTACCTTTAATCTTCACACCACCGACAAGATAACTTCTATTATCCAGAAATCTAAATCTACTACTTGCCATCTGGATCCTCTTCCGACACACTTAGTCAAAGCATGTTTATCCTCTCTGTCTTCTTTAATCACTGGGATTATTATTTCTTTGTTGTCTTCTGATATTGTTCCTTCATCACTTAAAACTGCTACAATAACTCCTATTCTGAAAAAAACAGGAGCAGATCAAACTAATCTTAAGAACTTTCGTCCAATCTTAAATTTCCCGTTTATTTCTAAAATTTTTAGAATAGATAGTCACAGCTCAAATTGCAGACTATATGTCAGATAATAAACTGTTTGAAAAATGTTAGTCTGGTTTTCGTCCACTTCATAATACAGAAACCGCGTTAGTCAAAATTACCAATGATTTGCTAAAGGCAGCGGACTCTGGACAGTTAACTACTTGTTTTGCTTGATCTGAGTGCGGCCTTCGATACAGTCTCACATAACATCCTACTAGACAGGCTGGCTTCCCTGGGAATTACAGGTACCTGTCTGTCCTGGTTTAGATCGTATCTCTCTGAACACACTCAGTTTGTGCAACTTAAAAAATGTAAATCTGAATCATCAAATGTTACTGCAGGTGTTCCCCAAGGTTCAGTCTTGGGCCCTCTTTTGTTCATTATTTATTTATTTTTTGGACAAAAAATTTGCTTCTTGCTTACAAAGCTCTCAATAATCTTGCTCCTTCTTATCTTTCTGATCTTCTTCAAACTTATACTCCTGTACGCACCCTGAGATCCTCTTCATCTGTTTTCTGATTCAACCATGTACTAATCTGAGCAGTATGGGGTCGAGGGCCTTTAGTTACGCTCTTTTAGTTTAGCTCTTTCCCAGGACATTCGCAATAACAATATTTTTCACAATTTTAAATCTCGTCTTAAAACTCATTTATTTAAACAGGCCTACTTTTGACTGCATATACTGTATGTAGATCATTTTTTATGAATGTTTTATTTATTTTATTGTTCTTGTTTGTATGGATTCTTAGTTGTATGGTTTTTAGGATTACTTGTAAGGTGACATTGAGTGTCATGAAAGGCGCCTATAAATAAAATGAATTATATGCAAATGCAAATGTCGCTTAAAGACCGGAAGTTTATGAGCAGAAGTAAACATGCACACACTCGCACCGTCGAAGCTTGTGCATCTAACCTATTGTGGAGTTGATCAAACATTGAATAGTTCTCAGTAAAGAAACATGGGTTTGTGCCCATATTTTTTTGACGTAGTTTATTGTACCTCATTTTATAAAAATGATTGTAATTTTGCATAGTCTGCTTCCACTTCACATTTCTCTTATTTATTTTATGATTTATTTATATTGTAACATTTTGACTTTAATTTCAGATCTGATGGAGGAGAATGAGGCGAGTGAAGTGCAGAAACATCATCCTGGCAAAACTATAGAAAAAACTCGCTCACAGACTGAAAGAGTTTCTTTACTGAAAAGAAAAGACAAGAAAAGTTTCACCTGCACTCAGTGTGGAAAGAGTTTGACAAGCAAACAGAGTCTTGAGGTTCACATGAACATCCACACTGGAGAGAAACCGTTCACATGTGATCAGTGTGGGAAGAGTTTCACACAATCAGCAAACCTTAAGATGCACATGAACATCCACACTGGAGAGAAACCGTTCACATGTGATCAGTGTGGGAGGAGTTTCACAAAATCAGCAAACCTTAAGATGCACATGAACATCCACACTGGAGAGAAACCGTTCACATGTGATCAGTGCGGGAAGAGTTTCACACAATCATCACACCTTAAGAAACACATGAACATCCACACTGGAGAGAAAGTGCACCCATGTGATCAATGCGACAAAACATTTTTGAGGGCTTCAGGCCTGAAGAGTCACCTGAAAGTTCATTCAAAGGAGAAACCACATTCATGTTCTTTCTGTGGAAAGAGATTTTCAAAACTGCAGAGTTTAAAAGTACATCAGAAGATACATACTGGTGTGAAAAATTATATGTGCTTTGAGTGTGAGAAGACTTTTTTTACAGCTCAACGTTTGAAACTGCACTTGAGGATTCACACTGGAAATAAACCTTACATGTGTTCACACTGCGACAAGAGATTCAGTCAGTCAGGACACCTGAAATCACATGAGAGGATTCACACTGGAGAGAAACCTTACATGTGTTCACACTGCGACAAGAGATTCAGTCAGTCAGGAGACCTGAAATCACATGAGAGGATTCACACTGGAGAGAAACCTTACATGTGTTCGCACTGCGACAAGAGATTCAGTCGGTCAGGAGACCTGAAATCAGATGAGAGGATTCACACTGGAGAGAAACCTTACACGTGTTCACACTGCGACAAGAGATGCAGTCGGTCAGAAGACCTGAAATCACATGAGAGGATTCACACTGGAGAGAAACCTTACACGTGTTCACACTGCGACAAGAGATTCAGTCAGTCAGGAGACCTGAAATCACATGAGAGGATTCACACTGGAGAGAAACCTTACATGTGTTCACACTGCGACAAGAGATTCAGTCGGTCAGGAGACCTGAAATCAGATGAGAGGATTCACACTGGAGAGAAACCTTACACGTGTTCACACTGCGACAAGAGATGCAGTCGGTCAGAAGACCTGAAATCACATGAGAGGATTCACACTGGAGAGAAACCTTACATGTGTTCACACTGCGACAAGAGATTCAGTCAGTCAGGACACCTGAAATCACATGAGAGGATTCACACTGGAGAGAAACCGTATCACTGCACTGCATGTGGGAAGAGTTTCAGTCATTCATCAACTTTATGTAGGCATACAAAAAACACTCATCGTAAGTAGATCATAGATCCAGCACTTTCAAGGTTTCAACCTCGCTAAACATGACATAATAATGCTTCGAGTAATAAAATCTGTCCTACCAGCCAGAGTTAGCGACAGGACAAAGAAACAACATCTATAGTGTTCAAAGTGAATAAAGTTAATATTCAAGAGTTTTAAAACAACTAGTTATTCTTCCACTTAGGGTGTATTTTACAAAATGCAGATATAGATAGACAGATAAGAGATGCTATCATGTAGGTTTGTATCTGATCCATCTTCACTTTATCTTGTTAGTCAATAAAGAGAGAGATGTCTCATTTGTTTCCACTTTTACTTTATATTTGCTTAAAGTATTAAAGTTTTATTGTTCATTTTTGTTGTCTGTTTATTTTTTTTTGCATCAAGAATGACTAATTTCATAATTTTAGTTGTTGCTTTTGGGGTTTCCATATTTAAATTTCTTGATAAATCTTTTAAATGCCTAACAAACTATATTTCACAGCACACCTGACTGTCTGTCTGTCTACATCAGTAACTGTTTTACAATTATTTTTGTTTGATACGTTGTTTTTTATATATTTTGACATTGAAAACAGAATTTGGCGCGTTTTTGATCATCTACCATTGGTTTCAATTCATTCAACCGAGACTGCCTTGCTCTCAGTTGTTGAAGCCCTAAGACTGGCAAGAGCGGATTCCAAATCTTCAATACTTATCTTGCTGGATCTGTCCGCTGCTTTTGACATGGTTAACCACCAGATCCTCCTGTCAACCCTACTGGCAAAGGGCATCTCAGAATCCGCACTCCAGTGGTTTGAGTCAGATAGGTCCTTCTAGGTATCTTGGAGAGGTGAGGTGTCTAAGTCGCAACATCTAGCTACTGGGGTGCCTCAGGGCTCGGTTCTTGGACCACTTCTCTTCTCTGTCTACATGGCATCACTAGGTTCTGTCATTCAGAAACATGGCTTTTCATATCACTGCTATGCTGATGATACTCATCTCTACCTCTCATTCCATCCTGATTATGCAACGATAGCTGCTCGCATCTCAGCTTCTCTAACAGACATTTCTTTCTGGATGAAGGACCATCACCTTCAACTCAACCTAACTAAGACAGAACTGCTTGTGGTTCCATCAAACCCCTCGTTTCATCACAATTTCACCATCCAGTTAGGCACATCAACCATAACTCTTTCAAAAACAGCCAGAAACCTTGGAGTTGTGATTGATGATCAGCTGACTTTCTCAGACCACATTGCTAAAACTGCCCGGTCCTGCAGATTTGCTTTCTTCAACATCAAGAAGATAAGGCCCTTTCTCTCAGACCATGCTTCACAACTCCTTGTTCAAGCTCTTGTTCTGTCCAGACTGGACTATTGCAATGCTTTCTTGGCAAGTCTTCCAGCCAGTTCCATCAAACCTTTACAATTAATCCAGAACGTGGCAGCAAGATTAATTTTTAATGAGCCCAAAAGAGCACACATCACACCTCTTTTTATCAATTTGCACTGGCTACCAATATCTGCTCGCATAAAATTCAAGGCATTAATGTTTGCCTACAAAACGACCACTGGCTCTGCCCCCCTTTACCTAAATTCAGTACTTCAGACTTATATGCCTCTAGAAGCTTGTGTTCTGCAAGTGAACGTCGCTTTATTGTTCATCCTAAAGAGGCACAAAATCACTTTCACTGACTTTTACATTAACCGTTCCCTCCTGACTAACTCAATCCCAGCAGCTGAGTCCTTAACCATCTTCAAGAAACGGCTAAAAACACATCTCTTCCATCTTTATTTGACCCTCGAACTCTAGCACTCTCTATTCTAATTCTATTCTTAAAAAAGTGCCCCTTTTAGACTTGCACTCTATTCATTTACTAACTGCTTGTTTTCTTAAAAAAAACAAAAAACACTAACGCTAGCTTCTCTATTCTTTTTGTATTTTATCTATTTGTTTTCTTTTTATTAATTATACAATTAACAAAAGCAAAAAAGGGCCTCTAACACTAGCTTGCTCTATTCTTTTTTCTATTCTATCTCTTTTCTTTTTATTTATTATACAATTAAAAAAAAAACTTACTACGTGTACTACGTTAAGCTAACTGAGGCTTGTAATAGCACTTGCGTATCATTGCTCTTTTGTTGATTTTGATTGCTTCCATTGTCCTCATTTGTAAGTCGTTTTGGATAAAAGCGTCTGCTAAATGATTAAATGTAAATATTTCGCCTCGTGGTGATGACGTCATCATTCGTGCATATATATATACATACACAGTTGTAGTCAAACGTTTACATACACCTTGCAGAATCTGCTAAATGTTAATTATTTTACCAAAATAAGAGGGATCAAACAAAATGCATATTGTTTATTTAGTTCTGACCTGAATAAGATATTTCACATAAAAGGTGTTTACATATAGTCCACAAGAGAAAATAAAAGTTGAATGTATAAAAATTACCCCATTCAAAAGTTTACATACAATTATTGTTCCCTGAATGATCCACAGAACAGAGTCCCTTTTTGTCCTGAACACTTAAACTACCTGCTGTTCTTCAGAAAAATCCTTCAGCTCCCACAAATCCTTTGGTTTTTCAGCATTTATGTGTATTGTATGATTTTGAGATCCATCTTTTCACACTGAGGACAACTGAGGGACTCATATGCAACTATTACAGAAGGTTCAAACACTCACTGATGCTCCAGAAGGAAAAACAGGTTGAGCAGCTGGCTGTCTGGTGCAGTCTTAACAACCTGAAGCTGAACACGCTCAAAGTTTCAAGTTTTATTTGTCACATACACGACTATACAGAGATTGTATAACCAGCAGTGAAATGTCAGTCAGGTCCGCTCCATGGACAGTGCAAATATTGTAGAATACAACACAAGGGAAGTATGCATAAAATAAAATGAATAAAAAATAAGATATAAAGAACAAAATATAAAGTATAAAAGAATGTGCATGACAGTATGCTGTATAATTAAATATTAAGATAAGCATGACTGTACGAGAGAGGAATGTGCAAACAAGTTGAACATGGTTGACATGAAGCAGCAATCACAAAAAAAAAAAAAAAAAAGATAATAAGATATCAAGACAGAAAGCAAATGACACTGTCAGTATGAGGTAGAGAATAATGAGTGTGTGATTAGTGATTGGAAGTAAGTCAGATGATGTTAAGAGGCTGAGTTGAGTTAAGGAGTCTGACAGCCTGGGGGAAGAAACTCCTCCTAAGTCTCTCAGTTTTTTGCCATCAGGCTGCGGAAGCGCTTACCAGATGGCAGCATAGTGAAGAGGCAGTTTCCAGGGTGATTTGAGTCTTTGATGATTTTGTCAGCTCTGCCTCTGCATCGTTTGAGGTAGATGTCCTGCAGAGAGGGGAGAGCAGACCCAGAGATACGCTCAGCTAAGCGCACAACTCTCTGCAAGGCCTTACAATCTTGACTGGAGCTGTTTCCATACCACACTGATACCCCCTTTCCACCAGAAGGAACCAGGTGCTAGTTCAGAGCCAGTGCTACTGCCAGTTCTTAGTTGGTTCGACTCGTGAGCCCTTTAAGAACCGGTTGCTTTTCCACAGGCTAGAGAGCCAATACAGAGCCAGGACTTACGTCACTGAATATGTTCATGTTTCGTTTCACTAGCGCGGCGGCACCAAACACAACAGACTTGTTCGAGGTGCATCGCGCCACGCAGATCGATCGGCACACAACACACTAAAGCACCGCGAGAACGATCCAAAGAGCCGTCAGCTTTCCAGTCGCTCCCGCAGCACCCCGATGCCTCGCACCGAACGGTCCGCGTAGCGCCGATCCATCCCGAACAAGCCTAAACAAACTATCAACAATGGAGGACGTTGTGTTGTTATTGACGTTCATGGCTTTGCGAATCTACATCGGCATCCAAACACGGCGAATCCAACGTGTCCGTGTTTAGCTGCTATTTCAAATATGGCGGTCCAAAGTTTCTGTTCGTCTTGTTGTTCACGGTAACTCCGCCTTGAATGTGTGTAGTCCAAGTCAGGTCCTCGGAGATGTTTACACCGAGGTACTTGAAGCTGCTTACTCTCTCCACAGGGGTCCCGCTGATCACAAGAGGAGTGTAGGGCAGCAGGTGTCTCTTTCTGAAGTCCACAATCAGCTCTTTAGTTTTGCTCACATTCAAAGAGAGACAGTTGTCCTGGCACCATGATGTAAATCTCTCCACCTCATCCAAGTATGCGGTCTCATCATTGTTGTAAATGAGGCCCAGAACCACAGTATCATCAGCAAATTTGATAATAGATGTGGATCTGTGAGAGGACACGCAGTCATGTGTGTAGAGAGAGTAGAGCAGGGGACTCAGGACACAACCCTGCGGGGCTCCTACGTTCAGGGTGATGGAGTTTGAGGTGTACTGGCCTACCTTCACCACTTGAGGTCTGACGGTGAGGAAATCTTGAATCCACTGTGATCAAAACAGTGGAGATGATCGTGGACTTCAGGAGAAACCCTCCTGCTCTCCCCCCACTCACTATCATGAACAGCACTGTGACTGCAGTGGAGACATTCAAGTTCCTGGTATCCATCACCTCTCAGGACCTGAAGTGGGACACTCACATAGACTCCATTGTAAAAAAAGGCCCAACAAAGGTTGTACTTCCTTCGACCAGCTGAGGAAGTTTAACCTGCCACAGGAGCTACTGAAACAGTTCTACTCAGCCATCATTGAGTCTGTCCTGTGCACTTCAATAACTGTCTGGTTTGGCTCAGCTACACAATCAGAAGACTACAGAGAACGGTTCGGACTGCTGAAATGATTATTGGTGCTCCCCTGCCCACCCTTCAAGAACTGTATACATCCAGAGTGAGGAAAAGGGCTCAGAAAAATAACTCTGGATCCCCCAAGTTATCCCCTTTTTGAACTTTTGCCATCTGGCCGGTGCTACAGAGCCCCAAATACCAGGACAGCCAGGCACAAGAACAGTTTCTTCCCCCAGGCAATCCAACTTATGAACAGTTAAATGTTCCCTACATTATGCAATAAAAATGTGCAATAACCTTATATTTATTTTGTTACCACCTCCATCCTAGTACATCCCTGCATCTCCTTCTATTCTATTGCATTCTCTCATCTATAGCTCAACTGTACATACAATTATTTATTTATGTGTATTTTTTATTCTCATTTTATTTTTATTGTCTCTGTGATGTTGTCTCTATGTACTGGAAGCTTATGTCACTAAAACAAATTCCTTGTATGCGCAAGCATACTTGGCAATAAAGCTCTTTCTGATTCTGAAAAACCATGCGGGGTGTGAAAACTTTTGAATTTGAAGATCAGGATAAATTTAAACATTTTGTCTTCTGGGAAACATGTAACTATCTTCTGTAGCCTCTGAAGGGCAGTACTAAATGAACAAATATGATATTTAGGCAAAATAAGAAAAATGTACACATCTTCATTCTGTTCAAAAGTTTTCACCCCCCAGCTCTTAATGCATGGTGTTTCCTTCTGGAGCATCACTGAGTGTTTGAACCTTCTGTAATAGCTGCGTATGAGTCCCTCAGTTGCCTCAGTGTGAAAAGATGCATCTCAAAATCATACAGTCATTGTTGGAAAGGGTTCAAATACACACAAAATGCTGGAAAACCAAAGAATTTGTGGGTGCTGAAGGATTTTTATGAAAAACAGCAGACAGTTTAACTGTTCAGGACAAACAAGGGACATGAACAACTATCACTAAACAAACAAACACACAGCTGTGGATCATTCAGCTAACAACACAGTATTAAGAATCAAGTGAATGTAAACTGTAAACTGTTTTTTTTCCCCAAAATGTTCTTTACCATGATACCCAAATTCATTTACCATGGTATTTACATGGCATTGCAGGGTATTTCCAAGAATATTATGATAATGTTAATAAAACAAACCATTGATACTTCCTGGTACATTTTGTAAGTGTAAAAATAGCAAGGAACATGTCCAAAAAATATGACAATATATGGTAGCCTACTTTGTGTCCATCAGTTTGATGTAGTTGCAGTACCCAGATCACTCCACATGGTGGCAGGAGTTTCACACTAACTGAGTCAGACTGTGTGCAGCTCTCATTAACTTCATTAACTAGCCTATTAATGGAGTCTGGAGCAGTTAATAACTTTGAGAAGTCGACTGAAGGAATTCCTCGCTGTCACACTGACCTTCATGCTTTACTAGATGTGGTGAATATATAACAGACCCCAAGCTGAGCGAAACACACACGGACTAGTGTTTGCCATCACGACTGGAACTTCCCAATGAATTCTGTTGTTTTAAGCTAATTATGATTACAAACCAAACCGAACCCTGTCCAACCCATTACCGACATCATTTGGAAATTTCTATGTGAAGTCATTGTGAGATTTGTTTGGCTTTTTTAAATATGAAATTAGTCATAATGTCTTCAAACTGACTTTAAGCTTTAATTATGAATCACTTATTTAACGGCAAGTATTGACATAAAGAGATTTCATCCGATTTAGTTCTTTATAATCAAAAGTATAGCTCATCATGACCTCAGGAGATGAATACCTTTGCGAAATGCTGTTAAAAACGTGTTGGGTGTGACCTTTTAAAATATGACCTTTATAATACTGATCTAATGTTGTTTTTCTCTCTCTCCTACGCAGGTGATTGTATTTATTTATGATCTTGTCTCACTTCTGCAGAATCGACCAATAAAACGTCTCAAGCCTGAAAACAAAGAGCATCTTTATTTGATCACATCTGCAGCATGTTCTTAGGAAACCCACGCAGGCTTCTTAAGTTATATTAGCGAGAATCTCATTTAAATAATGAGGAGCTCTTCAAAATGCTGCTTTTTAGTATTTGCAAAGATTTTTTCCAAGAATTCTGCCATTACAAGTACAGACAAACCTACATACACTCATGACTGATGGATGTGTTCACATTTTCTCCTCTATTGGGTGTTTAATCGACATGATGCAAGACAGGTAGAGAGAGCGACAGGTGGGTGATGGGGTGACAGACGCCTCCACGTATGGAAAGTCTTGCGGTCTCAAGAATAATTTATCTTCACCAGAACCTGTTCATTTGCATTCCAAGACATCTTTCCTTCAGCGATCATCAGCGTGACGTCAACAAGAAATGGAAAAAGAGCTGCAGTTATGAGAGGAGGAAAAATGTGAAGAGACTAACATGGAAACATCTAAATCTGGATCACATGATGAACTGCTATTTTTAGTAGTAGAAAATAGAAACGGAAAAGCCAGCGCACTATGCATGGTAATATATCCGTATACACTCTTAAAAATAAAGGTGCACGATGATAGAAGAACCTGTCTAAATGGTTCCATAAAGAACATCTGAAGAATGAATTCTGAAAAAAGGTTCTTCAGATTATAAAAATGTTAGCAAGAGCCGGTTCTTTGAAGAACCTTTGACTGAATGGTTCTTTGTGGAACCAATGGTTCTTCTATGGCATCGCTTGAAGAACCTTTTGAAGCACCTTTATTTTTAAGAGTGTATATGGTGGTATTTACTTTACAACGCTCCACAAAAAGAATGCAAACACAAATTCTGCTCATATGAATCGCTTCAGACTTGAGGTTGAAAGGCTTACATCACTCGCTGTCATTATAAGCTTCATCCACAACAACAGAATGGTGTTTACCATCACCTACATGTACTACAAAAGCACTCAGCCATGTATGAAGACCCAAAACACACACACACACAGAAATACCAGTCAGTCCTGCAGCAAACTGAAACCTGTTATAAAGTTACACACACACACACACACACACACACACGTTGCCAGTAAATATTGACAGAAATGACTTCATCCCTCCAGGAATAGTTGAGAGAATGGGTTAATGTGTGTGTGTTGTCATGGAAAGGGCATAGGTGACATAGTATTTGCTCGCGTTTATCTCTGAATGTATGTTAGCTGCCTTGTCATGTTTCAAGTTCATGTTTCAAGGTCTGAAATGCTATTCTCAGGAAAAAAACAAAAGGGGAGAGTGGCCGAGCGAGAGCGAGAGAGAGATATTCGCTGGAATTCCCCCTCCCAGGAGAATATGCTCACCTGGCCACGCCTCCTCTTGCATCTCACCTGGCCACGCCCCCTCTTTGCCCGTTCTTGTCCTATAAATTCATCAGAGCAGGTGCATAAGCAAACCTTCTGATACTCTGAACAGTGAACCTCAAACCACTGAAGTCAAACCCTTACTGACTGGATTATTACCTATAAGTAAAACTTGCACTGGGATTTTATCTGGAAACCAAGCTGCCTTTAGCTACCACAACTGGTAAATAATTTGCCTTTTAAATCATTACCTTCCAAGCAAGTTTTTTTTTTTTTTTTTAAATAAGAACATACTTCTGATTTGCAGTTTTGGATGAAGTTTAATTGATATGGTTTCTTATCTTGCAGAATTCTCATGGCGTCAAGCGAGCTTAGTCTTATTCTCAACAACGCAAATGCCAACCTTTACCCATCTGAACAGCAGCCCAACATGTTGAGCATGACCGCACTGATGGGCAGACCACCACACCTCTCAGAGATGACCTTCAGCAGTAACAACAACAGCACAATGGGTAAGATTTATCACCATACCACTTACTTAAGAATAAACGAGCAGTAGCTCTTGATATCTGTATGGTTCTTGCCTGCTTGGGATGGTTCCCATCACCCAACCGAGAGCCCAGACGCACCGATAATCTCTCATCCCTGAAGTCTGACCTTAGTTTCTGACTCTTAGAATCATTAACCGAGGCAATGTTTAACTTGGCCCACAGTAGATGGGCAGGAATGCTTTCTTTATGGTCTTTCGGGCAAAGCAGCCATTGTTGACACTGTGATCAAAACCTACAGGGTGTCAACACAACAGATAGTTAAACACACAACAGTAGCTCTGGCCCTGGAGACAGTAAACCTGAGCGGGTATTCTTCTATTGTTAGGGGCTTAGGTGATCTCAGGTACTGACATGGTAACAGTGCAGGTGTGAATGAGGCTAAACATACTTTGAACCTGTTCTCCGGCAGGCTCCTGGGACCAGGTGAACCCACAGATGTGGACCAGGCATAATGTTCTGGAGTGGATCGGCTTTCACGTGGAGGAGAGCAGGTTCGATGCCAGTCTGCTGAATATAAACTACTGCAACATGGACGGGATCACACTGTGCACAATGTCAAAAGAAACTTTGATGAGCATGTTCGGATCGATGCTTGGTGAACGGCTTCACCACAGTCTGGAGACCCAAAAGGCCAGATATGGTGAGCAACAAAGACAGAACTTGTTTGAAGAAGCCTTTGAAGTTTTGATACTTGAATGCATTAACACTCTTGATTTGTTTGTGTCTACAGCTACTGACCTGTCTGAGACATGTCTGAGTGAATCCGAATTAGACTTACTGGATGACATACTGCAGAACTCGTTTCCCTACATGCATGGACCGAGCCTTGGTCCGCTTCTGGAAACGGTGGTGGTCCAGCCCTCAATCCCATCAGGTGAGAAGCAAACTCCACTTTGCCACTTTTCAACACAAACAAGCAACACAAACCAGTATCCAACCATTGGTACTTAAAATAACACTTGGAATTCTCTTCACGCAGACAATTCGGAGAACAACTACAGCTACTTTGATGAGTACACCAACCAGCTGACTCCAGAGAGTGACCACGGCTATGACTCTCTAACTGAGAGTTTTCAGAGTTCCCACACTGGTGCGTGTCACTACTGAACTCTACTAATCCATTAAAGTCAAGCATCCTAAAGTTCTCCTAAAGTCTGAACGCTCTTTTCTTTGGTATGTCCTCTACAGGTAGCTTCCTGAACCCAAGCTCACCTGATTCCAACAGTAGCGACTCCGACCCAGATTACTCAGAGATGCCTTACTCCACCAGCACCAGTAAGTTCCTCAAATTCTTCTCCTAGAGGGAGACCTACTTGCAGAAGCTAGTTTCAACCTTAATCAAACACACCTGAACCAGCTAATCAAGGTCTTCGGGTTTACTTGGCAATTACAGGCAGGTCGAAACCAAACTCTGCGAGTAGGTGACTCTCAAGGAGCAGGTTTTAATGGAATAACGAAGTAGGGAGTACCCAATAGACCCATCTAACATATGACTGCGTTCTTTTCCACAGAGAAATGTGTGAAACAGGAGTCAGGAGAGCCCAAAAAGAGAGGCAGAGGACGACCCCCAAAGTGCCAAAGTGAGGGATACGACCATTTCATTCAGGCCAAAAAAAGCAAACACGGTGAGTACACAGAACTCTAGTTGAAGAGGTACCTTATGCTCAAAATCAAGTAACGATCATCCGTACTAAACTAGACTCTACTGCTCCATTGCAGCTCCAAGAGGAACCCATCTTTGGGAGTTTATCCGAGACATCCTGATGCACCCAGAGAAGAACCAAGGTCTGATGAAATGGGAGGACCGCAGTGAGGGTGTCTTCAAGTTCTTGAAGTCCGAAGCTGTTGCTCAGCTCTGGGGGCAGAAGAAGAAGAACAGCAGCATGACGTACGAGAAGCTCAGTCGAGCCATGAGGTAAAAGATTCAATTCTGGGATCAAGAGATTTGGGAGGGGGGGATTTGTCCAAGACAGTTGAATAACCAGAATGCTTGCTCTTTCCTACAGGTATTACTACAAACGAGAGATTCTGGAGAGAGTGGATGGACGGAGACTGGTCTACAAGTTTGGGAAGAACTCCACTGGTTGGAGGATGGAGGAGACCAGATATTGAAGTAGACCTGTCAGTCAAACGTAGAGACTTTGGGCTCCTACTAATGAGGAACTTTAGGTTGCTCTGAAGATCCTCTCTTTAGAAACACACTCTTCCCAGAGGGAAAAGGTTTCACAGAAACTGTAAGCCAGAGTTTTGGCTAAAGTAGGTTTTATGAACCAGTAAAAGTGGCAATTGTCTGGTTCAAGCTTCACGCGGGCGTGGCCTGGATCAGATAGTATTGCTACATCACTTAAAGACTCTATGTAAACATTTGTTCTACACAATGGTTGAACTGTAAGAGAATGTAAAGCTTTTTTAAGGCTTTTTGGTATTGGGAAATGAAGTTTTGTGTGTAGGTATTTTCGTCAAACCACGTCAGTGGTATGAAGTGTCTATTGATTTGTTCTACTGTATATAAATGTGGATATATAAACTATATATTCTTTGTAATAATACTTGTCAATCAAGTACAAATCAGATATATCATTGAAGATTCTGCTCAATTTTTCTGTGATTTGTCAAGTCACTGGATAATATGTATGAGGTTTGCCTCTCAGATGTTATAACTATTATGTATGGCATTTATTTGCTATTTTTTGTATGCGTCTTTTCTATAATAAAATTTCTGATTAAAAGTACTTTATCTTGCATTTGTGCCTCACTCTCCTCAACTATGTCCCACTGAACCTTATTTCAACATTTACTTTATAACTGCTCAATTTGTTCAAGACTCCTTATCAGAGATCACAGATGTGTTGAAACGCGACTCTTTCGTGTGAGTTTCAAAACAAACATGCAGCAGATGAATGCTATTGTTACGCATCTCGGATGCATAAAGTGTAAACCGGTTAAAAATGCAGGTCAAATATCACTGCAAATCAACAGAATGATTCAGCTGTTTTTTAGAAAAATTAATTCCAACACATTTCTCCATCGTGTTTTGAAGTCTTGGATAGTATTTTGGTCCTTTTTTTATGTATAAAGTCAGTTCTCCTTAAGTTTACATAACAACATTATTTTACACATTTAAATATGACTGCAAATACAATTAGGTTTACTTTAAGCTCTTTGAATGCACATTTTTTTGCTGTTGTTTGATTTTTCAGATCTAGAATTTCCAAACGACGCACTTGTTGCAGTTTGACCTTTGCTTGAACTTGATTGCATGTTTCAAAGCAGGTTTAGTTTTGCATTTAGAGCACAAAGCGACTGTTTTTAGAGGGCCGGCATTCAAATACACACACATTGCATTTGAATTTTGGATCCACATGCAAATAGACGCGGCTGAACAAGACAGAAACTGAGAACCATCGTAAGCAGTAAACAGTCTTTGAACTGGATAGTCTCACACACATCATTCAATACCTGTGAGAGCTACGGAAAACAGTCGGAAAAGAGTTTATGAGCTCGAAAACACTTTAAACTACCCTGGAATTAAGGTCATCTGAGATGGTTAATCTGATGGTTTTGAACTGGATTTATCTTATACACTAGAATCCAACAAACCATCTCAGATGACTTGATTACCAGTTACTAAATAGAGCAGTTTCACTCCAGAATCCTTATACCATCTTCTACCATGTTTGGGGCGTTATTATGAGGTCTCAACAAAAGTGACAAATGTTAAAAGAATTAATTTGTGCATCACATAACCTACTTCAGGTGCGTTTCAGGTGTACGCAATTATACTTTCAGTTTTGAATAATACACACAACTATGCGCACGGTAAACATCAGGTGCTTTGTCAGTTTGACTCTCATGACTAACATTCCCTGTACACTCCTAAAACGTCTTTTGTCATGGCTTAATTTACCAACACAGAAATTATTCAGGTCAAGAATGTTTTTCGATAAGCCGAGCCCCAAAGAAAGCTGGAAATGCCATTGAAGTCACTGGTGGCTTCGCCTGCGGCCTCAATCCGCCACTATCCCTGACAGCTGAATTCAATGCATGATGCTTCATGACACTGTCTTTTAAATGCTTTAAAGTGCACGTTTCATTCAAAGCATTGCTGCAAGCTGCGCTAAAGCTGCAATAAATGCTTGTTTTCTACTGTCAGGTTTACCTGTTCAGGTAAAACTATCATGAATTGACCCCTGAAGGAAAGCTGCAGAGTGTGACTAAAGTGCATGAAACAGAAGAAAGTTTGTTTGATGGTGATTTATGACAGGCATCAGATAAGAGCTCATGAGTGTTTACTGCACTCACTGGCACTTATCAAGAGCCTGTCGAGTCTTGTTTGTTTGAAACGCCACATTCTTCCAAAGTTCTCTGGAAGCTGCGATGGTCAGTGTGTGTTTGTGTGATATCATATTTACATCGAACGAAACCATAACATGCAGTAAAAAAATCACAAAATTATTACTCAGAATTTCAAGAGGTTTTAATGCATCACACATTTACTTTTATATAGGTTAAATATGCAAACAATAAATAAGAAAATGAAAATGCATAAAATTGTAATAATTAGCATTTGTGCATTTTATTTTTATTGTAAAATAAATTTAAAAAAAATTATGAATAGTGATTTTTTTATATAATTGTATAAATAAGTTACATACATATAATTTATAAAATTATTTACAATTATAAACATTATAAAAATTAAACATAAATATGAAACTGTATTTAATATTAATTATGAATAGCAAAAAAAACAACTAAAAAAAATTCAGGATTGTTTGGTGTGTTCGGGTGTTTCGTCAAGTAAATAAAATGATTCATTAAACAATATAAACTGCTGTCACATGACTAACCAGACTGTAAACCCAACTAAACAACAACAGCAGAAAAACTGGATTATTATTGAGTCAGACTCATGCAAAAATTAAGATGATATTAAAACATATTTTTAGCATATACAAACAATATTTTTAATTTTATTTTAAAACAAACACATTTTTCCAAGTTTTGTTTGCTAGTCGTGTTATAGTAAAGATTTAGTATAGGTTATAAAGTTTCTGCAGTGTGTGAGTGTGTGTGTGTGTGTGTGTGAGGCTGGTTTCTGTGCAGATCATGTGATCATGAAGCTCCGCCCACATCCTGTCGCTCCCATTATGATCTCATCTCACCGATTTGCATAAGTATGCAGGGATTTTCCCTCCTTCTCCCCTTCAACTTCCAAGTAAAATCCATGTAGATCAACAGCCCACACACACATTCTCTTTCTCTCTCTCTGTCCCCCCCCCCCCACACACACACACACCTAGAGAATAAACTCGTTATAGTTTGATATAAACCTAAAAGTTCAAGATCGGATCAGTTTTGGTATGTGATCATTTGTTAATCATTTCATTTCCAGTCAATATTTCGGTATTGATGGAGTGAAACGCCCGGCACACGCACGTCAAGAGATCAACACAGGCCAATTATACATTACTCATGTAATAGTAGCTTTTGTTCAAGGATAGAAACTCTTTGTTTGGATTTCAGCAAAAACACAGAACATACACGCTATACTGGCCTTTACAGTTTAACAAAATAAACAGCATGTGAGAAAATATGAGTTATGCAACATCCCATGCAAGGGTGGTCAATTTGTTCATGTGTAATTATTAATTAAATATTACAATAAAAATCTTTTTTTAAATATACTTAATATGTTCAAATCCATTTAGTATAGTAATAATAATAAAATCATTTTATATGTACTATGTTGCATATTGTGGAATAGAATATTTTTGATAAATTAAGAAAAATAATACACAGTACATACTGCAAGGTTTAGCTGGTTAGCACGGGTTAGTTAGTCTCTCTTGCTAGATGTTGGCCAATCAGCATCTTTCATCCGTTCAAACATGTTTTCTGATGAAATAGGACAAAATGTTTTTGCAGGCGGCATTTACATCACAGATATTTCATTATATTACAGTAGGTGACGTCTGTTCCTCATAAAACTCCTGAATTACAGAGTCATATGGAGTTTATAGGATGAATTTGAACGTGTATGTAAACATTCAGCTAAACGTCTGTATCTTGGTTCCACGGATGAAGAGTCATGACACAAAGATCATTAATAATGACAAATTTTGGCTGAACTGTCAGTTTAATTACTGATAAATGCTGGTGATTGATTGGTAAAGATAGCGTTTAACTGTCTGTATTGTGCTCACAATCTGATGGTGATTATGTAACTTACATTAAAGGTCCGTTCACACCAAGAACAATAACTATAATGATAAAGATATAGTTTTAAAAGTCCTCCAAAATTTGAAAGAATAGCAGAGTCCACATCACATGACGGTAACACTATAAAGGAAAGATATTGATTTTTTTTCAGCCGATGAACGATAGAAACATTGACAGCCAATCAGAATCGAGCAGAGCATGAACATTTAAAGTGGAAAGTGTGCACTTTTAACAAACAGAACATTATCGTGCATTAGTGCGGACGCTAATAGAGTTATTGTATTATTAATCAAAACAAGGGGTGTTGGCAAATTGTCTTTCTTTTACTAAAGTTAGTGTATATCAAATTACTAAAATGCTAGAAGAGCTTCAAGTGTCTAAGTCAACAGGGCTGGATGACATTCCAGATATATATTAAAGAGATGCTGCAGATATTATAGCTCAAAATATTACATTTACTGTTAATGTTTCATTGGAAAATGGCATAGTCCCATCTGATACGAAGTAAGACAAAATCCTTTCATTACTCAAAAAAAAGGAATTAGATACGACCCCGGAAATTGTCATCCAATCCCCATTCTTAGTGTGGTAAAGAGTAGTTTAATTTATAATTTTCAATCAGGTTTTAGGAGATCTTATACTTCTTTACTAATAACCCAGCTGCTGTGATGTCTGTTCATCAAAGAACAAAAGAAAAATTAGGAAATCAACAACTTTTGTAGCTATAAGGGTTCATCTATATTAATTTAGAATTTAGTTTTTGATAACTTTATTCAATTTCTGTCTATTTCCTACTTGATGAATGTTGGTGGGAAACAAGTGAATTTAGGCAAGGAGCTTTCTAAGGTAAAAGACTTTGTTTGTCTTTCTGAAAACAAACTGATGTTGCATTTAGGTAAAACAGAATCCATATTATTTGGGTCTAAAAAGAATTTGAATAAGGTTTCCGGGTAAGGTTAATGCTGGAACAAAATTTGTTCGTTTTCTTGATAAACTGAATATAAAATTACTTGCATCATTAATGCATTGCATTTCTTGGATGTCTAATTTGTCTCATGGTTGGTTGGACATGTTACAAAATCTCAAAATAAATTGACAAGGTTAGTTTTAGGGTTTAGTCATTTTACACTTGTTGATGTTTCCCATTTTAAGCATCTTGATTGGTTACCCATAGAAAGCAGATTAGAACACATTAAATTAAAAATGGTACATAAGATTATCAACAATAGTGCACCTTCATATTTTAATGCACTTTTGTCTAGGGTAAATGAACAACATTGTTATACCTTGCATCATGTTTCATACCGATCACAAGTGCAGTATGGAGTACCTCAAGGCTCAGTACTAGGACCGTTGCTTTTTAAACTCTATTTGAACTGAACTGAGTTGCACGATGACATAATTTTAAATATTCTGGAGCACAAGTGTGGAACAAGTTACCTCTGGATATTAAATGTATTTTGAATATGGTTAGTTTTAGTTTAAAAGCTAAAAGTTGGCTCTTAAGTAGGTTGTTTTGTTGATGACTTTGTATTACGTATCGTGGTTGTTTGTGATTGTACATTTTTGTAAATGTGGAATTTGACTGTAATCTTTGTATTTATAATGCAATAATAATAATAATAATAATTCATTACATTTATATAGCGCTTTTCTGCTTTTCCAAGCACTCAAAGCGCTCAACATTGTCAGGGGGTATCTCCTCAACCACCACCAATGCCAGTGTACCTGTTACGGGGAGTGAAGTTTGTGCTTAACATCAAGGATCACAATGGAAACTAATAAAAGAAAGATAGAAAGAACACACACACACAGACACACAGACACAGACACAGACACAGATGACAGCAGACGATCTGTGGAGGAGGCTCAGTTTCTCTCTGGGAAGCAGCGGTTCGTCGTCTTTCAGGAAAGTCTGTATTGTTCTTGGGTCTGATGGGAAGCGGATGAATGAATCGAGCGCACACGCCCGTCACTATTCTGCTGTTATGTCACGATCTATAGGAAGACAGAGCTTAGTTTCCTCACAACAGACTCAAAATCACAATAGTGAAGCATCGGAAACTGTGTAGCAGAGGGAACAGAGATATTAACAAGATCTCATCTGTCATTATTAGTGCCACCAGGAAGTGGAGAGTTAAATCAGATTTTACAGAAATCACCTCATGGGTTACAAAAAAAATAAATAAATAAATAATAATAATAATAGTAATAATAATAATTAAAGGAAAGAATAAATACAGAAGTAAAAATAAAAATAAAAATAAATTAAAGCATTATATAAATATAACTTTTAAATAATATGAGTGTATATATATATTATATATTATATTTATGCGTGTATTATATATTACATTTAATTTTATATTTCTGGAAATTGTTACCATGCTAGAAATAATATATTTAAATAAATGAACAAATAAAAGCAGAAAAAAAATCAATTAAAATAATTTTATTTGATGTATATATAAACACTTTTAAATGAGTATGTATTTAATATATTATATATTTTTATGAGCACATATTATATATTTAATTTTATATTTCTGGAAATTGTTACCATGTTAGTGATGATATATTTAAATAAATGAATAAATACAAAACAATATAAATAAAATATTATACATTTACACACAGACATAATTATTATGCAAGTCAATTTTCTGATCATATTTTTTCCCAAGCACATTTTACTAATTTCAAACCACATCAATCTTAATAACTACTATTACTTACATATAATGATGTATAAGTCATATATAATTGTTAACAAGGGATGGAAGTGAAAAATGCCTTATATTCATTAAACAGTTATTTTTACAGGTAAAATGGGCCAAAAAAGACATTTAACTCACACTGAAAAGTAAAAAATTATTAAATGCCCACGAGAAGGATGCAATAGTAATGCGATATTAACAAAATTAAGTTAAATGAGTCAGTAGGGTCACAAAAACAGGTTGAGAAGAAAAGATGCATGTTAACTACAAACCCGATTCCAAAAAAGCTGGGACACTGTACAAATTGTGAATAAAAAAGGAATGCAATAATTTACAAATCTCATAAACTTATATTTTATTCACAATAGAATATAGATAACATATCAAATGTTGAAAGTGAGACATTTTGAAATGTCATGCCAAATATTGGCTCATTTTGGATTTCATGAGAGCTACACATTCCAAAAAAGTTGGGACAGGTAGCAATAAGAGGCCGGAAAAGTTAAATGTACATATAAGGAACAGCTGGAGGACCAATTTGCAACTTATTAGGTCAATTGGCAACATGATTGGGTATAAAAAGAGCCTCTCAGAGTGGCAGTGTCTCTCAGAAGTCAAGATGGGAAGAGCATCAACAATTCCCCCAATGCTGCGGTGAAAAATAGTGGAGCAATATCAGAAAGGAGTTTCTCAGAGAAAAATTGCAAAGAGTTTGAAGTTATCATCATCTACAGTGCATAATATCATCCAAAGATTCAGAGAATCTGGAACAATCTCTGTGCGTAAGGGTCAAGGCCGGAAAACCATACTGGATGCCTGTGGCTCAGTGGTAGAGCATTGCGTTAGCAGCGCAAAATGTTGTGGGTTCGATTCCCAGGGAACACACATAGTGATAAAAACATGTATAGCCTGAATGCACTGTAAGTCGCTTTGGATAAAAGCGTCTGCTAAATGCATATGTAAATGGATGCCCGTGATCTTCGGGCCCTTAGACGGCACTGCATCACATACAGGAATGCTACTGTAATGGAAATCACAACATGGGCTCAGGAATACTTCCAGAAAACATTGTCCGTGAACACAATCCACCGTGCCATTCGCCGTTGCCGGCTAAAACTCTATAGGTCAAAAAAGAAGCCATATCTAAACATGATCCAGAAGCGCAGGCGTTTTCTCTGGGCCAAGGCTCATTTTAAACGGACTGTGGCAAAGTGGAAAACTGTTCTGTGGTCAGACGAATCAAAATTTGAAGTTCTTTTTGGGAAACTGGGACGCCATGTCATCCGGACTAAAGAGGACAAGGACAACCCAAGTTGTTATCAGAGCTCAGTTCAGAAGCCTGCATCTCTGATGGTATGGGGTTGCATGAGTGCGTGTGGCATGGGCAGCTTACACATCTGGAAAGGCACCATCAATGCTGAAAGGTATATCCAAGTTCTAGAACAACATATGCTCCCATCCAGACATCGTCTCTTTCAGGGAAGACCTTGCATTTTCCAACATGACAATGCCAGACCACATACTGCATCAATTACTATCAGTTATTAAGCCTCTTATTAAGAAGCCACAACTAGATCCTAGTGATCTGGCAAATTACAGACCCATCTCAAATCTTCCGTTTATGTCTAAAATTTTAGAAAAAGTTGTGTCTGCTCAATTGTGCTCATTCTTGCAAAAAAATGATCTCTGTGAAGAAGTTCAGTTAGGTTTCAGGCCCCGCCATAGCACAGAAACTGCACTTGTTAAAATTACAAATGACTTGCTTCTTGTGTCAGACCAAGGCTGCATCTCATTGCTAGTTTTACTTGATCTTAGTGCTGCATTCGACACTATAGATCATGAAATACTCGTAGATCGATTACAAAACTATACAGGTATTCAAGGGCAGGCTTTAAGATGGTTTAGATCCTACCTGTCCGATCGCTACCACTTTGTTTATTTAAACAGAAGGAGCAGTCGAACAGCAGAAGAGAACAGCAGTTTGTAAGTGTTTTGTCTCGTTTTCTCATTAGATTTCAGCTCAGTTGTCGTTGCTAGGAAACATTGTTTTTGCATACTGTGTTTTACCTGGTAAACACGTTCGCAAGTCGTGTTTGTTCTCGTGCTTATCGCGGGAGTTCCCAGTTTCGGTTTGCTAAGTAGGAAGGCATGGTCAGCTGACTTCAGGGACTAGTAATTAGGCAAGTATAAAACTGGTTTGTACACCGCGGCAGCGGTCGCGGCAGCCCTCGTGTGGAGCCCTCCTCATGTGAAGACCGACGAGTGTAAAGACGATCGACTCTACCTTGCACGACTCCACCGAGCAAGGACACCAACAAGGCACTTGAGTATTGCTTTCTCCCTATGTACTCACTATGTGCTTTCAAATCTGTACTATTACTACTAACACTCAGAGAGCACGCGCTGTACGTTGGAGGCAGGCCAATCCTAATAATCTACGAACGGTCCCTCTGTCCTCTACTACTTTACTCTCTGTTCCAATTGGTCTTTGGAACTGCCAGTCTGCTGTAAACAAAGCAGATTTTATTCCTTCTATTGCTACCCATTCCGGTCTCAACCTCATGGCCCTAACTGAGACTTGGATCAAACCTGAGGACACTGCCACTCCTGCAGCTCTCTCCACTAATTTCACTTTTTCCCACACCCCTCGCACGATTGGGAGGGGTGGAGGCACTGGTCTCCTTATTTCAAATGAATGGAAATTTGATCTTCTACCATCTCCAAAAGGCAACAGTTCATTTGAATCTCATGCAATTACTATTACCCACCCTGCTAAAATCCACGTTGTAGTTGTGTATCATCCCCCAGGTCAACTGGGTGACTTCCTGGAGGAGTTGGATGTGTTGCTGTCAAACTTTCCTGAAGATGGTACTCCTCTGGTACTGCTCGGTGACTTCAACATCCACCTAGAAAAACCCCAGGCTACTGACTTCAACACTCTTCTCACTTCATTTGACCTCAAACGTGTGTCTACTACGGCTACTCACAAATCAGGTAACCGACTGGACCTCATCTACACACGCTACTGCTCCACTGACAACACATTAGTAACTCCGCTGCACACCTCAGACCACTTCCTCATCACTTCTAACCTCACACTAACTCCTGACATAGCACACGCTCCTTCGCAGGTCACCTTTCGACGTAACCTACGCTCGCTCTCTCCCTCTCACCTATCCTCAATGGTTTCATCCGCACTACCTTCACCCTCTCAGTTTTCAGCACTCGACACAAACAGTGCTACTGACACTCTTTGCTTCACTCTAACATCTTGCTTAGACAACTTTTGCCACCTTTCATCCAGACCAGCACGCGCTACCCCCTCTGCCCCCTGGTTGTCCGATGTTCTCCATGAACATCGTGCTAAACTAAGGGCTGCAGAGAGGAAATGGCACAAATCCAAGAACTCTACCGACCTTAGTGTGTATCAGTCACACCTCTCTTCCTTCTCTGCAAATGTCTTCACTGCTAAAATGACATACTACCACAACAAAATTAACAACTGTTCCGACTCTCGCGCACTCTTCAAAACGTTCTCTTCTCTTCTCTGTCCTCCTCCCCCTCCTCCTTCATCAACTCTTACAGCTGATGACTTTGCAACTTTCTTCACAAATAAAACAAAAACCATCAGTGACCAATTCCTCACACCACAAACTAATAATAACTTCATAACGACAAATACACAATCTCTCACCTCCTTTTCTCCTCTCTCGGAGACGGAGGTTTCCAAACTCATCCTTTCCAATCATCCCACTACTTCTCCGCTAGATCCTATCCCCACTCACCTCCTTCAAGCCATTTCTTCTTCGGTCATACCTGCGCTTACTCACATTATCAACACCTCGCTTCACACTGGTACATTTCCCACAGCATTTAAGCAGGCTCGGGTAAGCCCACTGCTTAAAAAACCTGCTCTAAATCCTGCACTTTTAGAAAACTACAGACCGGTATCCCTTCTTCCATTCATTGCAAAGTCACTTGAGCGAGTTGTGTTCAACCAACTCTCTCTGTTTCTTGCACAGAACAACATTCTGGACAACAACCAATCTGGCTTCAGAAGTGGACACTCAACTGAGACTGCCCTACTCTCGGTTACAGAGGCCCTGAGACTGGCAAGAGCAGCTTCCAAATCCTCTGTACTCATCTTGCTGGATCTGTCTGCTGCCTTTGACACAGTTAACCACCAGATCCTCATGTCCATCCTCAGAAAAATGGGCATCTCAGGAACCGCCCTCCTGTGGTTCGAGTCTTACCTCTCAGATAGGTCCTTCAGGGTGTCTTGGAGGGGTGAGGTTTCAAAGTCACAACTTCTTGCTACTGGAGTTCCTCAAGGCTCAGTGCTTGGACCACTTCTCTTCTCCATCTACATGTCGTCATTAGGATCGGTTATTCAGAAGCATGGCTTTTCCTACCACTGCTATGCTGATGACACTCAACTCTACTTCTCATTCCAACCAGATGATCCGACGGTAACTGATCGCATTGCAGCCTGTCTGAGTGACATTTCTAGCTGGATGATGGACCATCACCTTCAGCTCAATCTTGCTAAGACAGAACCGCTCGTGTTCTCTGCCAACCCATCACTTCACCACAACTTCTCTATACAGCTGGGTTCGTCAACCATAACTCCTTCCAGGACTGCCAGGAACCTTGGAGTTGTGATCGATGATCAGTTAAGCTTCACAGACCATATTGCTACAACGGCCCGGTCCTGCAGATTTGCCTTATACAACATTAGGAAGATTAGGCCCTTCCTGTCAGAGCAAGCTGCACAACTCCTTGTCCAAGCTCTTGTTCTCTCCAGACTGGACTATTGTAATGCTCTCTTGGCGGGCCTTCCCGCATGTACTATCAAGCCTCTGCAACTGATCCAGAATGCAGCAGCCAGAGTGGTCTTTAAAGAGCCGAAAAAAGCTCACGTTACCCCTCTCTTCATCAGGTTACACTGGCTACCAATAGCCGCTCGCATCAAATTCAAGGTACTGATGTTTGCCTATAAGACCACAACTGGCACTGCACCAATATACCTAAACTCGCTGGTTCAAACCTATGCGCCCTCCAGAAGCTTGCGTTCTGCAAGTGAACGACGTCTTGTGGTGCCATCCCAAAGAGGTACCAAATCACTCTCACGGACCTTTTCCTGGACTGTGCCCAGCTGGTGGAATAATCTCAATTCGAACAGCTGAGTCTTTAGCCATTTTCAAAAAACATCTAAAGACACATCTTTTTCGCCAGCACTTGACTAACTAATACTAACACTTACCTATTCTATTTAAAAAAAAAAAAAAAAAAAAAAATCCTAGCTACGTGTACTGTGCTAGACTAACTGAGACTTGTCATGGCACTTGTATACTGTTGCTCTCTCGATGGTCTGACTGCTTCTATTGTTCTCCTCATTTGTACGTCGCTTTGGATAAAAGCGTCAGCTAAATGATTAAATGTAAATGTAAATGTAAACGGGGAGTCATCTCAATTATCACCAGTAAAGTATGGAGTACCACAAGGATCTGTCCTAGGTCCTCTGCTGTTTTCAATATACATGCTGCCCCTTGGTAATATTATTAGAAAATACGGGATTAGTTTCCATTGTTATGCTGATGATACTCAACTATATATCTCAACAAGACCAGACGAAACTTCTAAATTATCTAAGTTAACTGAGTGTGTTAAAAATGTAAAAGATTGGATGACCAATAATTTTCTCCTGTTAAATTCAGATAAGACAGAGATATTACTTATTGGACCAAATAACAGTACACAGAATCTCTTGGATTACAATTTGCAACTAGACGGATGTCCTGTTACTTCCTCTACAGTCAAAAATCTGGGTGTTATATTAGACAGCAACTTGTCTTTTGAAAAACATATTTCCAATGTTACAAAAACAGCATTCTTCCATCTTAGAAACATTGCCAAGCTAAGGAACATGTTACCTGTTTCTGATGCAGAAAAGCTAGTTCAATTCATTCATGACCTCTAGACTGGACTATTGTAATGCACTGCTAGGTGGTTGTCCTGCATCTTCAATAAACAAGCTACAAGTAGTCCAAAATGCAGTGGCTAGAGTCCTTTCCAGGTCAAGAAAATATGATCATATTACCCCAATTTTACAGTCTCTGCACTGGCTACCTATTAAGTACCGTATCAGTTACAAAATATTATTACTTACCTATAAGGCCCTAAATGGTTTAGCTCCTGCGTACCTAACTAGTCTTCTATCTCGCTACAATCCATCACGCTCCCTAAGGTCGCAAAACTCTGGACTCTTGGTAGTACCTAGAATAGCAAAGTCCACTAAAGGAGGTAGAGCTTTTTCATATTTGGCTCCCAAACTCTGGAATAGCCTTCCTGATAACGTTCGGGGTTCAGACACACTCTCTCTGTTTAAATCTAGATTAAAGACACATCTCTTTAGCCAAGCATTCACATAATGCATTCATATAATGCATCTCATAATCTTGTACTGCAGTTATATCTGATCAAATGCACATTATTATTCTTTAGCTTGGGTTGAACAAATAATTTTTGCTTGAATGGAACAACAGCTACGCTAATTATGTCTCTTTGTTTCTCTGTTTCTGCCACGGGATTAACATCCCGTGGTAACTAGGAGTTACACAAGCTTCAGTCTGGATCCAGCCCTTAAATGATCTGAGATGACCAAACGCCTGAGAAGAGATGATGCCAACCCCTCAGAGGACCTCAGAGGATGCCAACCTCTGATCCTCCAACAACATGCAGAATTAACAAATTTTGCCATAAGTTAATATATTAAGTTTCTACAATGTATAAATATATTGTAGAAACTTAATTTCCTGTAAAGCGCTTTGCAACGATTGTATCGTAAAAAGCGCTATACAAATAAACTTGAATTGAATTGAATTGAATTGAATTACAACATCATGGCTGCGTAGAAGAAGGATCCAGGTACTGAAATGGCCAGCCTGCTGTCCAGATCTTTCACCCATTAAAAACATTTGGCGCATCATAAAGAGAAAGATGCGACAAAAGACCTAAGACAGTTGAGCAACTAGAAGGCTGTATTAGACAAGAATGGGACAACATTCCTATTCCTAAACTTGAGCAACTTGTCTCCTCAGTCCCCAGACGTTTGCAGACTGTTATAAAAAGAAGAGGGGATGCCACACAGTGGTAAACATGGCCTTCAACTTTTTTTGAGATGTGTTGATGCCATGAAATTTAAAATCAACTTATTTTTCCCTTAAAATTATAAATTTTCTCAGTTTAAACATTTGATATGTCATCTATGTTGTATTCTGAATAAAATATTGAAATTTGAAACTTCCACATCATTGCATTCTGTTTTTATTCACAATTTGTACAGTGTCCCAACTTTTTTGGAATCGGGTTTGTATAATATATATATATATATATATATATATGAATAAATGCACATATTGTGACCCTCCTATAATCAAACTGCTAACAGACATCACATTACTTAGTTTATCTGCTAAGTCTTTTGATTAAAAATGACTTTTCCCATAAAAGAGTTGAACTATTGATCTGGACGAGGCCGATAAAAGAGCGAACGTCATGAAATCCTGATAAAGACTGAGAGAGAAACTTACTTTTGATCATGGAGCTCATAAACAGACGCTTTATGATGTCAGATATGATGTCATAAAGGTCAAAGCCGCATATTTAACTGGAAATGACACAATGCTGTAGGAGTTAAACATTACGACACATGAGATTTTAATTAAAAGCAACATTTAGGTGGATTTAACAGCTTTGATGCATGTACACAAAGTTTGGAATAAATACAATTTGTAATATTGCAGAAAGAAGTCTCTTCTGCTCACCAAAGCTGCATTCATGTGATCAAAACTACAGTAAAAATAGTGAAATATTTTTTTTGCAATTTAAAACAGCAGTTTTCTATGTGAATATCTGTTAAACTGTAATTTATTTCTGTGATCAAAGCTGTATTTTCAGCATCATTACTCCAGTCTTCACCCAGGTAGCCAAAACGGTTTGGCCCAATAATGGCCCAGATCCGGCAGGCCGGAAGAAATAACTCGGCATGGACATGGGGTGAATGACGCCCCAGAATCGGCCCAAATACACTGGCCCGAGTCCGGCTCCCGAAACTGCCGGCATTGGGCATAAAAAACAAGTTCAGTGTCCTTGTTAAGCCTACATGTACTTATGCATGTCAACTGAATATGTCAACTTTACAAAGATTAAGGGTTTGGCCCTGACACCCTGTTTTTTTTCATGGCATCCCCACCTACTACGCCATGAGTCACCCCATGCCTACCCCATAACATCCATATGTGTTACCCCCCCCCCCCCAAGTAAAAATGTCACAACGAAAACTTGAGGGATGTGACAATTTTTTTTAAACATTAAAAAAAAACTGTAATGAAAAAAAAAACTCCAGGAGCCTCCTCAAGTAAGCATCCCCCAAAAGAGGGACAGATTGACAGAAAGAGGATAAAAAGGGGAATAGACAATGACACGTATGGTTAGTCAGAGAACCTCAGACTGATAACATGAATGGTAACTCTGTCAAATGTCAACATTTGGAACATACCTTAGGTAGAATTAGTTTGCTTTTGCCCCCCCTCTATCTATCTATCTATCTATCTATCTATCTATCTATCTATCTATCTATCTATCTATCTATCTATCCATCTCTGTCCAAAGTGAGCAGCAGCCATCTTTTGCTGAACTTTTCAATCTCTCCATCTGATGCACTGCCAGCACTTGCATTTCTGTGCACTGATTGAAAAATTGGAAGTTTCTAGTAATCCTGAAGATCTTGATTATCTGGATCAGGTGTGTTTGATTATGATTGGAGCTCAACTCTAGCACTATGTCAGCAAACTCACATTATAGCTTCATTATAAATAAACATTACTTCGATATTATATGTGTAGAATGGTTTAAAATTATATTATATATTAGATTATCAAATGTTTACTCAGCAGGGTAGCAAGTTCTTCTGGTCTTCTGGCAATTAGCAGCACAAAAAGCCCGGCAGGTTTTGTCATTAAATGTCAAAGCTAGTGTGCATGTCTTGAAACTCAAATATTTTTTTTTAAAGTTCCCTTAACCACTTTAAGCTTGTTTCATTATATGAATAAAATCATTAATTTCCAACTGTAGTTAAAGAAAAAAGAGAATATTGGAAAAAAGGAAAAAATATTAATAGGAATTAAAATAAAAAAATACCCTAAGAAATAACATAACATGGGCAGGTAAAATATATTATGTTTACGTTTATGTATTACTGCTACATATTTACCACATTGTAAACGGAGACCCACCCCCAGCACTCGGGTATGCATTGCCCATGTCTCAGCCAAAATCAGACCAGCCCTTATGGTCCGTAATCGGGCCGAATGTGGCTAAATGTGTGTCTCGGTGCAAATCGGGCCAGATCCGCACATCCAAAGCCTAGCCAAATCTGTCAACCATTACTGGGCCAGAGCTGGCACACTTTCGGTGAGCCGCTGCCAGAACACAGCCGAGTGAGCCGACACTCAGCCACAATTGGCCCGATTGCGCTGACTACCTGGGCAGTGTCACATGATCTTCAGAAATCATTCTAATATGCTGATTTGCTGCTCAAGAAACATTTCTGATTATTAGCAATGTTGAAAACAGTTGTGCTGCACAATATTTTTGTGGAAACTGTGACATTTTATTTTTCATGATTCCCAGATGAATAGAAAGCTCAAAATAGCAGCATTTATTTGAAACAGAAACATTATAAATGTCTTTACTGTCACTTTTGATCAGTTGAATGAATTCGTTGATGAAAAGAAGTATTAACTTCTGTAAAGTGTTCTGTGAGTGGAGTGCGGTTGATTCTGTCAGTGAGTTTTAATCAGTCGGTTTGTTGAGGCGTGTGTGTGTGTGTGTGTGTGTGTGTGTGTGAGAGTGTGTGTGTGTGTGTGTGTTTGAGAGAGTGTGTGTGTGTGAGTGTGTGTCTGTGTGTGTCTGTGTGTGTCTGTGTGTGTGTGTGTGTGTGTGTGTGGTAATGAATGTCTGTAATGTGGTTTTGTGGACCGGTTCGTCTTGTCTGTCGGCTGTAAACTGATCTGTTTGTGTCTCCATCACTCAAACGATCCGGTTCTGTCTGATTAAGCTTTTCTCTCATGGAGGTGAATTTCTCCACCCTTTCTGAACAGCGAGAGACTGTGTGACGGTTATGGGGCTCGACCGTTCATCCGCCGCCTGCTTTTCCAGAATTGAGCAACGCTTCAGGAATGACAGCAACACACACACACACACACACACACTCACACTCACACTCACACTCACACACACACACACGCACGCATGCACGCACACACATTCTCTCTCACACACACACACACAAACTCTTACACACTCTCACTCACACACACACACACACACACACACACACACACACACACACACACACACATATACACTTGCTCACACACGTTTGTTTTTGTGAAAAGTGGGGACTCTCCATAGGCGTAATGGTTTTTATACTGAACAAACTGTATGTGCTATTGCCCTACACCAACCCTACACCTAAACTTAGCCCTCACAGGAGACTGTGCATTTCTACTTTCCCCAAAAAACCTCACTCTGTATGATTTATAAGCGTTTTGAAAAGTGGAGACATGGGTCAATGTCCTGAAAAGTCACCTTCACCTTGTAATACCTGTGTCATACCTGTGTCATTATACACATTTATGTCCTGATTTGTCACAAAAATGCGCACACACACACACACACACACACACACTGAAACACACACACGTCTTGTTGTTGCTCGGTTCGGATGTTTTGGTCGAATCTGACGGCTAATAAATGATTTAGCGCGCAAACAGGCCGAGCCCGAGCTTCCTCATGTGTGCGTCTGTAAACATTCATATCAATATATAAAGCGCGTTTTATGGCTCTGATATTGTTCTCCGTAACCAAACCCACTGACCTGCTTAGACCAATCTCATCAACACACATTTATCTGCTAAACAAGCTAGCGATACGCTAGAAACACACTCAAAGTCTAAAGTCACACCAAAGCATATAAGTTTAAAAAATAAATCTATGTACATCATAAAGCAGCAAGCAACAGTTTCAAGAGAAATGCTTTTATGGACATTCATAAAATATCTATAATTATATCCTATTTATAGTTTGAGCTGCACAGAATAGAAAATCTGAGGGCTACAACTATGAAAACAACTACGGTAAAAAGTTTAATGAAGTAGCTAAATAAAGTTTTTATGCTATTATATATTAAATGTTTTGGACCAGAATGTCAACAGACACATAAAAATCTCTCATAATGTGGGTTTTTGGACAATAGTGGCTATACTGAGAACAGCATACTAGCATGCTATTTTCTGCAGTATGCATACTGTACACACTAAATTGGTCAAAATGTGCAGTCCACAACAAATGTATCCCACAATGCAATGCACGTGTGTGTGATGAATGAATCGTTCTTTTATCAACCCATTATTTGATAAGATTAACAAAACGTGCACAAAATTGGATTAAAATTACGTTTTAATGAGGTCATTGAGACAATATTCAAAATAACAAATATTCTTAACCCAGCAAACAGAGAACCTTCTCACAACATTCTCACAACGTTTTGTATAAAACTTTTTGTTAATCTTATCAAATATCTGAAACGGAGCAAAGGTACCCGGACTCTCTTTTAATCATTTTTTGAGATTTTAATAAAGCAAATCTCTCCCGCGAACTGCCAAAATACAGACAGCACGTTACATGTCCCACCAGAGACAGTAATATATTGGATCACTGTTACACAACAATTAAAGATGCATATCACTCTGTCCCACGGGCAGCTCTGGGGCTCTCCGACCACTGTTTGGTTCATCTTATACCGACCTACAGGCAAAAACTGAAATCTGCTAAACCTGTATTAAGAACTGTTAAAAGATGGACTAATGAAGCAGAGTAAGATCTCACTGATTGGAGTGTTTTTGAAGCTGCTGCCACCGATCTGGACGAGCTCACGGAGACTGTAACTTCATATATCAGTTTCTGTGAGGATATACTGTATGTATCCCCACCAGGACATTCTTATCATTCAATAATGATAAACCGTGGTTTACTGGGAAACTCAAACAGCTTCGTCAGGCCAAAGAGGACGCTTACAGAAGTGGGGATAAAATATTGTATAACCAGGCGAGGAACAGACTAACAAAGGAGATCAGAGTGGCTAAAAAAAAACTACTCTGAGAAGTTGGAAAAAGAACTTTCAGCAAATGATCCGGCGTCAGTATGGACTGGTCTGAGGAACATCACCATGTACAAGACACCACCCCCACAGTCTGTGGAGAATCAACAACTGGCTGACGATCTGAATGTGTTTTACTGCCGATTTGAAAAGGCCAGACTGACACCCAGCACCCGCTCTGATCTGTACTTCACACATTCACCTACCCCCCCCCCCTGCAACCTCCCTCCGTCCCTCCAACACCATTCTACCTGCGCTTAAGGTCTGTGTAGAGGATGTGAACCGGGTCTTCAGAAAACAGAAATCTAGGAAAGCTTCAGGACCAGTCTGTGCTGACCAACTGGCCCCCATCTTTACACAGATCTTCAACAGATCTCTCATGTTCGTGTTCCTGTGGTTCAGTGGTAGAGCATTGCGTTAGCAGCGCAAAAGGTCATGGGTTCAATTCCCAGGGAACACACATACTGATAAAAAAAATGTATAACCTGAATGCACTGTAAGTGGCTTTGGATAAAAGCATCTGCTAAATGCATAAATGTAAATCTCTGGAGCTGTGCGAAGTTCCCTGCTCCTTCAAACGCTCCACCATCATTCCCGTCCCCAAAAAGCCCAAAACGGGCTGCGTTCTCTCCCCACTGCTCTTCTCCCTCTACACGAATGACTGCACATCTAAAGACCCCTCTGTTAAGCTCCTGAAGTTTGCAGATGACACCACAGTCATCGGCTTCATTCAGGACGGAGACGAGTCTGCTTACAGACAGGAGGTTAAGGAGCTGGCTGTCTGGTGAGTCTTAACAGCCTGGAGCTAAACACTCTCAAAACTGTGGAGATGATAGTGGACTTCAGGAGAAACCCCCCAGCTCTCCCCCCACTCACCATCATGAACAGCACTGTGACTGCAGTGGAGTCATTTAGGTTCCTGTGAACCACCATCTCTCAGGACCTGAAGTGGGACAATCACATTGACTCTATTGTGAAAAAGGCCCAGCAGAGGCTGTATATCCTTCGCCAGCTGAGGAAGATCAACCTGCCTCAGGAGCTGCTGATACAGTTCTACTCTGCCATCATCGAGTCTGTCCTATGTTCATCTATAACTGTTTGGTTTGGTTCAGCTACCAAAACAGACATCAGAAGACTACAATGGACAGTCAGGGCTGCTGAGAGGATTATCGGTGCCCCTCTACCCAACCTCCAAGATCTTTATATCTCCAGAGTGAGGAAAAGGACTAAGAAAGTCACTCTGGACCCCTCACACCCAGCTCACTCTCTCTTTGAGCTGTTGCCCTCTGGCCGGCGCTATAGATCACTGAGCACAAAAACAGCCAGACACAAGAACAGTTTTTTCCCCCAGACCTGAACAACACATAACACACATCTGTACTGTACATCTGTAAATAACTCATCAAACCTTTATCTCTACATAGGACACATGCACATTCACAGTTCTGTCTATGGACATTTTTCTTTTCTGTATATGTTTAATATTTATTACTATTGTTGTTGTCTATTCTCTTCATTATTAGTGTTTTTTATTACCTTAATTATATGTTGTCTGCACTATGTTTGTACTTCTGTACTGGAAGCTCCTAACACCAAGACAAATTCCTTGCGTGTGCAAACACACTTGGCAATAACGCCCTTTCTGATTCTGATTCTGATAAGATATACAAATGTTGGGACAAAGCGTTCTTAAAGTAATAATCACATGATAACTCATATTTGATAAACGTTCTCATAACATCGAGAGAAAACGTTCTTATAACATTATATGGACATTACAAGAATGTTGTTCTGGAAAAACAAAAATGTTCTTAGAATATTAAAAATAAATGTTCAAATAATGTTATATTTTGGGTAAAAATAAAGTTAGTAGAATGCTGTAAGAAATGTTTTCGCAACCTTTAAATAACATTTAATCACAAGAATTTTTTTTTAACATTTTAACGTTCTTAGAACATTAAAAATAAATGTTCAAATAATGTTATATTTTGGGTGAAAAGTTAGTAGAACATTGTAAAAACGTTTTTGTAATCTTCAAATAATGTTCTAATCATGACAAGAAAATTTTTAATAATAAAAAAAGTTCAAGTAGCGTTATATTTTGGGTGAAAATAATGAAGTCAGTTGAACATTGTAAAACATGTTAGAAACCTTTAAATAATGTTCTAATCGTGACAAGAAATCTAAAAATTTTAACGTTATTAGAAAATAAAAAATAAACATTCAAAGAATGTTATATTTGAGGTGAAAATAAAGTTTGTAGAACTAATATTCAAAACACGAAAAGAAAGCTTTTATTAAAATAAAAAAATGCTCAAGTAACGTTATATTTTGGATGAAAATGAACATTGTAAGAAACATTTTAGAAACCTTTAAATAACGTTCTAATCACAAGAAATGTTTAATGTTTTTAGAATATTAAAAATAAACATTCAAATAAGGTTATATTTGGGCTGAAAATAATGTTAGTAGAATGCTGTAAGAAACGCTTTCGTAACCTTTAAGTAACATTATAATCACAAGAAGAAAACTTGACATTTTAAAGCAACGTTCCCACAACATTTTTATGTGTTAGCTGGTTATTAAGCATTAAAGATCACATACAGAAGAGTTAGCAATATGCTGATGTTTTGCAGTTTGATGAAGTGATATCACAGTGATATGAAAGCAAACGTAAGCGAGTGTGAGTTGACGTTTGTACATGGAGCGGCGTCGGTGTGTGTTAGTGTGTTACACAGTCACACGGTCGTTAAGTAATTAAGGTCAGCGCTCTTCCAGTAATCACTGGACTATGAGTCAACAAGCTCTGCCATTGCATTCTGACGCGTCTCATTGACTGTAAGTCATTAGTTTCATCCGATTAGCAAAGCATCACAGATCAACACTCTTTTGTTAGATTCAGACTGTATAAGTCGGGGTCAAAGGTCGTGTGTCTGAGTTTAATATTAAGCCATTAAAGTCAGTGAACGGTAAACACGGGCGGAGCCGTGGCGCAGTACGGTAAAAGCGCTTTATCAGCCAGATAACAGCTTAACGATACACGTGAGCGCGCGGTAAACACGCCACAGCAGGGCATGCTGGGTAACCCATGAGCGACTGGCACACTGATATTGTTTTGAATCAAGCCGTTGTTACAGTGAGATATCAATGTTGGTTGATTGCTCTTCCCATGATGCTCCGGGATGAACCGTCCCAGTTAGCATACTGATAATATAGAATAAAAAGTGCTAAAATGCAAACTTTACTATTATACTATTATAGAACAAACTCAACAAAAGAGCAATGATACACAAGTGCTGTGACAAGTCTCAGTTATCTTAACACAGTACACATAGCAAGTATTTTTTTTTTTTAATTATATAATAAATAATAAAGAAAACAAATAAAATAGAAAAATAATAGAGCAAGCTAGTGTTAGAGGCCTTTGTTTTGCTTTTTGTTAATTGTATAATAAATAAAAAGAAAACAAATAGAATACAAAAAGAATAGAGAAGCTAGTGTTAGTATTTTGTTTGTTTGTTTTTTAAAGAAAAACAAGCAGTTAGTAAATGAATAGAGTTCAAGTCTAAAAGTTTTTTCTTCTTCTAAAGAATAGAATTAGAATAGAGTATGGAAGCCGTTTCCGCCACTGAATAAAAAATAAAACAAGGTAATTGCGAGTTTTTATCTCACAACTCTGACTTTCTCGCACCATAGGAAACCACTCTCCTCCGTGTAAGGCTTTGCAGTGCTTTGTTCAGTTTGCTATAGATGAACTATATATTGAACTAGATGAAAGTTGCGTCCGAATATGATTTTTGAACAAACATAAAAATGACTCTATATTCTCAATTTCTGTGTTTTGCGCTCGCGGTTGGACGGTATACCGCCGGGCAGGGTGCGGGACGCGCACAGCTTTCAGACACAACACTCTTCATTTCTTTATAGTTCTGAGTTTGAGGCAGCTTCTATCGCGTTATTTTAATAACAGCTGTCAAGTCAAAAACGTATAATTATTGTAACTCTATTATTGATAGCTCATCGGCAGCTTTATTTCCAGAAACCCCTTTATGTGCTGGTACAGCAGAACCCGACTGTCCTTCAAGAGCATAATACTAAATTCACCAGAGTGACTTACGAGTAGATGTTGTTACTGATTATGCCAAACCAGAACATCACTAGACCTACTCTGTACGTCATGCTTTATTTCATATAGCCATAATAATCCTATAATACTATAATAGTAGCCTAACTCGTTTTATACTGCAAAGTTTAGCATCAATACAAATACACACGGTTCAGCTATAAATCAGAATATTTTTTTTAAACAACAATGTTTTGAGAAGGGTTAGAACTAAACTGCTCAATGAAGTATCCAGGCTTTCATATAGCTCAAATAGTAGAGCATGGCACTAGCAACGCCAAGATCATGGGTTCGATTCCCAGGGAAAGCAAGAGCTGATCAAATGTAAAACTGTAACTTGAATGCAATGTAAGTCGCTTTGGATAAAAGCGTCTGCTAAATGCATAAATGTAAATGTAAACTCTGCAGGGCTGTGGTCCTCAAGGAACTGAATTTTGCATCCCTGAATTAGATGGCATTTATCTGGAATATAGGCTATAGGCTTCCTATGTTTGTACATTTTCATAAACGTTTTCCTGAATAAGCTTCTTAGATTATATAGGCCTACATATGAAGAGTTCAGATGCAAAAGCCTCCAAGTGCCATCTGAAATTTTTTTCTAAAATGAGCATTTTTCTCAGGTACAGGTTCTTTTCATTGTCATTAAAGTGAAATAACCGAACATAAACGAAAAATGCTCATTTTAGAAGAAAATTTTCACATGGCATTTAGAGGCTTTTGCATCTGAACTCTTCATATATAATTGATTAAATAATAAAAAAAAAATCCTTAATTTATTTACAATTTTCATCGGGGATGTCTTACTTGGTCGATATCTTACAACATTAAATACAGGAGAGAAGATAATTCTATAGCAAGAACATAGAGATGAAAGCACGCTTTATGCCAGATTGAAGGAAATCCACTATATATCCACTCTCGTGTTACAATAATACGCTCTTTACTTGACAGCTGTTATTAAAATAAGGCGATAGAAGTTGCCTCAAACTCAGAACTATAAAGAAATAGTTGTGTCTGAAAGCTGTGCGCGTCCCGCACCCTGCCCGGCGGTAATGGTACTGTCCAACCGCGAGCGCAAAACAGAATTTGAGAATAATGAGTCATTTTTATGTTTGTTCAAAAATCATATTCGGACGCAACTTTCATCTAGTTCAATATATAGTTCATCTATAGCAAACTGAACAAAGCACTGCAAAGCCTTACACGGAGAGTGGTTTCCTATGGTGCGAGAAAGAGTTGTGAGATATAAACTCGCAATTGTGAGAAAAAAAGTCAGAATTGTGAGATAAAAAGTCGCAATTACCTTGTTTTATTTTTTTTCAGTGGCGGAAACGGGCTTCCATAATAGAGAGTGCTAGAGTTAGAGGGTCAAATAAAGATGGAAGAGATGTGTTTTTAGCTGATTCTTGAAGATGGTTAAGAGCTGCTGGGATTGAGTTGGTCAGGTGGGAACATTTAATGTAAAAGTCTGTGAAAGTGATTTTGTGCCTCTTTGGGATGAACAATAAAGCGACATTCACTTGCAGAACACAAGCTTCTAGAAGCACATAAGTCTGAAGAACTGAATTTAGGTAAAGGTTTGCAGGCAAACATTAATGTCTTTAATTGTATTGAATTTAATTGGTAGCCAGTGCAAACTGATGAACAGAGGTGTGACGTGCATTCTTTCCGGCTCATTAAAAATTAATCTTGCTGCCGCGTTCTGGATTCATTGTAAAGGTTTGATAGAACTGGCTGGAAGACCTGCTAACAGAGCATTGCAATAGTCCAGCCTGGACAGAACAAGAGCTTGAACAAGGAGTTGTAAAGCATGTTATGAGAGAAAGGGCCTTATCTTCTTGATGTTGAATAAAGCAAATCTGCAGGACCGGGCAGTTTTAGCAATGTGGTCTGAGAAAGTCAGCTGATCACAACTCCAAGGTTTCTGGCTGTTTTTGAAGGAGTTATGGTTGATGTGCCTAACTGGATGGTGAAATTGTGATGAAACGAAGGGTTTGATGGAACCACAGGCAGTTTTGTCTTGGCAAGGTTGAGTTGAAGGTGATGGTCCTTCATCCAGCAAGAAATGTCTGTTGGTCAAGCTGAGATGTGAGTAGCTATCGTCGGATCATCAGGATGGAATGAGAGGTAGAGTTGAGTGTCATCAGCATAGCAGTGATATGAAAAGCCATGTTTCTGAATGACAGAGCCTAGTGAAGCCATGTAGACAGAGAAGAGAAGTGGTCCAAGAACCGAGCCCTGAGGCACCCCAGTAGCTAGATGTTGCGACTTGGACACCTCACCTCTCCAAGATACCTTGAAAGACCTATCTGAGAGGTAAGACTCAAACCACTGGAGTGCGGTTTTCTGAGATGCCCTTTGCCAATAAGGTTGACATGAGGATCTGGTGGTTAACCGTGTCAAAATCAGCGGACAGATCCAGAAAGATAAGTATTACATTAATAAAACTAATATGACTATTATAGTTTTTATTAATAGTTTGAATTAGTTTAGATTAACATTTTCATTTAAAATTAAATTTAAGCTACTTTTATTAATTTTGTTGCATTTGTCATTTTTAATATATTATTTTGAATTGTTTTATATTTTTATATTTTCATTTAAATTTTGTAGCAATTTTGCTCCGTGTTTGAATATATTTAAAAACGTTTTTTTAAATATAGTTTTTATTAATATTTTGGATTAGTTTCTTATATTTCTCATTTTCATTTCAATTTTAGTGGACATTTTTAGTATTTTCTTTGCATGTTTTTATAATTTTTTATATTTTTTTAAAATATTCTGAACTCGTTTAATTAGTTTAATTATTTACATTTAAATGTTTTAGTAATCTTGAGTATTTTTGTCAGTTTTATTCATTTTACTTGTTTATTATGACTAGTGTAGATTTTATTAATATTTTGAATTACAGTTTGTTTTTATATGATCTATTTTCACTTTAGTTAAAGTTTTAGTAATATAATTGTGTGTTTTTGTCATATTTATTAGCTTTCTCGGCAACTAGCTGAAATAAGTTTTTTATATTTAATTTAAATTAACATTTATTTCAAGTAATTATTTTTTTTATGGTTCTCGATTTAGTAAACTCTTATAAACCCATTTGCTGTGTACTGTTTGCATTAGCATGTTAACACTAACTAAATCAATTCATCTTAAAAGTCAAAATGATGCAACTTTCAGGTTTGCAAACTTGCACTAACATGAAAATAGTCAAAAGCACCTCCTCATCTCTATAACGCAAGGGGTTGTGGGTAAAAAATAAACATGAACAGATGCATAAAAATCCTGCTGAAATTATACAGGCCTTCCATTTAACAAAACATACTACTCTGAATCTAGTACACTATGAAGTGCAGACAGTATGTGAGTGAAAACGCAGTCAGAATGTGTTTATGTTAGTGGAAATGAAAGGCTAAATACAGGTGTGACAGGTGTGAAGTTTACACTACAACATGCCAATAATAAGTTAAGTATGAGAATATAAACACACGCTGCCTGTAAAACGGCTCGGACACTCCTTCATAATCGGTTATGATTGTTTTGCACATTTTATAACAGTGCAGTCATCAAAAACAATAAACAACATCAATGGAAATATGACGAGACGTGCATGTTGTTTTCTTTAGTGCAGAAAACCATAGAGACAGAGTTTATATTTGATATGTGGACTCTGGGAAAGTGAAAGCTGCTGGTTTAATGATTGGCTAGAGCCAATCTGAGGCTTTCACACTTGAACCGAACAATAGCGAGCGGTGACATCAGGCACGGCCAATCAGAGCACAGGCTCCGCCCACTGGGTGTGGTTTACGGGCAGTGCTCACACACTTTCCAGTAAGAGACGTGACCCACTGCAATGCTGGAGAGCTGCCAAATACACCTGCTCGACAGGTACAGCAGTGTGTGAGAATACACACCAGCTCGCATTACACCGCAACTGCGATTATCTCATTAACATCATTAGCTTTTTTAAAACTGTAGACTAATTACAGCAGATATACAGTGCTAGATATAATTTACACTGGCGCAGAAAACCTGAAGTCAAGATCTCAAGTTCAACTTTATTAGTCACATACACAATCATACACAGTATGACATGTAGTGAAATAACTGAATTACCTTCTACGTCTGCCAAAGTGTGCAGTGCACGAACAGAGCGTGCTTTGATACTGTATCCCACAATGCAATGCATATAGTACAAAATTAAAAAGACAAAAAAAAAAAAATTAACAACCAGAGCAGGCTGCTTTAAATACTATAAATGCAATTTATAGAAAAAAAAAATAATAACATTTTTTAATAAAAAAATTTAATTAAAAAAATATTAAAATAATCACACTACCAGTGCATCAAACTGTATCCCACAATGCAATGAAAATTATTAAAAACGTAAAAAAAAAATTTTTTTCTAGCAATATGACAAAAAATTGATTAAAAATGATATTTGCCAAAGTGCATAGCACACAATATTTACATTTAGTCATTTAACAGATGCTTTTATCCAAAGTGACTTACAAATGAGGACAATAGAAGCAATCAAAACCAACAAAAGAACAATAATATGCGAGTCTATAATAAGTCTGTTAGCTTTACACAGTACACGTAGCAAGGTTTTTTATTCGTTTTTTTATTTTAATTATATAATAAATTGAAAGAAAACAGATAGAATAGAAAAAGAATAGTGTTAGAGGCCTTTTTTTGTTTTTTGTTAGTTGTATAATAAATAAAAAGAAAGCAAATAAGATAGAATACAAAAAGAATAGAGAAGCTAGTGCAAGTCTAAAAGGGGCAAGTTTTTTTTTTAAAGAATAGAATTAGAATATATTTATATAATTTACATAATATAATAGAATAATATATTTATATAATATATATTTCAATAATAGATAACTAAAACCTAAACTAAATATAAAAATATACAAAATACATTTATTTAATTCATATTAATAAGCATAAAAGTATTTAAAAAATAAATAAATAACAAACAAACAAACAAATAAGACTTCCAGGAATGACCTGAAATGACCAAATTCTTTGGAAATATGAATGGCCTCTAAATCTAAGACACGACTGTGATGTCATCAATGATCTCACGCACAATGACAATATTTGTCAACGTGTGTAGTGCACCAGAGAAGATGCATCAGATAATGTATCCCACAATGCAATGCAATAAAAAATATAAAAATGAAAATTGACATTAATTCTGTTCTTTAAACAATGTGCAAATGTCTAAAACAACTCCAATATTATAATGTAAAATAAAACTAAAATGTATGCTAAACATTGTGTGCAAAAAAGGTTTAAAATATGAATGAAACAATATATGAATTGTAAATTGTTCTGTAAACTGCATTTGGTTTATGTTGTATATTTGCAATTTATTGACAAATTCATAAGTTCGGTATTAATTACTTTCACTTCTCAGCACTTTTAATAGATTTTATTTACACAGTATTATATTTTACATAGCTACACTTACAAATTACATCATTTATGTTTTACACAAAATTTTACAATAGTTAACGCAACATACACAATGAAACTTATTACTGGAGTTATTATAAAAAAAATTAAAAAACATTAATTTACTGAAAAATATTGTAAATATATGCAAAAGTATGACAGTAGAATAATTTAAATGACATAATGCATTTATGAAATGTTTTTTCTGCGTTTGGTTTATGTTGTATATTTATTCATTGACAAATTCATATGTTCAGTATTAGTTGGCCACTTTCACTTCTCAGCACTTTTAATATATATATATATATACGTATATATATAGTCGTATATATATATATATATATTTTTTTTTTTTTTTTTTTTTTTTTTTTTACACAGTATTATATTTTACATAATTACACTTACAATTTACATAATTTATGTTTCACACAAAATTCAGTAATATTTTGCCCCATTGTAAATGTATGAAAGGAAAGGGAAAGGGGAGTGGTGTGTGGCCAAGTATGGTGACCCATACTCAGAATTTGTGCTCTGCATGTCACCCATCCAAGTGCACACACACAGAGTAGTGAACATACACAGTAGTGAACATACACAGTAGTGAACATACACACAGTAGTCAACATACACACAGTAGTCAACATACACACAGCAGTGCACACACACAGTAGTGAACATACACACAGCAGAGGGCAGCCAATGCTGTGGCGCCCGGGGAGCAGTTGGGGGTTCGGTTCAAGGGTCTCACCTCAGTCGTGGTAATGAAGGTGGAGAGAGTGCTCGTTATTCACTCCCCCCCACCTACAATCCCTGCCGGACCTGAGACTCGAACCCACAACCTCGGGTTACAAGTCTGATGCTCTATCCATTAGGCCACGACTGCCCCCAAACTCGTTTTGGGCATTCCTAGATAAGAATGTCATTAGCAGAATAATTTAAATGACATAATGCATTTATGAAATGTTTGTATTTTTTACGGTAAGACTCTGGCAGCGACTCTGACCGCAGATGGCAGAGATTCAACACTTCACTGTCTGAGCTGAAAGAATCAGGAACAAAAGTCTTTACCTTCGGGAAACAAACAGCAGAAAGACTATCAATATCAGTGATTATATAACAAAAATCCAGAACATGGGCCGCTTACCGAAAACACACACAAACACACAAAACACCAACAAATAAAGAGTGTGAGATGCTGAATCAACACCTTCTTGCTGTATGCGTATGAAACGTTCCTATAAATTTAATATAACTATATCATATATATATATAATAACTTTCTAATCATGACCAGAATGCATATATGCATGCAATTCATACAGTACAAAATTAAAAAGACAAAACAAACAAACAAACAACAACAAAAAAAACAATATTAAAATATAATAATCACACAACCAGAGCAGGCTGCTTTAAATACTATAAATGCAATTTATAAAAACAATTAAATAAAAACATTTAAATAAACAAATATTCAAATAATCGCACTACCAGAGCAGAGTGCATCAAACTGTATCCCACAATGCAATGCAAATGATTGAAAACTTAAATTATTAATTATTTACTAGCAATAAAAAAATTAAAAAGACAAAAAAATATTAAAAATGATATTTGACAAAGTGCGTAGCACACAATAGTAGTGCACAACCAGAGAAGATGCATCAGATAATAAAAAAAGTCATATAAAATATACAAATGAAAATTGACATTATTTCTCTCCTTTAAACAATGTGCAAATTTCTGAAACTATGGCAATATAATAAAATAAAACAAAAATGTATGCTAAACATTGTGTGAAATATGAATGAAACAATATGAATTGCAAATTGTTCTATATTGTATACTGCATTTGTTTTATGTTGGATATTTGCAATTTATTGACATATTCATAAGTTCAGTATTAGTTGGTCACTTTCACTTCTCAGCATTTGTAATAGATTTTATTTACACAGTATTATATTTTACATAGCTATACTTAGAAATTACATAATTTATGTTTTACACAAAATGTTATAATAGTTAACGCAGCATACACAATGAAAGTTATTACTGGAGTTATTATTTTAAAAAAAAACAACAACATTAATTTACTGAAAAATATTGTAAATATATGCAAAAGTATGACAGTAGAATAATTTAAATGACATAATGCATTTATGAAATGTTTGTATTTGTTACGGTAAGACTCTGGCAGCGACTCTGAACGCAGATGGCAGAGATTCAACACTTCACTGTCTGAGCTGAAAGAATCAGGAACAAAAGTCTTTACCTTCGGGAAACAAACAGCAGAAAGACTATCAATATCAGTGATTATATAACAAAAATCCAGAGCATGGCCACTTACCGAAAACACTCACACAAACACACAAAACACCAACAAATAAAGAGTGTGAGATGCTGAATCAACAGCTTCTTGCTGTGTGCGTATGGAACGTTCCTATAAATTTGATTTAAGTTCTCATAACGTTGAGAGAAAATGATCTTAGAATAATATTCTCAAAACATCCTTACGATGTTCTGTACTTGATTAAAGTTCACAGAAACGTTTTTGTAAGCTTAAAATAATGTTCTAATGATGACAAGAAAACTGGACATTTTACATATTAAAAATAAGCGTTCAAATAACATTATATTTTAGGTGAAAGACTTAGCATAACGCTAAGAAAACTGGAAATTTTTCAATATTAAAGGGATAGTTCACTTTGAAATTAAAATGTGGTATCTATCAGCTTACCCCAAGGGCATCCAAGATGTAGGTGTCTTTTTTTCTTCAGTAGATCCAATTTTGATGTTTTTAGGTCAAACCGTTCTAGCCTGTCAGTCATATAATGGCAGGTATAGGTCACTGTCTCTATAAGAGGGAAAAAGAACATGCACAGAGAAATCCAAATGAAACAATTCCCCATCGTAACTACACATTGATGGCCTAAGACACGAAACGAGCGGTTTGTGTGAGAAAACCAACAGTATTTATATCGTTTTTTACCTCTTGTACACAACCATGTCCAAGTGATCTGAGTGCACACACACATCCGGTGTGTGACGTGTGTGTGTGTGTGTGACGTGTGTGTGTGTGCACGCGCTCTGGCTCACGCTGCATTCACACGGGGCGCAACTTTTCAAGCATCAGCCAATCAGATCGCCTTATGCAAATACCCAATCCCGTTCATGCAACACCAGAGAAGTATGTGATTGGTTGTTGTAACTATGACGGCGCGTCAGCACCACGCTTCAGACACGCCCTCCGTCAAGCGTTGATGCCGACGAGCCAGAGCGCGTGCACACACACGTCACACACCGGATGCGTGCGCACACACACACACACACACACACACACACACACACACACACACGTCACACACCGGATGTGTGTGCACTCAGATCACTTGGACATGGTTGTGTACAAGAGGTAAAAAACGATATAAATACTGTTGGTTTTCTCACACAAACCGCTCGTTTCGTGTCTTAGGCCATCAATGTGTAGTTACGATGGGGAATTGTTTCATTTGGATTTCTCTGTGCATGTTCTTTTTCCCTCTTATAGAGACAGTGACCTATACCTGCCATTATATGACTGACAGGCTAGAATGGTTTGACCTAAAAACATCAAAATTGGATCTACTGAAGAAAAAAAGACACCTACATCTTGGATGCCCTTGGGGTAAGCTGATAGATACCACATTTTAATTTCAAAGTGAACTATCCCTTTAATATTGAAAAATTTCCAGTTGGACATTTTCACGTTCTTAGAATATTAAAAATAAATGTACGAATATCCGTATATTTTGGGTGAAACTGTTAGTTCAATGCTGTCAGAAATGTTTTTGAAACTTTAAAAAAAACTTTCTAATCACGACCAGAAAACTGAACAATTTAAATATTAAAAATAAGCACACGACATATTTTGGGTGAAAAAGTTAGCATAACAATGCAATAAATGCTTTCGTAACCTTCAAATAGCATTGTTATTGCAACAAGAAAACTGGACATTTTCATGTTCTTGGAATATTAAAAATAAATGATGGAATAACAGTATATCTAAGGGGGAAGGCAATGTTTTTCAATGTTTTAGAAATGTACCCACAAGGTTATTGTGTGTGTTTGTGGGTAGTTAGTGGATGATGTTGTAGTTAAAATCCAGCTGATGAAACGAGGCTGCTGTTAGTGAAGAGATTCATGACTCGCGTGCCGTCTCAAACACACACACATTCTCTGCATATTCGGCTGCAATGCTTTATTTCCCAAACCGGTTCTTGTGGTGGGTTAAGTATGTGGTTTTTGACTTGTTTACACAACCTTGACTTGACATTCACTGCTGATGCGGAGGAGCAGATAAACCCACGGTGGCCTGATTATACTCTTCCCGCTCTCACAGCGCGACTGGTTTAACTGCAGTCAATAGAGCGAAACTGGCTACAGAATCTCATCAATCTGACCTCAAACATCTGCCTGCTGGGAAACCTACTAATGAAATATGAAAAATGTGATTTAATAGGACTGAGTCATCACGACTACACCAGCTAGTCACTGAAGGGTCCCTCCGGAAACCCACAGCTTTGAGTGACTTAGAAGAAACACCAACACAATCACTGTCACTTAACTAACATAAAGATGACATCATACAGAACACCTTAGCAACTGCATAGCAACGCCCTGGCAACCACGTAGCAACCACATAAAAATGCATTAGCAACCACTCCAAACTCAACAGCATAGCAAGTGTTACAAAAAACACAGAACATATTACAAGCAGCTGCAAAGCAACACCCTGGCAACCACATAGCTGCCTTAGCAACATCCTTATTATTACTTAGAATGCCATAAAAACTGCATAGCAGTGCCATGGTAACCACTTAGATGCCCTAGCAACATCATTGATATTACTCAGAATGCCTTAGAAGCTGCATAGCAACGCCCTGTCAACCACTCAAAGAATGCCATAGAAACTGCATAGCAATGCCATGGTAACCACTTCGATGCCCTAGCAACATCCTTATTATTAATCAGAATGCATTAGAAACCGCATAGCAACACCCTGGCAACCATTCAGATGCCCTATCAACATCCTTTTTATTACTCTGAATGCCCTAGAAACTGCATAGCAACGGCATGGTAACCACATAGCTGCCTTAGCAACATCCTTATTATTACTCAGAATGCCATTAAAACTGCATAGCAACACCCTGCCAACCACTCAGATGCCCGATCAGCATTCTTTTTATTACTCTGAATGCCCTAGAAACTGCATAGCAACGCCATGGTAACCATTTAGATGCCCTAGCGACATCCTTATTATTACTCAGAATGCCTTAGAAACTGCATAGCAACGCCCTGGCAACCACTCAGATTACCCTAGCAGCCACATAAATGTATAGCTTTGGCAAATGCATGGCAATGCCCTGGCAACCACATAGCAACGCCCTGGCAACCACTCAGATTACCTTAGCAGCCACATAAATGTATAGCTTTGGCAAATGCATGGCAATGCCCTGGCAACCACATAGCAACAGCCTGGCATCCACTCGGTGGTGGTGGTGGTGAGTTTTAAAGTCATTTAGTTGATAAATGTGTAATATTGTGACACTCTGCAGAGTTGCGTGATGTGAATATGATTTTACTGGCAGGTGTATGATGGAGTGAGTCTTATATAAACGAGTGTCTCTCAGGTGAGTTCAGACGCTGACCTGATCTTATGTGAAGAAACCACGGAACCGGTGCGTCTGGTGGAGCCGGTTACTGAACACAAGAATGAAAGCGCTGGATTAGACAATAGCATTGGTCTCGACGCTGACAAACACAATGACACACACTTGCAGCTCTCGGGTCTCAGGGTTATCATGTTCGGTCTGAGTCCTGTCGGCCCGGTGTGTCAGAAACGGCGCGACACTTCACTGTCTGCAGGACGAAGTGAGAAAAACCTTCCAAAATCAAAGCACATAACTGCTGAAGAAACACAGCTCTGAGCTCCTCAGACAGCAGCAGATGCTCAGATGATCTCAGTGACTGAAGCGCTGCTGTGGCCCCTGATGTGTTACTGCGCCCCTGTGGACATCAATGACACTTCACTACTGCTCTACTACAGCTATTCATCTGCTTTTGGGTTTAATTACATCATTGCATTGTGTATTTTACTATTCATGTTATTTACTTAAATGTAAAAATATGTAAAATATTTTTATATATAGGCTTTCCCCCCCATTTTTTTCATCTTCACACAAACACACACACACGTTTTATACACACACACACACACACACACAGGTTTCACACACACACACACACACACACACACACACACACACACACACACACACACACACACACACACACACACACACACACACACACACACAAACACACACATGTTGGTTTTTGTGGTTTATGGGGACTCTCCATAGGCGTAATGGTTTTTATACTGAACAAACTGTATGTGCTATTGTCCTACACCTACCCTACACCTAAACTTAGCCCTCACAGGAGACTGTGTGCATTTTTAGATTTTCAAAAAAACACCATTTAGTATGTTTTTTAAGCCTTTTGAATTACGGGGACATAGGCAGTGTCCTCATAAACCACCTTCATATTGTAATACCTCTGTCATACCCATGTCATTATACAAATTTGTGTCCTCATAAACCACATAAACCCACACACACACACACACACACACACACACACACACACACAAACACATGTTTTATATATATATATATATATATATACACACACACGTTTTTTATACACAAACACACACACACACACACCATATACTATATACCTGTGTGTGTGTGTGTGTGTATAAAACCTGTGTGCGTGTGTGTGTGTGTGTGTATAAAACCTGTGTTTGTTTGCGTGTGTGTGTGTGTGTGTGTGTGTGTGTGTGTGTGTGTGTGTGTGTGTGTGTGTATAAAACCTATGTGTTTGTTTGCGTGTGTGTGTGTATATAATATATAAACTAGGTTTTTTCAAGGTTTAGTTTGATAGCAGTTTTCTTTGTGCTTCTGGTAATGTGATTAGTATTTAGTAATGTTTTATACTTCTATTTTTATTTCAGTTTTAGTCAATTTTAGTACCTCAACTTATGTTATTTCACTAAAACAAGCCTGGCATAAAATAAATATCAGATGAAACGTATTTAAACCTCTTTAACTGGTCATTTCTAAATTAATTTCTTCTTAATTTCCAATTTTCCTTCAAGTTTTGCAATTTAATATTTTCTCAGCTCTATTTAAATGAACAAAACACCTTAATTGTTTAACAGTACCAACACTGATGTGCTTTTGTGTTTTCTGTGCTGATTGTGAAAGACAATCTTGTTAAAATGTGTTAACTGATCTGAATCATCATCATAATATTTCATAAGCACAGCTCTGATTGTACAGGAGTGACGTGAAACAGATGAATCAAACATCAGGACTCATCGTTAATGAAGATGATGAGCGTTTGCACAGACGAGGGGAATTCAGCAGAAACACGACTGAGTCTGAGCTTGACTTCTGTCTTCAGTTCAAGTCTGATGCTTGTTCTGATCGATGTGTGGAAACTCATGAAGGACCGGAGGAACGACTCTCATCAGTCCGTCACTATATCAGTCTGCTCACGTCACGATCCTGACAGACTCTTTCAAGAACACCAGGATAAAAATAGCTCATTCACAGCTGCACACACAAGTGAACAAAGACGGGATTTTTCTGTCTAATTATATGAAAGTTTATCAGTGCCTTTGTGTCGTAATGTCATTGTGTCTCAGAGAGTGAAGAAATACTGAGGTCATGAACGCTGTGTGTGTGTATACACACACCTACACACTGAGTTTTTGAAAGGAAATTTGCATTAAATGAATCAGAAGTGCCAGTAAAGACATTTATAATGTTACGAAAGATTTCTGTATCAAATACATGCTGTTCTTTTGAACTTTCTATTCATCTGTGAATCCTGAGAAATAACACGTATCACAGTTTCCACAAAAATATTAACTGTTTTCAACATTGATAATAATCAGAAATGTTTCTTGAGCAGCAAATCAGCATATTATTATGATTTCTGAAGATCATGTGACACTGAAGACTGCAGTAATGATGCTGAAAATACAGCTTTGATCACAGAAATAAATTACAGTTTAACACATATTCACAGAGAAAACAGCTGTTTTGGATTATAATAATATTTAACAATTTTTACTATATATTTGATCAAATAAATCAGAAGCAGAAAAGACTTCATTCAAAAACAAGAAATCATCTTACTGACTGTAGTGTAGACAGATAGAGAAAGAGATCACTTATAGAAATCTGTATTTAGTTTATAGGCCTACATTTCATCATTTTGTTTATTTTTCTTTTCTATTTCACTGTTACGGGGTTGACGAGACGTGAGACGAGAGGATCCATTTGCAAGGCTTTATTATTAAACATGGTCAGGACACAGGCAGGGTCAGTACACGGCAAACAGGTATGGCAGGGGCAAAACACAGAGCAGTCCGTAGAGCAAGCGTGGGTCGACGATCAGCATACGATATCCAGAGGGCTAGGCAGAGAGAATAATCCAGGAGCACGGGCAGGAATCAGAACACAGGGAATCTAACTAGGAATACTTGGGAACGCTTGGTATGCAGGCTAGGCTAACAATACTCGGCAGTGAGTGGGAGAAAGTCCAGGGCTTATGTAGTGTGTGTGTGTGTGTGTGATTGGGTGATGGTGATTGTGAGATGGAAAACAGGTGCAAGCGTGATCATTGTGAACAGCTGTGTTGGTGCAGTGGGTGATGGGAAATGCAGTCTATGAGTGATCTGTAACTGTGTGGTGTGAAAGTCCATGTGATGGGAGAGTGACCTCTAGTGGTGAGTGAACAAAAGTTCATGACCAGGATTTGTGACAGCCCCCCCCCCCAAGGAGCGGCTTCCAGATGCTCCTAAACAATCCTAGGACGGCGGAGGAGCGGAGGCGGAACCGGGGGAGGGACGGAGGGCCAGGTCCATGTGGAAGCAGATGGACCCGGAGCCCACCAGGGCGGAGCGGATGGGACTGGAGCCCACCAGGGCGGAGCGGACGGGACTGGAGCCCCCCAGGGCGGAGCAGACGGGACTGGAGCCCCCCAGGGCGGAGCAGACAGGACCAGAGACCACCAGACCGGAGTAGGTCCGTAGACCAGGCAGGAAACCATGTCTGAGTCTGAGATCTGGGGGGAAACAGAGACAGACAACACAGAGAGAGCAGAGACAGACAACACAGGGAGAGTAGAGACAGACAACACAGGGAGAGCCTTCCTGGTCTCAGGGGCCGTGGCTGAGCAGGTCTGGGAATCACCGGCGGCCTCCAAAGCCGTGCCAAGGCAGGACAGGAAATCCCAGACGGCCTCCATAGCAGTGACAGGGCCGGACGGGGAATCACTGATGGCCTCCATAGCCGTGACAGGGCAGGACAGGGAATCACAGGCAGCCTCGATAGCCGTGACAGGACCTGACAGGAATTCATAGGCGGCCTTCGTAGCCGTGACTGGGCAGGACATGGAATCACAGGCGGCCTCTATAGCCGTGACTGGGCAGGACAAGGAATCACAGGCGGCCTCTATAGCCGTGACTGGGCAGGACAAGGAATCACAGGCGGCCTTCACAGCAGTGACTGGGCAGGACATGGAATCACAGGCGGCCTCTATAGCCGTGACTGGGCAGGACAAGGAATCACAGGCGGCCTTCACAGCAGTGACTGGGCAGGACATGGAATCACAGGCGGCCTCTATAGCCGTGACTGGGCAGGACATGGAATCACAGGCGGCCTCTATAGCCGTGACTGGGCAGGACATGGAATCACAGGCGTCCTCTATAGCCGTGACTGGGCAGGGCGAGAGTTCACAGACGGCCTCCTTAGCCGTGACAGGACAGGGCGAGAGTTCACAGACGGCCTCCATGGCCGGGGCAGGACGAGGCGAGAGTTCATAGACGGCCTCCGTGGCCGGAGCAGGACAGGGCGAGAGCTCATAGACAGCCTTCCTAGCCGTGACAGGACAGGGTGAGAGCTCACAGACGGCCTTCCTAGCCGTGACAGGACAGGGCGAGAGTTCACAGACGGCCTCCGTGGCCGGAGCAGGACAGGGCGAGAGCTCATAGACAGCCTTCCTAGCCGTGACAGGACAGGGTGAGAGTTCACAGACGGCCTTCCTAGCCGTGACAGGACAGGGTGAGAGCTCACAGACGGCCTCCATAGCCGTGACAGGACAGGGTGAGAGCTCACAGACGGCCTTCCTAGCCATGACAGGACAGGGTGAGAGTCCACAGACGGCCTTCCTAGCCGTGACAGGACAGGGTGAGAGCTCACAGACGGCCTTCCCTGTCGTGACAGGGCAGGGTGAAAGTTCACAGGAGGATACCACCGACACCTCTGGAGGTTCTGCAGCTAACGCCGCCACCTTTGGAGGTTCTACGGTGGTAACATGACCGGCTGAGAGTACATTGCTGGGCGCCACCACCTTGCAAGGGGCTGAGGCGAGCACCACTACTTGGAGAGGTTCTGCAGCGGACGCCATCCCCTGGGGCAGTTCAGTGATGGTGTATGCGGCCCAAATGCAACATAACGCGATCCCCATCCTGGGGAGCGCTTCAGACAGGGAAATCAGTTCAGGGACAGGACGGCCAAAGTGAGTGGATTTGGGGATACCAGCAGTGCGTACAGACACCAGCGGTGCATCCCTCACGCTGGATATCAAACAGGGAACTCGAAGGACTGACCTTAAATCTCTGGGTGGAATAGGCTCTGGCTGAGGAGCTGAGACGTGAAGAGACTCTGGCTGAGGAGCGGAGACGTGAAGAGGCTCTGGCTGAGGAGCTGAGACGTGAAGAGGCTCTGGCTGAGGAGCTGTGACGTGACGTGACTCTGGCTGGGGAGCTGAGACGTGAAGAGGCTCTGGCTGAGGAGCTGAGACGTGAAGAGGCTCTGGCTGAGGAGCTGAGACGTGAAGAGGCTCTGGCTGAGGAGCTGCGACGTGACGTGACTTTGGCTGGGGAGCTGTGACGTGACGTGACTCTGGCTGGTCAGTTGTGACATGGCGTGACTCTGGCTGGTCAGCTGTGAGTTGGGTGAGTTCATGATGATCCACAGTGGCTTGGTGTGACTCTGGATGATGAGCCGAGACGTGGTGTGACTCTGGCTGGAGAGCTGAGGCACGAAGAGACTCTGGCTGGAGCCAGTCGTGACTCGTGACGATCAACTGTGGCTTGGCGTGACTCGTGACTCGTGACGATCAACTGTGGCTTGGCGTGACTCGTGACGATCAACTGTGGCTTGGCTTGACTCGTGATGATCAACTGCGGCTTGGCTTGACTTACGGAGATCACTGGCGGCTTGGCTTGACTTGTGATGATCAACTGTGCTTTGGTTGGACTCACGAAGATCACTTGTGGCTTGGCTTGACTCACGAAGATCACTTGTGGCTTGGCTTGACTCACGAAGATCACTTGTGGCTTGGCTTGACTCGTGACGATCACTTGTGGCTTGGCTTGACTCGTGACGGACAACTGTAGCTTGACTTAACCTTTTGACATAGGCTGTGACTTGACTTGGTTCTTTAACATCAGCGGCGACTTGACTTGGCCCTTTAACATAGGCTGTGGCTTGACTTGGCTTTTTAACATAGGCTGTGACTTTACTTGGTTCTTTAACATCAGCGGCGACTTGACTTGGCTTCTTAACATAGGCTGTGGCTTGACTTGGCTCTTTAACATCAGCTGGGACTTGACTTGGCTCTTTAACATCAGCTGGGACTTGACTTGGCTCTTTAACATAGGCTGTGGCTTGACTTGACTGGCAGCAATGACGCTACGGGGTGTTGTTGTGGCTGCCATTTTGTGAGCATGCTTTAGCGCGGCTGTGATCACACAATTGGGTGCGGTGTCTCGTTCCTCCGCGACCCCCACAGTGAATGCTGAACCGACCGTCAATAAAGCATAGTCCAGAAACTGACTGAGAGATGAACGGGGACCCTCACGGATTAGCTGTGACTTTAGCGGCTGATTAATGCCCTCACAAAAGAAGTCTATGAGTACACAGTCCGGCAGATCAGAGTAATAAGCAATGTTCAAATATTCTTGAATATAGTCCTCGAGCGAACGTGTGCCCTGTTTGAGGGATAATAACAGTCTTGCAATATCCATACCTGGCCATTGTCCACTTGAAAAGCCGCTGGATCCTTGTGTGGCCGAGTATTCTGTTACGGGGTTGACGAGACGTGAGACGAGAGGATCCATTTGCAAGGCTTTATTATTAAACATGGTCAGGACACAGGCAGGGTCAGTACACGGCAAACAGGTATGGCAGGGGCAAAACACAGAGCAGTCCGTAGAGCAAGCGTGGGTCGACGATCAGCATACGATATCCAGAGGGCTAGGCAGAGAGAATAATCCAGGAGCACGGGCAGGAATCAGAACACAGGGAATCTAACTAGGAATACTTGGGAACGCTTGGTATGCAGGCTAGGCTAACAATACTCGGCAGTGAGTGGGAGAAAGTCCAGGGCTTATGTAGTGTGTGTGTGTGTGTGTGTGTGATTGGGTGATGGTGATTGTGAGATGGAAAACAGGTGCAAGCGTGATCATTGTGAACAGCTGTGTTGGTGCAGTGGGTGATGGGAAATGCAGTCTATGAGTGATCTGTAACTGTGTGGTGTGAAAGTCCATGTGATGTGAGAGTGACCTCTAGTGGTGAGTGAACAAAAGTTCATGACCAGGATTTGTGACATTCACAATGACGCCGTAATGTGTGTTTTCATTTATTTATTTATTTTGGTCAGACCACTAGTAAAAGTGTAACTGTGAATCATATCCAGTCTTTTTCAATCAATATCCCACATACAGTAATGTGTACATTTGTACTTTAGAAATGTGTATATGGCATACATAAGAAGTGCAGCCTTCTGCATTTCAGTACAGTAGCTGTCATCCAGACTGTTGTCATAGTTTACATCAGGTGATACTAACAGAGCGCAGTGTTATATTCACAACATTACCAAGTATCAGGCATGCAAGATCATTTTACCCCCGCTGTCTGACCAGGGCAAGTATAGCTGTGATGTTGAAGAGGTTTTCTGGCCTGTCCCAGACCAAAGACGGATGCTGGGGAAGAATAATCATTTTTGTTGTTGTTTGCTGTATTGTACTGTACTCTACAGTACATTAAATTGAGGAATAAAACATTTGGGGAGTACCACAAGCAACACTTATTACCGGTTTTTGTAGTATTGCTTTGAATTGATCTCATCAGTGTGTAAGACTGTGTTGCAGTGTGTGTGTGTTTTTGACTGTTTGTGTGTCATGTCTGAGAGCAAAGTTTGGTTTTTGTTTTGAGTGGAGAGCTTCAGTTTGACCTGAATATAGGAAGTTTGGGGAATAGAGTTAGAAGTTATGGATTCGTGTTTAGAGTTTCGCAAAAAAGAGGCATAATTTCAAGAAATGTGTTTAAGCAATTGAGAAAAACTGTAAATCATCAACCTTATTAGCATTAATTTATATATTATCATAATATCACTTTTAATCATAACGAGCACACGAGTTCTTACATCCACAAATACAGTTTGCTAACATTATAATTTAAGTTCTGAAAATGTTATTTCTATACACTTATGTTTTTATTATTTTATATTTTATACCCACTGTCTGATGGCGTTTAAGCAATCTTTCATTCTGTCATGATTTGTTACAGATACCTGAGCAGTGAATACATAATGTCCATCAGCATCCCTGAGCAGGTCCTGCAGAGCAGAAGAGACAGCACTGACCAGCTCACAAACACCACATCACTGATATTCACTTCAATAATTAAACATGAATTAATAAATGTGTGCAACAGAAATCCTTCACCTGCTCAGGTGAAATCACTTCAGTGCAGCTTCACTGACATCTAGTGGTGAAATATCAACATGTCGACCAGACTTTGACTAATTATCAATTATGAAAAAACATGTGTCCTGACTGATTTTTTTCTACTCGTCAGATTTTCCTACCAGGGTTCACTGCGCATGCGCACATCAATATTGCATCATTTTTGTCACACTGAACAACGATAATTACTGTATTTGCATTACTGTAGGTTTAGGGTTGGGGTAGGTGCAGATATTATTAAAACACAATCTAATAGGTAGAAAATTAATTTATTGATGGTTTCTGGTTGTAGCTGTATCCTTTCTAGCCACAACCACGAATAACACATAATTACTGTATTTGCATTACTGTAAGGGGTAGGTTTAGTGTTGGGGTAGGTGTAGACGTTAATAAACCATAATTTGACAGGTAGTATGTTTCTTTATCGAATTGTAGGCTACTACCTACTGTTTTAATGGGAGGTAGCAAAATCTGACTTAGTTTTAATTACTTTCAATTTAGTTGAAACTTAGGGAAACTTTTTTTTACTGCATTTTACTTTAGAATTCAACAAATATTTGACATAAAAGTAATGTTCATTCACATTCAATTATCTAATTCTTCCAATCAAACACATGAATCTGAGATCTGAATCTGCTGCTGATAGAGTCTTTAGAAAGACTACATGAAACAGAAACGATGCACACATTGTGCTTGATGCACACACTATCTATCTATCTAGGCTAATGCATAGAGTGAATACAATCTAAACACTAATAGTGTTTTTAACAATTTAGGGCCAGATTTACAAAACAGGGCAAATTAGCGCGAGAGCGCAATTCCAAAACAGCACCGATGGGTGTGGATATTTCTGCTGGTGATTTACTGATAACATGCAAATTAAATTACACAGATGCAACATCTCATTTACATTTTACACGATCAACGCAATAATACCAAGTGCAGCGCAAATTAACATAGTCGCAAATAAGCAGAGCTGATGCTCATCAGGTGCAGGTGATGTACTTACGACACAGGGGCAAAATAGTTGAAGACATGCTTTTTTGGGCGTTAAATTTGGTGCAAGCTGTTAGTAAATCTGGCCCTTAATTCCTATGGTCAAAATTTCACATAAAATTAAATCACTGTAAAATGCCACAGGACAAGTTTTTTTTAATATAAATGTATTGTCCTCACAGAGATGTTACTTTATTTGTAGTAAGTATTTTTTATTGGATTTGTTTTTTTTACACATTTTTACACATCATATATCATCAGTTATTAACATCTTTATCGTTTTTGGTTTATCATAGAGATTAAGCTGTTTAAATTGTAATATACAGCAAGCATTCTTAGCTTTGTCAATCATGCATGTTTACAAGATGTTGCTTTGATCGTTTCACTGATATTAGTGTGTGGGACTGAATCTTGTCTTGAATCCTCGTCTGTATTTGATGAGATCTGATCTTCTTGATCTGTAGATAAGTCTGAATCTGAGGAGACACAAGAGTCTCAGTCTTCATCTTCTCCGTTACATGTATTTATTTAAACTCTCAATAGCGTCCTGTTTTGAGTATGTTCTCCATTTATCTGGTATCCTTCCCCTCCCCTCAAATGTTTTACTGTAGTGTTTTTCCAGATCTCTCTGGAATCTGCACACAAACCACTTCCAGTAGGGCTGTTCAGAGAGATCAGGGGTGATGCTCCAGTCTGCATAAACTCCTCCTGCTCTTCTGTATTCTCTATATGGAAATGACTCATCTGATCCACAAAATGTTTTATCACTTGTCACTATATGTGTGCAAATATCAGTACAGAGATTCATAGATTTTATGTAATGCCATCCATTAGTTCCTCTCACTCTGTGGAAAGCAACACAGTGATCTCCATCATGGTCTTCTATGGTGTTTGTGCAGATGGCTTTACAGAACGGACACTGAACCCAACAGCACCGACAGAAGTGATCAATCAGGAGCTCATCTGGTCTGAACCTGAGGTCTAGTTGTTCATCAAATGTATTTCTGTTGAATCTGCTGCTGATGTCAGACATTACAGCTGGAAGTTCTTGTCTTATCACATCTTCTAGGAGGTTGAAATCATCAACATCATCATGTTTGACTCCACTGAGGTGTTTTTCAGAGAAGATCAGCTCATCTGAGATCTGCTGTGAGAAACTCTTCAACCACAAACCAGCATCTCCTCTGTTCTCTTGAACATGTTCAGTAGATTGATGAGCTGCTCTCATGATCTTCTGCTGCAGGAGTTTAATGTTCTCCTTCATCTTGAGTAAAACACTGAGACTGAACTGATCAGTGATGTACCGACTGACTTCATCTCTGATGAAACTCTTGAAGTGATCTCTGGGATTATGAATGTAGTTCATGTATTTGTTAAAATCCTGCTCTTCTGCCAGTGTCTTCAGGATGTGTTTCTCCAGATTTGATCTGTTTTCATTCAGTGATGGATAGTTATATCTGATTTCATCTGTCAGATCTCTGGCAGTCTTCATGTAGACGCTCTGCTCAATGAGCTCTTTCAGTTTCTGACAGATGATCTGACCAAAAATAACAGCTGATGCGGCTCCATAACAATATTTCTGGAAAATACTATAGTACTCTTCTCTCTTCTTCTTCACATATATTACCAGATCATTGTCTTCTCTGAACAGTCTGTGTTGGTCAGTGATCATCTTGTTCACTCTCTTACAGATGGACAGAACCAAATCCATGAAGAATTCATTCTTGAACACATATTTCACTGATCCTTCCTCATGTTCTGTTACTCTTGCTCTGATGTAATCTATGAGTTGATGAATGCAGCTGATGTTGTAGCCTATCTTTGAGATGTTAAATGACTGAATCATTCTGTCTATCTGCTGAGCAACATCTGTGATGAATGATCTTATTTGTTCTTCATCCTCTTTGGACAGAATCCAACCATACATCAGTTTAACTGATATGTAGGCTTCTGTAATTCCACTGGATTTTTTTATTTTCACATTATCATAATGACTCTTCACAGTGAAAATATCCCTGCTCTCCCTCCAGTGATCTACAGGAACACTTTGATAGACGTCACTGAGGATCTCTCTCACATCTCTCATCATGTCAATGTCTCTGATTGGAGGAGCGTCTCTGATGATCTTCTTCACAAACTGATTCCAGAACAAATCAAACTCTTTCTTCAGTGTTTCTTCATCATTTGTTTTGTCTTTGAGTTTTAAGGCGAGTTCTTTGCTCTTTTCATAGAGAGTGTTTTCATGATGTGTTCTCTGAGCTTCAATCTCTTTCTTCAGGTCTCGCTGCTGAAGAACCTCATTTAATCTCCTCTTTGTTTCTCTCACAATGTTTTCCTGAAGCTCTTTGATTTTGTTTTCAAACGATGTTTTCCACTGAATCAGTATATATGCATCTGTGTCTTTCTCAAAGAATTCAGACATTGATTTTTTCACTTCTTCACTTGTCTTCTTCAGTTCTCTGTGAAGATCAGTTTGATCAACCTCATGAATGTCTCCATTTTCTATTTTGTTGTGTAGTTTGTTCTCCGTTTCCAGCATGGCACTGTGAAGACTCCAGGTCCACTTGCTGTATTCTGTCTCCAGTTTCCTGTAAGCTGAAATCTCCAGAGAGTTACTGAAGCTGAAGACAAATCGTTCATTCAGTAAAGCCTCCCAGAGATCTTTAATATGATCTTTCAAGTCTTTCAGCATCATTCCATGTGATTTTGAGGCATGAGATATAATAGATTTCTTCAGTTCTTGAATGTTCTCACAGTAGTTTGGGTTTGGTGGAGCCATCGGTGGGCTTCCCTCCCAGAGCTGAGGAATATACTTCACATCTTTCTGAACATCAAATATAATGAAATCACTGAAACGTTCTGCATCACAGACTTCTTCTTCAGCAGCGAGTTTAGTCATCTCATCCAGTGTCTCCTGCAGTCGTCTCCTTCTCTCCATGTTTATCTCTCCAGCTGTGACGTCTGAGACGTTCTGATGCACAAACACACAGCTGGGATTCAGTCTGACCTTCTTCATCCTCATGAAGGCCTGAACAACAATCTGAAGAATGTCCTGCATCTCAGATGGGTTTTCTCCAAAGATGTTGATCAAGGTCAGATTTGCAAGACCAAAAACAAATTTGGCCAGTTCATTGTCATGATCTCTTGTTGATCTTCCAGTCAGTTCTGGAGCACGAAGTCCCTCAGTATTCACAACCAGAATATAGTCAGTGTTCATCTGTGTTTTCATCTGGTCTGAGACTCTGATCAGCTGCATGAAAGCTCCTCTGGTTGTTCTGCCAGCACTGACCACAAACTGGAGTCCAAACATGGTGTTCAGCATGGTGGATTTCCCAGATCCTCTAAGCCCTAAAACTGACAGCACAAAGACTCTCTGGTCTCCCAGTTTCTGGAGGAGTTGATCTAGAACAGCAGAGATCCAGATCACAGGAACATGATCAGCATCTCCATCCATCAGCTCCAGTGGAGATCCACAGATCATCATCTCTGCTGCGAGACTCGGGAGAGAAGAGAAGTGAACCTGCAGGTCTTTCTTGTTCTTCTGCACAGATGAACATGATTCATAGATCTGACCGATCTCACTCATGATGTGCTCCACACCAAAGACTGCAGCTTGAAGATCCTCAGATATTCTCTCAAGTTCAGATTGTGCAGCTTTAAGTTGTTCAGATTTATCATGATTCTCCATCAGTTTTACAACTATTGACCACTTTTCATCATATTTGTGATGTAGAACAGAAAGATCAACTGATGTATATTCATCCAGGAGGATTCTGAGCCATTTAAGAAAAAACATCTTTGTGGCAGCATCTGAGTTTATTTCATTAATAAAAATCTTCATAAACTCACTGATGTCAGATTCATGCTGCTGGTGACGGATTTTCTTCATCTCTGTTTGTTTTCTGCTGATGTCCATTTCTGTCTCATCTGCTCGAGGTCGATGTAGTTCTTTGATCTTCTGACTCCACTGATGCCACAGTTTCCCCTGATGAGGCAGAAATGATTCTTTGACTTTCATCAGATCTTTCTTCTCCAGTAAACTCATCATCTGCTGTGCTGCTGCTCTTCCTCTCCTGCAGTCATCATCATCTTCCTCATCTACTCTGATGTCTGAGTGTTTGGACACATCTTCAAGTCTGAAAGTGTAAGATGATTCTGAGAGACAATCATTTATAGCTCTTCTGAGTTCTTCTGATACATCTGACTGATATCTGTCTTTCAAACCAATTTTGAATTTCCCTTTCTTCATCTCAGTTACAGTATATTGATCCTCAGTAAAAAGACAAATGAGTGGCTTTCTGTCCTTGAACAGGTTTTGTATCGTTGTTGCATGTCTGTCATTCCTGTCCAGTCGTGGCAGAAGAACAACATTGACTGAGCTCATGTCAGTGAGGATCTGCAGCTGTTTCTCATGGTGTCCAGCATCACCGTGTAAATTACAGAACGCTACACACTCGGTGAATTTATCATGATTTGTTCCAGACGGACAGAACCAGGCGATCTCCACCACTCCATCCATCAGTTCTCTGGTTCTGCTGCTGTCTGGGCAGTTCCTGTGGAAGAACGTGTTGTGTTTCTCATTGATCAGACTGTTTATCAGCTGAGACTTGGAGGAAGACACAGAGCCAAACCTGAAGAAAAACACCATTGGAGTTTGTGCTCTGTAGATCGGCCGGGTTTGATTGATGAACTCATTGTTGGTGTTTATGATCCTCCAGCTCTTGTGGATTTGTCTGAATGTCCAGAGAGGAAACTCAATCTGTTGTGTGAATGGATCAGGAACAAGCAGAGGCAGAGCGTACTGACACTGGGACAGTTTAGTGACCATCAACTGCTTCAGGAGACCATCAGCACAATGAAACACAGCCATCTGGACATCCATCAGGTCAATGAGGTCAGACTGACCGGTTCTTTGGTAAGACAAAGAAATCTCATTAAAAATATCATTATATTCGCTTTGCTGTGTGTGATACTGTTCATTGGTCTGTCTAGTTGTAATGTATCTTGCTCTGTAGTTCATCATCAGTAGTTTCTGTAGGAAAGTCTGAATCAGCTCTTCTTCAGCACAAGACTCATGAGACTGTAATGAATGTTCAGTTATCTGAAGAACATCTGCAGCTCTCAGTTTATTGTGCTGCCTGCCTTCAAGATGAAGTCTGTCAAATAGATTCTGTATTTTTTCTGCTCTGACTTCTGCTGATTCAATGTCCTTGTTTCCTCTCTGTGTAAAAAACAATAATACAATAAGTTAAATCATTAGTTCAATTATTATTATAATCATTACAAGCAATAATTCATTTCTGTTATTCAGTGTCAATACAGATTTAAACAGACTTGTCAAGTCATCCGATCTTTCTTACATTTTAAAATAAATTAATCATGAATACAATAAAATAATTATCTGGATTTATTAATGCGATAATTATATATGAATATAATCTTTAATATAATAAAGAGAAAATGTCTCTTCTCTTGAGCTCAATCGTAAGATAGTTGTTCAGTTCAATTCTGCATTACTGTCTGCAGAAATATGTATTTTATTTAATGAGCGTATTACTGACATAAAGGTGACATTATGCTAAATTAAAGAAAAATAGTGACACTGTTTTCTAGCTCTTAAAGCTGTAAAATGTATGAAAATACTTATTCAGATAAGAACTAGAGATATTGAAGTTGAGATGTTTAAAGGGTTAAAATGTCATAAATGAACATTAATATCTTCATGTTTCTCACCTGCAGTGAATGATCAGTTTCAGAGCAGATCTTCATCTCTTTCTCTCGTTCCTCTCTCCACTCCACTCGTCTTCTCATCAGTTCTTCTTCATGCTGTTCTTCAAGGAGTCTCAGTTTCTCTTCAAGAGTCTTCTGTTGATCTTCTCTCATCTTTCTTTCTTCTTTCAGTCTCTTCTCTGAATCCTCTAGTTGTTCTCCTCTCTCTCTTTCTATTCTCTCTTTCTCTCTGATTATTCCCTCCATTTCACTCTTCAGTCTCTGAATCTGTTCATCACAAATCTGTTTCTCTCTCTCTCTCCTTTTCTCATCCTCTTTTCTTTTCTTCTTTTCCTCTAGCTTCTGTTTCTCCCATTGCTCTCGTTCTCTCTTCATCTCTTCACGCATCTTTCCCTCGCTCTCTTCTTTCTCTCTCAGTAGTGTTTTATATCTCTCTTCTCTCTCATTGAACTCTTCTCCTCTTCTCGTCTTTTCCTCTAGTCTCTCTTTCTTCCATTCCTCCCGTTCTCTCTTCATCTCTTCTCGTATCTTTCTCTCTTGTTCCTCTCTGTCTTTAATGTCTCTTTTATATCGTTCTTCTCTCTCAATAAATTCTTCTTCTTTTCTCTTTCTCTCTTTGTCATGATCTTCCTCAATCTTCAGCTTCATCTTCTTTTTCTCTTCTTCATGTTTGGTCATCAGTTCTTCTCTTTCTCTGTTCAGTTTCTCCACTTTCTCCATCAGTATGTTCTTCTGTTGTTCTTGTATTTCTCTCTCCATCTCTCTGAACATCTTACATGAGTAGTAACTCTCTCCGTTCTCTTTCACCATGTTGTCTATCTTCTGCAGTAGATCAGTCACCTGTGTTCGGTCTCCAGTCTCATTATTATTGAACACATGATATCTGTTTCCACACGCTTCAATCAGCTGATTCAGAGCAGATCCAGGTTTCTCCAGAAACTGCTCAATTGTTTTCCTCTTTAGATCATCTCCTCTGGTGAAGAGCACCATGGTGTACTTTAAAGAGTTTTCTCCAAACGTCTCTTGGATGATCTTCACTGCTCTTTGTTCTTCTTCAGTGAATCGTCCCAGTGGAATCAGTAAGAGAAACACATGTGGTCCAGGCAGAATCATGGAGATGCAGTGTCTGATTTCTCTCTGGATCACCTCATTGGTCAGATCAGTATCAAACAGTCCTGGAGTGTCGATCACAGTAATGCGTCTGCCGCTGATTTCAGCTGTCTCTCTATGACACACTTTAGTAATAGATGTTTGAGAAAAGTCTGATAAAAATGCTTCTCTTGCTAAGATGGTGTTTCCAGTTGCACTTTTGCCGACTCCAGTTTTTCCCAGCAGCACAATCCTCAGATCATCTTCTCTCTCTGTTGAACCTGTAAGAGAGGAGATGCATCAGTTTTACACCCTAAAGTTTTTCCCCCAAAAGTTGATTCTGTAACATTAAAGAGGTCTGCTATCTGCTTGTTTAGTATTTATGTCAGGGGTGTCCAAACTTGGTCATGGAGGGCCGGTGTCCTGCAGAGTTTAGCTCCAACTTGCCACAACACACCTGCCTGGAAGTTTCTAGTATGCCTAGTAAGAGCTTGATTAGCTACAGGTTTGTTTTAATTAGGGTTAGAGCTAAACTCTGCAGGACACTGGCTCTCCAAGACCGAGTTTGGACACCCCTGATTTATGTAGTTTTGTGTGCCAGGAGATGTATTGTGAGGAAGTAAGATTTTCAAATTCACATTATCTGCACAGTTTAAAAATTAGCATTTTAGTGCAAATATTTTAGAGAAAATATGCAGTACAAGAAATGTGTTTCACTATGAGCTGCATGTTTAATATGGATCAGGAAACATTACAGAGATTTACATTTTTGAAGCTGAATTATTTTGTAGCATATTTCATAATTTATTTAAAAAAACAAATGATTCAGATTGTAAAATTACAGTAAAACTGCCAGCTTCACTGCTCCAGAGCATTGTAGTAGTTCAGTGATTGGCCAAAATAAACTTGACCTTTAACCTTATTTTTGTAAAATCAGAATATTTGATGTTGGAATTTTTTAATTGAATTTTGAATTTTTGAAATTTAGAATGTTGAATTTTGCAGTTCTTCTGTTTAAAATGCAAATGTATAAAACTCTAATATAGAATCAAACTCTACTGTAGCAAAAATTTATTCAATTTCAAAACATGCTCTGTAGTTTAAGACCCAAACTGATTTTCTGCTCATTACCTTGTGACAGTAAAGGTGTCTCTAGTGATTTAATCTTCTTCTTCATCTCTTCAAATTTCAGCAGTTCATCCATCTGTGCCTCCAGAAACATCTCTGTGGAGAAAAACTCTCCTCTGTTTTCTTCCAGCATCTGCTCGATGTTCTCCATCAATGTGGACACTTGTGTATTAGGGCCAATGAAATGATGTCGTCCTCCAAAACTCTGAATGACAGACTGTGTTTCTTCATTTAGTTCTGCTGTCTGATGCTCTGAATCCTGCTTTATGAGGATCATGATGTGTTTGTTGATTCTTGAGCTGAAAATCCTCTGGATCTCCTCTATTTCTGCTTTGTCTTCATCAGTTAATGGACCATCGGGAATAATGAGGATGAAAACATGAACTCCAGGACGACAGAGAGACACACAGCGGAGAGTCTGACGCATCACTTCCTCCTCTGAGAGACCAATCAGAGCTGGAAGCTCTATTACACTGATCTGACATCCATGAAGCTCCACGTCTGTCTGCTGCAGGATCAGCTCTGATACGGAGGATTTTAATGAGCCATCACTCCCGCACACAACCAGATTCAGCTTCACACCCTCTGAAACTGAGAACAGAAGAAAATGAAAACATGTTCATGTACCAATATAAGCATCAAATATAATCACACAATATCATCCATTGAGAAATACTGTGAACCTTCAGCACAATCCAGGCTCCGTCCATCATTCATCTTCACAGTGTGCTCAAGCGTCTGCAGAAGATCATCAGGAGAGCTGCTCCTCTGAAGACTGAAGTGTCTGTTTGCACATTTCTGAATGATGTTCTGTAGGATGTCACTGGTTTCTGTGGGCTCTTGTGTTGTGAGCACCATGGTGTGTTGATAAACGCTCTCAGAGAAAGAGAGCAACACCTTCTCCACACACTCCTGATCTTCTGCTGAACACTGATCTTGTTTGAGGAGCAGAACGATCACATGAGGTCCTGGATCAGACAGAAACACACACTCTCTCACTGTCTGTGTGAGCTGATGATCTGAGATGTTCGTCTGGAGCAGCTGAGGACTGTTGATGATGATCACGTGTCTGTCCTTCAGTCTTCCTCCGACTCTCTCTACAACATCTGGAGGAGCTTCACTGTCAAACGCTGCTCGTCCTAAGATGAAGTTTCCCACCAGACTGTTTTCTGATGCGTTCTTCCCCAGAAGAACAATCCTCACTGCAGAGTCAAATCAGACATTCACATCATACAGTAACAAATGTGATATGTAACATGTTATGATGCCAGGATCTTGATCTTAATCTAACATCACAGATCAAAATAACCAGAATCCACCGGTAGAAGATACATTTAATCACTTGTGTTTTGATGCGGATAACTTGTTTATATTTTCCACACATAACTTCATTTATTTATGTAGATAAAGACTTACTCTGAGGAGGTTGGTCTTTGCTCCATCTTCTCCTGCGAGGAGGATTGTGGACGACAATCACTGCAAGAAACAAAAGTCTTAGATCATATTTGACCTTCATCACCCAACAGAAGACATATTTGAACAAATTATTAAAACAGCAAAACTGGTCTAAGTCTGGAAAGTCTGAGATGCTTACAGTAGAAGTCACATCAGAATAAATAAGTATGGAGTTTATTGAGGAGATGAAAATAATTTTGATAATTCTCACTAAATATGCAAAAAGAAATCGATTTCTTTAGAAATGATGTATACTGCCTCTGAATGTAAATAAAGTGCTTGGTAAGACTTTATTTTAAGGTGTCCTTGTTACACATGTTACACGTACTTACTGTAATAATAACAATACATTATGCATAATTACGTGCCAGTAACCCTAATTCTAACCCTAACCAAATAGTAAGTACATGTAGTTAATTAATATCACTCCGTACTTAAATGTATATTTACACTGTAACAAGGACACTGTAATATAAAGTGTAACCAAGTGCTTCAAGAAATTAATATTTTATTGACAGAATTGAATGAAAATGTTCTTTTAGAATCATTTTAAACAATGATTAGACTGTGATTTTTACCTGTGGTCTCTGAGGTTGACATGTTGATATTCTGTTCTTTCGTTATGCTTCAGCTGATCATCTTCTCTGACGCTTGATGTCTGTCTGTTCATCATCCTGTAAGAGATTTGAGTGTTTTTCAAACAGTCTCTGTTCATTCATCCTTCCCTGTTCTGTTTCTTTTATGCCTGGTGTTTGTCGTTCAGTTTTGTTTAACTTCAGTAGCTTGAATCTCAACAATAGATCATGAAGCTCTTGCTGTAAACCTGCTAAAAACAAAACATTAGGCCTATTTATGTATGTGTAACTGCAGTTTAAATGAATCCATGTCCCCTCTTAGATACATTAAACTGTGTAAATGCATCTAAATGCTATTTCAGATGCAGATTCCAGAAATGTTTTCTTATGAAGGAATGAAAGACACTTAAGTACCGGATGAAGTGCTTCTTATTCTTACCCAAAAATACAAAATGGAAAAAAGAGAAAACTGAACACAATCTTGCTACTCAAGCTGTGTATGAACATTTTAGATATATTTACTTGCTTCTTTTCCATTTTGCATGTACTTGTACTTTTACTTTCAATACTTAAGTATGTTTAAGATTTAAAAAATACTTTTCGTACTAGAGTACAATAAATACCACATACTTTAAGACTTTTACTCAAGTAATATTCTAAACAGTGACTTCAACTTCTAAAGTCATTTTCTGGTACGATATCTGTACTTTTACTGAAGTATGGCTTTCAGGTACTTTATACACCACAGAGTTTCGTCTAACAAACATTAAAAGAGTATATGATACCTGTATTTTGAGATTCCATCATGTAGTCGTTTCTTTGAATGTTGCTAAAATGGATCCTTTGCTGGAGGAGTCGTTCACTTTACAAAGGAAATTATCGTGTTCATGTCTTCCGGGTCTGATAACAAGTGCAGGTCAAAGTTCAAGCTTGAGGCATAATGTGAATAAATGACAAAGACAACAGCAGCTAACCATAAACATACTCGATCACAAAAATAGATGCAATAAAATCACACTATTCGAGACATACTAGCCCTTACTTTAATTATGCATTTATTTAGTTATTGATGCATTTGCTCTCTTTTTTTAGACATTGTATAATATGTTTTGCTATAAACAAAAGTCAGTTAAATTGCTCAATGTGATAGCAGCTCATTCTCTTGTTCTTCATCACTGACTGTTGTTCAGTACTATTCAGAGACAATCACAGCAGCTTCTCTCATCTATTATCAAACAGATATCTGCATGTGAACAAACAGATATTATACAACAGATAATTGTTGAATGTACTAAGAATATAAATGAGATGTATTGTGAATCAGTAAGAGGCCTGTAGTCTGGCTCAGACCACAGAATCTCATCTATATCACAGATACAGTAATGTTAGAGATTTTGTGTTTTCATAAATCACTTCAATAACTGGATCATGTTTATCAGCTGGATTTGTGTCTTAAAGGGGGGGTACAATGCTGTTTCATGCATTCAGAGTTGTTTACACTGGTAAAGAGTTGGATTCTCATGCTAAGCATGGACAAAGTTTAAAAAAAAAAATTGGATGTATAACAGAGTATTTCTGTGCCAAAAATCTCACTTCCAGGTTCGTACAAGTCTCGGCGAGTTTTTTTCGATCGTTGTTCTTGATGACGTAAACGACGGTGGAACTCCTTATATGGGCATTTCTCCCGGAAGAACACGCCCCTGCACGCATCGACCGGAGCGAGAGCAGCCAATCAACACGCTTCAATCGCTGCACGGGACTCGCTCGGGAAGAACGTCTCTAAAGAAGAGTGTTTTTGGTTGTGAGGGAAAGATAACCTTGTTCAGCTTCCCAAAACAACCCAGCGTTACGTGAACAGTGGATATAGTTTGTTTTTCCGGGGCAGCAATGGAGTTTCTCAAGTGTTTTGTTGACGAACGTTTTATAAACAAGGCCCAATTCGACACTGGATTTGCACATCGTTTAATACTGAAAGATGGAGCGGTCCCAGCTATAAAAGATCCCGGTCCTGATTCAGAACTGCAGATGGTGAGTGAAACGGCATCAAATGTCTGTGTTTTGTTGGCGATCGGCGCAAGTGCTCGTCACTCTTTAGCTCCGCCCACGACATACCTTCACTCTTTAGCTCCACCCACGACATGCCTTCACTCTTTAGCTCCGCCCACGACATGCCTTCACTCTTTAGCTCCGCCCACGACATGCCTTCACTCTTTAGCTCCGCCCACACCGCACACTGTCACTCTTTAGCTCCGCCCACACGGCACGCCTCCAGGAGCTCGGCTTTTTTCGGAGAGAATCGTAAATCTGTATCTTTCTTTTATAAATATGATAAAACTAAAGACTTTTTGGAGATATGAAGGATGCAGTACTACTCTATAGGTACTCAAGATTAACATGAGATTGGGTGAAACGGTGTGCGTTAGGTCCCCTTTAAAACCTTTTATCTTCATGCAGAAGCTCATGGTCAAATACTCTTGTGTTCAACATGTATAAAGACTGTTTCTTGTAAATAAATAAAAAAGTAAGTCAGACAGTGGGAATTATGTTTGTTCAAATTATATTTTTTATGAAATATTATAAAATTTGACTTCACAGTGTGAATATGTAACAAAATGAATAAACGTCAGTTATTTCTCTTTTTTCCACACATAATAAAGAGCATGAAAATGTTAAACCACTTTTATTTCTAAAGGGCATCAGGTGACAGAAATTGAAAAAAAAAAACATATATGAAACACTCACAGGATCATAAAAGTGTAAGTATTAAAGTGTGACTTAATTTGGCAGACGTACCTCTACAATGGTTGGCATATTTTTAGTGTCACAGGTCTGATGATGAAGTGACCGGTTTCCTTACTTTACTGAACCTGCTACACATTTCATTTATTTCTTCAACACCAATCAAAGGTGATTTTTCTTTTGTTTAATTTGTTTTTAAGCACATTCTCTGCAGTCTTTTCTCTCAAGAACTGATATTTGGTAACAAAGGCAGAAGACACCAGAGATGCGCTCAGCTAGGCGCACGACTCTCTGCAGAGCTTTGCAGTCCTGATTTGTGGCGTTACTATACCACACTGAGATGCACTGAGTCAACACACTTTCTATGGTCCCTGAATAGAAAGTTTTCAGGATTGTTGGAGAGACCCTGAATTTCCTCAGCTGTCATAGATGGTACAGTCTTTGCCTGGCTTTCTTGACCTGTGTTTGAATGTGTGCAGTCCAAGTCAGGTCCTCGGAGATGTTTACACCGAGGTACTTGAAGCTGCTCACCCTCTCCACAGGGGACCCGCTGATCATAAGAGGAGTGTAGGGCCGCTGCTGTCTCTTCCTGAAGTCTACAATCAGCTCTTTAGTTTTGCTCACGTTCAGAGAGCGAGACAGTTGTCCACACGAGGAATTTGTGTTTTTTTAAGAAGCTCTTGGTACATACATGCATACATACATATCTGACATGAGAACAGAACATTTAAATAAGACTTAACAATAATAATAATAATAATGTGTATGAATCTGGGACAGAAGATTTATGTACAGATTTGTGCCTTATTTACTCTATATATACAGCTGTATAGAAAAATTATGCATACATATTTACATAGTACTAGAGAGAGAGTAAATAATTAGAGATGGGGGATGAATTACAGAACACAGGTAATAATTCCTGTGTTAGTTGTTAAGGCTGGAGATGGCATGGGGGAAAAAACTGTTTTTATGCCTAGATGTTCTAGTGCACAGAGATCTGTAGCATCTGCCTGAAGGGAGAAGCGCAAACAGGTCGTGTCCAGGGTGAGAGGGGTCTGTGATGATGTTACCTGCCCGTTTCTTCATTCTGGAGTAGTACAAATCCTGAAGGCTGGGCAGGTGCACACCAATGATCCTTTCTGCTGTCCTAACAGTCCGCTGCAGTCTTCTTATATCTGATTTGCTGGCTGACCCAAACCATACAGTTATAGAAGAGCACAGAACCGACTCAATAACAGCAGAGTAAAACTGTGTCATGTGCGCCTGTGGCAGGTTGAACTTTTTTAGTTGACAAAGAAAGTACATTCTCTGCTGGGCCTTTTTCACGACGGAGTCGATGTGAGTGTCCCACTTCAGGTCCTGAGAGATGGTGGTTCCCAGGAACCTGAATGACTCCACTGCATTCACAGAGTTGTTCATGATAGTGAGTGGGGGGAGAGCTGGGGGGTTTCTCCTGAAGTCCACGATCATCTCCACAGTTTTGAGCGTGTTGAGCTCCAGGTTGTTTAGACTGTCTGGTATCAAAGCATATTAAATGCAAAGTTGACTGGAAGGAAGAATTTGGGTAGGAAAAGGTGCACAAGCAACAGGGATGACCGCAAGCTTGAGAATACAGTCAAGCAAAGCTGATTCAAACACTTGTGAGAGATTCACAAGGAGTGGACTGAAGCTGGAGTCAGTGCATCAAGAGTCACCACGCTCCGACGTCTTCAGGAAAAGGGCTACCAAGCCACTTCTGAACCAGAGACAACGTCAGAAGCATCTTACCTGGGCTGTGGAGAAAAAGAACTGGACTGTTGCTCAGTGGTCCAAAGTCCTCTTTTCAGATGAAAGTAAATTTTGCATTTCATTTGGGAATCAAGGTCCCAGAGTCTGGAGGAAGAGTGGAGAGGCACAGAATCCATGTTGCTTGAAGTCCAGTGTGAAGTTTCCACAGTCAGTGATGATTTGGGCTGCCATGTCATCTGCTGGTGTTGGTCCACTGTGTTTTCTGAGTCCACAGTCAATGCAGCCATCTACCAGGAAATTTTAGAGCACTTCATGCTTCCTTCTGCTGACAAGCTTTATGGAGATGCTGATTTCATTTTCCAGCAGGACTTGGCACCTGCCCATACTGCCAAAGGTACCAAAAGCTGGTTCAATGACCATGGTGTTACTGTGCTTGATTGGCCAGTAAACTCGCCTGACCTGAACCCCATAGAGAATCTATGGAGTATTGTCAAGAGGAAGATGAGAGACACCAGACCCAACAATGCAGATGACCTGAAGGCCACTGTCAAAGAAACCTGGGCTTCCATACCACCTCAGCAGAGCCACAAACTGATCACCTCCATGCCACGCCGAATTGAGGCAGTAATTAAAGCAAAAGGAGCCCCTACCAAGTATTGAGTACATATACAGTAAATGAACATACTTTCCAGAAGGCCAACAATTCACTAAAAATGCTTTTTTTTAATCGGTCTTATGAAGTATTCTAATTTGTTGAGATAGTGAATTGGTGGGTTTTTGTGCCTAAATCATCACAATTAAAAGAACCAAAGACTTAAACTACTTCAGTCTGTGTGCATTGAATTTATTTAATACACGAGTTTCACAATTTGAGTTGAATTACTGAAATAAATGAACTTTTCCACGACATTCTAATTTATTGAGATGCACGTGTATGCATATATATGAAGTGGTATGAATACTTTTGCAAGGCACTGTGTGTGCGTATGTGTATATATATACAGTGCCCTCCACTAATATTGGCACCCTTGGTAAATATGACCAAAGGCGGCTGTGAAAATAAATCTGCATTGTTTATCCTTTTTATCTTTCATTCAAAAAATTCACAAAATTCCAACCTATCATTGAAGTAAAACAATTGAAAGTGGGGGAAAAATCTCATTGTGAAATAAATGCTTTCTCTAGTTCATGTTGGCCACAATTATTGGCACCCAATTATTGCGACGTCCTTTTCCCAGGGTAACAGCTCTGAGTTTTCTCCTATAATGCCTGATGAGGTTAGAGAACACCTGATAAGAGATCAGAGACATTCCTTCATACAGAATCTCTCCAGATCCTTCAGATTCACAGCTCCATGTTGATGCTTCTTCTCTTCAGTTCACCTCACACATTTTCTACAGGGTTCGGGTCAGAGGACTGGGACGGCCATGGCAAAAGTTTATTTTTTTGCTCAGTGACACGTTTTTGTGTTGATTTTGATGTTTGTTTTGGATTATTGTCCTGATTGAAGATCCAACCACTGCCCATGATAAGATTTCTTACAGAGGCAGTCGGGTTTAGAATTTTTTATCTTTTGGTATTTGATGGAATCCATGATGCCATGCATCTGAACAAGATATCCAGGACCTCCGGCAGAAAAACAGGCCCACAACATTAAAGATCCAGCAGTATATTTAACTGTGGGCATGGGGTACTTTTTATCCCTGTTTGTACTAAACCCATCTGGTGGGTCAGCTGCCAAAAAGCTATTTTTTTTCAGTTTCATCTGACCTTAGAAGCCAGTACCATTTGAAGTTCCAGTCGTGTCTGATGTGGTGATGTAGGGGCTTGTTTGATTTTTTTTTTTGGCTTTCTGACCCCAAGACTCAACTAATCTCTACAATTCTCCAGCTGTGATCCTTGGAGAGTCTTTGGCCACTCAAACTCTCCTCCTCACAGTGCATTGGGACGATATAGACACACATCATCTTCCAGGCAGATTTGTAACATTTTTAGTTGATTGGAACATTTTAATTATTGCCCTGATGGTGGAAATGGGGATTTTCAATGCTTTAGCTCTTTTCTTACAGCCGCTTTCTATTTTGTGAAGCTCAACAATCTTGTTCTGCACATCAGAACTATATTCTTTGGTTTTACTCCTTGTGATGGATGATTAAGGGAATTTGGCCTTTGTGTTCCTTATATTTATAATCCTGTGGAACAGGAAGTCATTCATGCGCCTAGTCACCCTGGTGTGCTAAAAAATGTAAATATGAATAGGAATATACTTCAGAGATATTTTACTCATAAGAATTTCTAGGGGTGCCAATAATTGTGGCCAACATGTATTGGAGAAAAACATTTATTTCACCATAAGATTTTCTCCCCACTTTCAATTGTTTTACTTCAATGATAGGTTAGAATTTTGTGATTTTTTTGAGTGAAAGATCAAAAGGATGAACAATGCAGATTTATTTTCACAGCCGCCTTTGCTCATATTTATCAAGGGTGCCAAATGCCAATTTTAGTGGAGGGCACTGTATATATATACGGTGCTGGTCATATAATTAGAATATCATCAAAAAGTTGATTTATTTCACTAATTCCATTCAAAAAGTGAAACTTGTATAATGTATACATTCATTCCACACAGACTGATATATTTAAAGTGTTTATTTCTTTTAATTTTGATGATTATAACTGACAACTAATGAAAACCCCAAATTCAGTATCTCAGAAAATTAGAATATTACTTAAGACCAATACAAAGAAAGGATTTTTAGAAATCTTGGCCAACTGAAAAGTATGAACATGAAAAGTATGAGCATGTACAGCACTCAATACTTAGTTGGGGCTCCTTTTGCCTGAATTACTGCAGCAATGCGGCGTGGCATGGAGTCGATCAGTCTGTGGCACTGCTCAGGTGTTATGAGAGCCCAGGTTGCTCTGATAGTGGCCTTCAGCTCTTCTGCATTGTTGGGTCTGGCATATCGCATCTTCCTCTTCACAATACCCCATAGATTTTCTATGGGGTTAAGGTCAGGTGAGTTTGCTGGCCAATTAAGAACAGGGATACCATGGTCCTTAAACCAGGTACTGGTAGCTTTGGCACTGTGTGCAGGTGCCGAGTCCTGTTGGAAAATGAAATCTGCATCTCCATAAAGTTGGTCAGCAGCAGGAAGCATGAAGTGCTCTAAAACTTCCTGGTATACGACTGTGTTGACCTTGGACCTCAGAAAACACAGTGGACCAACACCAGCAGATGACATGGCACCCGAAACCATCACTGACTGTGAAAACTTTACACTGGACCTCAAGCAACGTGGATTCTGTGCCTCTCCTCTCTTCCTCCAGACTCTGGGACCCTGATTTCCAAAGGAAATGCAAAATTTACTTTCATCAGAGAACATAACTTTGGACCACTCAGCAGCAGTCCAGTCGAGACGCTTCTGACGCTGTCTGTTGTTCAAGAGTGGCTTGACACAAGGAATGCGACAGCTGAAACCCATGTCTTGCATACGTCTGTGCGTAGTGGTTCTTGAAACACTGACTCCAGCTGCAGTCCACTCTTTGTGAATCTCCCCCACATTTTTGAATGGGTTTTGTTTCACAATCCTCTCCAGGGTGCGGTTATCCCTATTGCTTGTACACTTTTTTCTACCACATCTTTTCCTTCCCTTCGCCTCTCTATTAATGTGCTTGGACACAGAGCTCTGTGAACAGCCAGCCTCTTTTGCAATGACCTTTTGTGTCTTGCCCTCCTTGTGCAAGGTGTCAATGGTCGTCTTTTGGACAACTGTCAAGTCAGCAGTCTTCCCCATGATTGTGTAGCCTACAGAACTAGACAGAGACCATTTAAAGGCCTTTGCAGGTGTTTTGAGTTAATTAGCTGATTAGAGTGTGGCACCAGGTGTCTTCAATATTGAACCTTTTCACAATATTCTAATTTTCTGAGATACTGAATTTGGTGTTTTCATTAGTTGTCACTTATAATCATCAAAATTAAAAGAAATAAACACTTTAAATATATCAGTCTGTGTGGAATGAATGTATACATTATACAAGTTTCACTTTTTGAATAGAATTAGTGAAATAAATCAACTTTTTTGATGATATTCTAATTATATGACCAGCACCTGTATATATATATATACATACACGTGCATCTCAATAAATTGAAGTGGATCAAAAAAGTTAATAAAAGTTGTCCTAAGACAAGAACACATTTTGGTTTGAGGTTTTAGGACAACTTTGATGAAAGGTTTTGATCCCCTTCAAATGTTGACTATATATATATTACATTTCTGTCCCCCTCACATCTGAAATGATGGCTATTACGCACCTGTATATAGTATACACGTGCGTATATACCGTCTACTCTATACAGCTAAGCACTCCTTATGTGTATGTTCTTTATGGAAAAATGCTTATGCAGTTTAGCTTATTGGGTAAATTTTTCTGGTTGCATCTACTCGGGGGGCATATCGAAAACTTGGTGGGGCAGCATTATTTTACAGTGGTTGGTCTTGGTCAGACTTTATTCACTTCATCAATTGTGTAAACTTTAGTAAACTTTAAAAGTAAACTTTTAAACTGCCTAATTTGTGTAAATGCATATATGGACTGTAAACACCTGTTATGTGAAAAAGCTTATTTCAGGGCAGTATTAAATAAAACTAGGGGTGTCAACGTTAACGCGTTAACGCATGTGATTAATCAAAAAATTTTAACGCGTAAATATTTTTTTTACGCAAATTAATAATTTGATAAGGTTTGACCCCAACTTCTTCCCGTCATCGCAGCGCGGAAGGTTATCTATCATTTGGCGTGTTCGACTTGAAGCAGCGCTTGCAGAATGATCACCGTATGACATCAAAGTACCGCGAGAGCTATAAGAAAGCAGTCAGATCCTATGCATTCAAATCGCTCTCGCGGTACTTTGATGTCATACGGTGATCATTCTGCAAGCGCTGCTTCAAGTCGAACGCGCCTATTGTGTGATGAGGATACAGCGAACCAGTGTTGCCAGGGTAGCGGCACTAGTGGGTTGTGGTTTTTTGGGCTACTTTTATAATCTACCGCGGCCGCCCAATGTGTATATACACAAATATAAATGAAAATAGATACTTTTACTAATATGTATCATACTTGGAATGTATACCTGGCAACTTAAGAACGGAGAGACTGTTGTAACATCACAAACAACGTGAGTTTCAGCCAGAGCATACAACACAGCAGAAATAAACATGACAACAGCCACTATACATTATATAAGATAATAAACACACGATTACGATAGGATATGGTTTGTATGTGATTTTCTTGAGATGAATGTGTACATCTGAAATGCTAATTTTTGCAGCGATATAAAAGGCTATAAATAGCATATTTTAACAACAGTAAACGACCAAATTCCACATGTGATTGCAAAAGGAAGTTATTACAAACACTCGATGGTGGTTTGAAGTGAGTTTCTGAGTAAAAGTGTACTATTAATCTCATAAATTGTCTTATAAAGCATGATGCTAATATTAGCTCTAATGCACCTGCAGAGGTCCAATTCTTCGTCATAATGCATTTTGTCATAATACTTCACGTAAGGTCGCAAGAAAATGTTTTGTTGTATTTATTTAGAAATACTTTTAATAATAGTTGGGTAAATGTATCCTGGGATTGAAGCGATGTGGTTAACGTTTTATTGCCAGTATAAAGACTGATAATGGCTGAATAAAAACAAATGAATAATGATAAAAGAATAATAAGGATTATGCCTCATACCTGGCGGAAGTGTGAAAGGTTCTGTTTCCTTAAACTAGTTTGTCATGCATTTCTTTATTTCAACACATTTACATGTGAATCCTAGTATTTTAAATTTGCGATTAATCATGATTAATCACAGTCCATGACTGTGATTAACGCGATTGACAGCACTAAATAAAACAAAACAACAACATGCAATTTAAAATATCTTTTTTTCTTTTCTTTTTTTCCCTTCTTTTTGTAGGCTATTAATATATTGCAGATTCTGCATGGTGTATGTAAATTTATGACTTAAACATAAAAATATGCGAAGCGTGTATCGCGAATAAAGTGAAAATGAAATGAAAAGTGTCTATTGCGGCATTAAATTTAGATATGCAAATAGTGCCTCATATTTCTTTTTAGGAGTTTTTACAGCATTTTGCATTATAACTAATCACACAAGATACCCTTGATTTTATGAACTCACTGGTCAGTCATGCAAGCATTCAGATAAGTTATGCTGAAACGCTGGTGTTTTGGTCAGTGCGCGTGCTCGCTGACTGAATTCTGCACTCTGGCGAATTCTCTCATCAGAAACTACAAAATGCAGATAAGATTCATTCATCATACACAGACAGCATCACTGATATACCTGGAGCTTTTTTTAGAGTGCTTACACACGCTAGACTGAAGTCAGTGATAATATTCTTTAATAATGTAAATGTGCTTTGCTCGTTGTACTTGTTTGTTGTTTGAATAACTGGACATGCTGAGTTATAATTATAAAATTAAAATGTGTTTTTATTAAACTCGTGATCAGGCTAAAAACAAATTTAGACTTATTAAAATATTTTATGATATAGGATGGTACTTGTCTTAAAAAGGGGTTTGTGATAGTTAATAATTACAGGCTACAGTGGTTTGAGTATGGGATGATATTAGACTCAAAATGATTTATAGATGCACGCACAATTATCCAGGGACTGCATAAATTGTATGCGTGTATCTTACTAACCACAAACAAATGCCTTTCAATTTGAGTCTGTGGAATTCGGGATTAAATGATTGGGCAGCGATTTATACAAATACAGACATGATTGCGAATAAAAATGTTATGTTCTGCATTAATATATCATAAATTGCTCATGCAAAAAGGAATCCGTGCATTTGCGGATCAGGTGACACGCGTGCATTTATCGACGTCTTGTTCGAGTCAATCTTGTTCGGTTCATTTGGATGTTGAGACTTCATTTTCGCAGTTTACAACATTTCACGACCCTCATACACACAACTACCAATGAACAAAGCCCAGTGCAATTCATTAACGAGTACACGATTTGAAAAATTCGCAAATGTGCATCACTACACTGAAACAAATGCTTTTCAATCAGTGTCTGCAGAGTTAAGAATTGAATTAATGTGCAGAATTTTGTTCAAATAGAGACATATTTGTGAATACAAATGTTATAGTTTGTATTAAAGTATCATCATTTGTGCATGTAGCGATTAAAATGTACATTTGTGAATCAGGCGACACGCGTGCATTCATTCACATCTCTTCTGAGTCGATTCTGTTTGATTCATTTTAATTTTGAGACTTTCGTTCCGCCCTTTTATCCTTACCCAATCCACACACACACACCTCGCGATCCACAGGCAGCTGAGCCTAAGAAAATCAGCGACCACTAGATGGCACTAGAGACGTGTGCGCAGTCCATTGTGTACAGTTTTATGAATGTTACATTGTGTTTTCTTTGTTTATTTTTGGTTTGGCTGATCTCCTCTGCCCATATATAATAAAGATGTTTTGTCAAACTTTTTCTAACTTAACTTGTCTTAAGACACAGAATAGCTTATATTAATTTTGACAAACAAGAAATTTGTGACGATACCGTCTTTATTTTATTTTTTTTATTCAGTGGCACGTTGTGAGTTATTCATTGTTTGTATTATTATTATTATTATTATTATTATTATTATTATTATTATCCATTATAAATAGACAGTTTTTCTCGAAATACAACAACTTTATATTTGCTCATGTAAAGAGGATGATTTTTCATGTGAAGAAGACCAGGATTTTTTTTTTTTTTTTTTTTGGTCGGAAAGTACAAAGCCTGGTTTACATAATAAATATTACAGGTGCATCTCAGAAAATTACAATATGGTGAAAAAGTTCATTTTTTCTTGTAACTTATTTCAAAAAGTGAAACTTTCGTATATTTTAGATTCATTACATGTAAAGTAAAACACTTCAAAAGTTTTCTTTTTTATTTGTTTTATTTTGATGATTAGAGCTTACAGCTCATGAAAGTCATATTATCGGCACGAATCCAAATGTTTCCATATTCACAATGTTGGCAAATTTGAATGCTACAAACTATAATGTAAACCAGGCTTTGTACTTTCCGGCAAAAAAATAAAAAATCATGGTCTTCACATGAGCAAATATGTACTTGGCCCGAGCTCAGGCTGAACGACATGGATTGTACTAACCACGGGCTATTTTAATTAACCACTATCTAGATTACCACTAGATAACCACTAGATTCTATAGTGTATACCAGGTGCTGGTCATATAATTAGAATATCATCAAAAAGTTGATTTATTTCACTAATTCCATTCAAAAAGTGAAACTTGTATAATGTATACATTCATTCCACACAGACTGATATATTTCAAGTGTTTATTTCTTTTAATTTTGATGATTATAACTGAAAACTAATGAAAACCCCAAATTCAGTATCTCAGAAAATTAGAATATTGTGAAAAGTTTCAATATTGAAGACACCTGGTGCCACACTCTAATCAGCTAATTAACTCAAAACACCTGCAAAGGCCTTTAAATGGTCTCTCAGTCTAGTTCTGTAGGATACACAATCATGGGGAAGACTGCTGACATGACAGTTGTCCAAAAGACGACCATTGACACCTTGCACAAGGAGGGCAAGACACAAAAGGTCATTGCAAAAGAGGCTGGCTGTTCACAGAGCTCTGTGTCCAAGCACATTAATAGAGAGGCGAAGGGAAGGAAAAGATGTGGTAGAAAAAAGTGTACAAGCAATAGGGATAACCGCACCCTGGAGAGGATTGTGAAACAAAACCCATTCAAAAATGTGGGGGAGATTCACAAAGAGTGGACTGCAGCTGGAGTCAGTGCTTCAAGAACCACTACGCACAGACGTATGCAAGACATGGGTTTCAGCTGTCGCATTCCTTGTGTCAAGCCACTCTTGAACAACAGACAGCGTCAGAAGCGTCTCGACTGGACTGCTGCTGAGTGGTCCAAAGTTATGTTCTCTGATGAAAGTAAATTTTGCATTTCCTTTGGAAATCAGGGTCCCAGAGTCTGGAGGAAGAGAGGAGAGGCACAGAATCCACGTTGCTTGAGGTCCAGTGTAAAGTTTTCACAGTCAGTGATGGTTTCGGGTGCCATGTCATCTGCTGGTGTTGGTCCACTGTGTTTTCTGAGGTCCAAGGTCAACACAGTCGTATACCAGGAAGTTTTAGAGCACTTCATGCTTCCTGCTGCTGACCAACTTTATGGAGATGCAGATTTCATTTTCCAACAGGACTCGGCACCTGCACACAGTGCCAAAGCTACCAGTACCTGGTTTAAGGACCATGGTATCCCTGTTCTTAATTGGCCAGCAAACTCACCTGACCTTAACCCCATAGAAAATCTATGGGGTATTGTGAAGAGGAAGATGCGATATGCCAGACCCAACAATGCAGAAGAGCTGAAGGCCACTATCAGAGCAACCTGGGCTCTCATAACACCTGAGCAGTGCCACAGACTGATCGACTCCATGCCACGCCGCATTGCTGCAGTAATTCAGGCAAAAGGAGCCCCAACTAAGTATTGAGTGCTGTACATGCTCATACTTTTCATGTTCATACTTTTCAGTTGGCCAAGATTTCTAAAAATCCTTTCTTTGTATTGGTCTTAAGTAATATTCTAATTTTCTGAGATACTGAATTTGGGGTTTTCATTAGTTGTCAGTTATAATCATCAAAATTAAAAGAAATAAACACTTTAAATATATCAGTCTGTGTGGAATGAATATATACATTATACAAGTTTCACTTTTTGAATGGAATTAGTGAAATAAATCAACTTTTTGATGATATTCTAATTATATGACCAGCACCTGTATATGTTTGGTTGACTGTATTTGGCTGCAACGTTTGCAATGCAGTGCGTGACGCGATCGAACAGCGGAAATAAAATACGCCGTCGAATGAGATGGCAAATCAGCATTGTCTTACTTCATCTTTGCAGCTGACACTGACTCAGAAAACAGTTTAGTAATAAGTAAATAAAATATGTTCTAGCTATTTTTTCCCCTAGACATTCATTATCATTCCTTTAGCCAGCAGGCTTTATACATCCACTTGAGCGCGGAATAGCCTATAAAAGGCTCATTGCATCAGACTTATAGTTTAAGTTAATATAATAGTTTAATTAATTTAATATAAAAGTGTAAATCCTATTGGCTGAAATGAGTGACTATAATAGTAGTAATAATAATAATAATAATACGAGGAAGGAATAACTGCCAGCATGCCATTGAATTACAAAAAAAAAAAAAAGACAAGGTATCATCACAAATTTCTTGTTTGGCAAAATTAATATAAGCTATTCTGTGTCTTAAGACAAGTTAAGTTAGAAAAAGTTTGACAAAACATCTTTATTATACAACCCCAAATCAGAAAAAGTTGGGACAGTATGGAAAACGCAAATAATAAAAAAAGAAAGTAGTGATTTCTAAATTTACTTTGACTTGTATTTCATTGCAGACAATATGAACACAAAATATTTCATGTTTTGTCTGGTCAACTTCATGTCCTTTGTAAATATACATCCTTTCCTGTCATTCAGACCTGCAACACATTCCAAAAAAAGTTGGGACAGGAGCAATTTAGGGCTAGTAATGAGGTAAATTGGTTAAATAATGATGTGATTTGAAACGGTTTACGTCAACAGGTGATTGTAATTATGATTTGGTACAAAAGCAGCATCCAAGAAAGGTCTAGTCCTTTAGGAGAAATGTTTAAAAACAATGTCCCTCAAAGAAAGATAGGAAGACTAATTAATTAATAAGATTTAATTAATAACATAATTAAAAGATTCAAGGAATCTGGAGGAATTTCAGTGCGTAAAGGACAAGGGCGCAAGCCTAAGCTGAACAACCGTGATCTCCGATCCCTCAGGCGGCACTGCATCAAGAATCGTCATTCATCTATAAGCGATATCACCACATGGGCTCAGGACTACTTTGGCAAACCTTTGTCAAGTACCACAATACGTAGTTACATCCACAAATGCCAGTTAAAACTGTACTGTGCCAAAAGGAAACCCTATGTTAACAGTGTCCAGAAGCGCCGTCGACTTCTCTGGGCTCGGAGGCATCTGGGATGGACCATCACACAGTGGAAACGTGTACTGTGGTCAGATGAATCAGTATTTCAGGTATTTTTTGGGAGGAATGGACGCCGTGTGCTCCGGACCAAAGAAGAAAAGGATCATCCAGACTGTTACCAGCAACAAGTCCAAAAGCCAGGGTCTGTCATGGTATGGGGTTGTGTCAGTGCCCTTGGCAAAGGTAACTTGCACTTCTGTGATGGCACCATTAATGCTGAAAAGTACATAGAGATTTTGGAGCACAATATGCTGCCTTCAAGAAGACATCTTTTCCAGGGACGTCCATGCATATTTCAACAAGACAATGCAAAACCACATTCTGCACACATTACAAAGTCCTGGCAGCGGAGGAAGAGGGTACGGGTACTTGACTGGCCTGCCTGCAGTCCCGACCTGTCTCCAATAGAGAATGTGTGGCGCATTTTGAAGCGCAAAATGCGACAACGAAGACCCCGTACTGTTGCCCACCTTAAGACTTGTTTGCAGGAAGAATGGGACAAAATTACACCTGAAACACTTCATCACTTGGTGTCTTCAGTCCCTAAACGTCTTTTAAGTGTTGTGAAAAGGAATGGCAACATTACAAAGTGGTAAATGCTTTACTGTCCCAACTTTTTTTGGAATGTGTTGCAGGTCTGAATGACAGGAAAGGATGTATATTTACAAATGACATGAAGTTGACCAGACAAAACATGAAATATTTTGTGTTCATATTGTCTGCAATGAAATACAAGTCAAAGTAAATTTAGAAATCACTACTTTCTTTTTTTATTTGCGTTTTCCATACTGTCCCAACTTTTTCTGATTTGGGGTTGTATATGGGCAGAGGAGATCAGCCAAACCAAAAATAAACAAAGAAAACACAATGTAACATTCATAAAACTGTACACAATGGACTGCGCACACGTCTCTAGTGCCAGCTAGTGGTCGCTGATTTTCTTAGGCTCAGCTGCGTGTGGATCGCGAGGTGTGTGTGTGTGGATTGGGTAAGGATAAAAGGGAGGAACGAAAGTCTCAAAATTGAAATGAATCAAATAGAATCGACTCAGAAGAGATGTGAATGAATGCACGCGTGTCGCCTGATTCACAAATGCACATTTTAATCGCTACATGCACAAATGATGATACTTTAATACAAACTATAACATTTGTATTCACAAATATGTCTCTATTTGAACAAAATTCTGCACATTAATTCATTTCTTAACTCTGCAGACACTGATTGAAAAGCATTTGTTTCAGTGTAGTGATGCACATTTGCGAATTTTTCAAATCGTGTACTCGTTAATGAATTGCACTGGGCTTTGTTCATTGGTAGTTGTGTGTATGAGGGTCGTGAAATGTTGTAAACTGCGAAAATGAAGTCTCAAAATCCAAATGAACCGAACAAGGTTGACTCGAACAAGACGTCGATAAATGCACGTGTGTCACCTGATCCGCAAATGCACGGATTCCTTTTTGCATGAGCAATTTATGATATATCAATGCAGAACATAACATTTTTATTCGCAATCATGTCTGTATTTGTATAAATCGCTGCCCAATCATTTAATCCCGAATTCCACAGACTCAAATTGAAAGGCATTTGTTTGTGGTTAGTAAGATACACGCATACAATTTATGCAGTCCCTGGATAATTGTGCGTGCATCTATAAATCATTTTGAGTCTAATATCATCCCATATTTGAGCGCATTTGACTAGAGCGCAATTAAAGAGCTGTTGTGTTTATGTGATTGTCAGTGGCCGTCTTGCCAGAAAGCTTTGCGAGAATTTTTATGTTTAGATTTAAAAAAAAAAAAATATTGTGTGCTATCACAAAAATTAAGTATCCAGTGGATGATCGAGGGGCACAAGAAGAATCTGGGGGGGGGGAGCATTGCCCCCCCTAGCCTCCCTTAGACCTGGCCCTGGGTGCAATTAATGGTAAATATGACCAAAACATATTATTATTATTATTATTATTATTATATTAATAATAAAATTGCTATATAGGTGCATTTCAAGTGTTTGAGGAGTGTGGGAGTATTATCACGTTTACTGTATGACATGGGGTGTGTTACGTTTCTGTTGTGTTTGACCTAGTTTTCCTTAGTTGCCCTGTTAAGTTAATTAGCTCCACACCTGTTTCTGTTTCAGCCCTGATTGTAATTAGTATTTAAAGTCTGTGTTCTCCCCTATTCCTTTGTCTGCTATTAGTTCGTTTTCCTGATGTGTTATGCTACCCCATGCTCCTGGATTTATTTTGTTTCTTCTGTGGACTAATATTAAAAAGACTATTATTTGATATCTTCCCGTGTCGTGCGCTTTCTAGCATAGCACCCGTAATAGAATAGCAGACCAACACAGTGAAAAGATTTAGCGGCGTTTTCTTTCAGTTTATTTGTTTATTTTTTTCGTCCTTCTCCCGGAATGGACCCGGCCTTCCAACTCCTATGCCTGGAGCAACTGGACCGTTCGCTGGAGGACCATACCAGGGACTTTTTAGATCTGGCGTGCCTTACACACTACCTGGACCGCTCGCTCTGCGTCTTCTACATCTCCAGCCTGAGTGAGCGGTGTAAGGCACGCCTACCAGCGAACGGTCCCAGAGAGGATTTCGCCGCTTGTGTGGAGTGGGTGCTGGAGAATAATGAACAGTTTTTCTCTGTCTGCCCTGCTGATGACAACTCCAGCCCCACTCCCGATCCAGAGCCCAGCCAGCCCTCACCATCTCGCTGCACGGAGTGTTCGCCAGAGCCCACCGCAGCCGCAGAGCCCGAGCCTGCCGCGATCATAGAGCCTACACCAATTAAAGTGACAGAGCCACTCATCGCCCCGGAGCCTGAACTCAACGCGACTGACCAAGTGTGTGAGCCAGCAACACCGTGCGTTTTGGGAATCATTGTGGAGATCGAGGGAATGGAGGATAACCCCGCCCACACTCCCACCACTGAGGGTGAGCTGTTGCTGGACTCTATAATTTGGGACTGTTTGAGTGAGGAGGAATTCTGGCCTCTCCCTTTCCCGCTGGTTCCGTCCAGCTCTCCAGAGCCCCTGCTGGTTCCGTCCAGCTCTCCAGAGCCCCTGTTGGTTCCGTCCAGTACTCCTTCCTCAGCCAGTTCCTCTAACTCAGGAAAGTTCCCACCCAGCCTCCCACTCCCTCCTCCTCCGTGCCAGCCAGCCAGTCCGTCAGCCCTCTCTCAGCTGCCTCAGGAAGGCCCCTCAGCTCACCCTCAGCACGCCATGTCTGGTGGATCGGTTGCGCTTCGGGACTTCCTGTCACCATCTTCCTCCTGGGGAGGATCCCCAGTCTCCGCCTCCAGCCTTCGAGACCCGGACTCCACCTCGGCCCTCCGATCCATCGGCTCCACCTTGGCTCTTGGCTCCCTCGTCTCCACCGTGGCCCGTCATTCCACCGGCTCCACCGGGCTCCCTCGTCCCTCCGGCTCCGCCTTGGTCAGTCGTCCACCTGCCTTCTCCACGGGACTCCACTCTTCCAGCTCTGCCTCATCCCTCCGTCCCTGTGGCTCCGTCGGGCTCCTCCCTCCCTCCGGCTACACCTTCGTCCTCTGTCACTCCGGCTCCGCCGCGTCATTCCGGATCCCCGCCTCCGCCTCAGTCGCCCGAGCCGCCGGCTCCGCCTAGGCCCTCCGGATCCTCTGTGTCACCCAGGCTCTGCGGCTGCTCTGCTCCAACCTGGGCTCCTACTCCATCGGCGTCATCTCCGTCAGTCGGCCCCCTGGTGTCGACGGTCCCATCGCCACCATGGCTCCTCCCGCCGTCGACTCCACCGTGGGCCGCCATCCTGGCTGGCCTCTGGAGTTCCACCTGGCGCCTCCTGCTCCGGGCTCCTCCCTGGCTCCTCCCACCCTCCACTCCCCCATGGACTTATTTTTTGGACTATTTTTGTTTCTGCCCCTTTCCCTTTGCCTGCCCCTCATCTGCTCCTCGCCCGCCTCCTGAACCCCCACCCTCCCTCCTCTGTTGGACCTTTGTCGGTGCGAGGACGCACTGTTCAGGGAGGGGGCGATATGTTACGTTTCTGTTGTGTTTGACCTAGTTTTCCTTAGTTGCCCTGTTAAGTTAATTAGCTCCACACCTGTTTCTGTTTCAGCCCTGATTGTAATTAGTATTTAAAGTCTGTGTTCTCCCCTATTCCTTTGTCTGCTATTAGTTCGTTTTCCTGATGTGTTATGCTACCCCATGCTCCTGGATTTATTTTGTTTCTTCTGTGGACTAATATTAAAAAGACTATTATTTGATATATTCCCGTGTCGTGCGCTTTATAGCATAGCACCTGTAACAGGGTGCCCGCGCAATCGTTTTTTTAATTAATACATTTTTTTCCTCAGTCATTTTTGGATGTGCTTTCTGCCGTCTCATGCAGTCTCCGTGAATGGAGCACGTCACAACAATGAACCGGCTCACAGACATAATAAATAAATCTATAGAAAGCTTTAAATTGTTACGGAAGTAGGCTCAAACAGAGGATTAGTTCAATAACAGACGTTTATTTACAAAATATCAGAGCAAAGCTGACTGGATACACTGAGCTTTTAGACACTTAGATTGACCAGTCTGGAGTGCGATGAGGGAGTGATTCGATATCTTTGTCTTGACAGGAATACTTGAAACTATGAGCAGGACACACACCTCACACAGGCGGATTCTGGAGCAGACAGACTGGGGAACACACGCTGGAGGTAAGTACACAAGGAGGTAAGCAGCAGGTAATTCGCTGTAATATCATATTTTTAAATAATATATTTTTAAAATAAAATGCTATGACTATGAAATGTGCGACTGCAAATCACGTCACATTGCATTGCACAAGCTCACATGTGTAATGAGTAAAATGTTTTTATATTATTTAATCTTTCTTAATGTATGGGGGTGCTATGGGCATGCTTTGGTCTTTTTAGGGGGTGCTGGAGCACCTGCTAGCCCCACCCTAGCGCCGCCCATGAATGCCATCCAGTAATTCCTCTCACTCTGTGGAAAGGAGCACTGTGATCTCCATCATGGTTTTCTATGATGTTGATGCAGACGGCTTTACAGAACGAACACTGAACTCAACACCACTGACAGAAGTGATCAATCAGAAGATCATCTGGTCTGAACTTGAGGTCTAGTGTTTCATTAAATGTATTTGTGTTGAATCTATGGCTGATGTCAGACATTATATCAGTAAGTTCTAGTCTTATCACATCTTCTAGGAGGATGAAATCATCAACATCATCATGTTTGACTCCACTGAGGTCTTTTTCAGAGAAGATCAGCTCATCTGAGATCTGCTGTGTGAAACTCTTCAACCACAAACCAGCATCTCCTCTGTTCACTTGAACATGTTCAGTAGATTGATGAGCTGCTCTCATGATCTTCTGCTGCAGGAGTTTAATGTTCTCCTTCATCTTGAGTAAAACACTGAGACTGAACTCATCAGTGATGTACCGACTGACTTCATCTCTGATGAAACTCTTGAAGTGATCTCTGGGTTTATGAATGTAGTTCATGTATTTGTTAAAATCCTCCTCTTCTACCAGTGTCTTCAGGATGTGTTTCTCCAGATTTGATCTGTTTCCATTCAGTGATAGACAGTTTGATATCATTTCATCTGTCAGATCTCTGGCAGTCTTCTTGTAGATGCTCTGCTCAATGGGCTCTTTCAGTTTCTGACAGATGATCTCTCCAAAAACAGCTGCTGATGCAGATCCATGACAGTATTTCTGGAAAATACTATAGTACTCTTCTCTCTTCTTCTCAATATATATTACATTGTCTTCTCTGAACAGTCTGTGTTGGTCAGTGATCATCTTGTTTGCTCTCTTACAGATGGAAATAACCAAATCCATGAAGAATTCATTCTTGAACACATATTTAACTTGTCCTTCCTCATGTTCAGTTACTCTTGCTCTGATGTAATCTATGAGTTGTTGAATGTAGCTGATGTTGTAGCCCATCTTTGAGATGTTAAATGACTGAATCATTCTGTCTGTCTGCTGAACAACACCTGAGAGTAATGATCTTATTTGGGATGCATCCTCTGGAGACAGAGGATTAAAGCCTAACAACCCTTTATAGACATCTATAAAATGTGCAGTAATTCCCTTGCTTCTCTTTACCTTCACATAATCACAATGACTCTTCAAAGTGAAAATATCCCTGCTCTCCCTCCAGTGATCTGCAGCACTTTCATAGATGTCACCGAGGATCTCTCTCACATCTCTCATCATGTCAATGTCTCTGAATGAAGGACTGTCTGTGATGATCTTCACACTCTGTTCCCAAAACAAATCAAACTCTTTCTTCAGTGTTTCTTCATCATTGGTTTTGTTTTTGAGTTTTAAGGCAAGTTCTTTGCTCTTTTCATAGAGAATGTTTTCATGATGTGTTCTCTTAGAATCAATCATTTTCTTCAGGTCTCGCTGCTGAAGAACCTCATTTAATTTCTTCTTTGTTTCTCTCACAATTCTTTCCTGGACATATTTGATTTGGACTTCAAACAATGTTTTCCACTGAATCAGTATATCTGCATATGTGTCTTTCTCAAAGAACTCTGACATTGATTTTTCCACTTCTTCACTTGTCTTCTGCAGTTCTCTTTGAAGATAAGTTTCTTCAATCTCATGAATTGCTTCATTTTCTATTTGTTTTTGTAGTTTGTTCTCAGTTTCCAGCATGGCACTGCGAAGCCTCCAGGACCACTTGCTGTATTCTGTCTCCAGTTTCCTGTAAGCTGAAATCTCCAGAGATTTTCTGAAGCTGAAGACGAATCCTTCATTCAATAAAGCCTCCCACAGATCTTTAATATGATCTTTAAACTGTGTCAGCATCATTCCATATGATTTTGAGACATGAGTCATAATAGTTTCCTTCAGTTCTTGAATGTTCTCACAGTAGTCTGGGTTTGGTGGAGCCATCGGTGGGCTTCCCTCCCAGAGCTGAGCGAAATACTTCACATCTTTCTGAACATCAAATCTAATGACATCACTGAAACATTCTGCATCACACTCTTCCTCTTCAGCAGCGAGTTTAGTCATCTCATCCAGTTTCTCCAGGAGTTGTCTCCTTCTCTCCATGTTTTTCTCTCCAGCTGTGACGTCTGAGACGTTCTGATGCACAAACACACAGCTGGGATTCAGTCTGACCTTCTTCATCCTCATGAAGGCCTGAACAACAATCTGAAGAATGTCCTGCATCTCAGCAGGGTTTTCTCCAAAGATGTTGATCAATGTCAGATTTGCCAGACCAACAACAAATGTGGAGAACTCATTGTCATGATGTCTTGTTGATCTTCCAGTCAGTTCTGAAGCACGAAGACCCTCAGTTTCAACAACCAGAATATAGTTAAAGTTGATCTGTGTTTTCATCTCGTCTGAGACTCTGATCAGCTGCATGAAAGCTCCTCTGGTTGTTCTGCCAGCACTGACGGCAAACTGCAGTCCAAACATGGCGTTCAGCATGGTGGATTTCCCAGAGCTCTGGATCCCTAAAACTGACAGCACAAAGACTCTCTGGTCTCCCAGTTTCTGGATAAGTTGATCTAGAACAGCAGAGATCCAGATCACAGGAACATGAGCAGCATCTCCATCCATCAACTCCAGTGGAGATCCAGAGATCATCATCTCTGCTGCGAGACTCGGGAGAGAAGAGAAGTGAACCTGCAGATCTTTCTTGTTCGTCTTCAGAGTTAAACATGATTCATAGATCTGACCGATCTCCCTCATGATGTGCTCCACACCAAAGACTGCAGCTTCAATATCCTCAGATATTTTCTCAAGTTCTGATTGTTCAGCCAAGAGTTGTTCATATATATCATGATTTATCATGATCCCTTTCTGTTTTACAAATGCTGACCATTTTTTATCATATTTGTGATGTATAGCAGAAAGATTAGCTGATGTATATTCATCCAGGAGGAATTTGAGCCATTTAAAGAAAAACATCTTTGTGGCAGCATCTGAGTTAATTTCTTTAATAAAGAGCTTCAAAAAATCACTGATGTCAGATTTATGCTGCCATTGACGGATTTCCTTCATTTCTGTTTGTTTTCTACTGATGTCCATTTCTGTCTCATCTGCTTGAGGTCGATGTAGTTCTCTGTTCTTCTGACTCCACTGATGCCACAGCTTCCCCTGATGAGGCAGAAATGATTCTTTGACTTTCATCAGATCTTTCTTCTCCAGTAAACTCATCATCTGCTGTGCTGCTTCTCTTCCTCTCCTGCAGTCTTCATCATCTTCCTCATCTACTCTGATGTCTGAGTGTTTGGACACATCTTCAAGTCTGAAAGTGTGAGATGAATCTGAGAGACAATCATTTATAGCTCTTCTGAGTTCTTCAGATACATCTGCCTGATTTCTGTCTTTCAAACCAATTTTGAATTTCCCTTTCCTCATCTCAGTTACAGTAGATTGATCCTCAGTAAAAAGACAAATGAGTGGCTTTCTGTTCCTGTACAGTTTTTGGATCTTTTCTGCATTTCTGTCATTCCTGTGCAGTCGTGGCAGAAGAACAACATTGACTGAGCTCATGTCAGTGAGGATCTGCAGCTGTTTCTCATGGTGTCCAGCATCACTGTGTAGATTACAGAACGCTACACACTCAGTGAATTTATCATGATTTGTTCCAGATGGACAGAACCAGGCGATCTCCACCACTCCATCCATCAGTTCTCTGGTTCTGCTGCTGCCTGGACAGTTCCTGTGGAAGAACGTGTTGTGTTTCTCATTAATCAGACTGTTCATCAGCTGAGACTTGGAGGAAGACACAGAGCCAAACCTGAAGAAAAACACCATTGGAGTTTGTGCTCTGTAGATCGGCTGGGGTTGTCTGATGATCTCATTGTTGGTGTTTTTGATCTTCCAGCTCTTGTTGATTTGTCTGAATGTCCAGAGAGGAAACTCAATCTGTTGTGTGAATGGATCAGGAACAAGCAGAGGCAGAGCGTACTGACACTGGGACAGTTTAGTGACCATCAGCTGCTTCAGGAAAACATCAGCACAATGAAACACAGCCATCTGGAGATCCATCGGGTCAATGAGATCAGACTGACTGGTTCTTTGGTAAGACAAATAAATTTCATCAAAAATATCACTTTCATCTTCAGATGACTCAGTTTCTTCTTGTGTGTGATCCTGTTCATTGGTCTGTCTAGTTGTAATGTATCTTGCTCTGTAGTTCATCATCAGTAGTTTCTGTAGGAAAGTCTGAATCAGATCTTCTTCAGCACAAGACTCATGAGACTGTAATGAATGTTCAGTTATCTGAAGAACATCTGCAGCTCTCAGTTTATTGTGCTGTCTGCCTTCAAGATGAAGTCTGTCAAATATACTCTGTATTTTTTCTGCTCTGACTTCTGCTGGTTCAATGTCCTTGTTTTCTCCCTGTATAAAAACAATAATACAATAAGTTAGAACAGTACAATTACTATCATAATCATTACAAGCAATAATTCATTTTGAACGCATTAAAATAATTTAATCCTGAATATAACAGAATAATTATCTGAATTTATTAATGCAATAATTATATATTAATCTAATTATAAATACAACAATACTGTGAAGCTTCAGCACAAACCATGTGTTGTCCATCGTTCATCTTCACAATGTCCTCAAGCGTCTGCAGAAGATCATCAGGAGAGCTGCTCCTCTGAAGACTGAAGTGTCTGTTTGCACATTTCTGAATGATGTTCTGTAGGATGTCACTGGTTTCTGTGGGCTCTTGTGTTGTGAGCACCATGGTGTGTTGATAAACGCTCTCAGAGAAAGAGAGCAGCACCTTCTCCACACGCTCCTGATCTTCTGCTGAACACTGATCATGTTTGAGGAGCAGAACGATCACATGAGGGCCTGGATCAGACAGAAACACACACTCTCTCACTGTCTGTGTGATCTGATGATCTGAGATGTTCGTCTGGAGCAGCTGAGGACTGTTGATGATGATCAGGTGTCTGTCCTTCAGTCTTCCTCCGACTCTCTCTACAACATCTGGAGGAGCTTCACTGTCAAACGCTGCTCGTCCTAAGATGAAGTTTCCCACCAGACTGTTTTCTGACACGTTCTTCCCCAGAAGAACAATCCTCACTGTAAAGAGTCAAATCAAACATTCACAGGCCTCACATTATACAGTAACACATGTGATATTTAACACGTTATGATGCCAGGATCTTGATCTTAATCCAACATCACAGATCAAATTAACCCGAATCAACCAGTAGAAGATACATTTAATCAGTTGTGTTTTGATGGGGATAAATTGTTTATACTTTCCACACATAACTTCATTTATTTATGTAGATAAAGACTTACTCTGAGGAGGTGGATCTTTGCTCCATCTTCTCCTGCGAGGAGGATTGTGGACGACAATCACTGTAAAAAACAAAAGTCTTAGATCATATTTGACCTTCATTACCCAACAGAAAACATATTTGAACAAATGATTAAAACAGCAAAATTGGTCTAAGTGAAAGTCGGAGTTAAATATTTTTGGAGTTTGTTAGGGAGATGAAAATTTGGATCATTTTCATTAAATATGCAAAAACAAATGGATTTCCTTAAATATGATGTATATTGCCTTTGAATGTAAATAATGTGCTTTAAGAATTTTCTTTGACATAATTGAATGAAAATGTTATTTTAGAATCATTTTAAACAATGATATGACTGTGATTTTTACCCGTGGTATCTGAGGTTGACATGTTGATATTCTGTTCTCTCCTCCGTCTATTTCATTATTCTTCAGCTGATCACCTTCTCTGGTGCTTGACGTCTCTCTTCATCGTCCTGTAAGAGATTTTAGTGATTTTCAAACAGTAACAGTCTCTGTTCATTCATCCAGACTATGTGAAGCTCCATCACTGTTCTGAAGCTTTTGTGCCTGTTGTTTGTCGTTCCGTTTTCTGTTTAACTACAGTAGCTTTAGGCCGAATCCCAATTCTATTTTATTCCGCTTCCCCTACCCCTTTTTTTCAGCTCGGGCAGCCATGTTGCCGCTGCAGCCGATTTACGCTGAGATGATTCATACCCCTTCGTTTGTAGTGTGGTCCTGAAAAATCTTCATTTGAATGGCTATCTGGCCCTTCCCCTTACCCCTACCCCTCCAACCAAAAGAGAATTGAGACACCCCTACTCCTTCACGTGAATGCGCAAAACGGAGAGGTAGGGGAAAGGGGAAGGGCTAAGGGGTAGAAATGGGATTGGGCCTTAATCTCATCAAGTAGATCATGAAGCATGTTCTTCATGTTTCTGCCCTGGCATATTTACCAAGTCAAGTGAACATAAACCAAAAACACAAGAGACAATGTTTCTGCTTCTAAAAACTGAACACATTTTGTTTTACACAGATTTGATTCAGTTCTGTGACTGAAGATGAAAGTGAAAATCTGATATTATGACATTCATAAATGAACTAAAGTCATTATTTAACATTGCATGTCACAATTAAGTTTTATATACAGTATCTCACACAGAAGTGAGTACACCCCTCACATTTTTGTAAATATTTTATTTAGTGCTGTCAATCGAAAAAAAAAAAAACCTAATTAATCGCACATTTTTCTAAAATTAATCGCGATTAATCCCACCTAACATTAAAGTTTTTAAATATACTTTTATATTGCAATAATTTCACATTCAATCTTCAAATGTACAATGTACAAACAACATAAAGACATTATATTTCTTTAATAGCATCTTTTTTATGATTGAAGGCCAGCATCACTGATATCAATACTACTGATGTCTCTATAAAATTGTTTTCCCCCCTTAATATTTAACCATTGACTGTAGCCATTCAGCATTACAGTATAATTGAGAGCTATCAATTTTAACATTTATTGAACTTAACTTCTAATTTAAGTGAACTTAAAACAATCTTCACACAAACCCATTATAATAAATGACATTTAGCTACCTGTGCCCTTCAGCAGAAATATACAAAAAATGAATAGTTACCAAACACTAAATTAAATATAGAAGAACCCCTTAAAGCTATAAAAGTTATTGATTTCCTTAGTTAAACGTTATTTTTTCTTTTGTTCTTGGATTAATAGACATCACAGCAGCTGGTTATTAGCTTATTTGCCTGCTATTGCTTTAAAAGCTGCTGCTGCTTTCTGACCCACTGCAGGTCTTAGTCTCTTCTAATGAGCGGACGAGTTGAATCGGGTGTTAGATGAGGGAGACAGTGCTGGGGTGCCTCAGGAAAGTTTTTAAAACCATTTCAGAGACATGTTCTTAAATATGACGCATATATAACATATTGCATGCATACACACAGTTTTAAGTTTCAAGTTTCAAGTTTTATTTGTCACATACATGACTATACAGAGATTGTATAACCAGCAGAGAAATGTGAATCAGGTCCGCTCCATGGACAGTGCAAATATTGTAGAATACAACACAAGGGAAGTATGCATAAAATAAAATGAATAAAAAATAAGATATAAAGCACAGAATATAAAATATAAAGTATAAGAGAATGTGCATGACAGTATGCTGTATAATTAAATATTTAGATAAGCATGACTGTACGGGAGGGGGAATGTGCAAACAGGTTGAACATGGTGACATGAGCATTTAACATTTAATCATTTAGCAGACGCTTTTATCCAAAGCGACGTACAAATGAGGAGAACAATAGAAGCAATCAGACCATCGAGAGAGCAACAGTATACAAGTGCCATGACAAGTCTCAGTTAGTCTAGCACAGTACACGTAGCTAGGAATTTTTTTTTTATTTTTTTTTTTTTTATTAAATAGAATAGGTAAGTGTTAGTATTAGTTAGTCAGGTGCTGGCGAAAAAGTTGTGTCTTTTAGATGTTTTTTGAAAATGGCTAAAGACACAGCTGTTCGAATTGAGATCGGGAGGTCATTCCACCAGCTGGGCACAGTCCAGGAAAAGGTCCGTGAGAGTGATTTGGTACCTCTTTGGGATGGCACCACAAGACGTCGTTCACTTGCAGAACGCAAGCTTCTGGAGGGCGCATAAGTTTGAACTAGCGAGTTTAGGTATATTGGTGCAGTGCCAGTTGTGGTCTTGTAGGCAAACATCAGTACCTTGAATTTGATGCGAGCGGCTATTGGTAGCCAGTGTAACCTGATGAAGAGAGGGGTAACGTGAGCTTTTTTTGGCTCATTAAAGACCACTCTGGCTGCTGCATTCTGGATCAGTTGCAGAGGCTTGATAGTACATGCGGGAAGGCCCGCCAAGAGAGCATTACAATAGTCCAGTCTGGAGAGAACAAGAGCTTGGACAAGTAGTTGTGCAGCTTGCTCTTGCAGGAAGGGCCTAATCTTCCTAATGTTGTATAAGGAAAATCTGCAGGACCGGGCCGTTGTAGCAATATGGTCTGTGAAGCTTAACTGATCATCGATCACAACTCCAAGGTTCGTGGCAGTCCTGGAAGGAGTAATGGTTGACGAACCCAGCTGTATAGAGAAGTTGTGGTGAAGTGATGGGTTGGCGGAGAACACGAGCAGTTCTGTCTTAGCAAGATTGAGCTGAAGGTGATGGTCCATCATCCAGCTAGAAATGTCACTCAGACAGGCTGCAATGCGATCAGTTACCGTCGGATCATCTGGTTGGAATGAGAAGTAGAGTTGAGTGTCATCAGCATAGCAGTGGTAGGAAAAGCCATGCTTCTGAATGACCGATCCTAATGACGACATGTAGATGGAGAAGAGAAGTGGTCCAAGCACTGAGCCTTGAGGAACTCCAGTAGCAAGAAGTTGTGTCTTTGAAACCTCACCCCTCCAAGACACCCTGAAGGACCTATCTGAGAGGTAAGACTCGAACCACAGGAGGGCGGTTCCTGAGATGCCCATCTTTCTGAGGATGGACATGAGGATCTGGTGGTTAACTGTGTCAAAGGCAGCAGACAGATACAGCAAGATGAGTACAGAGGATTTGGAAGCTGCTCTTGCCAGTCTCAGGGCCTCTGTAACCGAGAGTAGGGCAGTCTCAGTTGAGTGTCCACTTCTGAAGCCAGATTGGTTGTTGTCCAGAATGTTGTTCTGTGCAAGAAACAGAGAGAGTTGGTTGAACACAACTCGCTCAAGTGACTTTGCAATGAATGGAAGAAGGGATACCGGTCTGTAGTTTTCTAAAAGTGCTGGATTTAGAGCAGGTTTTTTAAGCAGTGGGCTTACCCGAGCCTGCTTAAATGCTGTAGGAAATGTACCAGTGTGAAGCGAGGTGTTGATAATGTGAGTAAGCGCAGGTATGACCGAAGAAGAAATGGCTTGAAGGAGGTGAGTGGGGATAGGATCTAGCGGACAAGTAGTGGGATGATTGGAAAGGATGAGTTTGGAAACCTCCGTCTCCGAGAGAGGAGAAAAGGAGGTGAGAGATTGTGTATTTGTCGTTATGAAGTTATTATTAGTTTGCGGTGTGAGGAATTGGTCACTGATGGTTTTTGTTTTATTTGTGAAGAAAGTTGCAAAGTCATCATCTGTAAGAGTTGATGAAGGAGGAGGGGGAGGTGGACAGAGAAGAGAAGAGAACGTTTTGAAGAGTGCGCGAGAGTCGGAACAGTTGTTAATTTTGTTGTGGTAGTATGTCATTTTAGCAGTGGAGACATTTGCAGAGAAGGAAGAGAGGTGCGACTGATACACACTAAGGTCAGTAGAGTTTTTGGATTTGTGCCATTTCCTCTCTGCAGCCCTTAGTTTAGCACGATGTTCACGGAGAACATCGGACAACCAGGGGGCAGAGGGGGTAGCGCGTGCTGGTCTGGATGAAAGGGGGCAAAAGTTGTCTAAGCAAGATGTTAGAGTGAAGCAAAGAGCGTCAGTAGCACTGTTTGTGTCGAGTGCTGAAAACTGAGAGGGTGAAGGTAGTGCGGATGAAACCATTGAGGATAGGCGAGAGGGAGAGAGCGAGCGTAGGTTACGTCGAAAGGTGGCCTGCGAAGGAGCGTGTGCTATGTCAGGAGTTAGTGTGAGGTTAGAAGTGATGAGGAAGTGGTCTGAGGTATGCAGCGGAGTTACTAATGTGTTGTCAGTGGAGCAGTAGCGTGTGTAAATGAGGTCCAGTCGGTTACCTGATTTGTGAGTAGCCGCAGTAGACACTCGTTTGAGGTCAAATGAAGTGAGAAGAGTGTTGAAGTCAGTAGCCTGGGGTTTTTCTAGGTGGATGTTGAAGTCACCGAGCAGTACCAGAGGAGTACCATCTTCAGGAAAGTTTGACAGTAACACATCCAACTCCTCCAAGAAGTCACCCAGTTGACCTGGGGGACGATACACAACTACAACGTGGATTTTAGCAGGGTGGGTAATAGTAATTGCATGAGATTCAAATGAACTGTTGCCTTTTGGAGATGGTAGAAGATCAAATTTCCATTCATTTGAAATAAGGAGACCAGTGCCTCCACCCCTCCCAATCGTGCGAGGGGTGTGGGAAAAAGTGAAATTAGTGGAGAGAGCTGCAGGAGTGGCAGTGTCCTCAGGTTTGATCCAAGTCTCAGTTAGGGCCATGAGGTAGAGACCGGAATGGGTAGCAATAGAAGGAATAAAAACTGCTTTGTTTACAGCAGACTGGCAGTTCCAAAGGCCAATTGGAACAGAGAGTAAAGTAGTAGAGGACAGAGGGACCATTCGTAGATTATTAGGATTGGCCTGCCTCCAACGTACAGAGCGTGCTCTCCAAGTGTTAGTAGTGATAGTACAGATTTGAAAGCACATAGTGAGTACAATTGATTCAACAATTATATGAGTACAAGTTAGACAAAAAGTAAAGAAAGGGGGAGAAAGCAATACTTAAGTGCCTTGTCGGTGTCCTTGCTCGGTGGAGTCGTGCAAGGTAGAGTCGATCGTCTTTACACTCATGAGCAGCAATCACAAAAAGAATAAATATAAAATATGATAAGATATCAAGATACAGAAAGTGTTGTGTGCAAATGACAGTATTGTGTGCAAATGACACTGTCAGTATGAGGTAGATGATAATGAGTGCGAGTATATTACTGATTGTGAGTGATTAGTAAGTGAAGTCATCATGATGTTAAGAGGCTGAGTTCAGTTCAGTTTGAATTCAAGAGCCTGATGGCCTGGGGGAAGAATCTCCTCCTGAGTCTCTCAGTTTTTGCCATCAGGCAGCGGAAGCGCTTACCAGATGGCAGCATAGTGAATAGACAGTTTCCAGGGTGATTTGAGTCCTTGATGATTTTGGCAGCTCTGCTTCTGCAGCGTTTGATGTAGATGTCCTGCAGAGAGGGGAGAGCAGACCCTGAGATGCGCTCAGCTAAGCGCACAACTCTCTGCAAGGCCTTGCAATCTTGGCTGGAGCTGTTTCCATACCACACTGAGAAACACTGAGTCAATACACTTTCTATGGTCCCTGCATAGAAAGTTTTCAGGATTAATGGTGAGACCCTGAATTTCCTCAGCTGTCGCAGATGGTACAGTCTTTGCCTGGCTTTCTTAACCTGTGTTTATATGTGTGTAGTCCAAGTCAGGTCCTCGGAGATGTTTACACCGAGGTACTTGAAGCTGCTTACTCTCTCCACAGGGGTCCCACTGATCATAAGAGGAGTGTAGGGCAGCAGGTGTTTCTTTCTGAAGTCTACAATCAGCTCTTTAGTTTTGCTCACATTCAGAGAGAGACAGTTGACCTGGCACCATGATGTTAGTCTCTTTACCTCACCCAAGTATGCGGTCTCATCATTGTTGGAAATGAGGCCCAGAACCACAGTATCATCAGCAAATTTGACAATAGATGTGGATCTGTGAGAGGACACGCAGTCGTGTGTGTAGAGAGAGTAGAGCAGGGGACTCAGAATGCAGCCCTGCGGGGCTCCTACGTTCAGGGTGATGGAGTTTGAGGTGAACTGGCCTACCTTCACCACTTGAGGTCTGCCGGTGAGGAAGTCTTGAATCCAGTCGCAGAGTGAAGTGTTTAGGCCGAGGCCTGTGAGTTTATTAGTCAGCTTGATGGGGACTATGGTGTTGAAAGCTGAGCTATAGTCTATAAATAGCAGCCTTGCATAGTTACCATTGCTGCTGTCAATGTGTGTGAGGGAGGAGTGAAGTATGTGAGAGATGGCATCATCAGTTGATCTATTGGAGCGATATGCAAACTGGAGAGGGTCCAAAGTAACAGGGATGGATGAGCTAATGTGGCTCTTAACAAGTCTCTCAAACACCTTCATGACTATTGATGTGAGGGCCACTGGACGATAGTCATTCAGGCAAGAGGCAAAAGGCAAAAACTTCTCCTCTCCAGCCATCCTACAACATGTCCTCTTGACCCAATCCCCTCTCACCTTCTCCAAGCAATCTCTCCCACACTCTTACCGGCACTCACACACATTATAAACACATCTCTCCGCACTGGCATCTTCCCCACAGCGTTCAAGCAGGCCCGGGTAACCCCACTGCTCAAAAAACCTACATTAAACACTTCTCTTTTAGAAAACTACAGACCTGTCTCTCTCCTTCCATTCGTAGCGAAAACACTCGAACGAGTTGTCTTCAACCAGCTCTCACTGTTTCTTTCACAGTACAAAAAACTGGATGCTAAACAGTCAGGTTTCAGGAGTGGCCATTCAACAGAGACTGCGCTACTCTCAGTCACTGAAGCCCTGCGAGTCGCAAAGGCCGATTCCAAATCATCAGTCCTCATTCTGCTCGATCTTTCTGCTGCTTTTGACACTGTCAATCATCAGATCCTCCTGTCCACCCTCTCATCGCTGGGTATCACTGGGATTCCACTTCGCTGGTTTGAATCCTATCTCACCGGTAGGTCCTTCAGGGTGGCCTGGGGTGGGGAGGTATCCAAAGCACATCAACTGGTCACTGGGGTTCCTCAGGGATCGGTTCTTGGACCCCTCCTCTTCTCCACATACACTACATCACTGGGACCCATCATACAGGCACATGGCTTCTCCTACCATTGCTACGCCGATGACACACAGCTCTATCTCTCTTTTCAACCAGATGATCCAACGGTAGCTGCACGGATCTCAGGCTGCCTGGCGGACATCTCAGCATGGATGAAAGAACATCACCTACAGCTCAACCTGGCAAAGACTGAGCTTCTTGTCATCCCTGCCACTCCGAGTCTACAGCATGACTTCTCGATTCAATTAGGCACATCAATAATTACCCCATCAACTTCAGTCAGAAATTGCATCCGTAAAACAGAGAAGTTGTCAGACGGCGTTACAGCAGTGTCCGGAACCGAGGGTGTGAGCCATGTTTCAGTCAAACAGATGATGTTACAGTCCCTTATGTCTCGTTGGAAACTTATCCTGGCTCTAAGATCGTCCATCTTATTATCCAAGGATTGGACATTAGCGAGCAGAATGCTCGGTAAAGGAGGACTGTTTAAGGCAGCTTTAATCGCCTTTTTGGTAACTTCATGCCTTAACTGACGGCATAACTAGGACATTGCATGCACGTAGTTTCTTTCGCTGTTTGATATGAAATGATACAGGTAACAGCGCGCGCCGGCACCTTTGTGCGTGTATTTGAAGAGCGCGAGCTCTGAGCACAGTGTCTTTTCTGTGCTCATTTGACTCGCGCCTGGTGTGGCGGCGACGTTAAAGCGCGCATCTGAAACGTCTCCCTTTTGATGTGGTCATAAAGACGTTCTGCTTCTAAATAAATGCATTCATTTTCAAGAGAAAAGAGACGGAGGCAGCAGTTGTGAATGGAGTAGCCAACCCTAGCCCCGCCCCTGCGTTAACGGCATAAAATATTTTTAACGCGTTAATCTGAAAAAATTAATCTTCCGCGTTAACACGCTAATTTTGACACCACTAATTTTATTATATCTTTTCATGTGACAGCACTGAAGAAATGACACTTTGCTACAATGTAAAGTAGTGAGTGTACAGCTTGTATAACAGTGTAAATTTGCTGTCCCCTCAAAATAACTCAACACACAGCCATTAATGTCTAAACCGCTGGCCACAAAACTGAGTACACCCCTAAGTGAAAATGTCAAAATTGGGCCCAAAGTGTCAATATTTTGTGTGGCCACCATGATTTTCCAGCACTGCCTTAACCCTCTTGGGCATGGAGTTCACCAGAGCTTCACAGGTTGCCACTGGAATCCTCTTCCACTCCTCCGTGATGATATCACGGAGCAGGTGGATGTTAGAGACCTTGCGCTCCTCCACCTTCCGTTTGAGGATGCCCCACAGATGCTCAATAGGGTTTAGGTCTGGAGACATGCTTGGCCAGTCCATCACCTTTACCCTCAGCTTCTTTAGCAAGGCAGTGGTCGTTATCATGTTGGAATACTGCCCTGCGGCCCAGTCTCAGAAGGGAAGGGATCATGCTCTGCTTCAGTATGTCACAGTACATGTTTGCATTCATGGTTCCCTCAATGAACTGTAGCTCCCCAGTGCCAGCAGCATTCATGCAGCCCCAGACCATGACACTCCCACCACCATGCTTGACTGTAGGCAAGACACACTTGTCTTTGTACTCCTCACCTGGTTGCCGCCACACACGCTTGACACCATCTGAACCAAATAAGTTTATCTTGGTCTCATCAGACCACAGGACATGGTTCCAGTAATCCATGTCCTTAGTCTGCTTGTTTTCAGCAAACTGTTTGCGGGCTTTCATGTGCATCATCTTTAGAAGAGGCTTCCTTCTGCGACGACAGCCCTGCAAACCAATTTGATGCAGTGTGCGGCGTATGGTCTGAGCACTGACAGGCTGACCCCCCGCCCCTTCAACCTCTGCAGCAATGTTGGCAGCACTCATATGTCTATTTCCCAAACACAACCTCTGGATATGATGCTGAGCACGTGCACTCAACTTCTTTGGTCGACCATGGCTAGGCCTGTTCTGAGTGGAACCTGTCCTGTTAAACCTCTGTATGGTCTTGGCCACCATGCTGCAGCTCAGTTTCAGGGTCTTGGCAATCTTCTTATAGCATACACCATCCTTATGTAGAGCAACAATTCTTTTTTTTCAGATCCTCAGAGAGTTGTTTGCCATGAGGTGACATGTTGAACTTCCAGTGACCAGTATGAGAGAGTGAGAGCGATAACACCAAATTTAACACACCTGCTCCCCATTCACACCTGAGACCTTATAACACTAACGAGTCACATGACACCGGGGAGAGAAAATGGCTAATTGGGCCCAATTTGGACATTTTCACTTAGGGGTGTACTCACTTTTGTGGCCAGCGGTTTAGACATTAATGGCTGTGTGTTGAGTTATTTTGAGGGGACAGCAAATTTACACTGTTATACAAGCTGTACACTCACTACTACACATTGTAGCAAAGTGTCATTTCTTCAGTGTTGTCACATGAAAATATATAATAAAATATTTACAAAAATGTGAGGGGTGTACTCACTTCTGTGAGATACTGTAACAAACATAAAGAGAGTATATGATACCTGTATTTTAAGATTCCATTATGTAGACATTTCATGTTGATAAAATGGAATCAGGAGTCAGAAGTTTGCAGTTGGAGTCATTCACTTTACAAAGGAAACTAACATGTTTCTGTCTGTCGGGTCTGACAACAAATGCAGGCAAAGGTTCAAGCTAGCGTATTGTGTATGTTGTATTTTGCATTGTGTATATTGTATTGTACAGAGTATTACGTATAATAATAGTAGAGTCTTCAGTGTATAATATGTACATGGTACATCACTTATTTGTATGTATCAGTAGGCACCTGGAGGTTGCTCCACCAGAGTTTCATTGTACATGTACACAATAAAGTTTTTAAAGTTAAAGTTGAGACATAATGTGAATAAATGACAAAGACAACAGCAGCTAACCATAAAGATATTCATTTTACATTTACATTTATGCATTTAGCAGACGCTTTTATCCAAAGTGACTTACAGTGCATTCAGGCTATACATTTATTTTTTTTATCAGTATGCGTGTTCCCTGGGAATCGAACCCACAACCTTTTGCGCTGCTAACGCAATGCTCTACCACTGAACCACAGGAACACAGTAAATTTTGTCATATTCAATGACAAAAATAGATGGAGTAAAATCAATCTATTCAAGACATACTAGTCCTTATTTTGATTATGCATTTATGAAGCTATTGATGCATTTGCTCTCTTTTTTAGACATTGTATAATATGTTTTGCTATAAAAAAGCCAGTTAAATTGCTCAATGTGAGTAGATAGCAGCTCATTCTCTTGTTTATTTTATTTATTTCACAAAAAGGGAACAGTGTACATTAATCAACATTCATGAATCTAAATGTACCTAGATTAGCCCAAAGGCTAGTTTTCATTGGTAGTCCCTTTGCCAGATGTTATTAGGCCAAAAAAGAGGAAAAAATAAACAAAATAGAAAAAAACAATAACACCGAAATTAAACCAAAAATTAAACAACAAATTATACAGACTGACAATAAAAAAAATATGTATTAAAAAAATAAAAATAGAAAGCAGCTTATTAGGATATATAAACAACATTAATGTTCACATTGTTGGTTATGAAGAAGCCATTTCTTAAAATGATGCTTACAGGTGCATCTCAATAAATTAGAATGTCGTGGAAAAGTTCATTTATTTCAGTAATTCAAATCAAATTGTGAAACTCGTGTATTAAATAAATTCAATGCACACAGACTGAAGTAGTTTAAGTCTTTGGTTCTTTTAATTGTGATGATTTAGGCTCACATTTAACAAAAACCCACAAATTCACTGTCTCAACAAATTAGAATACTTCATAAGACCAATAAAAAAAAATCATTTTTAGTGAATTGTTGGCCTTCTGGAAAGTATGTTCATTTACTGTATATGTACTCAATACTTGGTAGGGGCTCCTTTTGATTTAATTACTGCCTCAGTTCGGCGTGGCATGGAGGTGATCAGTTTGTGGCACTGCTGAGGTGGTATGGAAGCCCAGGTTGCTTTGATAGCGGCCTTCAGCTCATCTGCATTGTTGGGTCTGGTGTCTCTCATCTTCCTCTTGACAATATCCCATCAAGCACAGTAACACCATGGTCATTGAACCAGCTTTTGGTACCTTTGGCAGTGTGGGCAGGTGCCAAGTCCTGATGGAAAATGAAATCAGCATCTCCATAAAAGTTGTCAGCAGAAGGAAGCATGAAGTGCTCTAAAATTTCCTGGTAGATGGCTGCGTTGACTGTGGACTTCAGAAAACACAGTGGACCAACACCAGCAGATGACATGGCAGCCCAAATCATCACTGACTGTGGAAAATTCACACTGGACTTCAAGCAACATGGATTCTGTGCCTCTCCACTCTTCCTCCAGACTCTGGGACCTTGATTTCCAAATGAAATGCAAAATTAACTTTCATCTGAAAATAGGACTTTGGACCTAGTTATTTTTCTCCACAGCCCAGGTAAGACGCTTCTGACGTTGTTTCTGGTTCAGAAGTGTCTTGGTAGCCCTTTTCCTGAAGACGTCTGAGCGTGGTGACTCTTGATGCACTGACTCCAGCTTCAGTCCACTCCTTGTGAAGCTCTCACAAGTGTTTGAATCAGCTTTGCTTGACAGTATTCTCAAGGTTGCATTCAAGGTTGCAGCTTGTGCACCTTTTCTACCCAAATTCTTCCTTCCAGTCAACTTTGCATTTAATATGCTTTGATACAGCACTCTGTAAACAGCCACACCTTTCAGTAATGACCCTCTGGGACTTACCCTCTTTGTGGAGGGCGTCAATGTTCGTCTTCTGGATCATTGCCAAGTCAGCAGTCTTCTCCATTATTGTGGTTTCAAAGAACAATAGATACCGGGAATTTATACTGTATGGATGGTCATTAATTGAAACTCAAATTTGAATATTCTAATATTTTGAGATACTGATTTTTGACTTTCATGAGCTGTAAGCTCTAATCATCAAAATTAAACAAAAAAAACTTTTGAAATGTTTTACTTTACATGCAATGAATCTAAAATATATGAAAGTTTCACTTTTTCAAATAACTTACAAGAAAAAATGAACTTTTTCATGACATTCTAATTTATTGAGATGCACCTGTAAATTATTTAAATGATGTACATTCTCTAATTGATTGTGGTATTGAATTCCAAGGTTCAAGGTTCAAGGTTCTTGTTTATTTGTCATATACACAATCATACAGGGTATAATCAGTAGTGAAATGTAGGGCAGGACGGGTTCGCTCAATGGACAGTGCAAAAAAATAAAATAAAAGATGATACATAACACAGGAGAGTATATATAAATATAGGTAGGAATAAGATAAAAAAATAAGTAAAAAAACAATAAAATAAAATAAAATAAAATAAGGAGTAAAATGTGCAATGAACTAAAATGTGCAATACAGTCTACTGTGGATTTAATAAATATTAATATAACCAGGGATGTGCAAGAGGAATGTGCAAACAGGTTGTACCGGGTATGTACACATAGCAGCAATGCGGATGATGGAGAATGATGGGTGCTTTTTACAGTTTATTAAATTGAGTCCTGTAGATGTTATGAGACTGAGTTCAGGAGCCTGATGGCCTGAGGATAGAAGCTCCTCCTCAGTCTCTCAGTTTTTGCCATCACGCTTCTGAAGCGCTTACCAGATGGCAGCAGAGTGAAAAGACGGTTACCGGGGTGATTTGAGTCCTTGATTATTTTTACAGCTCTGCTTTTGCAGCGTTTGAGGTAGATGTCCTGCAGAGAGGGAAGGGCAGACCCAGAGATGCGCTCAGCTAAGCGTACGACTCTCTGCAGAGCTTTGCAGTCCTGATTTGTGGCGTTACTGTACCACACTGAGATGCACTGAGTCAATACACTTTCTATGGCCCCCGCATAGAAAGTTTTCAGGATTGCTGGTGAGACCCTGAATTTCCTCAGCTGTCGTAGATGGTACAGTCTTTGCCTGGCGTTCTTGACCTGTGTTTGAATGTGTGCAGTCCAAGTCAGGTCCTCGGAGATGTTTACACCGAGGTACTTGAAGCTGCTCAGCCTCTCCACAGGGGTCCCACAGATCATAAGAGGAGTGTAGGGCCGCTGCTCTCTCTTCCTGAAGTCTACAATCAGCTCTTTAGTTTTGCTCACGTTCAGAGAGAGACAGTTGTCCTGGCACCATGATGTAAGTCTCTCTACCTCACCCAAGTATGCGGTCTCATCATTGTTGGAAATGAGGCCCAGAACCACAGTATCATCAGCAAATTTGACAATAGAAGTGGAGTATGCTTCAAAGCTACCACCATCATTCCAGTCCCGAAGAGGTCATCTCCATCCTGCTTCAATGACTACCGTCCAGTAGCACTCACTCCTATTCTCATGAAGTGCTTTGAACGGTTAGTCATGCAGCACATCAAGTCTGTCCTCCCCCCCTCCCTGGACCCCTTCCAGTTTGCATATAGGTCAAATCGCTCGACCAATGATGCCATCGCCACTGCCCTCCACCCAGCCCTCACACACCTAGACTAAACGGACACGTATGTCAGATTGCTGTTCATAGACTTCAGTTCAGCATTCAACACAATCATCCCTCAACAGCTCATCCATAAACTGGTACAGCTGGGGCTCAATACGTCGCTGTGCAACTGGCTGTTGGACTTTCTGACCGGGAGACCTCAGGCAGTACGGGTCGGCAGTAACACATCCAGCACCATCACACTGAACACAGGGGCCCCCCAAGGATGTGTGCTGAGCCCCCTCCTCTTCACTCTGCTGACCCACGACTGCACACCGTCACACAACTCCAACCGCTTCATTAAATTTGAGGATGACACGACTGTGGTGGGTCTCATCAGCAACAGAGATGAGACAAACTGCAGGAGCGAGGTGAGCCGCCTGGCCGGGTGGTGCAGTGACAACAATCTCTCTCTGAATGTGGAGAAGACGAAGGAGATTGTCGTTGACTTCAGGAGAGTGCACACTCAGCATGCTCCTCTGACCATCAATGGTGCGACCGTGGAGAGAGTGAGCAGCACCAAGTTCCTGGGTGTACACATCACAGAGGACCTCTCCTGGACCAACAACACTGCAGCACTAGCCAAGAAAGCACAACAGCGTCTCTACTTCCTCCGCAAACTAAGAAGAGCCAGAGCCCCGGCCCCCATCATGTGCACCTTCTACAGAGGCACCATCGAGAGCATTCTGACTAGCTGCATCACTGTGTGGTATGGCGCCTGCAACGCGTCCTGCCGCAAGTCCCTTCAACGGATAGTGAGAGCAGCTGAGAAGATCGTTGGTGTCTCTTTCCCCTCCCTCCAGGACATTTACAACACCCGTCTCACCCGCAAAGCCCTCAGCATTGCAGGTGATCCCACCCACCCGACACACAACTTCTTCAGTCTGCTACTATCAGGGAGGAGACTGAGGAGTCTCCAAGCCAGGACTAACAGACTGAAAGACCGCTTCATCCACCAGGCTGTCAGGAAGCTGAACTCCCTTCCGTCCTTGCCCCCCCTCCCCTCTCTTACCCCACGAATCACTGAACTCGGTCCCAAACCCCACCACCACCACACACACTCACACACACACACTCACACACACACACTCACACTCACACTGAGACAAGCACCGGTCACTTGTACAGCATTGTACACTCCTTGTCACTTTAAATAGTCTAGATAAGCTATTTGCACTACATTTATATTCTACACTGTTTGTTTGTTTATTTCATTGATTTGCACTATCTGCCATGTGCCATATGCCACTTTATCCATTTTTTATATTATTTTTATTTCTTTTATTTAAACTTTTTTCCTACATGTCCTTATTTGTATATTTGTAATAGTTGCATTTTGTGTATGTATATTGATTTGTACTTATCTGTATTTTTGCGTTCTACTGTTTGTGTTGAGTGTTATCTGTATGCACCAGGGAGTAAGAGAGTAACGCAATTTCAATTCTCTGTATGTATGTACGGTACATTTGGCAGAATTGACAATAAAGCTGACTTTGACTTTTTTGACTTTGAGCTGTGAGAGGACACACAGTCGTGTGTGTAGAGAGAGTAGAGCAGGGGACTCAGAACGCAGCCCTGCGGGGCTCCTACGTTCAGGGTGATGGAGTTGGAGGTGAACTGGCCCATTTTCACCACTTGTGGTCTGCCGGTGAGGAAGTCTTGAATCCAGTCACAGAGTGTAGTGTTTAGGCCGAGGTCTGAGAGTTTGACAGCTAGCTTGGTGGGGACTATAGTATTGAAAGCTGAGGTATAGTCAATGAATAGCAGTCTGACATAGTTGCCATTTTTGCTGTTAATATGAGTGAGGGAGGAGTGCAGTACCTGAGAGATGGCATCATCAGTAGACCTATTTGGGCGATAGGCAAACTGAAGAGGGTCCAAGGTAGCAGGGATGGAGGAGCATATGTGTTTCTTTAAAAGTCTCTCAAAAACCTTCATGACTGTTGATGTGAGGGCAACTGGACGATAGTCATTCAGGCAAGAGGGTTTACTGTTCTTAGGCACAGGGATGATGACAGATTTCTTAAATGAGGTGGGAATCACAGAGGTAGCAAGGGACTCATTAAACATGGAAGTAAACAGACCAGCAAGCTGATCGGCGCATGATCTCAGAACGCTGCCGGTAATTCCATCAGGTCCGGTGGCTTTCCTGATATTTACTCTCCTTAATTCTCTCCGAACCTCGTCCTCCGACACGGTGATAACATGATCAACATCGCCGCTCTGTCTGCTGCTTCCTGACGCGCTGATCGGCAGAGTCGCGCCGCCGTTGCGTTCGAAGCGGCCGTAGAAGGTGTTTAACTCTTCGGCCAACAATGGATCTGCTCTCACCTCGGCAGAGGGATTATTTCCAGAGGTGGTCTTCAGTCCCTGCCACATGCGTCGAGAGTCATTGAGCTGAAAATGTGACTGAGTTTAGCAGCTCTAACTGCCCGTCGGAGAGCATAACATGATGCTTTGTAATCGCTCATGTTTCCTGACAAAAGACCAGCGTTGTATGCGGCAGTGCGTTGGTTAACCGCAGCACGGATTGTTCTGTCTACCCACGGTTTCTGATTAGAGAATGTCCTTATTGTTACCGTTTCAGTGGCTTGGTCAGTTAGCATGTAAACAAAGCTTAATGCTACATCCGTGAACTCGCTGACGTCAGCTGAACTCGCCCGGAACATGTCCCAGTCGACGTCATCAAGAGACGGCTGTAGCATAGCTTCAGAGTGGGAGGACCAGCGCGTCACTTCCCTCACCCCCGGGGATTCCTGAACGATCCTTTGTTTATATTCCGGTGTGAGGAAAATGGCTGCGTGGTCCGATTTACCAAAAGCCGGCAGGGAACAAGCTTTATAGGCATTCTTAAACTGAGTGTAGCAATGATCCAGTGTATTCGGTCATCTAGTTGGACAGGATACATGCTGATGGAAGTTTGGCATGACCTTCCTGAGGTTGGCTTTGTTAATGTCCCCTGCGATGATAGAGGCAGCGTCAGGGTGTTTGTTGATGTAGCCGCTGAGCTCTTCGTGGAGTTTGGACAAAGCCAAGCTAGTGTCTGCCTGTGGTGGAATGTAAACGGCAGTAGCGATGACCGCGGAGAACTCGTGGGGTAAATAGAATGGGCGGCAGATAATGGAGAGATGTTCCAGATGAGGCGAGCAGGAACGCGACAGAATGGAGATATTCCTGGGGTTGCACCATTTCTTGTTAATCATGAAACACACTCCACCACCCTTGATTTTTCCGGCCTCGGCTGTTCTGTCCATCCGTAAAACAGAAAAGTTATCAGACGGTGTTACAGCGGTGTCCGGGACCGAGGGAGTGAGCCATGTTTCAGACAAAAAAAGGATGTTACAGTCCCTAATGTCCCGTTGGAAACTTGTCCTGGCTCTAAGATCGTCCATCTTATTTTCCAAGGATTGGACATTAGCGAGCAAAATACTCGGGAGAGGAGGGCTGTGAGCCCGGTTTCTCAGTCTGTCACGAATTCCAGCGCGTCGCCCGCGGTGTTTCTTTCGCTTCCTGGGATTGTTCGGGTGGCCTTTGTTAACCTCGGTGTTCCGAAGAATCTCCAATGGCCACGCTGGATCCGTGGATAAAGTGTCCTGAAGCAGGTTAGTGCAGCGGTGTCCAATGTCCAAAAGTGTTCTTTTGTCGTAAATAAATAGTGCAGACGTTATGCGTGTAAAAAGAGAAAGTAAAAATACGTAAAAGAGTATATAAAAGCACAAATTAAGCGGAGCCATCCTTTAACGTCGACTGAACACAGCAGCGCCGGAAGGGCGCTGTGATGCTCTGAATGAAAAACAGCTTGACCAAAGGAGGTTTTTCTATATGGAATTATGCAATCAGATTTAGCTGCACCTGGAGTTACTCTGTTTTCAATAGATTTAAATTTAATAAACAGAGGAGGAGGAGCTAAACCATGCATAATCTTATAAACTAAACAAACATTTTTAAATTTAGAGATATTTTCCCAGCTAAGCAGGTTGTACGTATTTAAAATATGACAATAGTGAAAACTAAATTGTTTTTATTTACAATTTTAAGTGCTTGTTTGTACAATAATTCAAATGTTTTAGAACTATAGGATGTGTATTAGACCAACTTGTCAGACAATAAGTAATGTGAGAGAGAATCATAGAATAAAAATATACCTTTGCAGATAAAGAGTTTCTAATAAACCAAAAATTAACTAAATTGAATTTTACCTTTTTACATACCTTTTTTATATGCGTTTTAAAACCAAGACATGAGTCCAAATGAACCCCTAAATATTTATATTCTGAAACAACCTGTAATCTCTCTCCTGAAATTAATTTTTTTTATATCAACACTATGTCCTTTAGAAAAGAACATACAAGCTGTTTTTGACACGTTTAATTTCAGATTTCACTGATTGAGCCAGGATATGATTTTTGCCAGAACATCTGTCAACTTATTTACAACCTCTTCTGCAGTTTTACCTTGTGTGAAAATGACTGTATCGTCAGCATACATTATGATATTACATTGTTGACACACCTTGGGTAAATCATATACATGCTAAGAAGAATTGGCCCCAATATGGACCCTCGTGGAACACCAGTTGAAAGGCATAGTGAATTGTATTTGTAATTATCAATTTTTACTACCTGAGAACGGGAAGAAAGATAACATTCAATTAAATTGACAGATTTTGTCGAAAAATTTAAATTGAATAATTTATGTAAAAGAATATTATGATTTACAGTATCAAACACCTTCTGTAAATCAAGAAACAGCCCCTACCACTCCATCTTTATCCATTAATGCCTTTACCTTTTCAATAAAATAACAAGTAGCCGTTTCTGTTGAATGATTTATCCTAAAGCTGAACTGCATCGGATGTAATTGGAAAGGACTATTATTAAAATGGTCAATAATTTGTTTAGCCACCAGTTTTTCAAAAACTTTTGATATTGTGGGGAAGTTACTAATTGGCCTATAATTGCTGGTTAAACGGGGATCGCCTCCCTTAAATATAGGGACCACAACCGTCGGCTTCCAAGAGGTAGGGAATCTCCCTTGATCTAATGAACTATTAATGATATGTGTTACAGGGTTAACTATTGGGGAACTAATCTGTTTCATTCATCTATACCATAGAAATATTTAGCCCTTGAGGACTTAAGAGGCATGACTACCTTTTCAACATCTAACTTAGTTACTGGACCTAATACTAAAGCTGTCTCGCTAGCATTATTTGTTCGTAAATAAGGCTGTTGTACTTTGAAACTTTGAGCAATTTTATCCACTGGATCAATAAAATAGCGATTAAAGGCCTGGATGATGACTGGATCATGTTTATCAGCTGGATTTGTGTCTTAAAACCTTTAATCTTCATGAAGAAGCTCATGGTCAAATACTCTTGCATGTGGCATGTATAGTCAAGTCACCTTTATTTATATAGCGCTTTTAACAATACAGATTGTGTCAAAGCACTTAACAGTATCAAATTGGAGGATAGAGTGTCAGTAATGTATAATAATAAGATAAAACACTAAATGTTCAGTTAAGGGCATTTCATTATGGAATTCGGAGATGTCATTGTGTAGCTCAGTTTAGTTTAAATAGTATCTGTGAAATCAAACTGATGATAATCGCTAGAAATTAAGTGTCACCAACTGAGCAAGCCAGAGGCGACAGCGGCAAGGAACCAAAACTCCCTCTGTGACAGAGTGGAGAAAAAAACCTCGGGAGAAACCAGGCTCAGTCGGGGGGCCAGTTCTCCTCTGGCCAGGATATTAATGTTTATTTATTGTTTACTTATTGTTTTAATTAAAAATTTAAATGTATAAATGTATTATATTTCTATTTTTATATTGTTGCAATTTCGAACAATAGTAGTATTATGTAGTTAGGTATTTTATTATTATATTTTTAGTTATTTTGTTTTATTTCTTAGTTTTATTGTATTTTTAGTCGAGGTCTTCACTGGAGATATGTCTCTGGGGCTCATCGCTGACGATCAGGGCCGCAGACATCATCTCCCAGCGCCGATCCACCATCTGATCCAGACACGGACTGAGAAACAGAATACGAAAGAAACAAATATTAACGTAGATGCCATTCTTCTTACGATGTAACGAGTACATTGTGTGTTATGAGGAGTGTTCCGGGTTCCGGTTGATCTAATTAATGCAGCCTAACAATCCTTTAACGGATTTGAATAATAGAAGTGTATTAGTGTGTTATGTGTATGCCAGGTTAAAGAGATGGGTCTTTAATCTAGATTTAAACTGACAGAGTGTGTCTGCCTCCCGAACAGTGTTTGGTAGATTGTTTCAGAGTTTGGGTGCTAAATAGGAAAAGGATCTGCCGCCCGCAGTTGATTTTGATATTCTAGGTATTATCAAACGGCCAGAGTTTTGAGAACGCAGCGGACGTGGAGGACTATAATGTGATAGGAGCTCGCTCAAGTACTGAGGAGCTAAGCCATTCAGGGCTTTATAAGTAATTAACAAGATTTTAAAATCTATACGATGTTTGATAGGGAGCCAGTGCAGTGTTGACAGAACCGGGCTAATGTGCTCATACTTCCTGGTTCTAGTAAGGACTCTAGATGCTGCATTTTGGACGAACTGTAGTTTGTTGGTCAAGCGTGCAGAACAACCACCCAGTAAAGCATTACAATAGTCTAACCTTGAGGTCATAAACGCATGAATTAGCATTTCTGCATTTGATGTTGAGAGCATAGGTCACAATTTAGATATGTTTTTGAGATGGAAGAACGCAGTTTTACAGATGCTAGAAACATGGCTTTCAAATGAAAGATTGCTATCAAACAGCACACCAAGGTTCCTAACTGATGAAGAAGAAGAATTGACAGAGCAGCCGTCAAGTGTTAGACAGTGTTCTAGGTTAATACTTGTGGGGGTTTTAGGTCTGATAATTAACACTTTCCGGTTCCTGTAACATTTGCCTAAAACGCCTAAAAAAAGGCATACCCAAAGTAAATTGCATGCTGTTCTTGAACCATTTGGATTATATGTATGGTTTTGGTTATATGCACTCTTTTGAAAGGTGATACTCTGAGGTTTGTTTCTCAACAGTCAGAATCACTGTAAGTCTTACTGTTATTGAGTAATAGAACTTTGAACACACTGAAAAAGCAAAAAAAAAAAAAATTCCGTCAACATTTTTTTTTGTAAACAAAAGCCTGCAGATGACTATAGCTGGGAGCTATGAGCTGGAAAATACAATGGGATCACAGAATGAAGCCTTACCAAGCTACATTTCAAATTTGATAACAATACCTTAGAGAATGAGTGTTTTACACATGTTTATCTAAGTTTATGTCTAGGCGCTTCCCAAAAAAGGACACTCGGAGACTCCAAATGACCCTTTGTAACCAATGACACATAAAAAGCTGTAATACTTGAATGCTTTAATGTACAGTCATAATTTAGGGCTCTAATGAAAGGTTACACTTAGATCTATTCAATTTCACATCCAGATTCACTGTCAATAATTGCTGACACATAGTAACTGAAGCATAAACACATTATAGTGACATTTATACACAGAATCCAAAATTCGTACACTTGTAAATAGCATCTATTTCTAAATTCTAATCTAATTACCATTTTTTTCCCTATACTTCTATTTTTGTACATAGTACATTATTTAATATCTGTTTTTTTTCTTATATTGGTGTTATATTCCATCCCTACTGTGTTATTCCTATGTATGTCTGCACTATCATGTATGTCTGCACTATGTCTGTACTTTCTTCTGCACTGGAAGCTCCTGTCATCAGGACAAATTCCTTCTTGTGTGTGTAAACATACTTGTAATAAAGCTCTTCTGATTCTGATTATAGTGTTTTTTAAATGTTGTCATCATGTCCCTAGGTATATGGCTTTTTGCTGACTGGCTCCCAGACTTCATTCGATTCAATGTCAGATGATTATCTGTGATTATAAAAAAACAACACACAAAACAGAAGTTAGCAGGAACACTTCAAAACACACACACAAAAACAGGACATAAGTGACCAGGGACGCATCAAAACACATACCACAATATATACTGTAAAATATGTATAAGATACATAAATACGTATAATATATATAAATATAATTACAGCGGGGAAAATAAGTATTTGACACATCAGCATTTTTATCAGTAAGGGGATTTCGAAGTGGGCTATTGACACAAAATTTCCACCAGATGTAGCCATCAAGCCAAATATTGAATTCATACAAAGAAATCAGAACATTTAAGTATACAAGTTGAGTCATAATAAATAAAGTAAAATGACACAGGGAATAAGTATTGAACACTTTATTTAATACTTTGTAGAAAAGCCTTTGTTGGTGATTACAGCTTCTAGACGCCTCTTGTATGGAGAGACCAGTCGTCTGCATTGCTCAGGAGTGATTCTGGCCCATTGTTCCACACAAATGGTCTTTAAATCTTGAAGGTTCCTTGGGCCTCTTTTATGAACTTTGATCTTCAGTTCTCTCCATAGATTTTCTATGGGATTTAGGTCAGGTGATTGACTGGGCCATTCAAGCAGCTTGATTTTCTTTCTTTGAAACCACTTCATTGTGTCCTTGGCCTTGTGTTTGGGATCATTGTCTTGCTGAAATGTCCACCCTCTTTTCATTTTCAGCTTTCTGGTAGATGGCAGTAGATTTTTATCCAGAATGTCCCGGTACATTTCTCCATTCATCCTGCCTTCAATAATATGAAGTCTGCCAGTACCCCTTGCTGAAAAGCAGCCCCAAACCATGATGCTTCCACCCCCAAACTTAACTGTTGGTATGGTGTTCTTGGGATGGTGGGCAGTGCCATTTCTTCTCCAAACATGGTGTGTAGAATGACTGCCAAAAAGTTCAATTTTGCTTTCATCTGACCATACTATAGTCTCCCAATAATCCACAGGCTTCTCCAAATGCTCTTTCGCAAACTTTAACCGAGCCTCAACATGCTTTTTGTTCAGCAATGGAGTCTTGCGTGGTGAGCGTGCATGGATGCCATGGCGGTTCAGTGCATTGCTTATAGTTTTCTTTGAAACAACAGTACCTGCTGATGCAAGGTCTTCCTGAAGTTCTGCCCGAGTGGTTCTTGGCTCTTGGAGAACTCTCCTGATTATTCTTTGGACTCCTCGGACAGGGATCTTACGTGGAGCACCTGATCGTGGCCGGTTTATGGTGAACTGATGCTCTTTCCATTTCCGGATAATGGCCCCCACAGTGCTCAAAGGAACATTCAGCATTCTGGAAATGTGCCTATAACCATTCCCATCAAAATGCTTTTCAACGATAAGATTACGAAGATCTACAGAGAGTTCTTTGCTTTTACCCATCATGAAGTCTTTCCTGTGTGCCTCCTAGGTAATGAGAAGCCTTTATAGGCCATCAATTAGGACTAAAGCAGCTGATATCAATTAGTACTGATAGGGGGCAGGGGTTCTCTCTCAATACTGACAGATTTCAGGTGATCTCCTTGCTTTCTATGCCATTTTGCACCTTGTTATCTTCATGTGTTCAATACTTATTCCCTGTGTCATTTTACTTTATTTATTATGACTCAACTTGTATACTTAAATGTTCTGATTTCTTTGTATGAATTCAATATTTGGCTTGATGGCTACATCTGGTGGAAATTTTGTGTCAATAGCCCACTTAGAAATCCCCTTACTGATAAAAATGCTGATGTGTCAAATACTTATTTTCCCCGCTGTATATTATATAATAAAACACTTACTTGTTGACAGTGTTGCATGGAGTTGTTTTCGCATGCAAAAACAACTCCTCTGCTTCAATGGCTGAAACATCGCTCTCTTCGTCAAAAATGTCCTCAAACATCGCTATCTTCGTCAAAAATGTAATCTCTGTCACGCCGAGCACATTGTTCAACAACAACTTAGTGTAAAAAGTGTGTTTTTGTGCATTTTTCGCCTCTCACCATCATTCAGCCGTGAGCTCTTCATGTACGCGTTTCCGTGCGCAAGCGCGCTGGTCAGTCTAACCTTCTGCGCAGCAAGATTTGGGCATGATAGCCTGGACCGACCCCCTAAAGCATCATATCAGTCTGTTTAGAAGCTCATTGGCTATCAGAAATGACAGTCATTTGCAGACTATAATGCAATTGGATCGATCTACTGTCCATCAAAAGAGGGCAGCTTCATTTCCAACGCTGGACGCTCATTAGCTTTCGCGGTATGTTGACCCCTCTAAGATGCAGCTATTGGTTCAAATGAGGTGTCAGTCAAAAGGTCAGATCTCAGCGGCCATTTTGACATCAAATAATTTGCTTTGTTTGTATGAGAAGAAACGCTAAATTACAGAAAACACAGCAGAGTGGATAGCTCCGTTGGCTAATGTGGAATGATACTACTACATTCAGTGGATGTTTGAATTGGATAGTCTGGACCCTTTGCAGTGTAACAACGCCGTTTTTGTTGGAATTTTATGGATCAGTGGACTATCAGGAGGCTTCATATGTGAGTTTCTTCAGTTTTGTTATTGTTTATTTGGTTGTTGGTGGTCTGACAAAGACACTGACTGTACCTGCTGTGTTGATTGTATCTTAAAGGGATAGTTCACTATGAAATTCAAATTTTGGAATCAGCTTACCCCAAGGGCATCCAAGATATAGGTGTCTTTTTTTCTTCAGTATATCCAATTTTTATGTTTTTAGGTCAAACCGTTCTAGTCTGTCAGTCATATAATGGCAGGTATAGGTTACTGTCTCTATAAGAGGGAAAAAGAACATGCACAGAGAAATCCAAATTAAACAATTCCCCATCGTAACTACTCATTGATGGCCTAAGACACGAAACGAGCGGTTTGTGTGAGAAAACGAACAGTATTTATATAGTTTTTTACCTCTTGTACACAACCATGTTCAAGTGATCTGAGTGCGCACACACATCCGGTGTGTGACGTGTGTGTGCGCGCGCTCTGGCTCATGCTGCATTCACACGGGGCGTCGGCGTCAACGCTTGACGGAGGGCATGTCTGAAGCGTGGTGCTGACGCAACTTTTCAAGCGCCAACGGAGGCATCAGCCAATCAGATCGCCTCATGCAAATACCCAATCCCGTTCATGCAACCACGCTTCAGACACGCCCTCCGTCAAGCATTGACGCCGACGTTTTCTCACACAAACCGCTCGTTTCGTGTCTTAGGCCATCAATGTGTAGTTACGATGGGGAATTGTTTAATTTGGATTTCTCTGTGCATGTTCTTTTTCCCTCTTATAGAGACAGTAACCTATACCTGCCATTATATGACTGACAGACTAGAACGGTTTGACCTAAAAACATCAAAATTGGATCTACTGAAGAAAAAAAAGACACCTACATCTTGGATGCCCTTGGGGTAAGCTGATAGATACCAAATTTGAATTTCAAAGTGAACTATCCCTTTAAAATGCCTTAAATCGTTCGAATCAGAAGAATCTCCGTTTTCCAGAGATATATGACATGTTCAGATTTTTGTTGTTGTTGTTTTTGTATCTGATGAACTTTACACCCTGCGGAGGCAGTGTACCGTCGGCGGTACACTGGAACTGCAACAGGTTTTAACACCTCTGTTTTTTTCAGAATTTAGCAGTAAGAATTTACTCGTCATCCAGTTTTTTATATCGACTACGCATTCTGTTAGTTTCTCAATTTGGTGTGTTTCACCGGGCCGTGAAGAAATATAGAGCTGAATATCATCAGCATAACAGTGAAAGCTAACACCATGTCTCCTGATAATATCTTCCAAGGGTAACATGTAAAGCGTGAAAAGTAACGGCCCTAGTACTGAGCCTTGAGGTACTCCATACTGCACATGTGATCGATATGATACCTCTTAATTCACTGCTACGAACTGATGGCGGTCAGATAAGTACGATTTGAACCATGCTAAGGCACTTCCACTAATGCCAACAAAGTGTTCTAGTCTAGTCAAAAGAATGTTGTGGGCGATAGTGTCGAACACAGCGCTAAGATCCAGTAGCACTAATAGAGAGATACAACCACGATCAGATGATAGAAGCAGATCATTTGTAACTCTAATGAGAGCAGTCTCAGTACTATGATACGGTCTAAATCCTGACTGGAATTCCTCACAGATACCATTTTTCTCTAAGAAGGAATATAATTGTGAGGATACTACCTTTTCTAGTATATTTGACAGAAAAGGGAGATTTGAGATCAGTCTGTAATTAACTAGATCTTTGGGGTCAAGTTGTGTTTTTTTAATGAGAGGCTTAATAACAGCCAATTTGAAGGTTTTGGGGACATATCCTAATGACAATGATGAATTAATAATAGCCAAAAGAGGATCTATGACTTCTGGAAGCATCTCTTTTAGTAGTTTAGATGGAATAGGGTCTAACATACATGTTGTTGGTTTAGATGATTTAACAAGTTTATACAATTCTTCCTCGCCTATAGTAGAGAATGAGTGGAATTGTTCCTCAGGGGATCTATAATGCTCTATCTGATGTGATACTGTAGCTGACAGCTGCATGGCTACAATTTTATCTCTGATAGTATCGATCATGGGAGTAAAGTAGTTCATAAAATCATTACTGCTGTGCTCTTGGGAAATGCCAACACCTGTTGATGCTTTATTTTTCATTAATTTAGTGACTGTTTTGAATAAATACCAGGGTTTATGTTTGTTTTCTTCTAGAAGAGACGAAAAGTAATCAGATCTAGTAGTTTTTAATGCTTTTCTGTAGGATAGGATACTTTCCCGCCAAGCTATACGAAATAACTCTAGTTTTGTTTTCCTCTAGCTGCGCTCCATTTTCCGGGCTGCTCTCTTGAGGGTGCGAGTGTGCTCATTATACCATGGTGTTGGACTCTTTTCCTTAATATTCTTAAGCATAAAGGAGCAACTGTATCTAAAGTGCTGGAAAAGAGAGAGTCCATAGTTTCTGTTACATCATCAAGTTTTTCTGCGCTGTTGGATATGCTGAGGAATTGAGATAAACCAGGAAGATTACTTACAAAGCAGTCTTTTGTGGTAGAAGTGATGGTTCTACCATACTTGTAACAAGGAGTAGAATTTACAGTTTTAGCTATAAGGAGTTTACACAAGACTAGATAATGATCTGAGATATCATCTCTTTGCTGCAGAATTTCAACACCACTAACATCAATTCCATGTGACATTATTAAATCTAGAGTATGATTTCGACAATGAGTAGGTCCTGAAACGTGTTGTCTAACCCCAATAGAGTTCAGAATGTCTATGAATGCTGATCCTAATGCATCTTTTTCATTATCGACATGGATATTAAAATCACCAACAATTAAGACTTTATCTGCAGCCAGTACTAACTCAGATAGAAAATCAGCAAATTCTTTAATAAAAAATCTGTGTGGTGCCCTGGTGGCCTATATACAGTAGCCAGTACAAACATCACAGGGGATTTATCACTAACACGTGTTTCCACTATGGTCCAAGTGCAAGTCTCACGGGCCGCATGCATGTAATTTACATATTACGTCATCAATACAAACCAACCAGATTTATAATATTATTTATAGCCTAAATATTATGATATTTAAACGATTACATTTATTGAAATAAATAAATAAATAATTCTACTCACAATTAATAAAAATTGATCCTGATGCTGTCGGGAGTTGACCGATTTTGTGAAATTCTGCTCGAAAGGAGTAACAGCGCAATGAAGTTGCGATTGTAAGTTTCAGTCTGTAAGACGCGCACGGAAGCATGACTTGACGCGTGACACTACAGAATGTGCGCGTTCATAAATGTAGCCTATATGTTGATCCAAATATGGAAAGCATTTTGGTTCTCTCCAGAGATGTTTTGCCACATTTCTGTAATTAAGGATGATTGCTGCGTAGTAGCCTATGTGTGTTTCTTTTTACCTGAACATCTTCAAGTGAGTGGCGGGGGGCAAACCGAAAGTTGATGCCGAAAGTCCAGCACTCTCTTCACTGCTGATGCTGTGACTATTCTTGTTTGAATGCGTTCCTTCGCTGGCATTTTCCACATTTCGTTTTCTCCAGTAACAAATTTGTCCATTCTGATGCTCAGTTTTACATAACTAATGGCTGCTGATGACTATTTGAATTGAATTCTGCCAAAGTGCGTGCTTGTAAGTGTTCGTTAAATGCGTAACATTAATTACGTGAGTACATTGATCTGCTCATGTCTGAAAATAATATATGAAAAACTAAATTATTTTACATAACAAAAACATTATATCTTATATTTGTTTAGTACATTTTTAAAGTAATGTAAAAACTAAAATGAATAAAATTAAACTGAAAGTTATTTTTTAATTGTGTTCAGCACATAGACTGCATTCAGCATGGTGGGCCGCATTTGGATTCGTGATGGGCCGCGGGTTGAGAACCACTGCTCTAGATAATGTTATACGCAGCACCATAACTTCAAATGAGTTATACTTAAAGCCTGCCCTCTGAGAAATACTGAGAATATTGCTATAAATTGTAGCAACACCTCCCCCTTTACCTTTTGGAAGTGGCTCATTTTTATAGCAGTAATCTTGGGGGTTAGACTCATTTAAAGTAATGTATTCATCTGGTTTTAGCCATGTTTCTGTCAAACAGAGCAAATCTAGGTTATGATCATTATTCAAATAATTTACAAAAAGTGCTTTTGTAGAGATGAATGAATGAATGAAGCATTTATATAGCGCTTTATTGTGTATTGCTGTACACCCAAAGCACTTTACAATCATATGGGGGTCTCTTCTCAACCACCACCAGTGTGCAGCATCCACTTGGATGATGCGACGGCAGCCACAGGACAACGGCGCCAGTGCGCTGATATTCAGTAAGCCAAGTTTTATCAATTGTTTCTGTGTATTGTAAACATTTTTTATTTGTTGAACATCAATTAAATGGTTATAATCAATGGTTATAAATTGGTTTGGATGTTTTCTGTATTTTCTAGTTCGGGGAACAGACACAGTCTCTATAGTGTGATATCTAGGTGAAGGAGTCTCTATGTGCTGAGAATTAACTGACTTTTGTGATGTGAGGCGGCTAGCAGAAGGTCGGTTTAGCCAGTCTGTCTGCTTCCTGCCCTGTGCCCCAGTTAGTCAAGTACGAACTATAAGACTATGTGCCATATTTCTAGAGAGAAGTGCAGCACCACCCCAGGAGGGATGAACACCATCTCTTTTCAACTGGTCAGGTCTGCCCCAAAAACTCGTCCAATTGTCTTTGAAACCTATGTTATTCTGCAGGCACCACTTAGACATCCAGCCATTGAGTGACGACAGTCTGCTATGTTTCTCATCACACCGGTAAGCAGGGAGCGGGCCAGAGAATATTACAGTGTCTGACATCGTACTTGCAAGTTCACACACCTCTTTAACATTATTTTTAGTGATCTCCGACTGGCGAAGTCGAACATCATTAGCGCCAACGTGGATAACAATCATACTGAATTTACGTTTATCATTAGCCAGCACTTTTAAATTTGCCAAGATGTCAGGCGCTCTGGCACCCGGTAAACAATGGACTATGGTGGCTGGTGTCTCTATTTTCACATTCCATACAATAGAATCGCCAATAACTAGAGCACTTTCATCAAGTTTCTCAGTGGGTGCATTACTGAGTGGGGAGAACCTGTTTGATGTTTTGATCGGAACGGAAGAGCGGTGTTTTGACCCACGACTAGGCCGCCTCACAGTCACCCAGTTGCCCTGCTGCATGGGCTCTACCAGACCCGAACAATGTATAGGACTCCCTGAGCTAGTCGCATCCAAAGCCGTGTCTACAGCCCTCACATTCTTACTGTTCTCAACTAAAGTTTGGATGCGTGTCTCTAGTTCTAAAACCTTCTCTGTCAGCCTAACTATTTCCCTGCATTTATCACATGTGAATCCCTCATCACCGACAGAGATAGATAAACTGTACATGTGGCAAACAGTGCAAATAACAATAGCAGGAGAAGAAGCCATTACTTACCGTGATTGATGAATGATATCAACATAACTTACCACTTACCACTGTTGTTTGATGAACTCATGAAAAACGGAGCGAGAGAGAAATAAAAACGGAGCAAGAAAAGAGAAAACAATAATAGGCACGAATAGCAACGCGAATGGAACCGCGAGTGACAAGCTAACCGACTGCACTCGCGGTTTTAAAAGTGAGCGATCAAATTAGTTAGATTAGTTTGATAGATAATACCAGAAATATTGTGGGAATTAAGTTATATATTATCACAATAAAGAGTGAAAGTAAGGTAAAGATTCAATAAAAAAGCGGAGCTACAATCGCAAACCTCTCAGCAGCACAACAGACAGGAACAGACTGAAACAATCCAACAGACTGAAGCAATCCAGTCACTTTATACCACAGTATAAAGAAATTCCCTTTCAGTCAGTCACGTTTGACATTACATCAACTGACATTAGGGGTCTCACTCGGAAGCCCCAATCAGCTCTGAGCTTAGAAGAAAAGGCCAATGAAAATTGGCGAGTGGAATTTGCATGCCAAGCCACTCCCCTGTACATACGGGTATATAAGATGGCGGCGTGCATCCATTCATTCAGATTTTTGCTTCGGAGCCAATCGCTTCCCGAGCGCGATTTCAAAAAGATTTGGAGCTTATAGTGTTGTGACGGTGAGGAAATTTTCCAACTGGTTAATCGACGTGTGACAACACCAGTAATACTGTGGTGGGGGGTCGTTTGAGGTTTCCCTCTTTTCCTCGCTTTCCTTCGATTTTAAATAGCTTGTAAAAGCTCTGTGTGCGTCTTACTTTCAGGTTCAAATTAGCGGCAATTCGGTATCAAGCAGTTATTTGTTTTTAGTTCGCTTGAGTTTTCCCTCTTTCCCTCCACTTTTAAATAGCTTGTAAAAGCACCGTGCACATTTTATTTTCACTTTTATATTTGCAGCAATTCGGCGTCAAGCAGTTGTTTGTTTTTAGTTTGTTTGAGTTTTCACTCTTTCCCTCACTTTCCTTTGCTTAAATAGCTTGTAAAAGCTATTTAATCTATGTGAAGATTTCTTGAATCACTATAGAGAAAACATTACTAACCTGAGAGCTCAAATACAAGTGACCAATGATGAAATGATGACAATAATGAGTCCATCGGCCTATTGGATGACTTTTAATTCTATTAATTCAGAATTTATACTGTATGGATGGTCATTTATTTAAACTCAAATGTAAATATTCTAATAATTTGAGATACTGATTTTTGACTTTCATTAGCTGTAAGCTCTAATCATCAAAATGAAAACACAAAAAAACTTTGAAGTGTTTTACTTTACATGTAATGAATCTAAAATATATCAAAGTTTCATTTTTTGAAATAAGTTACAAGAAAAAAAAATACTTTTTCACCATATTCTAATTTTCTGAGATGTACCTGTATATTGTAATTATTGTACAGCACTTTGGTCGGATGCGGCCATTAGTAAATGTGCTTTAGAAATAAATGGAACTTGAACTTGAACTTGAAAAGCACCATGAGCATTTTACTTTCACTTTTAATTAGCAGCAATTCGGCATCAATTGCTTGAATTCAATTCAAGCAACAACAACAAAATACAACGTAGAACATATAACTTTTATTAACAAAACAAATAAAAATACACCATGCTATATGCCTAATATTATATAACAAATAACTTATTTTAAATAGGTAGGCCTATACAAAACTGAAAATCAGTAAAGACTGAGGAACACATAATTATAAAACGCAGAGCGTTTATTCGCAAAACAATTAAGAAAGTTTGGAGGCACGGACTGCATACACCTTGATGTAAAATAATGGGAAAAAATCACAGTGTTAAAATAAAATAAAAACCAGCAAATACCGTGGATCCAAATAAATGAGAAACGAATGTTATAAAAAAAACAAAAAACAATATCACCTTAGATAAATATCAGGTCAACAGGCTTTTCATAATCCAAAATATTTTTAAAGCAGCCACTTTTACATATCGTTTTGAAACTCTTCTGCCATTGTCTTGTCTGTCTCACCTCACTCTTCTTGTCAGACAGCTCGACTCACTCTCCTCACGTGATAAATTAAATCTGATCTGTGATGTGCGACTGTCGTTCATTCGGTGTGCTGCATTGAGCTGTCGCGTTAAGTTTTAATTGTAGTGTCTGTTCACTAACTGAACTAAATTATTTTTATTACTATTAAAAAAATCAAAATGTCGGTGAGGGGTTGATGCAGGAACTGCGTATGGTGAGCTACTTTGCTCTCCGAGCGACGAAGGTCACGGCGCAGTCCCTCGGTCAGGTGATGTCCACCATGGTGGTCCAGGAGCGTCATCTTTGGTTGAACCTGGCATAGATGCGGGATGCCAACAAAGTTTACTTTCTTGACGCCCCGTCTCCCAGGCCAGCCTCTTCGGCGACAATGTCGAGGACTTTGCCCAGCAGTTCTCAGCAGTCCAGAAGCAGACGAAGGCCATCAAACACATCTTGTCCGGCATGATTTTTTCGAACATCAAGGCGCCGGGAGCCAGTTCTTCATCTGCCTGTCACCGATGGCACCCCTCTGAGGCTTCAACACCTGCTCCACCCCAGGAAACACTGAAGGAGGTAACTCCTCAACAGGGGCATCGAGCTGGCCGCAGGATTGCGGCGCAGCCGTCCCTGAGATGGGCAACCCAGAGATGACAGGAGTTGTTCTTCGGGGGACACTGACATCTGTGCCCCCACCCCCGTGGGAGGGCCGGGGGCTTTCTCCACCCACTTTCTCAGCAAAAGACCAATTTTCTTCATCCAGGGTCTATTGCGCCGGGTTCTGATTGTGAATGATGCTCTGCTTCCTCACACTCAGACTCGGGCATGAATTTGCCTCTCAAAGACAAAGAAACCTTGGAGTTGCAGGACACGCAGCTTCCTCGCACTCCACTGACTTCACCACAGGATCGCAAAGTTCAGGTAAGTGCTGCTTCCAGCAGCTTGTCTCTACTTCGGGATGCTACATTTCCCGGATTGAGCCACCTTTCTTCCCACAGCTACCCCACCGCAGGTACGTCGATAACCGTTCCCTTGATTCTGCTTGTACGGAGGCTGGGAGCGTGGTTAGCGCGGCCCAGCTCATCTCGCTGGCTTATTCGGACGGTCCGGCTTGGCTATGCGATTCAGTTCGCCAGGCGTCCTCCCAGGTTCAGGGGCGTCCTTTTTACCAGAGATGGGCACTCGAGTCAGTGACTCGGACTTGAGTCGCACTCGAGTCACATTTTCATAGACTTCAGACTCGACCTAAAATGACTCCAGACTTGACTCGACTCGAGGAAAAGGACTCTTGAATATTTTAAAAGCAACTCGAGTCTTTTATCCTTAAATAGCCTACTTGTATAACTGACATTCAAAAGGCGGACCGCGTCTGCACCCCGGCATCCAACTGGACGCGAGCCGTAACAGCAGCACTATTTTAAGGGAGCAGCGCATCAAAACAGCGGAGTGGATCACATAACAAGCACGCTTTCAGTGCTATATCCTCTAGATAAAAATACTAAAGCCAAACACACTTTATTCAAGCCCTTTCAGCTCTGTGCGCTTTTTCTCTCTCTCTCTCTCCGGATGTGCACCGGCGCTAAGTTTAAGAGCTGTGATGATGTGGTTATTTTAACAACAACAAAAACATGGTGAGCAGCAAAATTATAGATTACTTTCAAAAAACACAGCAGAAAAAAACAATGCTGCAAATATATAGTTATTTTTCTTACTATATATTATCTATCTATAACCTATGACTCTGACTAGCTATTCAAACTAGATGTGACAAGAGAGACCGGTCTCATGAAAATGCATATAAATAGTACGCCAAATAAAATGAAAACTCCTATTGCTACGCCAAATAAAAACTAAAACTGGTATTGATATGCAAAAATGGACTTTGGCGTATATATGACAGGCACGTGTTTGGCGTGCATATAATACGCAGTTTTTGCGTGCATATGATACAAAATTTGCTGGCATGCATATGATATGCATCTACATAGGGCAACATACGCATAGGCTACATATGATATGCATCTACCCCACAACCCTCATCCTAACCATCGCGTAGCATAAACACGCCAAAGTCCATTTTTGCGTATTACCACGAGTTTCGTTTTTATTTGCCTACTATTTATACGCACTTTCACTAGTTCACACTTACATATAATAAATAGTACAAAATAGCAAAAACACAAAATATAATAGACAATTATGTGTGTACAGGTCTGATATGTGCAAATTTGAAATGAAAAAAATAAGTATGTGTGATGAATAAATAATGTCATAGTGTTGTGTGTTCCACGTTTAATGTCAATTGTTCATGAGATGGATTGCTTGGGGGAAGAAACTGTTCCTGTGTCTGGCTGTTCTGGTGCTCATAGCTCAGTAGCGTCGACCAGACGATAACAGTTCAAAGAGGGAGTGTGCTGGATGTGAGGGGTCCAGAGTGATTTTGCCAGACATTTTGCTCACTCTGGATAACCTTCCCAAATCAGAAACCGTGGGTGGACAGAACAATCCGTGATGCGGTTAACAAACGCACTGCCGCATAAAACGAGGCTCTTTTGTCTGGGAATATGAGCGAGTATAAAGCAGCGTGTTATGCTCTCAGACGAGCAGTAAGTGCCGCCAAACATCGATACAAAGAGAGAATTTAGTCTCATTTTCAGCTCAATGACTCTCGACGCATGTGGCAGGGACTAAGGACCATCTGTGCCTTTGGGAACAAATCCTCCGCGGAGGTGAGAGCAGATCCGTCGCTGGCCGAAGAATTAAACACCTTCTACGGCCGATTTGAAAGCAATGGTGGCAGCATGGGTCTGCCGAGCAGCGCGTCAGGAAGCAGCAGGCAGAGAAGCGAGGATTATGTGATCACCGTGACGGAGGACGAGGTTCGGAGGGCACTAAAGAGAGTGAACATCAGGAAAGCGGCTGGACCTGACGGGATTACTGGCCGTGTCCTGAGGTCCTGCGCTGATCAGCTTGCTGGTTTGTTCACTTCTATCTTCAACGAGTCCCTTGCTACCTCTGTATTTCCCACCTCCTTTAAGAAATCCATCATCATCCCTGTGCCTAAGAACAATAAACCCTCTTGCCTGAATGACTATCGTCCAGTGGCCCTCACATCTATAGTCATGAAGGTTTTTGAGAGACTTGTTAAGAGCCACATTAGCTCATTCATCCCTGTTACTTTGGACACTCTTCAGTTTGCCTATCGTCCCAATAGATCAACTGATGATGCCATCTCTCACATACTTCACTCCTCCCTCACACACATTGACAGCAGCAATGGTAACTATGCAAGGCTGCCATTTATAGACTATAGCTCAGCTTTCAACACCATAGTCCCCATCAAGCTGACTAATAAACTCACAGGCCTCGGCCTAAACACTTCACTCTGCGACTGGATCCAAGACTTCCTCACCGGCAGACCTCAAGTGGTGAAGCTAGGCCAGTACACCTCAAACTCCATCACCCTGAATGTAGGAGCCCCGCAGGGCTGCGTTCTGAGTCCCCTGCTCTACTCTCTCTACACACATGACTGTGTGTCCTCTCACAGCTCCACATCTATTGTCAAATTTGCTGATGATACTGTGGTTCTGGGCCTCATTTCCAACAATGATGAGACCGCATACTTGGATGAGGTAGAGAGACTAACATCATGGTGCCAGGACAACTGTCTCTCTCTGAATGTGAGCAAAACTAAAGAGCTGATTGTAGACTTCAGAAAGAAACACCTGCTGCCCTACACTCCTCTTGTGATCAGCGGGACCCCTGTGGAGAGAGTAAGCAGCTTCAAGTACCTTGGTGTAAACATCTCCGAGGACCTGACTTGGACTACACACATACAAACACAGGTTAAGAAAGCCAGGCAAAGACTGTACCATCTGTGACAGCTGAGGAAATTCAGGGTCTCACCATCAATCCTGAAAACTTTCTATGCAGGGACCATAGAAAGTGTTTTGACTCAGTGCATCTCAGTGTGGTATGGAAACAGCTCCAGCCAAGACTGCAAGGCCCTGCAGAGAGTTGTGCGCTTAGCTGAGCGTATCTCTGGGTCTGCTCTCCCCTCTCTGCAGGACATCTACATCAAACGCTGCAGAAGCAGAGCTGTCAAAATCACCAAGGACTCAAATCACCCTGGAAACTGTCTATTCACTCTGCTGCCATCTGGTAAGCGCTTCCGCAGCCTGATGGCATAAACTGAGAGACTCAGGAGTAGCTTCTTCCCCCAGGCCATCAGGCTCCTGAATTCAAACTGAACTGAACCCAGCCTCTTAACATCAACATGACTCCACTTACTAATCACTCACAATCAGTAATATACTCACACTCATTATCATCTACCTCATACTGACAGTGTCATTTGCACACAATACTGTCATTTGCACACAATACTGTCATTTGCAAACAACACTTTCTGTATCTTTATCTTATCATATTTTATATTATTCTTTTTGTGATTGCTGCTTATGTCACCATGTTCTACGTTTTTGCACATACCCCCCCCCCCCCGTACAGTCATGCTTATCTTAATATTTAATTCTACAGCATACTGTCATGCACATTCTCTTATACTTTATATTTTATATTCTGTGCTTTATATCTTATTTGTTATTCATTTTATTTTATGCATACTTCCCTTGTTGTGTTCTACAAAATTTGCACTGTCCATGGAGCGGACCTGATTCACATTTCACTGCTGGTTATACAATCTCTGTATGGTCGTGTATGTGACAAATAAAACTTGAAACTTGAAAGTACAACTTTCAAGTTTCCTGGGCCTTTTCCACAATGGACTCAATGTGATTGTCCCACTTCAGGTCCTGAGAAATTGTGGTGCCCAGGAATCTAAATGACTCCACTGCAGTCACAGTGCTGTTCATGATGGTGAGTGGGGGGAGAGCAGGGGGGTTTCTCCTGAAGTCCACGATCATCTCCACTGTTTTGAGCGTGTTAAGCTCCAGGTTGTTAAGACTGCACCAGACAGCCAGCTCCTTAACCTCCTGTCTGTAAGCAGACTCGTCACCATCCTGGATGAGGCCGATCAGTGTGGTGTCGTCTGCAAACTTCAGGAGCTTGACAGAGGTGTCTTTTAGATGTGCAGTCATTCGTGTAGAGGGAGAAGAGCAGTGGGGAGAGAACACAGCCCTGAGGAGCTCCAGTGCTGATGGTGCGGGTGCTGGATGATAATTTTCCCAGCCTCATTAGCTGCTGCCTGTCAGTCAGGAAGCTGGTGATCCACTGACAGATGGAGGTGGGGACAGAGAGCTGTGTCAGTTTATTCTAAAGGGTGTCCAGGATGATGGTGTTAAAAGCGGAGCTGAAGGCTACAAACAGGATCCTCACATAAGTCCCTGGTCTGTCCAGATATTGCAGGATGTAGTGCAGTCCCATGTTGACTGCATCATCCACAGACCTGTTTGCTCTGTAGGCAAACTGCAGGGGGTCAAGTAAGGGTCCAGTGGAGGCCTTCTGATAAGCCAAAACCAGTCTTTCAAATGATTTCATGGCCACAGACATTAGGGCCACAGGTCTGTAGTCATTAAGTCCAGTAATTTTGGGTTTATTTGGGACGGGGATGATGGTGGAGCGTTTGAAGCATGAGGGGACTTCGCACAGCTCCAGTGATCTGTTGAAGATCTGTGTGAAGGTGGGGGCCAGCTGATCAGCAAAAATTTTTAGGCAGGCTGGTGACATGCCGTATGGGCCTGGTGCCTTCCTTCTCTTGTTCTTTTTGAAGACCTGGGGTTGCAGGAGGTGTGAATGGTGTTTTTTCAAACCTGCAGTAGAACTCATTCAGCTTGTCTGCCAGTTGTTGATTCTCCACAGTGCTGGGGGATGGTGTCTTGTAATTGGTGATGTCTTTCATTCCTTTCCACACTGAAGCAGAATCACTGGAAGAGAATTTGCTCTTTAGCTTGCCAGAATAATTCATCTTTGCCATTCTGATCTCCTCTTCCAGTGTGTATTTGGCCTGTTTATACAAGACTTTATCCCCCTTTCTGTAAGCATCTTCTTTGGCCTGACGGAGCTGTCTGAGTTTTGCAGTGAACCATGGTTTGTCGTTGTTGTAGGTTAAATGAGTCCTGGTAGGAATACACATATCTTCACAGAAACAGATATATGATGTTATCTCTGTGAGCTCGTCCAGATCGGTGGCAGCAGCTTCAAAAACAGTCCAATCAGTGAGGCCAAAACAAGCTTTTAAATCTTGCTCTGCTTCATTAGTAAGGACGGGTATCGTTAAGGTTTTAACGGTATTACTACTCTTACCGATACTGCTTATCGATCCGGTACTTTAACGGTATTATTATCGGTACTTTTTGTTATATATATATATATATATATATATATATATATATATATATATATATATATATATATATATATATATATATATATATATATATATATATATACAGTGGGTACGGAAAGTATTCAGACCCCCTTAAATTTTTCACTCTTTGTTATGTTGCAGCCATTTGCTAAAATCATTTAAGTTCATTTTTTTCCTCACTAATGTACACACAGCACCCCATATTGACAGAAAAACACAGAATTGTTGACATTTTTGCAGATTTATTAAAAAAGAAAAACTGAAATATCACATGGTCCTAAGTATTCAGACCCTTTGCTCAGTATTTAGTAGAAGCACCCTTTTGATTTAATACAGCCATGAGTCTTTTGGGGAAAGATGCAACAAGTATTTCACACCTGCATTTGGGGATCCTCTGCCATTCCTCCTTGCAGATCCTCTCCAGTTCTGTCAGGTTGGATGGTAAACGTTGGTGGACAGCCATTTTTAGGTCTCTCCAGAGATGCTCAATTGGGTTTAAGTCAGGGCTCTGGCTGGGCCATTCAAGAACAGTCACGGAGTTGTTGTGAAGCCACTCCTTCGTTATTTTAGCTGTGTGCTTAGGGTCATTGTCTTGTTGGAAGGTAAACCTTCGGCCCAGTCTGAGGTCCTGAGCACTCTGGAGAAGGTTTTCGTCCAGGATATCCCTGTACTTGGCCGCATTCATCTTTCCCTCGATTGCAACCAGTCGTCCTGTCCCTGCAGCTGAAAAACACCCCCACAGCATGATGCTGCCACCACCATGCTTCACTGTTGGGACTGTATTGGACAGGTGATGAGCAGTGCCTGGTTTTCTCCACACATACCGCTTAGAATTAAGGCCATCTTGGTCTCATCAGACCAGAGAATCTTATTTGTCTCCATCTTGGAGTCCTTCAGGTGTTTTTTAGCAAACTCCATGCGGGCTTTCATGTGTCTTGCACTGAGGAGAGGCTTCCGTCGGGCCACTCTGCCATAAAGCCCCGACTGGTGGAGGGCTGCAGTGATGGTTGACTTTCTACAACTTTCTCCCATCTTCCGAATGCATCTCTGGAGCTCAGCCACAGTGATCTTTGGGTTCTTCTTTACCTCTCTCACCAAGGCTCTTCTCCCCCGATAGCTCAGTTTGGCCGGACGGCCAGCTCTAGGAAGGGTTCTGGTCATCCCAAACGTCTTCAATTTAGGGATTATGGAGGCCACTGTGCTCTTAGGAACCTTAAGTGCAGCAGAAATATTTTTGTAACCTTGGCCAGATCTGTGCCTTGCCACAATTCTGTCTCTGAGCTCTTCAGGCAGTTCCTTTGACCTCATGATTCTCATTTGCTCTGACATGCACTGTGAGCTGTAAGGTCTTATATAGACAGGTGTGTGGCTTTCCTAATCAAGTCCAATCAGTATAATCAAAAACAGCTGGACTCAAATGAAGGTGTAGAACCATCTCAAGGATGATCAGAAAAATGAACAGCACCTGAGTTAAATATATGAGTGTCACAGCAAAGGGTCTGAATACTTAGGACCATGTGATATTTCAGTTTTTCTTTTTTAATAAATCTGCAAAAATGTCAACAATTCTGTGTTTTTCTGTCAATATGGGGTGCTGTGTGTACATTAATGAGGAAAAAAAACTTAAATGATTTTAGCAAATGGCTGCAATATAACAAAGAGTGAAAAATTTAAGGGGGTCTGAATACTTTCCGTACCCACTGTATATACACATACACGTATATGTATATGTGTATGTATATATGTATGTGTATACACGTATACACATATATACATATATACATATACACATATACACATATATATATACAACCCCAAATCAGAAAAAGTTGGGACAGTATGGAAAACGCAAATAAAAAAAGAAAGTAGTGATTTCTAAATTTACTTTGACTTGTATTTCATTGCAGACAATATGAACACAAAATATTTCATTGCAGACAATATGAACACAAAATATTTCATGTTTTGTCTGGTCAACTTCATGTCATTTGTAAATATACATCCTTTCCTGTCATTCAGACCTGCAACACATTCCAAAAAAAGTTGGGACAGTAAAGCATTTACCACTTTGTAATGTTGCCATTCCTTTTCACAACACTTAAAAGACGTTTAGGGACCGAAGACACCAAGTGATGAAGTGTTTCAGGTGTAATTTTGTCCCATTCTTCCTGCAAACAAGTCTTAAGGTGGGCAACAGTACGGGGTCTTCGTTGTCGCATTTTGCGCTTCAAAATGCGCCACACATTGTCTATTGGAGACAGGTCAGGACTGCAGGCAGACCAGTCAAGTACCCGTACCCTCTTCCTCCTGTGTGATTACAAATTGTGTTTAAATGTTATTCTTATTATCCACTTCCGGAACTGTGCTTTGTCTCAATCAAGTCATGTTGATTGGCAGAGATTCAAAGAACCCAGACGTTGATTCGTTAGGTTGATTGGATTAGTGTCTATCTTTCGGAGCCCCCTGGCCCAGACGTGGATTCGTTAGGTTGATTGAATTAGTGTCTATCTTTCGGAGCCCCCTGGCCCAGACGTGGATTCGTTAGGTTGATTGAATTAGTGTCTATGCATTTGATTATGTCCCTCATGTGCTTGCTTTGTTTGATTTTGGCTCCACCTCCAAGAATCCCTCCTCCAAAAATGCCTATAAATAACCTTGTAAAGTCACTTAAGATTGAGACTTCGATGACTACAGCACCAACAGCTTGTGTTCTCAATAAAGAATCCTGCTGACGATCCAATCCGATTTCTCCTGGTCTTCTCTTCTGAGTTTTCTACACTTTAGAAGAACCAAGTTCACAACAGATGGTGCCGAGACCCGGATAGAGCTCCTCACCTGAATCCAGATTGAAATTTCAAGCTCAACAACGATCTGCTTTCTGTACAACCAAGGGTTGGTGAGTGTCACTCTATCCAAAAGAACCTTTAAGACCAGAACAAATTTGTTATCCTCTGCGCCGTCAGAGAAGAGTTAACAGACAGCTGTAGGGTTTGGTTAACTAAGTTATCCTCTAAAAATGTCTTTTTAGAGATGAAGGTTATCCTCTGTTCAGGCAGGGAAGATTAGCATTACGTGCTAATATTTGTTAATTGGTTATCCTCTGTTCATGCAGGGAAGATTAGCGTAAAGTGCTAGTAATTTGTGTTATCCTCTGCTTTGCCAGGGAAGGTTAACAATAGTTGATCTGTGTTAACAAGCGTACCCTCTGTTGATCAGAGAAGTTTTAGTGTTTTGATTGTGTGGTAACAAAGAAACTCACAAAATATTTAGAAAGAATGCTAGACTGATCCCCACAACTGAAAAAGGTGGTCTTGCGACTCCTTTGTGGTCAGATAGTGAATTCAAAACGCTGTTAGGGGAACAAATGGACCTAATAGTCACTGAAAAAGTTAGACAAGAACTAACGCAGAAATATGAGATTCATCCAGACAAGACTTGGTCGGTAGATGAGTGTAAAAAGGTGCTAGGAGCAAGTATTCGTAAGAACAATGTGAAAGGCATTATCTGTTGTCACAGAGAATTCAGTGTAACACTAGCTACACAACAGTCTCAGCGTAACTCAGAGCTAGAGAAACAGACAAAGAACTCCATGCTAGAGTATCCACTTTGACTAAGAAATTGAACCTCAAGAAAGCTGCAGCAAAAACTGATGTGGAAGTTAGTCAGCCTGATAACATTTACCCTGATTTACAAGCGTTTTTTGAAACGGATGTAGCTCTCCAATCAGTAACTGATGTGCCTGTAAATTCCATCAATGTGTGTGGTGCTAGGAGAAGATCTCAGGGAATTGAGGGAATTGAAAGTGTTCCTCCCAACTCTTCTGTTGTCCAAGTACAAACTGTTGCCAAAGTGCTAGAACCTAAAGATATAGAGAGACTATCCCAGAGCTTACCCTTAGCACGCACACATTTTTCTGAATTTAGAAGAGCATTGATCAGCAAAATGCGTCTTTACGACATGTCATTAGCAGAAGTCACACAGCTGATGTCACAAATTCTAACTGAATCTGAATTCAACAGTTTTGAGTCTGCTGTTACTTCTGAACTACAACATGCCAGTAAAGGCGATTTGAGAGAAGGTGTTTTGAAAATTCTAAAGAACATTGTTGGACCAAAAGTGGATTGGTCAAAAGTCACTAGTTGTGTACAGAAGAAGGATGAAACTGTAAGTGAGTACACTGAAAGGTTTTGTCAGTCAGCTGCAGCATATAGTGGAATAGCTGACACTCCAGAGAAGGTACTGGATCATAAAGGACCATTAGTTCGAACATGGTTTGATGGCCTTTTATCAGAGTATAGATCTGCTTTGCCTTTCTTAGATCTAACATGGTCCACTGGAAGCTTACAAAACAGCTTGGACAGGTTAGCTACTTGGGAAAGAGACTCTGATGTTAAAGCCAGAGTAAAGAATGCAGCAGCATCCTTTAAGGTCAACACAGAGAACCGACAGAAACCTAAATGTCCTAAGAAGGAGGGCAGTTGTCATTACTGTAGTAAACCTGGACACTGGATGAAAGGGTGTAGGAAAAGCAAAAGGACATTCATTAGGAGAAATTAACAGCTTTACTCAGTTCCTACTCAGTCTACTTAGTACTCTGAAGCAGCCCCTCCCCACTTCACCGAACCGTTGGAGCAGTTTGCTCAGGTGTTAACTGTTAGGGCTGTGAGTGCTTAATTTCCCCAGTAATGTACAACAAAGCTGAACGATTCTTTGTAAATAAAACTAATGGTGTTAAGACAGACTGTATTAATCAAGCAAAAGTCACTTCTGTCACCTCCTCCCGTTGGGGAAATTGGTTAGCAACTCTCACAGCCCCGAATATTGTTATACAGCGTGCACCAGTCACGAACCCATCCTCATGTATGATGTCTGCAATGACTGAATTTGTGTTAGAGGATGAAGGCGAAATGACTCATGATTGTGTTACGCTTACATATGCAGCGACAAGTGAAATAGCAGAAACTCCCATAGAGAACGCAGATTTGGAGTTGTTTGTTGATGGTTCAGCTCAAGTTATTGAAGGTAACAGACGAGCAGGAGTAATAGACAAGTTCTCAAGATGGGTAGAAGCTTATCCAACAGGGCGTGCTACAGCTGCACATACTGCTAAATGTCTTGTCACTGATTTCATTCCCAGATGGGGATTACCAGATTGCATTGACTCAGATCAAGGTACCCACTTCACAGGACAGGTAGTCAAGGAAGTGTCTAGAATGTTGAAGATTAAGTGGAACCTTCACTGTCCCTATAGGCCACAAGCATCAGGACAGGTTGAACGATCAAACAGAACAATCAAAACCAGGCTAAGCAAAATGCATCAGGAAGGAGTACCATGGGTGGAAGCACTGCCCGCAGTACTGTGTAGTATGAGAGCATCACCTAACAGATCAGTAGGACTGAGCCCTCATGAGATTATTACTGGACGCCCAATGCAGATGCCAGGTGTGATTGATCTTAGAAATGCTGATGTGCACATTGCTTCAGATGCCCTGATCGCTTACTGTGAAAACCTCACAAAGGCAGTGCAGAGTGCCAAAGAGAGAGTTGAGTCGTGTTGGCAGACTCCACCAGAAGGTGGACACACAATTATCCCAGGTCAATGGGTCATGATAAAGGCGTTCAAAAACAAGCCATTAGAGCCTAAGTGGCACGGACCACATCAAGTGATGTTGATTACAGCAGCTGCAGTGTTGTGTCAGGGAAGGAAAGACTGGACTCATGTGTCACACTGTAAAGTTGTTCCCCCACCTACAGGGATAGGATAGGACACACGGACCAGTGAGGAGCCCAGGGAAGAACCGAAAGCAACAGGCTTCGGGGGCCAACCCTGCGGTGAAGATTTCCTCATAGGCCTTTCCCCATCCAATAGTCCATCCTTTCCTCACTGTTCTTTAGGTGTCGCAGGAATTGAGAAATAGGGAAAGAAGGAACAACAATAGCAGACTATATTTGAACAGAGGATACAACCCTAATGTTTGCAGACTCTACAACAAATACTGCTATGTGCCGTTGTTCTCTTTTGTTTTGGTTTTTTCTTCCTCTGTGCAGATACCACTTGATTGCGTTCCTGAGATCCATATGCACCGCCCTTCTCACCTGCGGATGAAGCCACAGCCTCTAGAAAACAACTAGACCCATTGCCGAGCCAACTATCACACAAGAAAGAGAAGAAGAAAGAAAAAAAAAAAAAACACAACGCAGAGACTCACATACGGGAACTTCAGTCATCCATCAACATGATCTAGATTTTCGTACTATTAACCATCATGGACATCACGCAAAGTGTAGACATTCTTGGTCTTTCAGCAAAATTACACCAGATGACTGAAGATAATTCTTCATGGTTCGGAAATTTGTTAGGTAAACCCTGGCTGTGGATCAAGGAAATAGCAATTCTGCTGTTGTTTCTCCTACTTGCGTACTATCTATGCATCCACAGTATCAAGTGTTTTCTTTCAGCAAATGACTCCCGCCTCTCACGAGGAAATGACAGTTCCAACCAGAAACGATTATTACCCGTAAGAACTTCACGGACCCTAATTGCATGTTTTGTTTCTGTGTCAGCATGCAATTACAGATAAGCAACACAGAACATGTACAATGTGCCTGTAACGATTACAAGTTACAAGAATTAACTTTTAAGTGTCTAAATTTGTATTTTGTGAGAGTTATTAGAACTCTCAAAGGGGGAATTGTGGGATTACAAATTGTGTTTAAATGTTATTCTTATTATCCACTTCCGGAACTGTGCTTTGTCTCAATCAAGTCATGTTGATCGGCAGAGATTCAAAGAACCCAGACGTTGATTCGTTAGGTTGATTGGATTAGTGTCTATCTTTCGGAGCCCCCTGGCCCAGACGTGGATTCGTTAGGTTGATTGAATTAGTGTCTATCTTTCGGAGCCCCCTGGCCCAGACGTGGATTCGTTAGGTTGATTGAATTAGTGTCTATGCATTTGATTATGTCCCTCATGTGCTTGCTTTGTTTGATTTTGGCTCCACCTCCAAGAATCCCTCCTCCAAAAATGCCTATAAATAACCTTGTAAAGTCACTTAAGATTGAGACTTCGATGACTACAGCACCAACAGCTTGTGTTCTCAATAAAGAATCCTGCTGACGATCCAATCCGATTTCTCCTGGTCTTCTCTTCTGAGTTTTCTACACTTTAGAAGAACCAAGTTCACAACACTCCGCAGCCAGGACTTTGTAATGTGTGCAGAATGTGGTTTTGCATTGTCTTGGTGAAATATGCATGGACGTCCCTGGAAAAGATGTCTTCTTGAAGGCAGCATATTGTGCTCCAAAATCTCTATGTACTCTTCAGCATTAATGGTGCCATCACAGAAGTGCAAGTTACCTTTGCCAAGGGCACTGACACAACCCCATACCATGACAGACCCTGGCTTTTGGACTTGTTGCTGGTAACAGTCTGGATGATCCTTTTCTTCTTTGGTCCGGAGCACACGGCGTCCATTCCTCCCAAAAAATACCTGAAATACTGATTCATCTGACCACAGTACACGTTTCCACTGTGTGATGGTCCATCCCAGATGCCTCCGAGCCCAGAGAAGTCGACGGCGCTTCTGGACACTGTTAACATAGGGCTTCCTTTTAGGCACAGTACAGTTTTAACTGGCATTTGTGGATGTAACTACGTATTGTGGTACTTGACAAAGGTTTGCCAAAGTAGTCCTGAGTCCATGTGATGATATCACGACGATTCTTGATGCAGTGCCGCCTGAGTTTATCGTTAATCCTTTGTTTACGTCTCATCTCTTGAGGGAGAGTTATTGTTTGTGTCCGTTATGGAACAAATTACGCTCAAAAACAGCGTCTTGGTGGTAAAAAAAACAGCATGATTTTGTAGCAGGCAATGTCCCAAACAATGAAATCATCCAAAAAAAAAAAAAAGTCAAAGATACACGGAAGATTAATTATTTGAATTATGGCGCTCCCTCGCGACAGCGTGTGACGCATGCTGTGACGCACCTGTCATCTGTCATCTTGTGCATCTTTTTAGCACAAATAAACATTTCTTTTTTTTCTTCTTCAGCAGTTTTCAGATATGTTTGCGTGTTTTGTGGAGAATGTGCCTGTATCTGTGTGATTAACATCCTTATGGCTGATAATCAGCATGTAATTACTGACTGTTCACAGATATCAGTGTGAATGCAGTCTATATAAAAGGCCATTATGACTAGAAAAATGTCTGCAGGAATCTAATTTTTCATGGTATCTTCTGCAGATTTGAAATATAAACTCATGAGACATGTGACTTTCAACCCATTACTTTTCTAGATTGCTCCAGGACTGATTTAATGTATTTTTATATGAAATAAAAAAAAATTCAGTGTGGTACAATTTTTATCAAGGCACTTCAGTGTCTATAACTTTTTATATTTTTGAGCATCATCAACTCTGGATGATGGATAGTAATGGCCAAAAGGTCTTCTTTCCAAAGAAACCACAATTGTGTGTGTGGCACACTGAAGTCAGGAGCTGTTACCATTTTAAGTTAGTCATTTTCAACTGTGATTCCCAATATGGGGGGTGCAGGTTAACAGGTTAATTATGTTATGCACTGTTGAAGGTGAAATATCCAAATCTCTTCCTATCTTTCTTTGAGGAACATTGTTTTTAAACATTTCAATAATTTTCTCACGTATTTGTTGGCAAACTGGTGATCCTCTGCCCATCTTTGCTCCTAAAGGACTAGACCTTTCTTGGATGCTGCTTTTGTACCAAATCATAATTACAATCACCTGTTGACATCAACTGTTTCAAATCACATCATTATTTAACCAATTTACCTCACTACTAGCCCTAAATTGCTCCTGTCCCAACTTTTTTTGGAATGTGTTGCAGGTCTGAATGACAGGAAAGGATGTATATTTACAAATGACATGAAGTTGACCAGACAAAACATGAAATATTTTGTGTTCATATTGTCTGCAATGAAATACAAGTCAAAGTAAATTTAGAAATCACTACTTTCTTTTTTTATTTGCATTTTCCATACTGTCCCAACTTTTTCTGATTTGGGGTTGTATATATATATGTATATGTGTATATATATATGTATATATATGTATATGTGTATATATATGTATATATATGTATATGTGTATATATATATATATATATATATATATATATATATATATATATATATATATATATGTGTGTGTGTGTGTGTGTGTGTGTGTGTGTGTGTGTGTGTGTATATATACGAATGACAGATTAGGAGCTGAATTAACATTGCTTAATATTCTGAAATGTAAAATACATTTTTAATTAAATGAATTAAATAAATTTGTAAATGCACCAGTGTGCAGGCATTTTTAGTTTTATATACATAAGATAAGATACAGTAAGAACATGAGCAAAGAAAAAGTAAAACAAAGTGACAAATACAATAAAACAAATATACAATTTAAATGAAATAAACAGTGCTTTCATTTTTCCATGAAGGTCTACTAACATTAATGTTCAAGTAACGGCTACAAAAGAAATCTAAAAGTAATCAAATGTAAATGAATACTGCATAGTTTTCACTATATGTATTGATAGATTAATGCTTATTAAAGCTATAACGTTATTCAGATTAAGAGCTGTGGGTGATTTTCTCTCTGCATTTTGTTCTTTGATTAACATTGATGCTCAAGCGCCAGTCTGTCACTTTAAGACAATATATTATATATTAACACACATCAGATTTTCTCCCAACTGTTCTCGTCCACTTAAGACATAAACTGTGTTTAAGTTAATACTCTCGTAGCCGGCCATTTTGACATATTTTGTGTGTATTTGATCGTTTCGACGCGCCCGAAGCTCAAAGTGTACTTTGCTTGTCCGTTTTGGAGCACACCGTGCAGGCGCGCACGCATACACATTTCAGCCTGGGGAACAGCGTCTCTTGTGCGTATTATTATCAAACATGTCCCGCAATTTAGCAACAGTAAAGATGGCATTTTACAACAATCACCGATTGAGCTGATTCTGACGTTATGTTTTGGTTAGGGAGGAACGAATGCGCGCTGCTGTGAAGGGAAGGAAGTTAGTTGTGCTAGAAGAAACGTGGCTATAATCCTTAGAAGCCAAAATCGAAATAAAAAAAAATTATCTTGGCTTAATATAACAGCCACAGGCCTAAAGTGTAAGCAGATATTTGAAGAGTTAGTTCTCTCTTCTATCATAATTAAACAGGGCTTTCATGTTGCGCATGCTGAAACTCCTCCGTGTGAGCGCGATCTCGCTTCTGAATTGGGAATAGCAAAAATGCATCATAGACAAATGTTTGAATATTATTGCATATAAAAACAGCTGGCGAGATAATGTATATAATGCAACAATAAATGTTTGTGTGTTTTCTTAATTTCTCCAGTACCGACAGCAGAACCGATAACGTCAGAGCTTATCGATACTCTGGTCTTTCATAATTTAGCCCCGAGACCGATTTAATACCGAGTTTCGGTACCCATCCCTATTCATTAGTCCATCTTTTAACAGATCTTAATACAGGTTAAGCAGATTTAAGTTTCTGCCTGTAGGTCGGTATGAGATGAACCAAACGGTGATCAGAGAGTCCTAAAGCTGCCCGTGGGACAGAGTGATATGTGTCCTTTATCGCCAGTGTTGGGGAGTAACTAGTTACATGTAACGGAATTACGTAATTTAATTACAAAATAAAAGTAATTGTAATCAGTTACAGTTACTGAGAAAAAAAACTGTAATTAAATTACAGTTACTTATGAAAATGTTAAGGATTACAAGGGGGGTTACATCTGATTTTTTTCACACACACACTCCCATATACATTTAATTGATTTCTTTCATAAATTGCAGTGACTGCTCTAAAATATGAAAAATCAATGTTTCAGAAGTTTATAACATGCTTATCCAATAACTCTTATATTTCCCATATGGGTTTTTGTATATGCTTTATTTTTTTCAGATTAACTATTTTTTTCTAAGGCATTGTTAGATCCAGTGTTTCCTGTCATAGCTATGCAAAGATTTGACTTCAAAAACAGTATCATAGCTATTTTTTATTTCTTGCTTCTTATTATTTCTTGTTACGATTTTAAATCTGTACATTCTTAAAATTAAAGGTGCTTCACGATGTCATAGAATAACCTTTTTGTCTAAATGGTTCCATAAAGAACCTTTAACATCTGAAGAACCTTTCTGTTTCACAAAAGGTTCTTTGTGGTGAAAGAAGGTTCTTCAGATTATAAAAAGGTAAGAAAGAGATGGTTCTTTAAAGAACCTTTGACTGAATGGTTCTTTGTGGAACCAAAAATGGTTCTTCTATGGCATCGCTTGAAGAAACTTTTGAAGCACCTTTATTTTTAAGAGTGTATTTAACAATTTTAAATTAAGTCTGATTTTGTGGTGGCTGTGCTTCAAAGGGGACATCGGATGCCCCTTTTATTTTCCACAAGGTGGTATGATTCACAGGGTCTTCTTGAAATGGTCTCAGTGGTCGTGTAAAACAACACCCTTTTTACCTTGTCAAAAATAGCTCTGTTCACAGTGACTCGATTAGGTGCATATCTCTTTACATGCTAATGAGCTCTGCTCACCCCACCCCTCTCTTCTGTGGAAGTGATCCATCCTTGAGTTTTAACTTTTTAACAAAACCTGCCTTGAATTGGCCCTCATTCAGAAAATAGTCTGGAGTAAAATGATTTGCGCAACCAGGCATAAACACATTTAGTGAAAGAGAAGTGAAGTGAGGCCAAGTATGGTGACCCATACTCAGAATTTGTGCTCTGCATTTAACCCATCCAAGTGCACACACACAGTAGTGAACACACACCCGAAGCAGTGGGCAGCCATATTGCTGCGGCGCCTGGGGAGCAGTTAGGGGATTGGTGTCTTGCTCAAGGGTCTCACCTCAGTCATGGTATTGACGGTGGAAGAGAGTGCTATTCACTCCAAAATCAAAATGGCTTGATAATTGAGACTGTTTAGGTTTTGGGGGAATTAAAAAAAGGAGTGAATTTCTATCATTGTAGGGTGGTTGTGTCTACAAACTGCTAAGACACATTTATATGCAAATAAAGATATTTTTCATCCAATGTCTCCTTTAAAATTAAAATATTATAATCTTAATTCAAGTGATGAAAGATATCGAAAGTCTGACAGTAATCAGTGTTGAGCACTACTGTAAGGTTAACCCTGCCTGGTTAACATGTTTGAAAATTATTAAGTTGAAAACATTAGAAATTTAGAAAAGTAATCAAAGTAATCAAATGTAATCAGTTACATTACTTTAATAAAGTAATTGAAAAGTTACACTACTAATTACATTTTAAGTAGGGTAACTTGTAATCTGTAACCTATTACATTTCCAAAGTAACCTTCCCAACACTGTTTATCGCTGTGTAACAGTGATCCAATATATTACTGTCTCTGGTGGGGCATGTGATGTTCTGTCTGTATTTTGGCAATTCACAGGAGATATTTGCTTTATTAAAGTCCCCTAGATTGATTAAAACAGAGTCTAGGTGGTGTTGTTCTGTGTCTGTGATCAGATCAGCGAGTTTCTGTAAAGCTGAGCTCAAGTGCGCTTGCGGAGGAATGTAGACACTCACGAGAATGAATGAACAAAACTCCCGCGGCGAATAGACCGGCTTGCAGTTAATGAAGAGCGTTTCTAGATCAGAACAGCACATCTTCTTTAACACAGTTACATCTGTACACCACCTCTCATTGATGTAAAAGCACGTCCTGCCGCCGCGCGATTTCCCCGTTGATTCTGGGTCGCGATCTGCTCTGATCAGCTGGAAGTTAGGACGATGTAGCACGCTGTCCGGAATGGCGCCATTCAGCCAGGTTTCCATGAAACACAGAGCAGCAGAGTTTGAAAAATCCTTGTTTGTCCGGGAGAGTAGAAGAAGTTCGTCCATTTTGTTGGGAGATTCGCTAGATGGATGCTAGGCAATGGCGTTCTTAATCCGCGCTGACGAAGCTTCACGAGTGCGCCAGCTCGCTGCCCCCGTCTGCGTGTCCTGAATCATTTGACCAGAGCAACGGCTCCGCCAACTACAATGTCCAGCAAAATGTCAGAATAATCAAAATCCGGTAAAATATTTTGTGGTGTGTTCTGCCGAATGTTCAGCAGTTCATCCCTGGTAAAAACTGATCGTGTTTGAGAAACAAAAAACAGGAAAAACAAACAAAAACAGTACTAACCCTAATACAGAGAAACGGATGATAAATGATAAAGCTTGGCTTATTGAATATTAGATCCCTTTCTACGAAAGCGTTTTTTGTAAATGATATGATCACTGATCTTAACCTAGATGTGCTCTGTTTGACAGAACCCTGGCTAAAACCAGATGAATACATTATTTTAAACGAGTCTACCCCCCAAGATTACGGTTATAAAAATGAACCGCGTCCAAAAGGTAAAAAAAATTGTTGCTACAATTTATAGCAATATTCTCAGTATTTCTCAGAGGGCAGGCTTCAAGTATAACTCCTTTGAAGTAATGGTGCTTCATATAACGTTATCTAGAGAAACAAGTGTTAATGATAAATCCCCTGTGATGTTTGTACTGGCTAATGTATACAGGCCACCATACAGACTTTAATAAAGAATTTGCTGATTTTCTATCAGAGTTAGTGCTGGCTGCAGATAAAGTCTTAATTGTTGGTGATTTTAATATCCACATTGATAATGAAAAAGATGCATTAGGATCAGCATTCATAGACATTCTGAACTCTATTGGGGTTAGACAACATGTCTCAGGACCTACTTATTTTCTCGAAATCATACTCTAGATTTAATATTGTCACATGGAATTGATGTTAATGGTATTGAAATTCTGCAGCAAAGTGATGATATCTCAGATCATTATCTAGTCTTGTGTAAACTCCATATAGCTAAAACTGTAAATTCTACTCCTTGTTACAAGTATGGTAGAATCATCACTTCAACCACAAAAGACTGCTTTATAAATGATCTTCCTGATTTATCTAAATTCCTAAGCATACCCAACAGCACAGAAAAACTTGATGTAACAGAAGCTATGGATTCTCTCTCTTCTAGCACTTTAGATACAGTTGCTCCTTTACGCTTAAGGAAGATTAAGGAAAAGACTCCAACATCGTGGTATAATGAGCACACTCGCACCCTAAAGAGAGTGCAGCTGGAGGAAAACAAAACTAGAGGTATTTCGTATTGCTTGGTGGGAAAGTACCCTATCCTACAGAAAAGCATTAAAAACTGCTAGATCTGATTACTTTTCTTCTATTTTAGAAGAAAACAAACATAACCCCAGTTATTTATTCAATACAGTGGCTAAATTAACAAAAAATAAAGTATCAGCAGGTGTTGACATTACCTTTCAAGATCTATACTATTAGAGATAAAATTGTAACCATGCAGCCGTCAGCTACAGTATCACATCAGATAGTGCACTATAGATCCCCTGAGGAACAATTCCACTCATTCTCTACTATAGGAGAGGAAGAATTGTATAAACTTGTTCAATCATCTAAACCAACAACATGTATGTTAGACCCTATTCCATCTAAACTACTAAAAGAGGTGCTTCCAGAAGTCATAGATCCTCTTTTGGCTATTATTAATTCGTCATTGTCATTAGGATATGTCCCCAAAACCTTCAAATTGGCTGTTATTAAGCCTCTCATTAAAAAGCCACAACTTGACCCTAAAGATCTAGTTAATTACAGACTGATCTCGAATCTCCCTTTTCTGTCAAAGATACTAGAAAAGGTAGTATCTTCACAATTATATTCCTTCTTAGAGAAAAATGGTATCTGTGAGGATTTCCAGTCAGACTGCTCTCATTAGAGTTACAAATTACCTGCTCTTATCATCTGACCATGGTTGTATCTTTCTATTAGTACTACTGGATCTTAGTGCTGCGTTCGACACTATCGACCACAACATTCTTTTGAATAGACTAGAAAACTTTGTTGGCATTAGTGTAAGTGCATTAGCATGGTTCAAATCGTACTTATCTGACCGCCATCAATTTGTAGCAGTGAATGAAGAGGTATCATATCGATCACAAGTGCAGTATGGAGTACCTCAAGGCTTAGTACTAGGGCCGTTACTTTTCAAGCTTTACATGTTACCGGGTTGCCAACTAATTTTCAGAGAAAGTTGCTAAAGGAAGGTCGATTTGTTGCTAAAAGTTGCTAAATGACATTGTGATGTCATTGCACGATGACGTCATTATGTAATCACGAAGCAAAACTATGTCACTACATCAAATCTCAGTAAAAAAAAAAAAAATTCTTTCTATATATTTTGCCGCTGGTGAAAGGTGAGCTTGCTTTGACTGCTACAGTATTTTCTTCTCTTTGCGCCCGTCTTCAGCGTCTCTGGCTTCTGTTAATGGCCGTTTACAGACTTGGTAATATTTCCACACAAATTACATTTTGGAAAATGATTCCAATGCAGTTTGTGCAAGTCCGGAACAGACATCGGCTGAAATAAAACTTGAGTTATCTCCCTGTTACGTGACAACGGAGCACAGCGAAAGTGAGTGATTGGCGGCTTATATATAATCAATTTAATTATTAAAATACGCATAGATAGAATGGTGTACTGTCATTGTATCAGCTCACAGCAGGCACATACTGTGCAATAATCTGCAAACGTTTAGCAGAGAAATGAAGAGGTCGCACCACAACGATTATTTGCACACGCACAAATGCTCCCAAATAAGATTGAGCACACTGCCTAATAGATAACTTTAAGACTAAAATATTGATACTAAGACCCCCCCCACAAAATTAATTTTGATTTCATGAGGACTTTAATTAAAGGTGCCATAGAATGGAAAACTGTATTTACTTTGGCATAGTTGAATAATAACAGCTCTGTACATGGAACCGAACCATACAGGGCCTTAAAAATAATATGCCAAAAGGATAGTGTTACGTTCCCAGTTAGTCTAGGGTTAGAGGAACAAGTAACAGAATAAAAAGGTGATGAAAAGCAAGGTTCAATTCCAAACCCCAGTGCTATGGACACAACAAATGCCGACAATCAACTCAAAGTCAAGAAACAAGTTCTTTTATTTCAAATATATGGGAAGATGTCAAGGCTTCAAGAGCGGGCAAGGCCAAAATAACAAACATAAACCCTCTAACTATTAGGGAGAAACTAACCAAGCTAAAACAAAGAAAATGAAACAAAAATACAATAACAATACACTAACTCCCTAACTAGCATAACCAGGAGAAAAACAACGTATAACAAAAATGGCACCCGCCTCTCTACTAACTTATTCCCAGTAAATTAACAATAAGCTTCATAAGTAAAACACAATAACAAAAGAAGGTACAAACAAATAATTACTTCCAAACCAAACCAGATTTCTTGTTGTAGGCATCAGTCACCACAAGAGTGTTAACACAATAACACTATAAAGAAATCAATCAACAAAACATTAATCAAAACAACTAACAAAGCTTGTTAGGTTGAGAATAGAAGTCTCACGATGCAGCCTCCACACACACACACACACTGCGCTTCTTCTTGAAATTTATTGGCGGTTGACAAACAACAAAATGGTGTATTTCCACCACCAACTGGTATGGAGTGTGGATCAAAATGACTTACAGTACTACCTTCCCCTTTTCTTTTTTTTATTCTCTCCCACAAATTTGTTGTTTTAAGGTACTGAAAAATAAAACTATAGCATTCATTTCTCGAGTTATTTCGTAATATATCCGTTTAAATTGCATTTTTATTTTTTCTAAATTTAGCATTAGAATCCTTCTTTGTTTCATATTTCTGACAGTACAAAATCACATGTTCCACTGATTCTTCTTGCCCACAAAATTCACACCTTCCCGTATCATGTTTACCCATTTTATAAAGTGTACTATTTAATCTTGTGTGTCAAAATCTCATCCTTGATATTACTATTTCATCTCTCCTGTTTTTCCCTGCACTTCTCATCTCTCCCACTTTCCTTTGAATTTTTTCTCCTTATCCCATTGTTTTTGCCACCTTTCCTTCAGTCTTTTCTTAATAATACTCTTGATTTCACTCTTACTTAGATTAACAATTAAGTTAATGTCGTTGTTCTTTACTGCTTCTTTTGCTTTTTTATCTGCAGTTTCATTTCCTTGGAGACCAATATGTGCAGGCACCCATAAAAATACCACTGTAATACCCATTTACATTTACATTTAGTCATTTGGCAGACGCTTTTATCCAAAGCGACATACAATTGGGGAGTACATAAAGCGATTCATCTTGAAGAGGCAATCAGACAGAGGAAGTGCTCGTAACACCAAGTCTCAGTCATTGTTCAAATAAGTACAAGCTAGCAAGGGAAGGAGAGAAAGATAAAGGGAAAGTTTTTTTATTTTTTTTATAGAACAAGTTTACGATGAAGTCACGTAGTGCCGAAAGAGATGAGTTTTCAGTTGTTGCTTGAAGATTGACAGGGATCCAGCATTCCGGATAGGGGTGGGAAGATTATTCCACCATCCAGGAATGGTGAATGAGAATGTTCTGGAGAGTGATTTTGAGCCTCTCTGTGATGATACCACAAGGCGTCGCTCACTAGCAGATCTCAGACTTCTGGAGGGGATGTAGATTCGTAATAGTGAGTGGAAGTAGGAGGGTGCTGAGCCTGTGGTCGTTCTGTATGCAAGCATCAGTGTCTTGAACTTGATGCGAGCTGCCACTGGTAGCCAGTGCAATGAGATGAAGAGAGGTGTAACATGGGTTCTTATGGGCTCATTGAAGACCAGTCGTGCCGCTGCATTCTGAATCATTTGTAGAGGTTTGATTGTGTTTGATGGAAGACCAGCCAGAAGAGCATTGCAGTAGTCCAGCCTAGAACCGACAAGGGCCTGGACAAGAAGTTGCGCAGCATGCTCTGTCAGGAAGGGCCTGATTTTTCTGATGTTGTGTAGCGCAAACCTGCAAGATCGAGCAGTCTTTGCAATGTGCTCTTTGAAGGTCAGCTGGTCATCAAAGATTACACCAAGATTTCTGACCGAAGTTGATGGGGTAATTATTGATGTGCCTAATTGAATCGAGAAGTCCAAGAACCGATCCCTGAGGAACCCCAGTGACCAGTTGATGTGCTTTGGATACCTCCCCACCCCAGGCCACCCTGAAGGACCTACCGGTAAGATAGGATTCGAACCAGCGAAGTGGAATCCCAGTGATGCCCAGCGATGAGAGGGTGGACAGGAGGATCTGATGATTGACAGTGTCAAAAGCAGCAGAAAGATCGAGCAGAATGAGGACTGATGATTTGGAATCGGCCTTTGCGACTCGCAGGGCTTCAGTGACTGAGAGTAGCGCAGTTTCTGTTGAATGGCCACTCCTGAAACCTGACTGTTTAGCATCCAGTTTGTTGTACTGTGAAAGAAACAGTGAGAGCTGGTTGAAGACAACTCGTTCGAGTATTTTCGCTACGAATGGAAGGAGAGAGACAGGTCTGTAGTTTTCTAAAAGAGAAGTGATTAATGTAGGTTTTTTGAGCAGTGGGGTTACCCAGGCCTGCTTGAATGCTGTGGGGAAGATGCCAGTGCGGAGAGATGTGTTGATAATGTGTGTGAGTGCCGGTAAGAGTGTGGGAGAGATTGCTTGGAGAAGGTGAGAGGGGATTGGGTCAAGAGGACATGTTGTAGGATGGCTGGAGAGGAGAAGTTTGGATACTTCCGCCTCGGTGAGGGGACAGAAGGAGAAGATGGGAGTTTGAGCAGTGGATGTGGTTGGTTGGAGGTCCTGTGTGTGTGGAGTTGAGAACTGGTTACCGATTGTTCTAGTTTTGTCTGTGAAAAAAGTAGCAAAGTCGTCAGCTGTTATAGAAGTGGTGGGCGGCGGTGGAGGGGGACAGAGGAGAGAATTAAATGTTCTGAAGAGATCACGCATGTCTGGAGCACTGTTGATCTTGTTGTGGAAGTGTGAGGATTTGGCAGTGTGGACTTCAGTAGAGAAAGACGAAAGCAAAGACTGATACCTAGTCAGGTCCGACGGATCGTTTGATTTGCGCCATTTTCTCTCTGCCGCTCTGAGTTTGGTCCGATGCTCACGAAGAACATCGGATAACCAGGGGTTAGAAGGGGCAGCCCGTGCTGTCCTGGAGGAGAGAGGACAAATGTCGTCTAGACAAGAGGTTAAGGTAGAGCATAAAGTGTCAGTAGCTGCATTCACATCCAGAGATGTGAAATGGGTAGGTGAGGGAAGAGAGGAGGAAACTACAGAGGAAAGAAGGGTGGGGGAAAGGGAGCGTAGGTTACGTCTGAAAGTAACTGGTAAGGGAGCTGGTGGCACCTGGGTAGTAAAATGTAAGGTAAATGTAATGAAGAAATGGTCAGATATATGTAGTGGTTGTACCAGAATGTTATCTGTAGTACAGTTGCGTGTGTAAATTAAATCAAGTTGGTTGCCTGATTTGTGCGTGCTAGTAGTGGTAAGGCGTTTGAGGTCAAATGAAGCTAGGAGTGAATGGAAGTCTGTAGCATAAGGCCTGTCTAGGTGAATGTTGAAATCGCCAAAGACTAAGAGTGGAGTGCCATCCTCCATGAAGGAGGACAGCAGGCCATCCAGCTCCTCTAGGAAGGTGGCTAGAATTTGGCCAGGGGGACGGTAGATTATTACTATCTCGAGTTTGTTGTATTCGTGAGTGTACACAAAAAAAATAGACACTTCAAAGTTTCAATTGATGTATAACACTTATCTGTACGACCAAAATCGACGGAGTATTTTTAATGTCTTTTGCACTGGTCTTAAAAAACACGAGTTGGTATCGCCGGCGATACAGCCGTCCCATTAGGGTTAAAGGACTGCTAATTGCTGTATACGAAACTAAACACCCATCATTTGAATTCTGTATAACGTTTGCATTATTTCCATTAAAATGTCTGGTCTGCTTTCCGAGTGACTGTATAATAAACTAGCCAATGATGCACATGAATCTGAACAAATAACTGATTTCAAAGGTCTTCTCTTCTATCCACTGTATTGCTAATAATAGTGCAACCATTTCCGCTGTATAAACGGATAACTCATCACTGGTCCTTTTCCTTACCAATAAGTGAAATTCTGGAACAGTAAACGCTACTCCTATCTTATTGTCTAAACTCTTTGATGCATCTGTGTAGATCTGAACATAGCTGCAGTACTCAATATATTTCTGCACATTATATAAATTATACTCATTACCCTTGTTTTTCTGTTCTAACAATGTAAAATCTACTATATCATCTAAAAGTAACCAAGGTTTTATTACTGGTAGCAGTACAGTTGGACTAACATTGAACTGATTAACTTTAAGTTCTGTTGCTTTCTGTATCACTGTCCATCCAAAACTTTTAATTTTCTTGCTCTCTTTTTCCCAACAGGGCTTTAAAGTATCTAGTGTTGGATGCTCTTGACTATGGCCTTGTAAATTAACCCAATAATTCACTGACAACTTTACTCTTCTCATTTCTAATGACATTTCCCCCATTTCAACCTGTAGTGTTGTAATTGGTGTAGTTTTTATAGCTCCTGTACATAATCTCAACACCTGATGCTGTATATTATCTAACTTCCTAAGAGATGTTTCTGCTGCTGATCCATACACCACGCATCCATAATCTAACATGGATCTAACCAATCCACTATACATGGCCTTTAATGCCATCCTATCTGCCCCCCATTCACTACCAACTAAACACTTCATTGTATTTATTATTTTCTTACATTTATTCACTATATTCTGTATATGCACCGCCCATGTAACTCTTTCATCAAACCATATCCCTAAAAACTTAAAATGTTTCACTCTTTCCAGTTCTTGATTATATAATTTTAGTTTTACCTCACTTCCAATTTTATTCCTTGTAAAAAACATTATCTTTGTTTTGTCAACTGAGAATTTAAAACCCCATTTATATGACCATTCTTCAACAATTGCAATAGCCTCCTGTCATTTTTTAACAATAAAACCAATATTCCTTCCCCTTTTCCAGATTGCCCCATCATCAGCAAAGAGTGAAAACCCCAGCCCATTATCCAAATCTTCAAATACATCATTTATCATTATAGAAAACAATAAAGGGCTCACTATACTTCCTTGTGGAGTTCCATTTTCGATCAAACTTTTCTGAATAACTGTTTCCTATTCTCACTTTTATTGCTCTCCCTGATTAAAAAAAAAAAATATTGATCCATCTATACATTTGACTTTTAATACCTAACTTACATAATTTGATTAACAACCCTTCTCTCCACATCATGTCGTATGCTTTCTTTATGTCAAAGAAGACAGCCACTACATTCTCTCTATTTATTTGTGCTTTCCTTATTTCATGTTCTAAACACACAGCCAGATCCATTGTATTTCTCCCTCTCCTAAAATCACTCTGATATTTGGAGAAAAATGTATTATTTTCCACATGATACATTAACCTTTCATTCACCATTTTTTCCATTATTTTACCAACATTAGATGTCAAAGCAATAGGTCTATAATTTCCTGGATTTGTACAATCCCAGGTTTACGTATTGGAACTATAACCGCCTCCTTCCAACTTTGTGGTAATTTTCCTTCCTCCCAAATTTTATTGTACATTTTTAATAAAACATCCTTAGATAATTCACTGAGATGGTTTATCATTAAATAACAAATCTGATCCATACCTGGAGCTGATTTCTTGGTTTTTCTAAGAGATCGATTTAATTCCGTCTTTGTAAATGTTATATTTATTTGGTTATTATAGTATTCCTCACTCTGTATTAGCTCTTTATACTGCTCCAACATCCTTTCCCTTCTTTTTCCCTCCTCACTAATATCGTCTGATTTATGTATTTTAACAAAATTTTTCGCCAGCATTTCTGCTTTCTCTTAACAGCTGTTGTATCTCCATCCCTTAATATTGGATACCCAAATTCTCTTTTTATCCCATTCATTCTTTTTATCATTACCCATACTTGACCGATTTCCGTTTCCCTTCCCACTGTGTTACAAAACTTCCTCAAATTCTTTTTTTGTATTTAATGATTCTCCTTACATTTGCTTGCTTCCTTTTATATTCAATAAAATTCTGAAAACTGATTATTTTTTAACATTTTAAAAGCTTTATTTCGATATTTAATTAATCACATTCTTTTGTCCACCATGGTACAATCTTTTTCTTACCTCCCTTCTTTGGAATAGTCTGACTTGCTGCTAACAATATTGCATTGCAAATATCATTATTAACCTTATCAACCCCTCCTTTAACTTCAATTTTTTCATTTCTTGTTCACTAATACTCCTAAATGCCACCCTTAATCTGCATTTTCAAAAAAAAACATTTATCTACTCCTCCTGTATAACATTCATCTATACTTAAATTTACTTCAACTGCTATAGGATAATGATCACTCCCTATAGTCGTTTCTCTAAACACCTCCCATACGCTTATACCCGCCAATGAATTTGAAACAAGTGTAAGATCAATAGCTGCTTCTGTTCCTGTTCTTACATTAATCCTTGTTCCCCTTCCATCATTTAAACATACTAAATCCTTAATCTCCATTAATTCTTCAATCACTATTCCATTCCCATCATTGCACTTGTCCCATAATGTGCTATGAGCGTTAAAATCTCCACAACATATAATTTTCCCTTCAAAATGTACAATCAGTTCATCCATTACCTCTAGTGATAGTCTTTTGCATGGATTAAAAAAATTAATTTTAACATTTCCTTTTTTTCCCAAAACTTCTATTACTATAAATTCCAACTTTTCCTCTCCCTAGAACCTTATATTGTATTCCTTGTTTTACAAATATTATACACCCTCCCCCAATATCTTCCTCTCTATCTCTGCGTACACTATCATATCCTTTAATACTAAAATCTAAAACTGGTTTAAGCCAGGTTTCCTGAATGCATATGATTTCTGGTTTCTTTTTAAGCTCTTTTATAAAACCTTTAAACTCTTGACCATTTGCTAACAAGCTTCTTGCATTCCATTGTATAATATTCAGGTTGTCTTATCACCAGCACCTCCCGACTTCCCATCAGCTTCCAGCCTTTTATTGATATTTTCCCAAGATATATTGTTTATACCCAAAAACTTTTCAGCTCCCTTCACAATTATTTAAATTTTCTCTGTTTTGTGTCTGACTTGGTCAGTGCAATTAATTACATACGCAATGAACAAAATCAACCCATCCACTGTCAGGGTTGGGTTATTTTTCACTGCTTGACCAACCTCTTGTCTCGAGATGTCTTTATCTTTGTCAGTATCATCAATTCTCCTTTGCTCTTGGACCTTCTTCACTGCCTCTGCATAACTTATGTTGTTTACCACTTTCACTTGTTCAATTTCCACAGCTCTCTTTCTTACATTACATCCACTGTATGTTACCCTATGTTGCCCCCCACAATTACAGCACTTGTCTTGTGCATTCTCTTCACAATTTTCAATTCTATGATCACCTCCACACTTTGGGCATCTTTGTTTTCCTTTGCACACCGCTGCTATATGTCCATATCTCTGACATCGGAGTGGGGGAGGAATATATGGCCTCACTGCAAAACTCATATCCAATTTTGACCCTTTCTGGAAGCAATGAATCCTGAAACTCCAAAAGAATTGATAAACTATCAACCCTTTCCCCATTCATTGTTTTTTGCAACCTTTTTATTTTACTCACTTCACCTCCAGAAATACTTTGAGTCTTTCTAGATCTTCTTCGATTGGAATGCCTGTTATCACTCCCTGTTTCATTCATGTCTCACCCAACATCTTCCTTTCATTCACTTTTTTCTTGCAAACATTATCAATTTTTAGTGCTGTTTTTTTGTTCTTCTGTTTTACATATTACTAACAAGCTTCCATCTCTCAAAATCTTAGCCGTATCCACTTCTCCTAACTTTTTCTTCAGCTCTCTAGACAATGCTTTTGGACTTAGATGAATATGTTCATCTTCCTTTCCGAATTTAAGAATTACTTTATATTCCACTCTTACGATCTTTTTATGGACAACCCTATTATCTTCTGAACTGTTTCCTTCTAATCCCCTTTTACTGGTTTGGCTATCTACCCTACTCCCTTCATTTCGCCCACTCTTTATCTTTTCTTATCCTTTCCTACTACTTATTAAATTCCAGTCATCTGACTCCATTTCATCTTCATCCATTACCTCAGAAATCACCTCAATCCAGTCACAAACCAGTTTATGTCAACCGCCGTAGACTCCAAACACAACGCCAAAATCTCCCGCGTCCATTCACTGCCGGCGTCTGTGAAGACTCGCCCGTGTCAAACCACCTCCTTTACACAAGCTACTCTGAGGTCCTAGCGCCACACACTGCGCTGTGCAATGGTGCAGCTTAAATCCTCACAGTTTCCTCTCTTCCTGCAATCACATCAGATCACCAATTATTGGAATCAGGTGGCAACCATTACCTCCTGCTTATGGGAAGGGAGAGAGAGAGAGAGAAACAAAACAAATATGTCCTTGGACGTAACAATAGTTTAAGACCCAATAGCTAAAGGGGCATTAAGATATCTTTAATAATTCTTGAGTTAAAGGCATGCAAACCTTGGAGAAAAACTTTTTCCCCATTCTTGAATGGTCACCATTGGCACATAATGCAACAAAGATTGCTGAAGTCAACAGATTTTACTAACAGACCTAGCAATCTCTGTGTAAAAGTATAATTATGATGCTGCCATCTTTCTAAAGTCATTTTTGACCTCCTGTAATTTGGCTCTGAATCTCAGGTGAAATTGCCATTTTGACCTCCCTTTACAAAATAGTGGATTACTCAGTAAATATTCATCCATGACATTTAATATTTTGGCTTTCATCACTATGCATATCTATCTTTCTTCAGAAAAAAAATATTAGTAAAATCAAAAATTTGAGCCGGGGACCTCTGGTTGAGTTGGCACGGAATGACCCTGAAGCTGTTTACACTGTGAAAAGAATATCTTACTTACAGATTCATACACACATCTGCAGTTTGTTGTTTCTGACGAGAGGATTCACCAGAAAGAGGTATTCAGTCAGCGAGTGAGTGAAGAAAACTCCGGCATTTTAGCGATGACTCAGCTGAACGCCTCTGATTGGCCATTGCATTCATAAAGCTCAACAGCATCGTGTTTGATTGGTTATAATGCGCTGTGCTGTACAAACGCGTCTGTCTCTGGTTCAGCACCAACCAGCGAACACAGATTTGAATTTAGCAGCTGATGATATGATGCACTGAATGATTTAATCACATTGGTGTGATTGTATCAAATATAGAAAATATTATTATTTTTGTCTTTTGGAAGCTGCATTCAAAATCCACTTGGCTCAAATCTGAGGGGGCACGTGCCCCTCACTTTCAATGGGCATGACGCTGGTCTTCAGTGTCTCTGGCCTTTGTTAACGACCGTTTATAGACTAAATATAATAATAATAATAATAATAATAAATGGTAATATTTCCACACAAATGGCATTTGAGAAAATTATTGTTGTGCAGTTTGTGTGCAAGTACGGAAGAGATGATAGTCTGAAATAAAACAAAAAATGGCCGGTCGATCGGTGCATCTTTATTCCACCATATAAATTAAATTAAATTAGATAAATCTGAATGGACTTGTCTTTTGCGCCTGAATGCTTTTAAATCACTTGAATTTTTAAATTAACAAAGCTTAAAAATGCATGCAAATGATAAACTTTCATTACAACGCAGCAGTGGCCCAATCGGGCAAGTGATAAATCAGTCAACTGTCACGAGCGTCCTTCACGCTGGCCCCTTATTGTCGAGCCCTGTGGTGACATATCACCTCTCTCATCCATTAAAACCATCACTGACCAAATATTTCTATTTGGCAGCGGCTATTTGCACTAAGTGTAAATAGTGACAGATGCTATTTACACTAAGTGCAAATAGCAATAGATGAAAAAGTGCAAATAGCAATAGATGAAAAAGTTTTCATCTATGAAAAGTTCGGCAAAAGGCCGGCTCGAACTCGGGTCGATCGTGCCAAAAAGCACAAGCTTTACCATCTACACCACAGAAAATGAAGTAGCTTCTTTTTTTAGTGTTGACTAACCCAATCACACGTTAGTGCACGGAGTTAGTGTAAATAGCCTTTGTCAACAAGACGGGCTATTTGCACTTAGTTGTAACGATGACACCGAGGCTGAGTTAGAATCCATGTGCGGAAGTTTATTGAAGGCAGTTACTACAAACAGATACGGAAAGGCTGGCAAAGAGTCGAAACCAGAATAGCAGTCCAATCTGTTACCATACACAGGGGAATTCCAGAAGGCGAGAGTGATCAGGCAGGCAATGGGTCCAAACACAAACATCAGTCCAAATCAGGCTACCAGAACAATAGGAGAAATCCAGAGAATCGTTAATCAAAGAATCAGGCAGAGTCATACACAGAATATCAGGCTAGGAGAACAGAAATGCGCTTGGTAAGGCAAGTAAACTGGCAATACTTTGCAATGAGTTCAAGTATGGTCTCTGTTTATAAAGCAGTCAAACAGGAAATGAGTGCAGAAGAAGTGGAGGGAGTGGAGCATGGTCAGTACTCGGGCGAGGGCTCCCTCTGCTGGTTAGGCATTACATTAGTGTAAATAGACACTCCGTTTCTATTTACCCAGTCCTCATAAAATAGGGAATTGTTATTCCAGATAGGAGTATTGTGGAGTGTAAAATTGTGTGTGTGTGCCAATTTCCAACATAATATGACTTGTTGGTGGAATGCTGATAGCTTCACGTGAAGTTTGGTTAAATCAAAGTCACATCAGAGGAAAGCGAATATCACCCAATTTACACAACAAAGCTGAATGCACTTACCTTGTTAACTGGCGACCAGCTTCCGGTTTCAGGTCCTCCGCTCCAGATGTGATGGAACGACCGCAGCAGAATCGCAGAATCTGAAAGCACAAACTCAGGTGATATTAAGCTGTCTAATAAATGCGGACTTGCTCATTTCATTTCACTTGACTTGTAGGTCAGTAATCATCCAGCACACTCGCAACCCAGTATGGTATAAGCGGCATAGAAATGATCTGTATGGACGAAATAGAAGTAATCTGAGCACATCATGTAAGATTAAATAAGATTAAATCTGTCTATTAGGGGGTTCCAAGATTTTAAATTTCTTCAGCACCAAATAAAAATGTCTTTAACACGATGTATGGTTTATAAAATATGACGTTTATTTACAGATATATATATAAAAAAATAATAAAAAAATACTTATAGTAGGATATCAGTACATTAATTTCTTTCCACTGAAGTGTACAGTTTGTACAGCAGGACATTCTTCTTTTGATCAGCAAACAAAAACTCGCTTAATAACATCATGTTCTAGTCAATCAAGTAAAATCCCCCGAAATCATATTTACTCTCATAACTATATTAACTTTAAGTAATGATTTAGAGATCGATAAACAAACGAGTCAGTCGGCCAGTAAAACGAAATGACTTAATTTTTAAATTCCGTGAGCGCGCGGCTCTCTGTGGAAGACAGGTGAATTTCTGTTTTTTAATAAATGCTGAATTAAACTAATTTCAGGGCTCTGTATAGTTCATCACACAAAAACATCTGCAACGTTTTCATTGGAAAGATAGTTTTACAGTGTTATAAAAATAACATGAGAATAACCTTTAGGGAACGTTCCGTATAAGTTATTTTTAAGTTGTTTTAAAAATAACCACCCTGTAACCTTCTGGGAACGTTATTTTATGGTTTCAAAAATAACCTAAAAATAACAATTAGGGATTAAGTTATTTTTTAGGTTATTTAATCATAACCACCATTCCCCTGAGTATTCCACGCCAATGGAATGAACAGACAGCACTGAACATCTGACAAACACCAGATCACCGGTATTCAGATCAAGTTAAACAGTTCCAATTGAATCCAAAGTAAATTAATAAATGTATGTAAAAGAAATCGCCTCAGGTTACGTATGTAACCCTGGTTCCTCGAAGGAACGAGACGCTGCATCCGGTAAGACGCTTTGGGGAACGTCTCCAGCGTGAGCGGCTCTGAATATCGTGTGTAATCAGTCCAAATGATGGAACCAGGGTTACATACGTAACCTGAGCCGTTCCTCTTCAGGAACTCGAGCTGCGTCCAGTAAGACGCTTTGGGGAACGAGATGCCCATGCTGCCAGACTTCCAAGTCCCTGCCCTGTGTGTATCCCTCAGGAGCACAACGAGTGCGAGAGAACGGAAGAGCCTGGAGTGGCCCACATATCGAGGCCATAAAACCTGACGAAGGTCAGGGGCGTGGACCAACCTGCAGTGTTGCAGATGTCCTGTATTGGGACACCTGCGAGAAAGGCCTTGGAGGCTGGCACACTCAGAGTTGAATGAGCTCTGACTCCCATTGGCGAGGGGAGCTGAGAGGACTCAAAAGAAATGTTAATGGCATCCACAATCCATTGGCTAAGGGTCTGCTTTGTAGCCGGCAGAGCTGTCTTGGGGTGACCGTAGCAGACTAGCAATTGGTCCCCCTTTCTCCACAGGGCAGCTCTGTGGACGTATGCGTCCAGTGCTGGACACATACAATTGTGCTTTTGCTGGTCAGGCTCCCGAAAGGGAGGAGGACAGAAAGTCTGCAATACTATAGGCTGTGGTGCTGAAGAGGGGACCTTCGGAACATACCCTGATCTAGGGTATAGAAAGGCTTTGGCCATGCCGGGCGCAAAGTCCAAATGAGTAGGGGCCACTGAGAGGGCCTGAAGATCCCCCACTCTCTTTAGAGAAGATATCGTCAACAGAAATGTAGTCTTTAGAGTGAGATGGCGATCAGAAATCTCCTCAATAGGCTCAAAGGGAGGCCTACAGAGAGCCTTGAGCACCACCGCCAGGTCCCAAGTAGGCACACGGGACCGTACTGGAGGCCTCAGCCTCAGCGCACCATGGAGGAAACATGTAACCAGGGGGTTTCTGCCCACTGACTGTCCACCAAGAGAGGCATGGTAGGCCGATATTGCCGCCACATAAACCTTCAAGGTAGAGTGGGTCAACCCTGCGGAGAGACGGGCCTGCAGAAACTCCAGAACTGTACCAATCGGGCAGTTGACTGGGTCGAGCTGGAGGTCTCTGCACCATGAAGTGAAAAGTTTCCACTTCAGGGTGTACAGTTTCCTCGTTGAGGGAGCTCTGGATTGAAGTATGGTCTCAACAATCTCGGTTGAGAGACCGGAAGCTATGAGCTGCGCCCCCTCAGAGGCCACACCCACAGCTTCCATAACTCCGAGCGGGGGTGAAAGAGCCCTGCCTGTGAGAGGAGATCCCTCCTGACAGGAATCTCCCATGGAGAGCCGTCGAGGAGAGAAATCAGGTCCGAGAACCATACTCGGCCTGGCCAGAATGGTGCTACCAGAAGTAGACTGACCTCATCCCGGCGCACTCTCACCAGAACTCCCGGGAGCAGAGCGATCGGGGGAAAGGCGTACAGACGAAGCCTCGGCCATGTCTGTACCATAGCATCCAGCCCAAATGGAACTGGATGAACTAGAGAGTACCAGAGGGGACATTGCGCTGTCTCCTGAGTAGCGAAGAGGTCCACCTGAGCCTGGCCAAACACTCTCCAGATTTCCTTCACCACATCTGGGTGAAGCATCCATTCCCCGTGCCTCGGCCCCTGTCTCGACAAGACGCTGCCCCCATATTGAGATACGCGAGCGCAGCGCAGACCTCCTTGGTAGTTGATATAAGCGATCACCGATGTGTTGTCGGTGCGCACCAACACATGGTGATCTCTCAGGTCTGGGAGGAAATACTTCAGTGCACGCAGCACGGCCAGCATCTCATGGCGATTGATATGCCACGTGAGATGGCGACCACTCCACAAAACGCGGGCAGGGTGGCAACTCATGACCGCTCCCCAACCGGTAAGGGACGCGTCCGTCGCTAGTGTCACGCGGCCCCTTGGTCTTGAGCCACCACTGTAGGGGTCTCATGTATAGCAGGCCAATAGGTATCACGTTGGACGCAGCTGCCATCAGACCCAGCAGTCTCTGAAACTGCTTCACGGTGAGTGACCGGCCTTCTTTCACCCTCGCGACCACGGTGAGGATCGACTCGATCCGAGCAGGTGTCAAACGAGCCTGCATCGTGATTGAATCCCACACCACACCCAGATAAGTGGTTCTCTGAGCCGGAGAAAGCACACTTTTCTTGGCGTTCAGTCTTAACCCCAGCACTTTCATGTGGGCAAGAACGACTTCTCGATGCTGAACCGCCATCTGCTCTGATTGAGTGAGAATCAACCAATCGTCAATGTAATTGAGTAGGCGGATGCCCTGTAGCCGCAATGGAGCTAACGCAGCATCCACACACTTTGTAAAAGTGCGGGATGAGAGTGCTAGGCCAAACGGAAGAACCCGATACTGGTAAGCTTCACCCAGCGGTTCAGCTGACGCAGATCTAAAATCGGACGCAACCCCCCATCCTTCTTTGGAACTATGAAGTACCGGCTGTAGAACCCGGACTCCCTTTCGTGGAGAGGGACCACCTCGATGGCCTCCTTCCTCAAGAGAGTGTCTCTTGTTCCATTACCAGAGCCTGCTCGGGGCCCACCAGAGTGAGAATAACCCCATTGAAACGAGGTAGTGGAGAACCGAACTGGATTCTGTAGCCTCTCTCTACAGTCTGCAGGACCCATCGTGACACATTTGGCAGAAGTTTCCATGCTGCCAAATGGTCTACTAAGGGAACCAGTCTCTCGAGACTGGTCTCTGGTGTAATTTTGAGCAGCTAGTTGCTCTAGAGACCCCCGAAAGGGGTGGCGAGCATCTCAGTCCCGGCAGAAGAAACTGAGATGTATGCTCGCTGGAGATCGCTGCGCCCTGGAGCACCAGGGTTGGCAGACTGAGCTCCTGAGGGCACTGGTGAGAAACGGGCACCGGGAACCACGGTGAAAACCATTCCCCTCCAGCGGGGGCTACCCTCATAAGCCCTGGGCCAATTACCATTAGCGGTAAATCTCCATCACCTGTTTTCAGATGGAGCGGCATTTAATACAAGGAGCCGTAGATCACTGACAAGCGACGCAATATCGCTTTCATTATCGCAGATGAATCGCTTTAGATTCTGAACACGATATTGCGTAGCTTGCCAGTGATCTACGGCTCCGTGTATTAAATGCCACTCCATTTGAAAACAGGTGATGGAGATTTAGCACTAATCAAGGAACCGGCTTTACTGATGAGATGCGCATGCATATCGCATGAGATATATCGCCCAGCCCTACTTCAGAGACGATGCCGCAACGGGGTACCGATAGCTCGCGAGCGTCTGTTCTACCCAAACCGCGCTGCTTCAATCCCCCCACATTACCATAGTAATCAGAGGAGGGGACGAAGAGGCGGGCCGAGAATGGGCTTGCCCACGATCTCGACACCTCGGTGTGGAGATCGGGGAAGAATGGCAGGCTCTGTGTCGGAGGTGATCGCTTCGCTCGCAGAAAGCGTTCATCAAGTTTGCTAGTCTGCAGCTCAGCATGCTCCTCGGCCAGCCAACTGATGTTTCGTTTGGCCACAGCACGAGTCATCACCTACAACATCTTCTCATACTGGGGCAACACAGGGGGCGGAGCCTCGGCGCTCTCGCACTCACCCTCCGCCTCGGCAGCAGCGGGACCAGCACCACGGGAAACACCGGTGAAAGCTCCTTCAGCGTCAAAAAGAGCCTTCCGGGAGCAGCGCAAATGCATCGGAAGATGCTCGCAATGTACACAGTCAGCTCCCTCGAGAGCCGACTGTGCGTGCTCCGCTCCCAAACGGACCACGCACAGATCATGTGTATCACCTGGGACCATGTAGCGTCTGCAGGGAGGAACACATGATCTGAAACGTGAGCTGCTCTCGCCCTCTTTCTTAGTGCGATCGACTAAATATCTCTTTGACATACCGCTTTCTCTTTTTCGTATGCAAAAAGATAAAGTTGACCTTATGTGAAGCTTATAAAGTGGCAGGACAGACAACACCAAATAAGACTCACAAAACAGAAAGTTTGGACGACACACACAGAGCGCTTTTGCTGAATGACAAAAAGCTGATGCCGGCTGCATCGCACGTGCTTTTATACCAGCTGGTCATTATGTCACCCCGCACGTGACGTCTTGCCCATCATTTGGACTGATTACACACGATATTCAGAGCCGCTCACGCTGGAGACGTTCCCCAAAGCGTCTTACCGGATGCAGCTCGAGTTCCTGAAGAGGAACCACCTGCTCATGTAAAATCAGTACAGCTTTACTGACATCTAGTGGCCAAATTCAGCAACTGACTGAAAACCTCAAAGGCTTCATTACAGATGACAGTCGACAATAATAAGAAACAGTTTGACAATTGATTTGATAAACCTGAATGACACTATATGAATTATATACAGGTCTTTATGCTTAGTTGAATGGAAATTCACAACTTCAGTCAAACACACAGGTGTTTTCACAGTAGAGTCGATCAGGCTGTAACGCTTCTGAAACAACATGTAAAGCAGTGTCACACAGGGAAATAACTACAAGATAAAAAAACTAAAACATGAGAGTGACTATTTATGAATATTGGATATAGAAAGACTACATGAAACAGAAATGATGCACACGTTGTCCTTTATGATTCTATGTTTATTTATTTTAGGAACAGATAGTTAGACTGACAGATGAACTGACTGAATTCCTTCTGCACATAAACCACTGTAAATACAATCATGTCAAGGCTAATGAATAGAGTGAATAAAATCTTCACAGTAATAGTGTTTTTAACTATTTAATTCCTATGGTCCAAATTTCACATAATATAAAATCACTGTAAAAGGCCACTGGATGAGTTTGATTTTACCAGAAGTTTGCAGTCTGAGACACTTGAATTTTTATATCATCAGTCATTAATATCTTTATCTTTTTTGATTTATCATAGAGATTAAGCTGTTTAAGTGTCTTCAGGATGTGTTTCTCCAGATTTGATATGATTTCATCTGTCAGATCTCTGGCAGTCTTCTTGTAGATGCTCTGCTCAATGGGCTCATTCAGATTCTTTCATTTTATAAAATAGTTTTATTTTCAGATATAATGTGAAACAAAACATATACTGTATAAACTACATTACAAACATCATTTTTCTTCAACAAAAGCAAAACTAACAAGAGAGAGAGAGAACACGTAAATCAGAAATAATCTATTTAGCAAAATTATAAAATAATAAGAAAATAAAATTCAAAAATCTAAAAATAATGTACAAACCCGATTCCAAAAAAGTTGGGACACTGTACAAATTGTGAATAAAAAAGGAATGCAATAATTTACAAATCTCATAAACTTATATTTTATTCACAATAGAATATAGATAACATATCAAATGTTGAAAGTGAGACATTTTGAAATGTCATTTTGAATTGGCTCATTTTGGATTTCATGAGAGCTACACATTCCAAAAAAGTTGGGACAGGTAGCAATAAGAGGCCGGAAAAGTTAAATGTACATATAAGGAACAGCTGGAGGACCAATTTGCAACTTATTAGGTCAATTGGCAACATGATTGGGTATAAAAAGAGTCTCTCAGAGTGGCAGTGTCTCAGAAGTCAAGATGGGAAGAGGATCACCAATTCCCCCAATGCTGCGGCGAAAAATAGTGGAGCAATATCAGAAAGGAGTTTCTCAGAGAAAAATTGCAAAGAGTTTGAAGTTATCATCATCTACAGTGCATAATATCATCCAAAGATTCAGAGAATCTGGAACAATCTCTGTGCGTAAGGGTCAAGGCCGGAAAACCATACTGGATGCCCGTGATCTTCGGGCCCTTAGACGGCACTGCATCACATACAGGAATGCTACTGTAATGGAAATCACAACATGGGCTCAGGAATACTTCCAGAAAACATTGTCGGTGAACACAATCCACCGTGCCATTCGCCGTTGCCGGCTAAAACTCTATAGGTCAAAAAAGAAGCCATATCTAAACATGATCCAGAAGCGCAGGCGTTTTGTCTGGGCCAGACGAATCAAAATTTGAAGTTCTTTTTGGAAAACTGGGACGCCATGTCATCCGGACTAAAGAGGACAAGGACAACCCAAGTTGTTATCAGCGCTCAGTTCAGAAGCCTGCATCTCTGATGGTATGGGGTTGCATGAGTGTGTGTGGCATGGGCAGCTTACACATCTGGAAAGGCACCATCCACAGAGTCTGTAACGATATTTCACCTTCTACATCTTCAGCCATACTTGCTAGCGTGTTGAGGTCGATCACTTCGGAGATGTTGGTTACTGGTCGTGTCATAAACAATAGTGACTTTCCAATAACTTGGACATACATACTAATGATATGTACATGGTAAATGTGTAGCACCTACGGAAAAAAATGTGGTATTATGTGGTAACAAACAAGACACATACTGTACTTTGTATACACGTGGTAAATATGTAGTACTTACAAACAAGTGTGTGTAATAACTGTCACTTGCAGGTATAGTGTCAGTAAATGGTAACTAATAAGACACATTACTATACTTACTAATGGTACATGGTAAAGTTTAACAAAGTTTGAAGAACGTGTAATTCCTGTGTAATGTTTATGTAAAATGGTGCACTTTATTTTACAGCCCTATTTACATATACTTACTATGTCTAAATCTGTCTACACACATAATTATTAGGAATGTACATCATCAAAAATCTCTATTGGACCAATTAGTTAAGAGAATCAGTGTCGTTAATTAAAGATGAGGCAAGTTAACTGCAATAATAATAATATAATCATCTAAAATGCATGTAGGCTTTACAGTTCAGATGAAAGCTTACTTCTTTTGACTTGCTGTTAATGCTGAATGTAAGAATGAAAACTGAAAGTAAACAACACTGAAATAAGAGTTTGTGTGATGAAAGTTGTGTTCATTACTATAGCAACAGACTGTAATATCCAGTGATGCAAACTATTCAACTTTTTTTTTCTTTTTGTCAAATTCTGACGTTTTGAATTGAAAGTTGGGCTGACATTTACGTGATTCATGTAATTAATAAATATTGTGATGAATATTAGGAATAGGACATATTAGGAATACAACTAAAATTGAATGGGTGCATATTTTAAAATAAAAATATTATTTGCAGTTTAGATTAATTACTTTACCAAAAAAAAAATCGTATTATTTATTTCGTTCGTTTACCATTAGTGGTCTGGTCTTAATATTGTCCTCAAAACAATAGTCTCAATAATGTTCTAGACATGATTATGGCCTTGTTTGGTATAAATAAAAAAAGTAAGTTGAAAAGAATCACCAGTGTACAAACAATGATCCATTTTTTTATTTTATTTTTTACTATTCAATGAAGAAAAAAAGTATATTTTGTTGTGAAAGTGCATGATATTCTAGGCCAATCCAGGGGGCGTGGTTAACTCCTCCCATCTTACATATACCTAAACCTACCATCTTCACCCCCTAGATATGGATCCAACCCCACCCCCTGGATCTTTGTTCTGCAGTGAAGGGATACTGCAATTCTGTGGAAAAAACGCAGACTTGGCAACCCTGCATCCAACAAGAGCTGCGAGAGTCATATCTGACTGATCACAGGTCAAGAATAAGGAGAGATGACTGACAAGACCATTCTGAGCTATTTGCTGCTCAACAGATAATAAGCTCATTGACAAATATCTGATCTTGTAAGATGTGCTGTGCTCCCTTTACACAGAGTGCGTGTGATCGCGAAATCGAAAGTGAAAGTGAACAGCAAAAGAGATTTAAATACACCGCATCCCGAGAGCGGCTCCCTGATGCGACAAAATTATACACAATATTAGAATATTTAAAGCAGTGGACACGAAAATCACGGGAGCGAAACTATGGTCAGAAATTCAGCGGGACTAACAGCCGAATCCAGGACATTTTGGGCGCATTTGTTTATGTCCATAAACAAGACATGTCCGGGGAAAAGAGGACGTATGGTCACCCTATATATAGGTTAACACAGCCTTATAAAATTCCTTATAAAAATCTCCTTTTGCTCAGCTGCATGCGATCTTAACAGTTATGTCTGTGATTGTTGTTCAACTGCAAAAACAAGCTTTAAACAGAAATCTTTTTTATGTTTTAATATAGAACTATTCAAAATATAGTTCTATATATAATTAATGTAGAACTTCCATTTAAGTTATTATAATACAGGCTGTTATTGTTTTGGTGAATGTCTGTTTCTGATATCATAAAAATTATGATAAACATGCCCACCCATGATATCTGCCATCTCACCCTTCTATAGCTGCCAAGAACCGGCCTGACGTCTTTTTGACTTTTTTTTATCCCTAATAAGTAAATATTAATACCTTATGTGTATGAATTACTATTACCAATATTTACCTATTACGGGTAAAAAAGGTACAAAGATGTTCTTTTAAGGGTACTGCAGTGACAAGCTGTTGTACCCCAAAAGGTAATATTTTGGCCTCTTTTTTCACTGTGTGGCCTGGATGAGTGATATACGTGGAATAATTAACTCTGGTTCAGTAAATTGACTTAATATTGCGGCCACATTAACACGTCATGTGTGCTTAATTTTTTACTACAATTCTGTGGCCCTTCGTCATTAATTCATTATGTAACGCACACCTCAATGTTATGACATTAGATACTTAATAGCTTTTCAAAAATAGTTTATTTGATAGGTTATGTTATCTTACCTCAGATATCCGTGCTGCTCCCGCTCAGGTCCGCTGCTTGTGTTTTAGTGATGTGTCATGATCGAACGAGCCGACTCTAAGAACCGATTCTTTGTAGTGAACGAGAAGAGTCGACTCCCGTCGGAGAGAGCCGAATCTTCAGTCGGAGCCTTCTATTTTAGCCCAGTTTAACAATTGTGAATGGTTTGTGTGTTGGTAAGAAATTTTTTTATTCAGTGTTTTCATAAAAGCCTTATTTTTTTGGTTACAAAAACCCCCCCAAAAAACACATGAGGCTAATCACATGGTAGGATAGACTAGGATCATACTATTATGTGAAAGAAGGAAGGGGGACACATGCTCCACAGACAGCGAGTGTAAAGGCAGGTACACAGAGAGACAGAGAGAGACGGGGAGCACGATTTAAACACAAGCGTGTTGGTTAAAGTCTGTTCACATCCTGAGGAAATCAATAATTATAGTGGTCTAAATGTATATTACCATCTTATCTTCTGCAGTAGCCTCAGGACTATAAAATGCTCATCCAATCATTGAATTCAGTTTAGGAAACAGAATAAAATAACAACTTATATAATGAATCGACAGCCTGTCTGCTAATCTTCAACATGTTTTACACTAAACAATAGTGCTGCTTTAGAATTACTCACAATTATTAGATTGATGGCCTTTAAAAAACATTTTTTTAAGGGTTTATAAAATATAGTTGGACCCCTTGAGGTGTAAAATACATTCTAAATGTAGTATTGGATACATGCTAATACATAAAGCACTGAACCGCTGGATCACAAGTGACTAATGTACTACTACTGTAGGCTTATGAGGCGTGCTTATATGCAATAACAGTATTTTGCTGCATTAATGGGTTTTGTTACCTTCCACAATGTGTAATTGTTCTGATTGTATGACTTGATTCATGAGTAATGAACAAAACACACCACACAACTGAATCATTCTCAATGAATCAACTGATGTCCATTTGCTCTTTTTACATTATCACTCTATATAGACTAATACAATCAGATACAACAATCATTTCTCAAATATTTATTAATATATCCTGATAAACTGAACATTTGCTTCAATGGTATGAGACACTGGATGCTTTCAGCTGATTTCTATTGAACTGTCAGCAACTGAACTGCAGCTCAAGCGTTTCAGAAGAAATAGTTGCATGAATGATATATAAATATGATTTTTGTGCTAACATTATTAAAGACCAGATAACTTTGAACAAACATTCTATTAACATTATTGGAATAATGTTCATAATTTTAAGAGAATCTTAGCAGAATGTTCACCAAAGTTCTGAGATTGATGACATTTGAACATAAATTATTACAAAATTACATTAAGTGGCTTTAATTTTTTAAAGCTTAGTATAGGCCTAATTAAACATGCATGGTTCTATACACTTTTTTATCTTTTATAAGCATAGTCTGAATACATTAAAGGAATGGTTGATTCTGTGGTGATCTGCATGTTTCAGTGAGCTGATCAGTGTTAGTACAGATACCTGAGCACAGAACCGAGTCTGGACTGAACCGATGTCCATCAGCATCTCTGTCCTCCAGATACGATCAGCAAACTTACTCAGAAACATCAGCAGATCTCCAGAGACACAGTGATCCATCAACAGATCCTGCACTGAACATCTGACAAACACCACATCACTGATACTTCAATACTTCCAGAGTAAATGAATAACTGTGTGTAACAGAAATCCTTCAGCTGCTCGTGTGAAATCAGTGCAGCTTTACTGACATCTAGAGATGAAATTCAGCAACTGACTGAAAACCTCAAAGACTTCATTACAGACGACACTCGACAATAATAAGAAACAGTTTGAGAATGACACTATATAGAGAGAACGATTCATTCACTTTAAAGATTCACTGAGTCGTTCAGGACTACAGCACCGAAGAGAATAAACGGCTGATTCTTCACTCAGGGCCAGTTTGACTAGAAATGAAGTGTGTATAAAGATGTCTCGCATAGAATAAAGATCATGGCTTTGATCAACTTTTATGTGGATTTTGGTGTAATATGATGCTGTGGATGTTTTATAGAGTGACTGGAGAATATTTCAGTGTTTATTTGTGTCCATTCACACATAGTCAAGCAAATTCACAGATCCTAAAGTCTTTACCAAGAACAAAACAAAATGTAAAAGCAGCTGAACATCATTCAGCATTTTTGTCCAGAAAAAAGAGAGTTATTTTGTCACAGACACTAATGCAGACAAAAGCACATCCAGTGAGGAGACACACAACCATCAGATCAACTAATGAATAATCTCAATAGTGTAAAACTTCTCAATAGACTTCATTTTGTTCTCCAGGATATCATTTCTTGTTTTGATGTGATTTTGGGATGCCGTGGAGAATGTAAATGTGACACGAACGTCATTTCAAACATCCTCATCTCATAATGCAGTCGTCACGTCAATAAATATCAACTTTTTTACTGGAATGGAAACACAATAACTTTAGTTTGAATACATGACATTTTCATGCTCTTTATTGTCACATGTGGAAAAAAAGAGAAATAACTGACATTTAATTTTGTGACATGTTTAATTTGAACAGATACTGAAGTAAATCTCAGACTACTCAGACAATTTTACTATATTTTACTGTAGAACTCAACAAATATTTGACAAAAGTTCTGTTCATAGAAAATGTTCATACAGAAATGATGTACACATTGTCCTTGATGTTTCTTTTTTTGTTATTATAATATATTTAACATCAATGCACAAAAAAAGACATACAGTAACACAATACAGTAACATACAATACAGACACACAAAATACACGATGCTAGTTTCGCAGTTTGCATAATTAATCATACAGAAGTCAGTTACATAGATTGGTTGGTTTCCACCGAGCGGTACGGGTCAGTACAGTACAGTACGGTACGGATCGGGACCGATCACCTTATCCAGCTTGTGTTTCCACCACCAACAGTACCTCGATCGGTGTGGTGTATGTCATAAAGTAGCAATCGATGATAAAGCGCTCAACTTAAAAACTACATGACTTCTCACAAGCGAGGTAACAACAACGGCGCTGTTCGTGAAGAAAATGATCTTTAAGTTTCACTATAACAAGAGACATTGCTGCCGGACACTATTGAGACACAGAGACTCACAGAGGTAACCTCTCTCTCTCTCTCTCTCTCTATCTCTCATAACTTAGTTATTAACTGTATTAACTGCATTAGTCTGCTATCAACGGCTCGAGCCTCCGTTACTCTGTTTAAACAGATGTTTTGGAATCAGCAACGGAGTCATTGGATGAGCTGTGGAAGAAATCATCCTACTCACAATAGTGATTTAAGGAGAAAACCAGACAAATGTCTTGAAATATAGCATCTGATCAATGTCTTGAAGTGTGGCAACTGTAGTATAAGCAGAATAATTGACTTCAGTCTGTTGAATTATTAGAAAAATAATGCACACCCGAGGTGTAACGGCCACTCCGCGTACATTATTTTTCTAATAATTCAACAGACCGACGTCAATTATTCCATATATATACACACACACACACACACACGTTTTATATATATACACACACACACAACATATACTATATATGTTTATGTGTGTGCGCGCGTGTGTGTGTGTGTGTGTATATAATATATAAACTAGGTTTTTTCGAGGTTTAGTTTGATAGCAATTTTCCTATGTGCTTCTATTAATTTGATTAGTATTTAGTATTTTTTATACATCTATTTAGCTTTAAATTTTAGTACCTCAACTTATTTAATTTCACTAAAATAAGGCTGGCATTAAATAAATATCAGATGAAACATACAACCCCAAATCAGAAAAAGTTGGGACAGTATGGAAAACGCAAATAAAAAAGAAAGTAGTGATTTCTAAATTTACTTTGACTTGTATTTCATTGCAGACAATATGAACACAAAATATTTCATGTTTTGTCTGGTCAACTTCATGTCATTTGTAAATATACATCCTTTCCTGTCATTCAGACCTGCAACACATTCCAAAAAAAGTTGGGACAGGAGCAATTTAGGGCTAGTAATGAGGTAAATTGGTTAAATAATGATGTGATTTGAAACAGTTGATGTCAACAGGTGATTGTAATTATGATTTGGTACAAAAGCAGCATCCAAGAAAGGTCTAGTCCTTTAGGAGCAAAGATGGGCCGAGGATCTCCAGTTTGCCAACAAATACGTGAGAAAATTATTGAAATGTTTAAAAACAATGTTCCTCAAAGAAAGATAGGAAGAGATTTGGATATTTCACCTTCAACAGTGCATAACATAATTAAAAGATTCAAGGAATCTGGAGGAATTTCAGTGCGTAAAGGACAAGGGCGCAAGCCTAAGCTGAACAACCGTGATCTCCGATCCCTCAGGCGGCACTGCATCAAGAATCCTCATTCATCTATAAGCGATATCACCACATGGGCTCAGGACTACTTTGGCAAACCTTTGTCAAGTACCACAATACGTAGTTACATCCACAAATGCCAGTTAAAACTGTACTGTGCCAAAAGGAAGCCCTATGTTAACAGTGTCCAGAAGCGCCGTCGACTTCTCTGGGCTCGGAGGCATCTGGGATGGACCATCACACAGTGGAAACGTGTACTGTGGTCAGATGAATCAGTATTTCAGGTATTTTTTGGGAGGAATGGACGCCGTGTGCTCCGGACCAAAGAAGAAAAGGATCATCCAGACTGTTACCAGCAACAAGTCCAAAAGCCAGGGTCTGTCATGGTATGGGGTTGTGTCAGTGCCCTTGGCAAAGGTAACTTGCACTTCTGTGATGGCACCATTAATGCTGAAAAGTACATAGAGATTTTGGAGCACAATATGCTGCTTTCAAGAAGACATCTTTTCCAGGGACGTCCATGCATATTTCAACAAGACAATGCAAAACCACATTCTGCACACATTACAAAGTCCTGGCTGCGGAGGAAGAGGGTACGGGTACTTGACTGGCCTGCCTGCAGTCCCGACCTGTCTCCAATAGAGAATGTGTGGTGCATTTTGAAGCGCAAAATGCGACAACGAAGACCCCGTACTGTTGCCCACCTTAAGACTTGTTTGCAGGAAGAATGGGACAAAATTACACCTGAAACACTTCATCACTTGGTGTCTTCAGTCCCTAAACGTCTTTTAAGTGTTGTGAAAAGGAATGGCAACATTACAAAGTGGTAAATGCTTTACTGTCCCAACTTTTTTTGGAATGTGTTGCAGGTCTGAATGACAGGAAAGGATGTATATTTACAAATGACATGAAGTTGATGTCATGTTACCCTTGGGAAATATCATACAATTCCCAGTTTTACCTTCCAGTAAGGAAGGTAATTCAAGAGGTCGCAATCCAAGATGGCAGCTCGTTAGTTTGCTACTGTTAGTATCTGTCTCTGTTTATTTTGATTTTTCTGTGTTTTAAGTGGACTATTAACACCATAAAACGTGGTGTTGAATTTAAAGAAAAAAAAGAAAATAATCTTCTTTATTTGAAACGATCCAGCTGTCGACGCCGTGTTTAACTAGTGAGTTGTGGCCAGCTCGTGCTCCACGGGGATTCAGCGTGTTGCACCTGCAGACGGGTGCGTGTCAAGTCACCGCAGCTGTGCGTGATTGTGGGCTGCTGTTTAGGCCTGAGTCCTGGAGTTGTAAGCCAACTAAGTTTTGCATGACCGCGATTTGGATTTACATCTGACTGTTTTTATTACATCGCATATATATATAACTACCAGTCAAGCCATCTTGTTTGTACATGACTGTGTGCTGCCGCCTCGGCCTAATTCTGGAGTTTTAAAACCACGAAGCTTTGTTTGGTCGGGAATTGGATTTAAATCTGACTGTTTCTGTTGCATTCTTCGCATTTGCTGCATCACGCAAAGGCTTCAATCTTCATGTTTGCTGCACCGCGCAAAGTCACCAGTCTGCAAGTTTGCTGCATCGCGCAAAGTCACCAGTCTACAAGTTTGCTGCATCGCGCAAAGTCACCAGTCTACAAGTTTGCTTCATCGCGCAAAGGCTTCAATCGCGCAAAGTCATCAGTCTACAAGTTTATTGCATCGCGCAAAGGCACCAGTCTGCATGTTTGCTGCATCGCGCAAAGGCACCAGTCTACAAGTTTGCTGCATCGCGCAAAGGCTTTAATCGCGTAAAGTCATCAGTCTACAAGTTTGTTGCATCGCGCAAAGGCATCAGTCTACAAGTTTGCTGCATCGCGCAAAGGCTTCATTTCGCGTAAAGTCATCAGTCTACTTTGCTGCATCGTGCAAAGGCATCTGTCTATAAATCTGCTGTATTGCACAAAGGCTTCAAACTTCACGTTTGCTGTATCGTGCAAAGGCTTAAATCTTCACGTTTGCTGCATCGCGCAAAGCCATCAGTCTACAAATTGTCCGGCTTAAGCCATTTCGTTTTTTGTGTGGCTGTGTGTTACCATCTGAGCCTGATTCCTGGAGTTCTGGGCCATCGTGACTTTGTTTGAACGGGATTTGGTTCTTTGTCAAGCGCACAAGAGACTTGGTAGGTGCCTTTGTTATACAGGCTTATTTGAACTTTTGTGGCCTTCAATTTGCTTGTGTACAATATGCGGTGTTTAATCACTGGAAGTATGCTCTTTTTAAGTTTATTTTGGACATTTTGTCAAGTAAGTGGCAGCGGGTTTGCTTCAGGTCAATTTTTATTGTGTAATTCATCATTGGTAAATTTAGATAATCGGACATATTATGGAGTATTTAACAATTCTGTCATTTTTGAACAATATCATGGGATGTTGTACCCCATGAATTTTATGTATTTTGATTTTTTGAGATGTGCTTTATCGAGGGAGGTAAATTATTGTATGCTTAATATATATTTTTATTTGGGGCCGACGACTAGATTTGAAGTGAGTAATTCAGTCAAACGAAGGAGTTTAATAGTATTAATGTTATTAATGTCTGGGAATGTATCTCCAAACCCAGGACCTCACATTGCTTCAAATTTTACTACCCCAGTCGAGTTGAGATCAAGGTCTGGATTGGGTTTTATACATTTAAATGTTCGTAGTCTGTTGCCTAAGTTGGATATGGTGTATATTTGGGCTAAAAATACAAATGCGGACGTTATAGTCATATCTGAATCCTGGCTTAATAAATCTATTACAGACAACGACATTAGTATTACTGGTTATAAGGTTTTTAGAGCAGATAGGTTAAAAAGGGGTGGGGGGTAGTAATTTATGTCAAAGAACATCTTGAGGTATCATTAATACTTTCAGTGTCGATAGCTAAACAGTATGAACTATTAGCTTTAAATCTTTCAGTGTCTAAGACCCTTCAGCTCACCTTAGCTGGTTGTTATAGACCTCCTTCAGCTTCTAGCTGTGTTTTACATTCTATAATGGATTCATTGGCCTCTTTGAATTACAAGGAACTGATCGTAATGGGTGATTTTAATCTGAATTGGACTCATTCAATATCTGATGATTTTAAATTGCTTTGTGATAGTCGTAATCTTTTTCAGTTGGTAGATACACCCACTAGGCCTAATTTGAAATTCCCCGAAAAATCTACATTAATAGATCTTGTCTTTACAAACGTTCCGCATAAATATTCTTCAGTTTCTGTATTCGCAAACGATGTCAGTGATCACTGTGTTGTGGCAGTAGCCAGAGATACGAAGCTACCCAAGCAGAACTCGAGAATCATTACTAGGCGTTTTATGAAATATTTTAATGAGCAAGCTTTCTTACATGATCTTGCTCATATCGATTGGGACAAAATTAATTTAATTCCAGATGTGGATTGTGCTTGGGACTATTTTTATAATGGTTTTATGTCAATTATTAATAAGCACGCACCCTTGAAAAAACATAGAGTTAAACACCGGGACAATCCTTGGTTTTCAGCTGCCCTGTATGATCTCATCGAAGAGCGTGATGTAGCATGGGCTAAGGCCAGACAAACACATTTAGACTCTGACTGGCTACATTTTAGGCAGCTTCGGAACAAATGTACAGTAGCGATTAGAAAGTCTAAATCCGACTATTTTCTTGATAAAACTGAAGTAAATCTGACAAATCCTAGGAAGTTGTGGAAGAATATTAAATTCCTAACCGGTACTAAAACATATACAGAGATTCCCCCTTGTATATTGACAAATTCCACTAAAATTACAGATAAAAAGCAAATGCTTAATAGTTTTAACAGTCACTTTATTGCATCAGGGTCTTTATTTCTAATGAGTAATGATGTGATTTCTGATTTAGAATTTCTTGAAGCTGAACGTAATTTATGGACAAGAGAGTTTGTTTTCCAACACATTACTCTCTTTGATGTTTGTTCTGCTTTAAGAGAATTAGACGTGAGTAAATCGCCAGGTCCTGATCATATTGCCCCTCTGTTTCTAAAACTAGCGGCTGATTTTATTTCTCCTTCGTTGACATATCTTTTTAATCTCTCATTAATAACTAATACAATTCCTAGGATTTGGAAATCAGCATTTGTTGTTCCTCTGTCAAAAGGGGGTGATCTTTCTTCAATGGATAATTACAGACCTAAATCAAAGCTATGTATTCTCTCAAAAATTTTGGAAAATCTAGTTAATAAACAGTTGACACAGTATTTAAATGATTATAACATCTTGTCTAGTAATCAGTCTGGTTTCCGTAAAGGACACAGTACTACTACAGCCATCTTAAAAGTTTTAAATGACATCGTGGAGTCCTTAGATAATAAACAACATTGTGCATGTCTTTTTATTGACTTATCAAAGGCCTTCGATACTGTGGATCACAACATATTATTAGATAGGCTTAGATGGGTAGGACTATCAGAACATGTTATTTTATGGTTCACTGCTTACTTAAAGTGTAGAACCCAATGTGTCCAGGTGGAAGGTGTTCAGTCAGATCTTTTGGAGGTTGTCAAGGGAGTTCCACAAGGATCTGTGCTGGGACCGTTATTATTCAGTATATATATAAATTGCCTTGACTTTAATATTGATAAAGCAAGGTTTCATTTCTACGCAGATGATACTATTGTATACTGTTCAGCTCCCTCTAAGCAACAATCAGTGACTGCATTGCAGTCTGTTTTTGATATTATCCAAAACAGGTTTCGTGCTTTAAAGTTGGTTTTAAATGTTGAAAAAACTAAATGTATGCTATTTTCAAATTCTAGAACTTCTTTAGAGAATTCTATTGTTCTTCAGACTTCTCAGGGGAGCCAAGTTACCTCAGTGTCAGAGTACAAATATCTGGGTATTATCATCGATAATAAATTACGTTTTAGTTCACACATTAAGTATCTGAGTAAAAAATTAAAGAAGAAGTTAGGGTTTTATTTCAGAAATAAGTCATGTTTCCCATTTAAGGTGAGGAAAAAATTAGTGTCTGCTACATTTCTACCGATTCTCGATTATGGGGACGTGGTTTACCAGCATGCCCCCTTTTATCTTCTTTCTTCCTTGGATGCTTTGTACCACGGTGCTCTGAGATTTATAACTGACTGTAAATTTACAATGCATCACTGTGAATTATATGAAAGAGTTGCTTGGCCTCCTTTGAGAATTCGGAGAAAAATGCACTGGCACTTGTTGATATATAAGGCAATTTTGGGTCATTTGCCAAATTATCTATGTTGTTTTATACAAAGAACTTTGTTTGGAAATTATTCATTACGTTCTCAAGCAAATTATAATCTCTGTGTGAGCTTTGTCAGAACTGAGCTTGGTAAAACCTCTTTTAAATACGCTGCCGCCTCAGATTGGAACCTTCTCCAAAAGGAGATGAAGTTACAAAACTTGGTGTCTTATAATTATTTTAAGTCCTTACTATGTAATTTAGAGAGCAATTTAACGGTGTGTAATTGTTTTTAACTGGTTATATGTTGGTTTGTAATGTTTGTTGTAACTGTTGTTTATTTGTATATGCAAACTCGGCTGCCTATCTTGGCCAGGATACTCCTGGAAAAGAGATTTTAATCTCAGTGAGTCTTTTCCTGGTTAAATAAAGGTGTATATATACACGCTTTACATGTTACCCTTGGGAAATATCATTAGGAAACACGGGGTTAGCTTTCACTGTTATGCTGATGATACTCAGCTCTATATTTCTTCACGGCCTGGTGAAACACACCAAATTGAGAAACTTATGGAATGCATAGTCGATATAAAAAACTGGATGACGAGTAATTTCTTACTGCTAAATTCTGAAAAAACAGAGGTGTTACTTATCGGACCTAAAACCCCCACAAGTAATAACCTAGAACACTGTCTAACACTTGATGGCTTCTCTGTAAATTCTTCGTCATCAGTCAGGAACCTAGGTGTGCTATTTAATAGTAATCTCTCCTTTGACAGCCACGTTTCTAGCATTTGTAGAACTGCATTTTTTCCTCTTAAAAATATATCTAAACTGAGACCTATGCTCTCAATGTCAAATGCAGAAATATTAATTCATGCGTTTATGACCTCAAGGTTAGATTATTGTAATGCTTTATTGGGTGGTTGTTCTGCACGCTTAATAAACAAATTACAGATGGTTCAAAATGCAGCAGCTAGAGTTATTACTAGAACCAGGAAGTATGAGCACATTAGCCCGGTTCTGTCAACACTGCACTGGCTCCCTACTAAACATCGTATAGATTTTAAAATCTTGTTAATTACTTATAAAGCCCTGAATGGTTTAGCTCCTCAGTACTTGAGTGAGCTCTTATCGCATTATAGTCCTTCACGTCCACTGCGTTCTCAAAACTCTGGCCGTTTGATAATACCTAGAATATCAAAATCAACTGCGGGCGGCAGATCTTTTTCCTATTTAGCGCCCAAACTCTGGAACAATCTACCAAACACTGTTCGGGAGGCAGACACACTCTGTCAGTTTAAATCTAGATTAAAGACCCACCTCTTTAACCTGGCGTACACATAACACACTAATACACTTCTATTATTCAAATCCGTTAAAGGATTGTTAGGCTGCATTAATTAGATCAACCGGAACCGGGAACACTTCCCATAACACACGATGTACTTGTTACATCGTAAAAATATGGACATCTACGCTAATATTAGTCTGTTTCTATCTTATTCTATTTCTCAGTCCGTGTCCGGATCAGATGGTGGATTGGCGCCGGGAGATGATGACTGCGGCCCAGATTGTCGGCGGAGGCCGGACCCCTGGATGAGCCCCGGGGACATAATCCCAGTGAAGACCTCGACTTAAAATACAATAAAACAAAAAATAAAACAAATAAATAAAAATATAATAAAATACCTAACTACATAATACTATTATTGTTAGAAATTGCAACAATATTAAAATAGAAATATAATAAATTTAAAGTCTTAATTAAAACAATAAATAAAAAATAATATCCTGGCCAGAGGAGAACTGGCCCCCCGACTGAGCCTGGTTTCTCCCAAGGTTTTTTTTTCTCCACTCTGTCACAGAGGGAGTTTTGGTTCCTTGCCGCTGTCGCCTCTGGCTTGCTCAGTTGGGGACACTTAATTTCTAGCGATTATCGTCAATTTAATTTCATAGATATTATTTATACTAAACTTAGCTAGACAATGACATCTTTGAATTCAATAATGAGGTGCCTTTGGCTGAAAAATTGAGTGTTTGGTCTTATTGTTATACATTGCTGACACTCTATCCTCCAACTTGATACTGTTAAGTGCTTTGACACAATCTGTATTGTTAAAAGCGCTATATAAATAAAGGTGACTTGACTTGACTTGACTTGGCTAGTGGTGCAGACCCATCCACAGCATTTTCCTTACCACAGTCCCAACCCCCTCCCCTACCCATGGCCCGCAGCCCCACAGTCCAACTTTAGCGTGAGCATGCCTCCGCTAGCAGCGCAGACCCATCCATAACCCTTGCCTCACCCCACTACCAACCCCCTCCCCTACCCATGGCCTACAGCTCCCAGTGCCGTCCCAAGCGTGAGCATGCCTCCGCTAATGGCACAAGCCCCAACGCCCACCATTACCCCTCTCTTTCCCTCCCTTTCCTCTGCTCACCGAGCTTTCCCAAGCGCGAGCTTGCCGCCGTTAACAGCGCAAACCCCGACACCCGCCATTCACCCTCTCTCCCCCTCCCTTTCCTCTGTTCACAGAGCTTTCCCAAGCGCGAGCATGCCTCCGATAGCGGCTTTGGCCGCTACCTTTTTTCCTCCCCTTGCTCGCCCTTCTTTCTCACCATCTTCCGCCATTCCCCTACCCATCCCTCCGAACGCTCTCGCCTTGGAACCCCCCCCCTCCCCCTGTAGCCAGCAGCATCAGGACACAAATTTTATGGAAGATCAGACTGTTGGCACCAGAGGCGGATCCGCTCCCAACCCCCGTACCTCCCTATTCAGAGCTGATATTCCCGTAAATCATCCTCTGAAACCTCTCCTTGAAGCTTCCCTTAATTCGATTTTTCAAGCAGTCTCCCCTAGGACCCTCCAATCTTACCTAACAGCATGGAAATGCTTTAAAAATTTTCACTCTGCTTACAACCTGCTGTTTCCCGACTTTTCCCTGCTCTCCATCACCTCTTTCATCTCTCACCTTAATATCAACAAAGAACTCCAAATCAGCTCCATTAAAAGTTATTTAAGCGGAATCCAATTTTTCCACAAACTTTTATACGGCTCTCCTTCTCCCCAAATAGCCAATTCTCAGACCTCCCTACTCATCAAAGGTATCCAAAAAGCCCATCCCACCCGCCCAGACTCCAGGCAGCCCATAACCTTAAAGATTTTGACCGAATGCATTTCCACCCTCCGCAGAGGTTACCATTCCGTCCACACCGCCCGCACGCTCGATGCCATGTTTATCCTGGCTTTTTTCAGCTTCCTCTGATGCTCTGAGCTCGCCATTACATCGATATTTAACCCAATCATCCACCCCACCATTTCTGATCTAGCGGTGCTGGACGATGAAACCATCTCTTACTTCATTAAGCAAAGTAAGACAGACCAGACAAGAAAGGCCACTTCATTTACATTTTCAACCTCCAATCGCCCATACTACCATACCAAAGCCTCCTAGCCTTCCTCCACCTCAGGAAATCACAGTCCAAACTCCCATCCGACCCCCTTTTTACAGACGACTCCAACCGCCCCGTCACTCGCTTCTGGTTCCAAAAGCACCTTAAGTCAGTCCTGCTCCTATCTGGTACCCCAGCTGAAAACTTTTCCAGCCATTCGTTCAGAATAGGCGCAGCAACCACAGCGGCCCATAAAGGCCTTTCCCAACAGCAGATACAAGCACTCGGTCGCTGGTCGTCAGAAGCTTTCAAAACCTATATTCGATCGGACCACTCCCACATCAAGGAAGCTCATCAAACCCTAATCAGCCAGCCCCTCTAATGACAATATATCCCTAGGACCTCAAACTCCAGACCCTCCATAACCAACCCCTCTTTAACATCACCCAAATCCACCTACAACGGCCCATCCCCACTCCATTCATACCAAAAGCACTACACCCAGCTTTTGTCCATACTCCCCCACTGCCGCAGCAGTGTCTGCTCCCGCAGGAGCTCTATCTATATTTCCCCACTGCCGCAGCAGTGTCTGCTCCCGCAGGAGCCTTTTCTATATTCCTCCACTGCCGCAGCAGTGACCGCTCCCGCAGGAGCTCTATCTGTATTTCCCCACTGCCGCAGCAGTGACTGCTCCCACAGGAGCTCTATCTGTATTTCCCCACTGCCGCAGCAGTGTCTGCTCCCGCAGGAGCTCTATCTGTATTTCCCCACTGCCGCAGCAGTGTCTGCTCCCGCAGGAGCGCTATCTGTATTTCCCCACTGCCGCAGCAGTGTCTGCTCCCGCAGGAGCGCTATCTGTATTTCCCCACTGCCGCAGCAGTGTCTGCTCCCGCAGGAGCTCTATCTGTATTTCCCCACTGCTGCAGCAGTGTCTGCTCCCGCAGGAGCCTTTTCTATATTTCCCCACTGCTGCAGCAGTGTCTGCTCCCGCAGGAGCCTGTATCTCCACTTCCCTCCCATCTCTACGTTCTAGACTCCGCAGAAGTACCACTACCACAAGCAATGTCCAGCATCCCGTCAGCCCTAAGCTATGCAAATTTTGGGGGGTTTACTGGCCCACTTTGGCTGCGGTCCCGCGATAATAACGTTTGGGGGAGCATTCTGGCTCCGGGCTACACGCCGAGCTCGGACCCCTCTCCCCGGTCGGGGGGAGTACCACGGCCTCGGGAATGATTACCGAGCTCGGAGCCCTCTCCTCGGACAGCACGCCAAATATGCATAACCCTTTACTCAGTTTATTATATGTAAGTGTGAACTCGTGAAACAGTGTGTAAATACATCTAAATCCCACTTCAGATGCAGCTTCTGTGTTGATTTCATTTGCTTGGTAACAGAGCAAATGTCTTATTATTATTATTATTATTCACTGATTAAATGTAAGAATTTGACTCAAAAGATAATAGACACTTTTAGAAAAAAAATGGCTTTATAAAGATAAAAATGCCCATAAAATGTGAAAAAAAACAGTTTAAACTTATTAGAAAAGATTAATTTCTTTGAGTGTGGAAAAAATAAATAATAATATTCATGTTTAATCATTTTAGACACGTGAATTTACTGAAGGCTACCAGGATAATTATAACTGAGTTTATTAAATTCATAAACATAAACAAACTATATCTTCTCTATTTCTAGTATGTAGCGTGGATCATTCATTACAACATTTAATCTGATTCTCATGTTTAAGAATCTGTTATCTTGAAAAATAATTTATGCTACTGCCCACTGACTTGGTTTTAAACCTATATTATTATCCAATTTATGAGCCTTAAAACATCTTAAAATGCACACATGTAAGTCAGGAAAATCTAAATTTTCTCGGGAGAGCATGCCACTGAACCCCCCACCAATCTTCACTTTAGGACCAATCTCCACTTTTGGACCAATCTCCACTTTGGGACCAATCTCCACTTTGGGACCAATCTCCACTTTTGGACCAATTTCCACTTTGGGACCAATCTCCACTTTGGGACCAATCTCCACTTTGGGACCAATTTCCACTTTGGGACCAATCTCCACTTTGGGACCAATCTCCACTTTTGGACCAATATCCACTTTTGGACCAATCTCCACTTTGGGACCTCGGTATTTATAAAAATCTGCATATGGCCCTGATCACGCATACAGTGTAAAGGGAGAACATCTTACAACCCCAAATCAGAAAAAGTTGGGACAGTATGGAAAACGCAAATAAAAAAAGAAAGTAGTGATTTCTAAATTTACTTTGACTTGTATTTCATTGCAGGCAATATGAACACAAAATATTTCATGTTTTGCCTGGTCAACTTCATGTCATTTGTAAATATACATCCTTTCCTGTCATTCAGACCTGCAACACATTCCAAAAAAAGTTGGGACAGTAAAGCATTTACCACTTTGTAATGTTGCCATTCCTTTTCACAACACTTAAAAGACGTTTAGGGACTGAAGACACCAAGTGATGAAATGTTTCAGGTGTAATTTTGTCCCATTCTTCCTGCAAACAAGTCTTAAGGTGGGCAACAGTACGGGGTCTTCGTTGTCGCATTTTGCGCTTCAAAATGCACCACACATTCTCTATTGGAGACAGGTCGGGACTGCAGGCAGGCCAGTCAAGTACCCGTACCCTCTTCCTCCGCAGCCAGGACTTTGTAATGTGTGCAGAATGTGGTTTTGCATTGTCTTGTTGAAATATGCATGGACGTCCCTGGAAAAGATGTCTTCTTGAAGGCAGCATATTGTGCTCCAAAATCTCTATGTACTTTTCAGCATTAATGGTGCCATCACAGAAGTGCAAGTTACCTTTGCCAAGGGCACTGACACAACCCCATACCATGACAGACCCTGGCTTTTGGACTTGTTGCTGGTAACAGTCTGGATGATCCTTCTCTTCTTTGGTCCGGAGCACACGGCGTCCATTCCTCCCAAAAAATACCTGAAATACTGATTCATCTGACCACAGTACACGTTTCCACTGTGTGATGGTCCATCCCAGATGCCTCCGAGCCCAGAGAAGTCGACGGCACTTCTGGACACTGTTAACATAGGGCTTCCTTTTGGCACAGTACCGTTTTAACTGGCATTTGTGGATGTAACTGTCACAAATCCTGGCCATGCACTTCTGGTTATTCACCACCAGAGGTTACTCACCCATCACATTGACTTTCACACCACACCACACAGTCAGCTACAGATCACTCAAGGACTGCATTTCCCATCATCCACTGCACCAACACAGCTGTTCACACTGATCACGCTTGCACCTGTTAACAATCTCACATCACCATCACCCAATCACACACACTATTTAAACTCTGGACTTTCTCTTGCTCTCTGCCGAGTATTGTTTAGCCCAGCTACTTACCAAGCGTTCCCAAGTTTCCTAGTTAGATTCCCCGTGTTCTGATTCCTGCCCGTGCTCCTGGATTATTCTCTCTGCCTAGCCCTCTGGATATCGTATGCTGATCGTCGACCCACGCTTGCTCTACGGACTGCTCTGTGTTTTGCCCCTGCCATACCTGTTTACTGATTACTGACCCTGCCTGAATATGACCATGTTTTATAATAAAGCTTTGCGAATGGATCCTCTCGTCTCACGTCTCGTCAACCCCATAACAGAATACTCGGCCAAACAAGGATCCAGCGGCTTTCCCAACCAACATTGGTCAGGTATGGATACAGCGATCCTGTTACTAGCCCTCAAGCAGGGAACTCGATCACTTGAGGGTTACATCATGGAATATTTGGCTTTGGCTAATGGCTCAGATTTACCGGACTGTTTATTAATAGACTTTTTCTGTGATGGCCTTAACCAGCCGTTAAAGGCAAAAATAATTCAAAATGTCCCTCGTTTGTCACTAAGTCATTTCCTGGATTATGCTCTGTGGACTGTGGGTTCAGCATTCACTGTGGGGGTCGCGGACGAACGAGACTCCACACCCAATTGTGAGATCACAGCCGCGCTAGAGCACGCTCACAAAATGGCGGCCACGACAACACCCCGTAGCATCATCGCTGCCAATCACAAACCAAGTCAAGTCCCAGCTGATGTTAAAGAGCCAAGTCAAGTCCCAGCTGATGTTAAAGAGCCAAGTCAAGTCCCGGCTGATGTTAAAGAGCCAGGTCAAGTCCCAGCTGATGTTAAAGAGCCAAGTCAAGTCCCAGCTGATGTTAAAGAGCCAAGTCAAGTCCCAGCTGATGTTACAGAGCCAAGTCAAATCCCAGCTGATGTTAAAGAGCCAAGTCAAGTCGCCGCTGATGTTAAAGAGCCAAGTCAATTCGCCGCTGATGTTAAAAAGCCAAGTCAAGTCACCGCTGATGTTAAAGAACCAAGTCAAGTCACAGCCTATGTCAAAAGGTCAAGTCAAGCCACAGTTGATCGTCATGAGTCAAGCCAAGGCACAGTTGATCGTCACGAGTCAAGCCAAGCCACAGTTGATCGTCACGAGTCAAGCCAAACCCCAGTTGATCGTCACGAGTCAAGCCAAGCCACAGTTGATCGTCACGAGTCAAGCCAAGCCACAGTTGATCGTCGCGAGTCACGTCACGTCACAGCTGACCAGCCAGAGTCACGTCACGTCACAGCTGACCAGCCAGAGTCACGTCACGTCACAGAGTCACGTCACGTCACAGCTGACCAGCCAGAGTCACACCACGTCACAGCTGACCAGCCAGAGTCACGCCACATCACAGCTGACCAGCCAGAGTCACGCCACGTCACAACTGACCAGCCAGAGTCACGCCACGTCACAGCTGACCAGCCAGAGTCACGCCACATCACAACTGACCAGCCAGAGTCTCTTCACGTCTCAGCTCTTCAGCCAGAGCCTCTTCACGTCTCAGCTCTTCAGCAAGAGCCTCTTCATGTCTCCGCTAACCATCCAGAGCCACCTCATGTCACGGCTGAGCAGCCAGAACCACGTCACGTCTCCACCGAACTGCCAGAGTCTGTCACACCCAGAGATTTAAGGTCAGTCCTTCGAGTTCCCTGTCTGATATCCAGCGTGAGGAATGCACCGCTGGTGTCTGCACGTGCTGCTGGTATCCCCAAATCCACTCACTTTAGCTCTCTTGTCCCTGAACTCATTCCCCTGTTCGAAGCGCTTCCCTTGATGGGGATTGCTTTGTGTTGAGTTTGGGCTGCATACACTACCACTGAACTGCCCGAGGTGGCGACGTCCACTGTAATGTCTCCAGAGGTGGCGGCTTATGCTGCAGAACCTCTTGGGGTGGTGACGCTCGCTGCGGTGCACTCTGAAGTGATGGCACTCGCTGCAGCTTCTTCAGAGGTGGCAGCACATGCTGCAGAACCTCCTGAAGCAATGGTGCTCATTTCAGCTCCTTGTATGGTGGTGGCGCCCAGTAATGAACTTTACCTATCTCCGGATGATACCACTGTAGAACCTCCAGAGGTGTCAGTGGTACCCTCCTATGAACTCTCGCACTGTCCTGTCACGGCTAAGGAGGCCGTCTGTGAACTCTCGCCCTGTCCTGTCACGGCTAAGGAGGCCGTCTATGAACTCTCGCCCTGTCCTGTCACGGCTAAGGAGGCCGTCTGTGAACTCTCGCCCTGTCCTGTCACGGCTAAGGGGGCCGTCTGTGAACTCTCGCCCTGTCCTATCACGGCTAAGGAGGCCGCCTGTGATTCCATGTCCTGCCCAGTCACAGCTATAGAGGCTGCCTGTGATTCCTTGTCCTGCCCAGTCACGACTATAGAGGCCGCCTGTGATTCCATGTCCTGCCCAGTCAAGGCTATAGAGGCCGCCTGTGATTCCTTGTCCTGCCCAGTCACGACTATAGAGGCCGCCTGTGATTCCATGTCCTGCCCAGTCACGGCTATAGAGGCCGCCTGTGATTCCATGTCCTGCCCTGTCACGGCTACGAAGGCCGCCTATGAATTCCTGTCTGGTCCTGTCACGGCTATAGAGGCTGCCTGTGATTCCCTGTCCTGCCCTGTCACGGCTATGGAGGCCGTCTGTGATTCCCTGTCCGGCCCTGTCACGGCTATGGAGGCCATCTGGGATTTCCTGTCCTGCCTTGGCACGGCTATGGAGGCCGCCTGTGATTCCCAGACCTGCTCAGCCACGGCCCCTGAAACCAAGAAGGCTCTCCCTGTGTTGTCTGTCTCTACTCTCCCTGTGTTGTCTGTCTCTGCTCTCTCTGTGTTGTCTGTCTCTGTCTCCCCCCAGATCTCGGACTCAGTCATGGTTTCCTGCCTGGTCTACGGTCCTACTCTGGTCTGGTGGTCTCGGGTCCCGTCTGTTCCGCCCTGGTGGGCTCCGGGTCCGTCTTCTCCACCCTGGTGGGCTCCAGGTCCGTCTGCTCCGCCCTGGTGGGCTGTGGTCCCGTATGTCCCGCCCTGGTGGGCTCTGGTCCCGTCTGCTCCGCCCTGGTGGGCCCTGGTCCCGTCTGTTCTGCCCTGGTGGGCTCCGGTTCCGTCTGCTCCGCCCTGGTGGGCTCCGTCCGCTCCGCCCTGGTGGGCTCCTGCTCGGTCCACGCCGCCCTGGTGGGCTCCTGCTCCGTCCGCTCTGCCCTGGTGGGCTCCTGCTCCGTCCGCGCTGCCCTGGTGGGCTCCTGCTCCGTCCGCGCCGCCCTGGTGGGCTCCTGCTCCGTCCGCTCCGCCCTGGTGGGCTCCTGCTCCGTCCGCTCCACTCTGGATCATATAGGAGCGTCTGGAAGCCGCTCCTTGGGGGGGGGGCTATATCACAAATCCTGGCCATGCACTTCTGGTTATTCACCAGAGGTCACTCACCCATCACATTGACTTTCACACCACACCACACAGTCAGCTACAGATCACTCAAGGACTGCATTTCCCATCATCCACTGCACCAACACAGCTGTTCACACTGATCACGCTTGCACCTGTTAACAATCTCACATCACCATCACCCAATCACACACACTATATAAACTCTGGACTTTCTCTTACTCTCTGCCGAGTATTGTTTAGCCCAGCTACTTACCAAGCGTTCCCAAGTTTCCTAGTTAGATTCCCCGTGTTCTGATTCCTGCCCGTACTCCTGGATTATTCTCTCTGCCTAGCCCTCTGGATATTGTATGCTGATCGTCGACCCACGCTTGCTCTACGGACTGCTCTGTGTTTTGCCCCTGCCATACCTGTTTACTGATTACTGACCCTGCCTGAATATGACCATGTTTTATAATAAAGCTTTGCGAATGGATCCTCTCGTCTCACGTCTCGTCAACCCCATAACTGTCATGCTTACAAAATGGACGGAAGCAAAGATGCAAGTAAAAGCTCAGTTTATTGTAAAGTGATGAGAAATTGTCCGAGGTGGTGAGCAACTGGTGACACAGGGACTAGATGGTCAGCGATGATATCCGTGACGTGAAGTGAAACCGAAACGATGATCCAGGTGAAGACGTAATCCAGTGAAACGAGACACAGGAACGGGAACACGAACAGGAATACCAGCAGGAACAGGATCACACACGAGAGACATAGACAACGATCTGACAAAGAGAGGAAAATGTGGTGAGGCTTCATAGGTGTGTAAATGAGCTGCAGCTGGTGATGATGAATGAGATCAGCAGGATCGCTGATCTGCCGGAATGAAGCGGTAACGCCCACTAACACACACCACACACACAAAACAACAGTTACACGAGACGAGAAGGATCCCATGAATTTATGAACCGTGACAGTACCCCCCCTCCTAGGAACGCCTCCTGGCGTCCCTAGACTCCCTTACCTGTTGATTGTAATCATCAATAAGGGAGTGATCCAGAATGTCTCTGGCAGGCACCCAACTTCTCTCCTCCGGACCGTAACCCTCCCAGTCCACCAAGTACTGGACTCCGCGTCCCCTCCGCCTTGTGTCCAGAATACGATTTACCGAATATGATGGTTCCCCTTCTACGAGTCGCGGCGGTGGGGGAACCGGGGCTGGCGGATTAATTCGAGAATAAAACACAGGCTTGACTTTGGATACATGAAACACGGGATGAATTCTCCTGTACACTGGAGGGTGGTTGAGGCGGACTGCCACCGGACTAATGATCTTGGTGACAGTAAACGGGCCGATAAATTTTGGAGCAAGTTTATTAGAAACGGAGCGGAGAGGAATGTTCTTGGTAGAAAGCCACACTTTTTGACCAGCGTCGTAAACGGGAGGCCTAGACCGGTGGCGATCGGCTTTGGCCTTGGTGCGCGCTCCCACTTGGAGTAGAGTCTCGCGGGCTCTAGTCCAAGTGCGATGACACCTCTGGACGAAGGCGTGAGCGGAGGAGACCGCGACTTCGGACTCCAGACTAGGAAAGATTTGTGGCTGGTAACCTACGCTACACTCAAACGGAGATAGGCCCGTAGATGACACTGGTAACGAATTGTGGGCGTACTCCACCATAGACAGTTGCTGGCTCCATGAGGAAGGATTCTTGGAGACCAGACATCGCAACGTTCTCTCCAGATCCTGATTGGCTCTCTCAGTTTGACCATTGCTCTGGGGATGAAACCCTGAGGACAGGCTAACAGTCGCCCCCAATAGTTTACAAAATTCTCGCCAAAATTTGGACACAAATTGGGGTCCTCTGTCAGAAACCCTGCCCCCGCTGGAGAAGAGGAAGGGCGGATGAACCCCGTTGCTAAAGAATCAGAAATATATTTCTCCATGGCCCCCCTCTCTGGAACAGAAAGCGAATATAATTTGCCCTTAGGCGGAGTCGTACCTGGTAGTAAATCTATTGCACAGTCATAGGGACGGTGCGGAGGAAGAGACGCAGCCCGAGACTTACTGAACACCTCCTTCAGGTCCTGGTACTCCGCGGGCACGTTAGATAAATCCACTGGCTCCTCCTGAAACACAGAGACAGAAACAGACGAACAGGCAGAGACAAGACAGGACTCATGACATTTAGTGCTCCACTCCACTACTGCTCGTTGTTGCCAGTCTATCTTGGGGTTATGGGTGATGAGCCAGGGGGTGTCCTAGAACAATGGGTGTGAGGGAGGAGTCCAGTATATAGAATGAAAGGGTCTCAATGTGGTTGCCTGACGTGACAAGCGTGATGGGTCCGGTGGTGAGTGTTATGTTGGGTAAGTCTTGGCCGTTGAGTGCATGAACTTCAATCTTGCGGGTGAGTGGAAAGAGGGGAACTTGAAACTTGTGTGCAAATGAATAATCCATGAAGTTACCTTCGGCCCCAGAGTCCACCAGTGCTTGACAGTCGTGCTTGTTGGCTGACCATCTTAGTCTTACTGGGAGGAGCGTAGATGTAGATGAGGTCTTCTCGGCGGAGGTCCCACCCGACAGTAGCCTCATGCTTACTGCCGGGCTTGCCCTTTTGCTGGACAGTTGAAGGCAAAATGTCCCGACGCTCCACAGTACAGACAGAGCCCTTGGGATCTCCGCCTCTCCTTCTCCTCCCGAGTAAGCCGAGCTCGCCCAACCTGCATGGGCTCGGGATCGTAGACGGGACTGGCCGCATCCCCGCCGCTGGACCGCTGACTCATGGCTCCTCCTGCCCCTCGACTGGGCAGCATCCGTCGCTCGATCCGAGATAGTCGTGCGTCTACTCGAAGAGCCAGTTCTATCAATCCGTTGAGGGACGTGGGCAGGTCCAGGGCGTAGATCTCCCTCTGGATGCGGTCAGCCAGCCCATGCAGGAACATGTCCCACTGCGCCTCCTCGTTCCATTGACACTCTACCGCTAGAGTCCGGAACTCAATCGAATAGTCGGAGACTGATCTCTCTCCCTGCTTGAGCTCCGCTAGTATGCGGGCCGCTTCTCTCCCGGTGCTGGCACGATCGAAGACCCTTCTCATTTCGTCTGAGAGTGTCTGGAACGAGGTACAGCAGCGATCTTGTCTCTCCCACACCGCCGTCCCCCATAACGCAGCTTTCCCAGTCAGAAGCGTGAGCACGAACGCGACCTTGGCAGATTCGCTGGAGAAAGTCCTGGGTTGCAGGGAGAAATGCATCGAGCAGCGAGTTAAAAATGTTCTGCAAAAATTGGGCTCACCTGCGTAAGACTCTGGTACTGGAAGGCGGGGCTCTGACTGGGAAGCATTGTCCGGTGGAGGAAGAGGAACGGCCGGTGTGGGAGGCGCAACGGGACCTCGCAGAAGTTGAAGCTGCTGGGTGAGCTCAGACACCTGTGTCACCAGCGCTTGAACTGCTCTCGCTTTGTCGTTGAGATTCCTCTCTTGATGGTCCATACGTTGAATGCTGGTGCTGACAAATGTTTCTAATGATGATGGATTACTTGCTGCTTCCTTAGCTTGGTCAGATCGTTCTGTCATGCTTACAAAATGGACGGAAGCAAAGATGCAAGTAAAAGCTCAGTTTATTGTAAAGTGATGAGAAATTGTCCGAGGTGGTGAGCAACTGGTGACACAGGGACTAGATGGTCAGCGATGATATCCGTGACGTGAAGTGAAACCGAAACGATGATCCAGGTGAAGACGTAATCCAGTGAAACGAGACACAGGAACGGGAACACGAACAGGAATACCAGCAGGAACAGGATCACACACGAGAGACATAGACAACGATCTGACAAAGAGAGGAAAATGTGGTGAGGCTTTATAGGTGTGTAAATGAGCTGCAGCTGGTGATGATGAATGAGATCAGCTGGATCGCTGATCTGCCGGAATGAAGCGGTAACGCCCACTAACACACACCACACACACAAAACAACAGTTACACGAGACGAGAAGGATCCCATGAATTTATGAACCGTGACAATAACAGTAACTACGTATTGTGGTACTTGACAAAGGTTTGCCAAAGTAGTCCTGAGCCCATGTGGTGATATCGCTTATAGATGAATGACGATTCTTGATGCAGTGCCGCCTGAGGGATCGGAGATCACGGTTGTTCAGCTTAGGCTTGTGCCCTTGTCCTTTACGCACTGAAATTCCTCCAGATTCCTTGAATCTTTTAATTAGGTTATGCACTGTTGAAGGTGAAATATCCAAATCTCTTCCTATCTTTCTTTAAGGAACATTGTTTTTAAACATTTCAATAATTTTCTCACGTATTTGTTGGCAAACTGGCGATCCTCGGCCCATCTTTGCTCCTAAAGAACTAGACCTTTCTTGGATGCTGCTTTTGTACCAAATCATAATTACAATCATCTGTTGACATCAACTGTTTCAAATCACATCATTATTTAACCAATTTACCTCATTACTAGCCCTAAATTGCTCCTGTCCCAACTTTTTTTGGAATGTGTTGCAGGCCTGAATGACAGGAAAGGATGTATATTTACAAATGACATGAAGTTGACCAGACAAAACATGAAATATTTTGTGTTCATATTGTCTGCAATGAAATACAAGTCAAAGTAAATTTAGAAATCACTACTTTCTTTTATTATTTGCGTTTTCCATACTGTCCCAACTTTTTCTGATTTGGGGTTGTACATTTGGTTATTTTTATTTTTTTTTCTGGGCAGCCCTAAAAGCCCTGATCTAGTCCCTACCATGAGTTTACTAGACCTTGGGGTTTATATATTTATTTATTTATTTATTTTTGCCATGGGTTGGTAGGGCAAAGTTGTTTACTTGTACCTGTTATATCCTGGAAATCACCCAAAGTTCATTGGGTTAAGTTCACTGGTACAATCTAATGGAAGACACCACTACTGTCCACTGGATGGCCCCTTAAGACTCATAATCTGAATTAAGACATCCAGTATTGTAATAATCAGCATATTGATCAGTCTATTGATTACTTTTATAACCATACATAATATTTTAAGTAAGATAATGCTATATTGAGTAAATAACAATATATAGTAAAATTACACAATAACAACAAGTGCAGGTACAAGTTCAAGCTTGAGACGTAATGTGAATGACAAAAACAACAGCAGCTAACCATAAAGATATTCTATGACAAAAATGTAAAATCAGTCTATTCAAGACATACTATAGTCCTTGTTTTAATTATACATTTATGAAGTTACTGATGCATTTGCTCTCTTTTTTAGTCATTGTATAATATGTTTTGCTATAAAAAGTCAGTTAAATTGTTCATTGTGAGTAGATAGCAGCTCATTCTCTTGTTATTCATGACTGACTGCTGTTCTGTCCTATTCAGAGAAAATCACAGCAGCTTCTCTCATCTATATGCTGCTGAAATGTAGCTGTAGCGCCCCCTACCTTTCTGAACTAGAAATGTGTAAGGAGCAGCACCAGGTTCAGAAACTAAATGCCTTATGTTGTTGGATTAAGGCCCCCCCTCTCTGACTACACTATACTCTTTTCCTTACTATATGTGTTGTCTGAATAAAGATCTCTTTAACTTACTTTTGTGTATGGGCTCTACTTCAATAAGATGTATTCCCCAAATACAACAATACTCACAAACCAATAAAGAGAGGATTTAACAAATAAAGATATGTAATTTAATGAAACAGAAATGTTAAATGATAATGAAAGTTAAGCAGAATACTTATATGCTCAAATTAGAGGAAATACGGAGTTACAATTCACTTGAAACCACTTAAAACCCAACAGCTTTTACACTTATGCAGTGCACACGGATTACCAATTGACACAGTAAATGTTTTGGTTATTTTCAATTATGACAGCATCCTTAAATGCACGAATAACTCAAAACCTAACTCTGCAAAAAATATCCTCTAAGTATCAGTGGTAACAGAATTAAACATTAATAACACACACACACACACAACAGTACCCCCCCCCCCCTTCGGATTTCAAAAGCACGTTTCACAGTCCCCAGTGTCCCACGAAGAAACGTCCCACGACAGAATGGTAGCAGCAGCGAATGTGCTAAAGTTTCAACATGCACCTCAGTACAGACAATGCAAATGGGTGAGCTGTCTCGATTAAAGGCAGCTATATACGTAGAAACTCAGTATAACTCTAAGAAAAGCGATGTTAACCCATATTGTGAGCTAAATGTATCTCAACAGTCCAATAACGAATATACTTTGTTTTAAACAAAATAACACAAACTTAAAATCACTTTTTTTCTCTCTTATATCATCAGTTTTTCACTCACGACCAACTTCTCATGACGCCTTTTCTTCTCCGTCTATCTCTCTCTGCCCCACCTCTTAATTACCCAATAGCGTTACATTCACCTATTTGGGAGGCGGGTTTAAGCTATTAAGCATCCAATCACTAAACATAAGTCATGTTGATTTGTTTACACCACATTTTTCACATGTGCATTTTTAGGCTACATTTTAACTATATAGAAAGCTATAAAAAACATCATCACAGATTTAGAAATGAAATGACAATGCAAATACAAATGATAAGAAAAAACGAATAACAAATATCTTTTACTCTTCGGATGTTCCCCTCTTTTCTTCTCGTCTTTTCTTCTAGTCTTGGTTTCTCCCATTCCTCTTGTTCTCTCTTCATCTCGTTTCTCATCCGAATCTCCTTTACTATCATTTCTCTTATATATTGTTCTTCTCTCTCTCTGAATTCTTTTTCTTTTCTCATTTTCTCTTTTTCAGAATTTATTCTTTCTTCCTCTATAATCTTCATTATTCTCTCTTCATGTTTAGATTGAAGATCTTTTTTCTCTCTTTCCATTCTCTCTCTCTGTTGCAGTCTCTGATTAAATTCAGCCCAATCTTTCTGTTCTTTCTCTCTTCTTTTCTCATCCTCTTCTCTTCTCATCTTTTCCTCTAGTCTCTGTTTCTCCCATTCCTCTCGTTCTCTCTTCATCTCTTCACGCATCTTTCCCTCGCTCTCTTCTTTCTCTTTCAGTAGTGTTTTATATCTCTCTTCTCTCTCATTAAACTCTTCTTCTCTTTTCTTTCTCTCTTTGTCATAGAGGGCCTCGCTTTTCCCGACTCCAGTTTTTCCCAGCAGCACAATCCTCAGATCATCTTCTCTCTCTGTTGAACCTGTAAGAGAGGACATGCTTCAGTTTTACAGCCTAAAGCTTTTCCCCCAAAATTTGATTCTGTAACATAAGAGGTCTGCTATCTGCTTGTTTAGTATGTATGTAGTTTTGTGTGCCTGGAAATGAATTGTGAGGTAGCAAGATTTACAGTGGGGAAAAAAATTATTTGATCCCCTGCTGATTTTGTACATTTGCCCACTGACAAAGAAGTGATCAGTCTATAATTTTAATGGTAGGTTTATTTGAACAGTGAGAGACAGAATAACAACAAAAAAATCCAGAAAAACGCAATCCAAAAAAGTTATAAATTGATTTGCATTTTAATGAGTCAAATAAGTATTTGACCCCTTCGCAAAACATGGCTTAGTACTTGGTGGCAAAACCAAGGCACTAAAATAGTCTAGTATTTTATATTTTTATATTTTTATATTGAAATAATGAAGATTTCTGTGCCACCCCTTGCTGGTTGCTGGCCCCTCCCTGGCTACCCCTATGAAAACATCCTGGCTCCGCCACTGGTTGGGATAAGTGGCAGTGGGTGGTGACAGACAAGACATTTACAGTTTTATACCATTGTGCTGATAACTAGACATGGGACGATAACCAGTTTCAAGGTATCCCGCGGTTTGGAAAAGTCACGGTTTCAAAACCACAAAAAATTTCTGTTATACCGTTTCTGCGGTATGAGCAGTTTTTTTACATGTCGTCAAAGACGGAGAGTGCAGGACTCCCTCAGTTGTGTGCAGAGAAGAGCGAGTCACACGACCCCTCCCTCTCCGGTTGGTGCAAGCAGTCCTCCATCAGAGGGACATTTAAATTTCTAGGGGGGGCACAAATCACATTGTGTGTGTGGGGAGAGGGGGTTTCGGGTGGGAAGCCTGCAATCTGTGATCGTGTGCAGTTGCTGAAGCTCGCTAAAGCGTGCAATCGCTTTCTTATGTGCGCTGTTTTATCGGTTTCACTTTCGCCTTCGAAATCGATCACATTCAGCAGGGAGGGGAGAGGATGGAAAGTGGGGGGCACAGTAACTCTTTGGGGGGGCACGTCCCGCGAATACCCCCCCCCCTGGCGCCGGCCCTGCTCCTGCCATTGTTTACATCTGTTCAAAATTACCACATAAAAAACTAACTTTGCCGCTGTTTGAGTGTTGTACGGAGAGAGACGCGCTGTGTGTGTGTATGTGTGTGTTTGTGTGTTATGCTGCATTCACGTGCTATCGGAATTATCGTAAATATTAGTTTCCTAGTCGGAAAATGGCCATATAAGGCCTAGAGAGGCCATTCATGTCCAATTACCTACTAGGAAACTCATATTTACGATAATTCTGATAGCACGTGAATGCAGCATTAATAAAAAAAATTAAAGGTGAACATTCCTGCATCATAACTTGGACTGAAAGATGAATGTGTAGAAAGTGATCCTGTCTCTAAAAACCCTGTTGAGCTGCAGGTTTAATGACTGCTGCTTTATGTTTATTTATTTAGAGAAATTATATTTTGATTATGGTTTTGATTATTGAGCTGCAGGTTTAGGCTCACTTTAAGTGACTGCATTTTTTATTTTATTTTTTCATTTATAAGGATTTCTTCTTTTTTTATTTTATTTTTTTTACAGAAAATAATTTATTTATTTTCTGATTATTGTTGAGCTGCAGGTTTAGGCTCACTTAAGCGATTGCACTTAATTTAATTAAGAAGAATTCAATTATTTATTTTAATTATTTAGCTTGACATGTTTACTGTTTCAAAATGTTCTAATAAATACTATTCATATGTTTCTTAAAAATAAAATGTATTGTGTTCAGTGGGAAAAAAATTTTTTTGTTTTTTACCCAGACATTTAAAAATAACATATTTTAGACCTGTAATCGCAATACCGTGATACTGTGAAACCGTGATATTTTTTTTTATCTAAGGTTATACCGTGAGAATGTCATACCGGCCCATGCCTACTGATAACGTTTCTTTAGTTATTTGGCAATCCTACAGGAAACCCCCCTAACAACCCTAAGTGAAAGTAAACAGTTGAGAATGAAAATATGTGAGTAACAGTAAATTGGATACGTGTGGCTCTTAAAGTGACAGCGGGCTAATATTCCTGCTGCCGACTGTTTAATATTACAATAGCAAAAATGGCAGGCCATGGAAATAAATGTTATGTTCCAGTCTGTGCAGGGAATGTGAAGTGCAGGGATGGGTTGGTGTCTGTATTCAGAAAGGCACGGAAAGCAAATAACGCATTCTAATAAAATAACGCGAGCAACTAAAGGCACATGGTTAGCTCCTTGCTAGCAGTAGCCTGTTACATTACAGTACATAAGATTTCACTTACCACATAAACAGAGTAAGGAGAGATGACTGAGGATGATGGAGAATGATTTACAGATCCTGAGCACCACTGACAAGCATCTGATCTTGTAAAATGTGTGGTAAGTACTGCAGCTCCATAATATAAACATAGTTCGTGCGATTGCGTATCTTAAAAAGTGAAACTATAACGCGATCAACCGATCGTTCAAAAGCAGTTTCAATGCCTCGCGTACTATTAATGGCTCCCTGATTCCCGCGTTTTATATACAGTATAATTACCCGCCGATATAACTGCGAAGGAAAGCATTTAAATATATATTTTCCTTCCTGTGTTTCCTTCTTGCTGTGAGCTACTGAAATGAGCCGCACTGTGAAACAGCCAATCAGAGCAGAGCTCATTATTATTCATGACCCTGCCAAATAAGCCAATAACAGACCGTTTCATTCTAGGGAGAAATCCTAGGGTTGTAAATGCACATGTTAAACTGTTTCTGGAGATTTTTTGCCCTTACCTGAGCCACATACCTTCTATGTAGATATCAGAGAAGAATTTAAAATACTGTATCAATGCATTCTATGGCACATTTAACATTGAAGTGCTACCTATTGCAATACAATATAGTCACTCAATAGCAACGCTCTCACACATATTTAGCTATTTAACTGTGCTTATTTCCGTCGTTGGTATAAGTGGCAGTGGGTGGTAATAGACAAGAAATGTACAGTTTTATACCATCGTGCTGATAACGTTTCTTTAGTTATTCGGCAATCCTACAGCCTGGACCACTGTAGGGAAACCCCCCTAACAACCCTAAGTGAACGTAAACAGTTGAGAATGAAAATACGTGAGTAACAGTAAATTGGATCCGTGTGGCTCTTAAATTGACAGCGGGCTAATATTCCTGCTGCCGACTGTGTTTAATATTAATCAAACAACAAAAGATGAATAGAAAATTCTGATGGCCAGAACGGGCCTGCCAATGTGATACAAAGATCATTTTTTTTCCCCAAATATTGATACAATATTTTGTACAAAACTCACCTATTGTGTCAGGGTATGCTGTCGGCCTGTATATTTTTGTAAGCAGCTCTTGAACTTGTGTAGCTTGTCCTGTTATCTTGTTATTGAACACGTGGTATCGCTGATCATATTTCTGAACTAGTTTCTTCAGTGCTTTAGTTTCATTAATAAATGTTTCTATTGTCATGTCTTCCTCCAGTTTGTCTTTTCCAGTGAAGAGAATCCATGTTTTCTTCAAGTGTTTTTCTCCCAGGAGCTTTTCAATCATCTCCACAGTTTTTGTCTCTTTTTCAGTGAATCTGCCAACTTTGATGACCATCAGAAACACACAGTGACCTGATTCACATTCCTGAAGAACACTTGCATGTATTTGTTGAATTTCTGCATCAGTCCGCTTTGTGTTATATAATCCTGGTGTGTCATAAACAGTGACCTGTTGTCCACAAACAGTCCCAGATTCAACAACTACGTCTTGTGTGACAGAAGTGAAACCTCCCTTTGATTCAAAAGCTTGTCGTCCCAGAATTGTGTTTCCGGATGCACTTTTCCCAGCTCCTATTTTTCCCAGTAACACCAAATTCAGACGTTCATTAATTTCTGCCATTTTCAAGAAGTGGCCTAGGGCTAAAAACACAAAGGAAAAATGAACACATATTTATCTAACATCTCAAAGGCATTTCATTCAGTATATAGTACATGAGGATGCTTCTGCAAGGACCACCTACTGGCCTTGAGACGGTTTCAAATGGCTGAAGGCATCTTGTGTTGTTTTGTCCTGACAGGGGTGCACATAAGTGGTCCGCAGGTGCGCATGCGCAACCAAAATAAAACATGTGCTGTGTAGATAAGTTCAGAGCGCTCATTTGTGTACTGACATGGTCGACAGCTGTTAATGCACAATTACCATTTTAGATTGACAAACTGTAATACTAAAAAAATTATCTGTGGAGTATTTTGAGCTAAAACTTCACACACACACTCTGTGGACATCAGAGACTTAATTTATATCTTGCAAAAGGGGGCATAATAGGTAACCTTTAATGTGACATTTAATTTGACAAAAATATCCGTTGCAGGACCACTTTTCTGTCTACCGTATTGTTTTTTTTTTGTTTGTTTTGCTCCTGAATTATTTACTCCCTTTCCTCTGTATTCAACTGTAACAATGTGAAAAAGACAGCATATACCGCACACTTATGGTCTGCTCAGCCAATTTACTTTACAATAGTATATCCCATGAATAATTCACTGGAATGCAAAAGGAATCTTTTTTCTCAAATGAGTGCTTTACAATATAAAGTGGATCTCTATTCCCTTTTTACTTCTAATGCCTATCAGCAGTGTATATGGGAACGTTTCTAAAGCAGGTAGGCTAAATAGGATATGTGTTGTCTGTCAAACTGATGGAAAGCACTTTCAAATATTAAGCATACGAAACTTGGCTAGACAGAATGAATCATTTTATAACTAAAGAGAAGATGGTGGTCTGTCAGAAGAAGAGAGAAAACACCCTCTTTACACTATTGTGTACCTCTGTGTGGTATTTCATCAAGATACACTGAGATTATCTTTCATTTTGTCTCTTGTTGAAACTTCATTCATACTGATATAAGCCTGTCTATGATACACATTAAGAATCTCCATCCCATTTGTCCTTTATATTATTATTTATTAACAACTCCACAAGAGCTCTAGAACAGGCACGATAGCCATATTTGTTTGCAACTTGATAAGAGAAGCTGCAGTTTCACAATACATGAATTACACTAACCAAAACAATAGTAAAAGGCTGCAAATCCTTTTCCTTACACTTGAAATGAATTTTAAACTTTTACAAATCTAAAATGATTTTATGCTCGCTATGTTATGTTACACTTTCACAAAGCTTACTCCTCTGCGCATGCGAATCTTGTAACGTTAGGCACTTTCTGTCCTAAACAGTTACTTCCTGCGACAATTCATTAGTCTTATTTTTGGATAGTTTGGCCGCTCATAAACATCAAAACCATTTTTTAAAGACTTACCTTGCAGGAAAAAGAACCCTCGAGAAAAGTTTCATATTTGAAGTGCGCGAATTCGAATTCTGAGGACTGTAAACTAGCGGAAGTGCAGCATTCTGCGCCTTCAAGCGAGAACATTTTTTCCGCTTACCGATTGAACGAGATGGATGACGTCACGAGAATCACATGGTAGGGCATTAACCAATGGCAGGCACTGCGAAAGTGAAAGTAAAACTATAAATTAAAAAGATGCGAAGAAACTCAGACTCTTCCATCATTTTTCCTTCTGTTCTTCATATTGTCAGCAAATAGGCCTAATAAACACAATCTATAGTTTCAAAAAAAAAAAAAATAAATAAATAAATAAATATATATCCCTATAATGCAGTGTCCTAATCTGGACGTGACTATTTCTTCTCATCTCCCTTATGCTTCACAGCACTGACTTTAATTTGAATGATATCTTAAATAAATATATCAATAAATTAAAAAAGATCCCACAATGCCTGTCTGAGCAGGAATCCAAATCAATTTTATCTTAATTTTCCCTTATTCTTGTGGGGTATTGTCATTATTTCATACAGTAGACCCTGTTGATTACTTGGTAGGTTACCTGTCAAGAGACTGCACAGAGCTGAAACTGAATCACTTATCATTAAGAATTCAAGAGAATTATATAAAAAAATAATAATAATAAAAAAGGGAAGAATTACAACACAATGATAGCATTAAATAGATCAGAAGAATTTACAATAAAACAGTGATGAATTAGAAATATATGCAGTGTGCAGTAATGCTGATCTGCATCAGGTTGATGTTGTAGATATATGATGGTAGCACTTTATTTTACAGTGCTTACAATGTTTGAAGAACTGGTAATTCCTATGTAATGTTTGTGTAAAATGGTGCACTTTATTTTACAGTCCTATTTCCATATACTTACTATGTAAGTACTGGTGTATGTACCTATTAGTTAATGTACAGAATAAGTTATGCGGCACTGGGGGTATAAACATGGACCAAGGTACTTATTGAGTAATTGTTGGTAGATGTACATAGTAAGTATATGGAAATAGGACTGTAAAATAAAGTGCACCATTTTACACAAACATTACACAGGAATTAACACACTTTATAAGCACTGTTGTGGAGAGCAATTTAACATTAACACACACTTGTTTGTAAGTACTACATATTTACCACGTGTATACCAAGTACAGTATGTGTCTTGTTTGTTACCACATAATAGCACATTTTTCCGTAGGTGCTACACATTTACCATGTTCATATCATTAGTATGTACAGTAATGTGTCTTATTAGTTACCATATACGGATAATGCCTGTTTGTACCCACTTGTCCATAAGTACTACATATTTACCATGTATATACATTAGTAAGTACAGTAAAGTATCTAATTAGTTACCATGTACAGGCACTACCTGTAAGTGACCGTTATTACACACCCTTGTCTGCATGTACGACTGTTAAGTACAGCCGTGTTTCTTATTTGTTACCATTCAGGTAAGTACCTTGTGTTATCACTCACTTGCCTGTAGGTAAAAGATAGTTATCATGTATGTACCAGGGAAGTACACGTACTGTAAAATAAAGTGCTAATTTACGCACTGTTTGATTAAACACTTGATGAATTAATGATTTTAATCGCATTTGGGATGAAGTACCTCTTAAACACATTTTTATTTAGTAAGTCTACCTGACTTCAAGGTATGAGAACAAAACTTTATTATAAAAACAAAACAGATGAAAAGTTTTATTTTAAACTTGATATTTGTTTTCACTCCAAGAATAAAGAATGTGTTTTCTCTGTATAATATGGTTCAGTGGTGTAATATTATCTGTTGTAATATTAGCGATTCCCACGCCTTTTAAGCCTGAGAATATATTAAACAGTGTTTGATTAAAATTTGATCGTGAGGCCTTTTAACTTGGTAAGGATCTTCATCAGTTTATTTTCATTAGTATAAGTCTGTTCTGCCTTTAATCTGAACTCTCGAAGCTTTGCCTCGTAATAACGCTTGTACTCGTTCAGTCTTTCCTCCAGCTTCTGCTTCTCTTCAGCAAATTCGGCCTTCAGCTCTGTTTCTTTGTCTTGTAATTTTTTCTCATATTCTCGTCTCAGTTCCTCTTCTTTAGTTTTCAGCATCTTCTCCACGTCCTGGTAAGACTCACTGGTGTAATATTCACCTCCGTTAGCTGCGACCATGTCATCTACTTTCTCCAGCAGCTCCACAACCTGATTACGATCCTCCATGTCTTCATTGTTGAAGACGTGATATCTTCCCCCACAGCGACTCAGGATTTCCTTCAGGTCCTCACTGGCTTCACTGATGTGTTCTTCTATAGATTGTGTCAGTTCATCACCATGAGTGAAGAGGACGATGGTGTGTTTATCTGCTCCTTCTCCAAATATGGCTCTGATCTTCTCTACTGAAAGTCTCTCCTCGTCAGTAAATGGGCCGAACTGAATGGTCAGGATGATGGCGTGAGGTCCAGGTGCCGTCATATTTATACACTTACTGATCTCCTGTTTCAGAAGCTCCTCCTTTAAACTATCTGTGTCAAACATGCCTGGTGTATCTACCAGAGTAATTTCTCTCCCTGCCACATTTTCAGTCACTTTGCCACACACTTTGGTTACAGATGAGCCACTTGTTAAAGCTGTGAAGGCAGTTCTGCCCAGGATGGTGTTTCCAGAGGAGCTTTTACCTGCTCCAGTCATTCCAACCAACACCAGCCTTCTCTGGGAAACTGAAAAAGAGTGAGAGGATACGATCATGTGCAGACAAATGAAACAGATTGCAGTTAAGCTGATTGATTTACTGTAAAGCACATTAAAGTAAAGTAAGCAAATGCAAATATTGTGAACATTTGTATGTGTATACTTACAATCTGGACAACCTAATTCATAGCTTCCCCTTCTACCTACAAAAAAATAAAAATAAATGTGTAGACATTCGGTTAATTCTAGATTTTTGTTTTGTAGTAGTTTGGCAGAACAAGATATCGTCAAACTTTAATCTAGTTTTTATTTTTATATCAGACATTAGATTGAGCTCAGATCCACCAGTGGTGACACTAACATCTGATTGCGTTCAGTACTTGCTCTGCAGTAAATAGCTGAACCATTTCATGTTTTATGCCTGCGGTAGTTATTAAAAAAACATCATGCCATCATAGTGTTTCACACATTGCCAGGTTGAGGAATAAAGGTGAATTGCACTTGAGTCGTCAGAGATTCAATTATTGTTGTGCAAAAAAATACACTTACATTATTTCATAGCTCAGGTCACTAGAGGCTTTTACAGTTTGATATTTCTGTCTTGTTATATTCTTTATAATAAATAGATTGAGGGATACTGAGAAGGTTTATGTCTAACTTGTATTAAAAACATTTTACCAGCTTATGCACATACCAACATATACTAGTATAAAATAAATACATCTGCATACACTAAACACTTGAAATGCAATGCAGTGATGATGCAGTCGCGTTTGAGGTAACTAAGCGTATGGTAGAGTGGGGTAAGTTGACCCACCCCCTCTATCTTGAGACAGCAGAACACAAGATCCAGGGGGCGGAGTTGTATCTAGATCCAACTCCTCCCACCTTACATAGACCTAAACCTACCCGTCTCCACCCCCTGATCCCTAAACCCACCCATCCCCACCCCTAAACCTACCCATCTCCACCCCTAAACCTACCCGTCTCCACCCGCTGATCCCTAAACCCACCCATCCCCACCCCTAAACCTACCCATCTCCACCCCTAAACCTACCCGTCTCCACCCGCTGATCCCTAAACCTACCCATCCCCACCCCTAAACCTACCCATCTCCACCCCTAAACCTACCCGTCTCCACCCCTAAACCTACCCGTCTCCACCCCCTGATCCCTAAACCCACCCATCCCCACCCCTAAACCTACCAATCTCCACCCCCCTGGATGTGGATCCAACCCCGCCCCCTGGATCTTTGTTCTGCAGTGAGGGGCTACTGTCTATCTTGGCAACTATACACTTTTACTGTTATGTGACCATTTATTTTGGAAGCACCCATCATTTCTGCCAGACTGTGAAAAGGAGAAACACACAGGAGGAGTGCAAGGCACCCATTTACTCTTAAAACTGTTTTTGGCTTGTCAGCATAACAGATGTAATAGCTGTTACATCAAAGCAAATTCATCTGGGTCTAAAAATATTTATGATGCATATTTTAGCAACATATAAAACCATGCAACTCAGTTAGCTAAATATTAGTTATTATAGTCTGTGACTCACATTTTTGTGTCGCTGTCTGCTCTAGCTCCCTCACTACTTGTACAATAAAACCATGTGAATATCTGCTAAATTTATTAATGTAACTTTACAGTCGATACTGATGTCCTTTAGTACAGTATTCTGACTGATGATAATAATGGGGTGCTCCTGATAGTCAAACAGGTAGCAGTTTAATCCTCAACTACATTAATAAAGACAAAACTCTTTAGCGTATTTACAGATGAAACTGACCTGCACCTGAAGCCCTGAACAGGTATTTTTGCTAAATTTCACTGCTTCTTCTGGACGCTTTCTCTCCTTCCTCGAGTCCCGCGCATCAGTTCTGTTCGGAACCGTTCGACGGAAGCGGCGGATTCGACTAGATTTATAATGCAGGCCTATTATCGATTTATTATCGAGTGACAAAATCGGAAATTATCACTTTGGTACATTGGGAAGTAAATCTCCCGGTTCTCCCGATCATGGCCAGTCTTATTAGGCGCTACTCAAACTCTGGTTTAACATTAAGCATGTGAGAAATGGGCAGATTTATTTGATCCGTTTTAGATCACTTCATAGTCTGCATTTTTCCATTTCAACAGCTTAGCATCATGCCGTGTCCTTTTGTTTTACGATAAAAATCAGCCCCACACTGCTTTAATGCAGCTCGTTTTCAGAAGTAAATAACGGGTGCGCTGCAAATCGAAAGTAAAACAGTACTGAGATTCTGTGGTAAAACACTTGCATGCAAATAGATTACACAAATGATTGTCAGTATAATTATTATGACCAAAAATAATCTTAAAATAAAGACAAAAAGTTACCTTTCCCCTCTTTTGTGGCGCTCGCGGACGCCATGGTGCAAAACAACTGCGCAGCTCTCAGGAATGGAGACTTCCTCAAAAGGGTTGTGTCTTGAAGCTCCGACCGGAAACTAACAATGAAATTTAAGTTTCTACCTATTAGATTGTATTTGATTAAGGTCACCTACACCAACCCTAAACATACCCCTTACAATAATGCAAATAGGCTATAGTAATGTACAGTGTGACAAAAATTAAGCTGTATTGATGTGCGCATGCGCAGTAGCGGCATACGTATTCGTTCTAGCCTTAACCCAAAATTTGAAGCTCAAATGTGATCACCGGAAGAGGTGTCACATGATAGGCTACAGGGGCGGCGCCAGAGAATGTTGAATGCAGGTGCTGAGGGGGTGCTAGATCAATGACAGGGGGAGCTGGGCCATTAATAGTAAATATGACCAAAACAGGTTATTATTATTATTATTATTATTTATATGAATAATGAAATCGCTATATAGGCGCATTTCAAATGTTTATGAGGAATGTCGGAGTATTATCGCGCTTAGCCTACTGCATGGGGGGGGCGCACATGCAATTATTTTTATTGATTTATTTTTTCCTGCGGAAAGAGCTTATACTCCTGTCATTTTTGGATGTGCTTTCTGTCGTCTCATGCAGTCTCTGTGAATGGAGCGCGTCACAACAATGAACCAGCTCACAGACATAAGAAATAAATCTGCAGAAAGCTTGAAAACCAATTAAAATAAATAAACAAATATTCTCTGATTATGTAGTCCGTATAGGTGCATTTCTCTATTAAACGCACGTCCACTGTGGAGATGGCGAGTCTGAGAAAGCACTAGTTTATTAATAAATAAATAAAATGTCTTCTTTTTCCCCGATGCATTCATATTCATTACATAAGCCGGTGCATTGCGGCAAGTTTTATGCGTGCGTTTGAGCGTGGAATAACGCCTAAATGCCTATATTAACGGATGGTTTAGTAGGTTATCATACTAATCAATTTAATATAAACGTGCGACTAGTTGACTAGAAACATCTTTAGTCGGGGGCAGGCCTACTTGACACAAGGAACCGATCCATTTCTAAAATAAAATGCTGACATTACGTGCGACTGCAAATCACGTTATTGCATTGCAGTATTTATGCATGTGTAATGAGTCAAATGTTTTTATTTTATTTCATTTTTTATGGGGGTGCTTTGGTTTTTCTTGGTTTTTAACATTTCAAAACACATTCTCATGTTAGCAGACAGATTACACTTTCACATGTGACCAACAATTCCTCAACAAATATAAAATATCATAATGAAATATTATCAAAATATTCATCTGACGGAGGTGACAGAACTGATGGAGTTGACACATTTGACAGTGGTGACGAAAACCTGAATTTATAATCATTTGAATCAATCAATTTCTGTATTGAAACAAACACAACAAACAATGAGTCTGTTATTGTTTATAAAGCTTTTATTCAAGAGTCACTTTTAAGTATTTTGATATATTATTGGAACACAAAATCTGACGGTGGTGACAAATTTGGCATTTCTTTCACAAAACAAATGGAGTTCATGTAGTAGCCATTTTATTTTTTTCTGTTGATGCTAGATGTTAATAGAACCTGCTTCGCGAGAATAAAATGATCTAAATATTTCAAATAATTTCCTCAGAAATTGGAAGATGGTGTTGATCATGGTTGTGACCAGGAAATATTAATATTAGGATTGAAAATATTATAAAACTTTAAAACTGACCAGAGTCTGACAGTGATGTACTCTGCAGAGGAGGACTGTGGCGAGGGTCCTTTAGAGCTACAGCTGCCTCTGATATTCCCTGATTTTATTACATTTTAATGAATTTCTGACGTGTTGACAAAAAGTGGGGACACAACTTTGAAACCTTATGAAACATGCATGTGTCACTGAAAAACAACCTTGCTTTGATATGAGATATTATTAAGTGTTACTTTTGATAAAACAAGTTATTTTTCATCATTAAAAAACATTTTTTTCCATTTTATAGCATATGAATGATTGAACCCTTCTCTGTGGACACATGTAGTGAGAAGACAATAAGTGCCATAGATTTCACATAATGATACAATTAAATTGAAGGGAATAATTATGTTAAATGCATTCTATTATTAATCCCCATAACATTTACAATTGAAAATATTTTTTATTTTTAAACCTAATAGCAGTTACTGGACATGTTTTGTCCCAAGTCTCAAGAATGACTGTTATGTATATAGTGCCTTTCACAAAGTTGATTAAAATAGTCTTCATAAAAACAACGTGATCTGTTTCGTTTCAATTTGTTTCCTGCTGTGATATGTATGATCTGTCACAAACTTCATTTATGAAGCACCAGAGCAAGAGCAATATTATGTCATGAGCCGGGTTTGATTCCAGTTTCCTTTTCTTTTCTATTTCTCGCTTTGCCTCTTAGGGTGAATCCCATTTCTCTGTCTTACCCCTTCCCCTTCCCCTACCCCTTCATCTTACCCCTAGCCAGGGCTGGACTGGGACAAAAAATCGGCCCTGGCATTTTTTGGTCCAGGCGGCCCACCACCACCATATAATATATATATATATATATATATATATATATATATATATATATACAGTGTATATGATATACACATTCAAAAGTTTTTGAACAGTAAGATTTTTTAATTATTTTTTAAAGAAGTCTCTTCTGTTCACCAAGCCTGTATTTGTTTGATCCAAAATACAGCAAAAACAGTAATATTGTGAAATGTTTTGAATATTTAAAATATATTTTAAAATGTAATTTATTCCTGTGATCAAAGCAGAATTTTCAGCATCATTACTTCAGTCACATGATGTTCAGAAATCATTCAAATATTCTGATTTGCTGCTCAAAATACATTTATTATTATTATTATTATGTATTATGAAAACAGCTCAGTAGATTTTTTTTTCAGGTTTCTTTGATGAATAGAAAGTTCAGAAGAACAGCATTTATCTGAAATAGAAATATCTATAATTTCTTTCTCAAAAAAACAAAACAAAAATTATACTGACTCCAATCTTTTGAATGGTAGGCTATAGAGTATAATGTTACAAAAGCTTTTTTATTTCAGATAAACGCTGATCTTTGGATCTTTCTATTCATCAAAGAATCCATAAAAAAATAATTACTCGACTGTTTTAAATATTGATAATAATAATAATAATAATAATAAATGTTTCTTGAGCAGCAAACCACATTTATTCACATTTCACTGCTGGTTATACAATCTCTGTATAGTCGTGTATGTGACAAATAAAACTTGAAACTTGAAACTTGAAATCAGCATATTATTATGATTTCTGAAGATCATGTGACACTGAAGACTGGAGTAATGATGCCGAAAATTCAGCTTTGATCACAGAAATAAATTACATTTTAAAATATATTCAAATAGAAAGCAGTTATTTTAAATAGTAAAAATATTTCACAATATTACTGCTTTTACTGTATTTTGGATAAAATAAATGCAGGCTTGGTGAGCAGAAGAGACTTCTTTAAAAAAAAAAATCTCAATCTTACTGTTCAAAAACTTTTGACTGTAGTGTAGATATGTATCATTGCATCTAGTTGTTTTGGATAAGAATAAAACGTCAGGTCCGACAATATCGTGTCTTTTCGAATTTAAATCTAGATTTATTCGCATTGGCCCATGGAAACCTCTATGAACACACTTGACTTGGCCAAAAAATCGCGGGGGACGAATTTACGTTTTATTAAAAAAGTGTTAAATAAAAAAATATTAAAAAGCGTATTCTGCACTCATGGCGCGCGCATGCACACACTATGTTAGATGCCTGCCTCCGTTCCGAGTCCCTTATCAAGCACTTTACCGATTCAACTCCTCTCCTCTCCCCTCCCCTCCTGCCTGGCTCTTTGGCCCGCATCACTCACCGCAGAGCAAGCCTGTTTTTATAAAGCTGCTGTGAAACGTGGGGAAAGCCGATGCGGAAGAAGTTGGGGTTTATTTAGGCGGAGCAAAATACTTCATCGCTCTGTCTATAGCGCATTGTGATTGGGTGGTTTACGCTGTCAATGCAGGAGACAAACCAATGGGCCACTGACTGCTCGTTGTCCCTGCATGATGGTCCTTGGCAAAAAAAAAAAAAATCTGTCGGCCCCTTCAGTGCGTCGGCCCACCGGGAAATTGCCCGGTATGCCCGATTACCAGTCCAACCCTGCCCCTAGCCCTTGTCCCTCGAAACCGAGTGGTAAGCGCTAGGGGTGAAAACATACCCCTATGAAATGAGACTCCACTTGGTTACGGTTACGTCATGGTACATCGTCTCTAGCTGGCTGCTTCGTCACCAGAGGCGACAAGTGTTGATCACAAACTTCCAAGATGCCGTCTGCAAGTGTGTGTATGTCGATCGCGTGGGTTTTATTAGTGATGTTTTTGCGATTGTTGTGCAAATCAGCGATGTAACGTTAGCGTAGCAAACTAGCGATTTTTAAAACGTTTCAATTCAGAACATGGTTGCAAATATATATGTACAGGACTGTGTAGAGCACAAAACAAGACTGTCGTAATTTTTAAATAAATTATTTAAGCCAAAAATGGGACTCTCTGGATGATCTGGCCGACATTGTTGCCGGTTGCGCAGTGTGTTCTGGGTACCCCTTGGTTTCAAGTAAACTCGCGAAAATGCTTGGTTTTAAGGGGTATCTACCACTTCATCTTAGCCCTACCCCTCGATCAAAACGAGAATTGGGATAGCCCTTACTCTCACGTGAACGCGCAAAACTAAGGGGAAGGGGTAAGACAGAGAAATGGGATTCACCCTTAGTCTCAGCTGTTCGCTTTCACAATCAGCGCTCGCGCTGATTGGGACGGCACCTGTTTCCTTTTGACGCTGATTTGTTCCTCTATTTCTACCTATGTGTTGCTAGACTACTTTGTCAGATTATTATGCTTTGCAGCCATTCTGCCAACTCTCTTTTGATCTTCTGCCAGAACTCTGTGTTTTTGTCTAGGACTGTTTTTGTCTAGTCCTGTCGAGTCCTGTCGAGTGTCTGACGTTATCTCTGCACAGCCTCCCAGTTGTCGGCTGCCAGTGGTCCATTTGCCTTCGGGCGCAGCCCTCCGGACTGTACTGCCTTCTGTGGAAGTTGCTACTCGCTACTCCGGCTGGGACCGCACATCCTCTCGCTCAAGTCAAGTCAGCTACTGGGTTCCAGTTTTGTTTTAGTTTTTTCCCAGTTCTGTGAATGCCCTTTCTGGCTAGCGAACACAGACTGCCTGAGTTCGTAGATTGAAGTATTATATTGAAGAATAAATATTCTATGTTTTGACTTGCCTTCTGCCTCTGGATCCTTTTGTGCTGACAGAATAATCTGACCATAACATGGACCCAGCGAAGGAGACTCCCACTTGTTTTGCAGTGAATGATGCTGGGCCAACATGAGGTGGAGCTCGTTGCCGTCAAGCACGCCGTGGAGATCCTGTCCGCCCAGGTTACGGAGCTAACCAGTCAGTTACAGAGTCTGCGTTCCACCCAATCCTCTCCGCAGCCTCGTTATCTCCCTGAACCACGCATCAATAATCCACCTCGTTACTCTGGACAGCCTACTGAATGCCGAGCTTTTTTGACACAGTGTGAGGTGATTTTTTCCCTCCAACCCACGACTTATGCCAAGGACCGCTCCAAGGTAGCTTTTGTACTTTCTCTCCTGACTGGGCGGGCCCGCGACTGGGAGCGGCTGTGTGGGGGTCTGAGGCCGGCTGCTGTGAACTGTTTTCTGCCTTTAAAGAGGAGATGGTAAAGATCTTTGACCACTCCGTTTATGGACACGAGGCTTCTCGACAGCTGGTGACACTTCGCCAGGGGAGGCGGTCAGCCGCCGATTACGCCATAGAGTTCCGCACCTTAGCAGCCACCTGCGAATGGAACGAGCAGGCTCTTTATGCGCGTTTTCTGGAGGGTCTCTCTGGGGAGATCAAGGAGGAGATTCTTTCTCGTGATCCGCCCACCTGTTTGGACCAATTGGTCGAGCTGGCCATTCGTCTCGACAGATGTTTTGAGTTGCGCCATCGCACACGCTACTCCACGCCAGAGCCAAGGACAGTCCCACCTATTGTCTCGCCCCCAGCAGTGGTATCGACAGGTCCAGATCCCATGAAGCAGGGGGGTCTTTGCATCTCCACTGTTGAACGTCAGCGTCGCATCACAGGGGGGCTCTGCACGTATTGCGGCGTACAGGGACATTTCGCCACAAGGTGTCCAGTAAAAGAGAGGGCTCGCCAGTAGACCGGGTGACTACCTTTTCCCCCATCTCACAAGGCTCGTACCTCCCTCGCTGCCCTCCTGCACTGGGGTGGCTCTACCTTTTCCTGTGTAGCTCTGGTTGACTCGGGGGCCGAAGGGAACTTTATGGATCAGAGGTGGGCACTTGATCACGGCATACCTGTTCAGGAGTTAAACGACCCTATAACCATCTATGCCCTGGATGGTCGCATTCTTTCTAGGATTCTTCATGCCACAGCTCCAGTGAGCCTCACCGTTTCCGGCAACCACCAAGAGACTATTTCCTTTTTTATTTTTAGTTCCTCCCTCTCGCCCATCATTTTGGGGCATCCCTGGTTAACTCAACATAACCCTCAGTTTAACTGGGTAGATGAGACTATTTTGTCTTGGGGATTGTCTTCTCACGTTAAGTGTCTTATCTCGGCTATGCCTGTTGTGTCTTCTGTTCCTGTCTTTCAGGAGGAGCCCGGTGATTTGTCAGGTGTTCCGGAGGAGTACCACGATCTGCGAGTGGTGTTCAGTCGGTCACGGGCCGCTTCTCTTCCTCCCCATCGACCGTATGACTGCAGCATTGACCTGGTCCCGGGTAGCACGCCCCCTTGTGGTAGACTTTATTCCTTGTCCGCTCTTGAACGTGAAGCGCTCGAGAGATACCTTGCCGACTCGCTGGCCGCCGGTACCATTGTTCCTTCCACCTCTCCCGCCGGGGCGGGGTTCTTTTTCGTGAAAAAGAAGGATGGCTCTTTGCGGCCCTGCATTGATTATCGTGGGCTTAACGAGATGACTATATCACTTAGTGTGCATCAAGGAGGGAGATGAGTGGAAGACTGGGTTCAACACTCCCTTAGGTCACTTTGAATACCGGGTACTTCCGTTCGGGCTCGTCAACGCTCCAGCTGTTTTTCAAGCATTGATTAACGATGTCTTGAGGGACATGCTCAATATTTTTGTTTTTGTTTACATGGACGATATTCTAATTTTTTCGAATTCCCTCCAGGAACACGTCCTGCACGTGCGCCGGGTGCTACAACGCCTGTTAGAAAATCGTCTTTTTGTTAAGGCAGAGAAATGCGTCTTTCATGCCAGTTCGGTTTTGTTTTTGGGTTCGGTCGTGTCCACCGAAGGCATCGGTATGGATCCAGCCAAGGTGCGCACTGTTATGGATTGGCCTGTTCCCGACTCTCGTACAGCTCTCCAAAGATGTTTGGGGTTTGTTAATTTTATCGTCGTTTTATCTATTATTTCAGTCAGGTGGCCGCCCCTCTTACGGCCCTCACATCGACCAAGTCTCTTTACGCATGGTCCAACGCGGCCCAGGAGGCATTCGATCGCCTTAAAGGATTATTTTTTTCCGCACCTATCCTGATAACCCCTGACACGTCAGGACATTTTATTGTCGAGGTAGACGCGTCAAGCATTGGAGTGGGATCTGTGCTTTCACAGTGCTCATCACAAGATGACCGAGTTCACCCGTGCGCCTTTTTCTCCCATCGCCTCTCACCGGCTGAACGCAACTATGATGTGGGTAACCGTGAACTCTTGGCCATTCGGTTAGCATTAGGCGAGTGGCGTCATTGGCTGGAGGGGGCAGCCCAGCCATTCATTGTTTGGACTGATCACCGAAATTTGACGTACATTCGTTCGGCTAAGAGGCTCAATGCCAGACAGGCACGATGGGCTTTATTCTTTGAGCGGTTCGATTTTACTATCTCTTACAGACCCGGCTCAAAGAATACTAAGCCTGATGCGCTCTCTCGGCAGTTCGATTCGTCTGAAGACGACTCTGTTACAGAGACTATTTTGCCCGAGGGTCTTGTAATGGGGAGCTTGGTCTGGGGGATCGAACGGCAGGTTAAGAGAGCTCTCGCTCGTGTAACTGTTCCTCGTGACGGTCCTGCTGGAAAATTGTTTGTCCCTAGGTCCGTTCATCCCGCGGTTCTCCGCTGGAGTCATGCGTCGAAGCTCGTTGCACACCCTGGTATTAGGGGTACTCTGGCCACTGTCCGCCAGCGGTTCTGGTGGCCAGCCTTGGCCCATGATGTTCGCCGTTTCGTTATCTCTTGCCCTGTCTGCGCCCAGTCCAAGTCTAGTAATTCCCCTCCCGCTGGGTTGCTTCGCCTTGGTCGCACATCGCTTTGGATTTCGTTACGGGTTTGCCTCCCTCCGCAGGTAATTCGGTAGTGCTTACGGTCGTTGATCGCTTCTCTAAGACGGCCTGTTTTATCCCTCTTCCAAAGCTCCCTGCGGCTAAGGAGACGGCCCTAGCCGTTTTCGATCACGTCTTTAGGGTTCACGGGCTACCTACTGACATTGTCTCGGATAGAGGTCCTCAATTTGTCTCTCAGTTCTGGAGGGAATTCTGTCGACAGATCGGAGCTACGGTTAGTCTGTCGTCAGGATTCCACCCACAGACTAATGGACAAGCCGAACGCGTAAATCAGATCCTCGGTCGTTTGCTCCGTACTCTGGCTGCAGATACCAGGTTATGCTATGGTACTATTTGGAGTAAATATATATATGTATTTTTAATAAGCCCTTTTAACTATCCTCTTAGGTTGTTTTGAGAATGTTCTGTAGGCCACTAATAAAAAAGTAAGACCTCTGTACATTTGTTTGTTGCAAATTTACAGACAATGCAATTAAGATGTCTGATGAGAATCAGCTGTGTAATCAGTGCATACAGGTGTGTGTGTGTGTGTGTGTGTGTGTGTGTGTGTCATCAGTGCAATGGATGATGGGAACTGTAGTCCGAGGTGGAGTGCAACAGTAGTGTAGTGCAAGAGTCCATGTGGTGAGCGGGTGACCTCTGGTGGTGACTGAACGGAAGTTCATAGACCGGATTCGTGACACCTGCATGTGTTGCATGTTTACTATAATCTGCACAGACCAATCGGTGTATGATATCAAAGTACCACAAGAACAAATGATTCCGTATGCTTTCGAATCGCTCTCGCGGTACTTTTATGTCGATGGTCTGCGTAGTGCCACTTCTGGACTACGATGTCCTTCCTGCCTGTCAATGTGTTTCCATACTACAGTGCAGCCAATAGCAAGAGTTTTGGGGCGTGGCTACTGGAGTAGGCTGAGCCAGATGATGTTTAGTCGGTGTAGAAAAAGAAAGAAATTCAGATTCCATTACGGAAATGCAAGCAAAAATTCGAAGAATTGCTAAAATAACCAGATACAGACAATGGAGTAGCTTAAAGTAAGTGTAAAGGTCTCTGCACACTGAGTCTGAAGTTAAAAAATAAATACGACCGCACGATGTGTCAATCACATTTGCACACTGCCTCCGAAACTTTCATCCCTCAAAATTTTTTTGGGATCAGGTTCAATTTTCTGCGTTTTCGCATCCGTTGCATGCATTTTGCTAGGAAAGGATGAAGAATATGAAAATAAAATGGAAAACGCATGTGAAAATTTCGGACTCAGTGTGCAATGGCCTTAAACATTGGCAAGATTATTTTTTTTACAGGATTTTGATGGAATGTTTGGGTCTCAATCGATGTGACAAACTTGCACAGTTTCGTCTAGACAGTTACGACAACTAAAGAAACATGGAAAGAATAAAATTATTTAGGTTACCATATTTGCGTTATTGGATATGTGTCAGGCCATGCAGATAGTGTCCTGTACTGGTAACTGATTTTTAGTGACATAGGCCTATAATTTTTTGATACATTCAGTGCATTAAATCAATAAGGTGCGGTTCCTGGCGAATACAGGGAAGCAAATAATTAAGGCAAATTAATGCAGGTTTGTATATTTTCGTGACTTTGGAGCCCCCTACAGTTAAATCCATGGAATTGTATATTCACTGTCGTAAATATACTGTCTTAATTACACTGTACAGGTGCATTGTTGCTGTTGTAAAGCAATCCACCAATTTTGTGGAATTTTATATCCACTCACCAAAGTTACTCTGAGAACAGATGGTTTGGGGGCAGTGTGAGAAAAGAAGCAGAAGACATTTACCTTAAGTCAGTGCACCATCAGAATGATTGTGAAATTGATATTTCAATGTAGAAAACATACAGTTGCTTTAATATAACAAATTTATAAGTATATAAAATATAACATGCTTTTAGTTTTCTCCCCCCTTCAGAGGTCTGCTGTATGGTTGTCTTTTTCAACATGATTTTTTTTTTACGTTAAATATTTGCATGTTTTGGTTTTTGAGACGTGCAAAAAAAAAGCACATGAAGTCATGCACATATATTCTTGTGACAGCTGTGAAGGCAGTCTACAAAGCAGCACAGAGATCTACGTACATTGAGAGAGATTGGACATTTACTCAACAGGTGATGAACTCTTTTTAATTACATTTCTTGTTTTAACCACAACAATATCACTTTGTTATTTTGCACAGAGCAGGTTTTGAATTTTAAATGAAATCCATTCAAGGGAAATATGATATTTGTCAATGTCTATACAAACAAAATACTGAATATACAGAACCATATTTTGCAGTAATTTAATAATTGTTATTTGGGTTTAAATTAGAAGATTTGTAGAATTACAGACTGGATACAGTATGTATTCAAAGCAAACCTGGTTAATTTCCACTTTTGTTTTCCTATAGATTGTGGTTGCATTATTATGTTTTGTGATCTGCTGAACTCAACAAACACAGAGGAGATACACATCTCTACAATGAACTTCACTGAATCTGCAACATCTACAAACTCTACAACTCATTCACTTGGGCTAATGGACATTCTGGAAGTCAGTGTGTACAGCATCAATTTGTTGTTTAGTTTTCCTATGCACTGTTATATCATATGGCTCATGATTGGAACAAGAAGAGTTGCCACAGAGTTCTTAAACCTCAATCTCTCTGTTTGTGAGATTGGTATCTGTCTGAATAGTTTGGTATTTATACTGTCAATGTGGTTTTCAAGTCTTGTGATATTAGACCTGTTTTTAATAGGACTTACATTCACTGGTCGTCCTCTGTTTCAGTGTCTGATCTGTGTTGAGCGATACCTGGCAGTGGTTCATCCTGTAACCTTTCTGAAGTACAAACCTCTCAGATACAGAGTGATCTGCTGCACTGTGGCCTGGAGCATTAATCTAGGTTCCTGTTTGTTCTACATGTACACTTCAACCTCAAAAATCACTCAGGCAAATGCATGGTTCTCGACAGTGCAGCTTACACTGGTCTTCTCCATCCAGTTGTTTTGTCTTGTGGCTGTTCTCAGAGCTCTGAAACAGTCAGGACCAGGAGAGAGAAAGAAGGAAAACCCAATGAAGAGAAGAGCACTTTATCTTATTCTAATAACTACTGTGACCATGATTATTCTATACTTCCCCTTTGCAATCACAGGATTCTCTATCCTTTTTACAGCAGACAGTTCTCCATCAGTTTGGTTTACTGGTTTGACTTGTTTTATTCTGGCTGGTTTCGTGCATCCTCTTCTTTATCTGCACCGTGCTGGAAAATTCAACTGCCCTTGTTCATCATAAAATGTGTAATCATAATTTTTAACTTAAATTACTACACCTAATTTTAGTTACAGGGTGAATATGTTACTGGATATGTGTTTTCTTTAGCTGTCCACTAAAATGAACACAGACGGCACCATGCATAATAAGTATGATAAACATTGTGATTCTTCTGTAAATATACTTAAGTTCTGCATTAAAAGCTATGTCTAAAAATACCATGTCGTGGTGTTTATGCTACTTCAGATGTGACCTTTGCAGGATAAAGTGGCTCATGTTATTGTGACTTACTAAACCAACACTACAAATTGACTTTTTTATTATCGTGTTTATTTTAACAATGATTATATATATATATATCAGAATCAGCTTTATTCGCCAAGTGTGCGCACACACACAAGGAATTTGTTGTGATTTTTAAGAAGCTCTTGGTACATACACACATACATATATACATACATACATACATACATATCTGACATGAGAACAAAAACATTTAAAGAGGCTTAACAATAAATAATAATAATAATAATGTGTATGAATCTGGAACAGAAGATTGATGTACAGATTTGTGCATAATTTACTCTATATATATACAGCTGTATAGAAACATATGCATATGTATTTACATAGTACTTGAGAGAGAGGCAATATGTAATGAATATATATATATGAAATATCAGTTTAATGTCATTCTGATGGTACTCTCACAGAAACGTCTGTTCTGGGAGTAAGTTTGATTTTCAATTTTGTAAGTTTCAATTTTGTAGAAGCAGTCGAGCAGCAGAAGGACACATTGTTTGTTTACCGTGGTAAACGTGTACTGAAGTCGCGTTTGTTCTCATGCATCTCGCGTGGCTTTGCAGTTTCGGTCTAATAAGTAGTAAGGCGTGGCCAGCTGCATTCAATTACATGTGATCAGGGGAGTATATATTTGCTCAGTACACCACAAACACGACCGACTCTACCTTGCGCGACTCCACCGAGCAAGAACACCGACAAGGCACATGAGTATTGCTTTTTTTTTTTTTTCTCCACTTTTTGGATTACTTGTTCTCATCTACTTGTTCTAGTCAATTGTACTCAATATGTGCTTTCAAATTCCTACCATTACTACTAACACTCGTAAATCACGCTAGTGATGCAAAGTCCGATTCATTTCCGCCAACCGGTTCCTTTCAGACAGTCCGGCTCATTGAACCGGTTCAAAAAGCCAATTCATCGGCTCCTGACGTTATCAAGCAATGATGTCACTACGCATTTATTTTTTAACAACTCTGTGCCATGTTGCATCAATGAAACATTTGAATAAAGTTATTTGTTTAACACATATTGAAACATTCAAATAAAAAGTTATTTTTGTGAACTCATATTGCTGATTATTGCCTTTCATTCACTTAAGTTAATAATTGCGGTCACAGTTTCATTTGCAGATCCTTTATGGCAGATACGACTGACTAATATTGATTAGCCTACGATAGGCAGCGGCTTCCAAATCCTCAGTACTCATCTTGCTGGATCTGTCTGCTGCTTTTGACACCATTAACCACCAGATCCTCCTGAAGATGGGCGTCTCAGGAACTGCACTCAAGTGGTTCAAGTCTTACCTCTCAGATCATCCAGGGTGTCTTGGAGGGGTGAGGTTTCTAAGTCACAACTTCTTGCTACTGGGGTTCCTCAAGGTTCAGTGCTTGGACCACTTCTCTTCTCCATTTACATGTCATCTTTAGGATCAGTCATTCAAAAGCATGGCTTTTCCTATCATTGCTATGCTGATGACACTCAACTCTACTTCTCATTCCAACCAGATGATCCGACAGTAGCCACTCACATTGCAGCATGTCTGACAGACATTTCTGGCTGGATGAAGGTTCATCACCTTCAACTCAACCTTGCTAAGACAGAACTGCTCGTAGTCTCAGCCAACCCAGCACTTCATCACAACCTCTCTATTCAGATAGGTTCGTCAACCATAACTCCTTCCAGGACAGCCAGGATTGATCCAGAATACCAATAGCCGCTCGCATCAAATTCAAGGTACTGATGCTTGCCTACAAGACAACCACTGGCGCTGCACCAATATGCCTAAACTCGCTAGTTCAGACCTATGCGCCCTCCAGAAGCTTGCGTTCTGCAAATGAATGACGCCTTGTGGTGCCATCTCAAAGAGGCACAAAATCACTCTCACTGACCTTTTTATGGACGGTCCCCAGCTGGTGGAACGACCTGCCTATCTCTCAATCAGAGCAGCTGAGTCTTTGGCCATTTTCATTTGAAGACATCTTTTTCGCCATCACCTGACCAATTAATACTAGCACTTACCTATTCTATCCTATTTCATGCGTTTTGGTCAAATTTATTTATTAAAAAAATATCCTTGCTATGTGCACTGTGCTAGACTAACTGAGACTTGTCACAGCACTTGTATATTGTTGCTCTCTTATTGGTCTGTTTACTTTGTAAACTTTCTACTTTGTAAGTCGCTTTGGATAAGTGTCTGCCAAATGACTAAATGTAAATGTTTGGTGAGCGCATAAGATTCAGCGAAAAGGGATTGCTTTATGATAGTAACAGATGCACGTGAATTACACTCATTTAACTGTAGGGATCTCCAAAGTCGCAAAAATACACAAATTTACAAACAGTTGCTTTAAGCTCATTCTGAATGTATTTATCAGATGTGGTTAATATACTGATCTTAAATGTATTTTCTCCAGTATAATACTTCTTCAGTGACCAGGGCTGGTTTCTGGTGCTCAACAAAAAACTAATAGATTTTTTTTCTATTGACTGATTACAAATTTTGTTCATCCAGGTAACCTTTGTGAACACAACTTTTATGAATTTTGAAGCCTAAATTAGAAATGCTAAACCATAGGCTAGAAATTAACTACACTATTTTCGCACAACTTCAATTTTACTATCGTTAAGCTTCTGACAACTCATTCAGCCTTTTATATTTTTGTTCAGTGTAATAATAACGCAACACTTTTGTTTTTGCCCCCATTTTTCATGAGCTGAACTCAAAGATCTAAGACTTTTTCTATGTACACAAAAAGGCCTATTTCTATCAAATATTGTTCACAAATCTGTCTAAATCCGTGTTAGTGAGCACTTCTCCTTTGCTGAGATAATCCATCCACCTCACAGGTGTGGCATATCAAGATGCTGATTAGACAGCATGTTGTAGAATAAAATGTGAAAGTATCTTGAGCTTGACCTTATTTCAGGCAGTTAACCAGCCTATTTTAAAAGCCCTTTGACTTAAGTACGATGGAACTGTAAGTACTAAAATGCTAACATGTAATAAATACTGAAATGCACTGTGAGTCGCTTTGGATAAAAGCGTCTGCTAAATGCGTAAATGTAAATGTAAACATGTCCCTGGGATTCGGCCTATAAAAATCTGTTTTTTTCTCTTGGGCCTCTCAGTTTGCTAGTTGTGCGTCTATATTGTGTGTATGATGGGCCGGTTTTGTCAATGACCCAGTGTTACCTTTCCTTAATGGAAGCTTTCCACTAAGATTGTTGTATTAAACTTGACACCTGTCATAACACAGATTATTAAGTTGATTTTTCTCTCTAATTTATAAACGCTTGGTATAAAATTTTGCATATTTGGTGTTGACTGAGTTGCAGGTGTGTCTCCTTTCGTCCCTCGTTATCCTGTCTTTTATAAGCCCCAGTCCTTTCAGTTAGTGTTTGTCGGTCCTTGAATGTCTTCATGTGCTCTATGTTCCCTCTTTGGATTATTAAAGACTCTCATTTCGTGAAATCCTCGTTCCTTGCTCCAGCGAACATGACAGTCACATCCCAAGTCTGGGAAAAACATATCTTTTCATATATTATTTTTTAAAAATGTGAATATCAGTGGCACCTGCAAAAGTCCATGTTTAGATGTATAAAGATTGTTTGTGAAGGCTTTATATTTACTGTTACTAATTATTTAGCCTAGTCCACTAGACTGGACATTCATTCTCCAGGTAACAAATGTGTATTTTTATTTTTTTTCATTTTATTCAACGTCTTGTTTTTACACTAACATTAACATTATGCAACCATATCATTGTTTTTTTGGGTAGAATCTAAAGGCCTGTTCAGAGGTGGGTAGTAACGAGTTACATTTACTTGAGTAAATTTTTTTGGTAACTAATACTTTTAGAGTATATTTAAAGATGGGTACTCTTACTCAAGTAGATTTTTAGTGAAAAAAATGGTACTTTTACTTCGTTACTGTGGGCGACGCTCCTCTCGTTACTTTATCTTAATGCAATACAAGTTAAAAATGCTTCAATTTATTCCAAACGCACCATCTACTTTTCTCTGGGCAATGAGCGATGCCCATTCGCGAATGATTCATTCTTTTGAGTCAATTCTGTTCAAAAGCTTGATCAAACCAGTTGGCAAATCAGTTTGAATGATTCGTTCAGTTCCCTGCCGCACGCGCCGAGTCGTCTGAAGCGGTTCTCACTCAGAGTTGTAACATCAAGAGCGTTGAAGACGTGGCTTTGGATCTACAGTCAATTGAAAGCAAATCTGCAAAGGCTATTGTTTGCTAGCTATAAAGATCTTTATTACACTGATCAAAATTATAAACGCATCACTTTTGTTTTTGCCCCCATTTTTCATGAGCTGAACTCAAAGATCTAAGACTTTTTCTATGTACACAAAAGGCCTATTTCTCTCAAATATTGTTCACAAATCTGTCTAAATCTGTGTTAGTGAGCACTTCTTCTTTGCTGAGATAATCCATCCACCTCACAGGTGTGGCATATCAAGATGCTGATTAGACAGCATGATTATTGCACAGGTGTGCCTTAGGCTGGCCACAATAAAAGGCCACTCTCAGCTTATGAAAAATGGGGGCAAAAACAAAAGTGTTGCGTTTATAATTTTCGTCAGTGTATAAATCTCAATTTCAGAAAATTGACACTTATGACTGGTTTTGTGGTCCAGTGTCACATATAATACTGAATACTTCAATACATTAATGTGAAGTTATAACATACTTTTTGCCCCATTTTAAATAATATTAAGCCTACATCACAATAATCATGTTGTCATCAAAAGACAGTTATTTCAATGTTCTGTATAAAATGTGCTTTGGTAAAAATTTTCAAACTCAGACAGTGATCGATTTGAACATTTAATAACCTTTGTTTTATTTTAAATATTTGCATATCTGGTGTTTTATGTGACGTGCAACATATATTCTTGTGTTATCACAAAACACAGCACAGAGATGGATATACATCCAGAAAGACTGAACGTTCAACTCTTCAGGTGCTCAACTTTCACCTTTTTGATTCAATTTATTGTTTTTACAATTAATAAGAAGAAATTGATTTGGTTTTTAGAAAAAAAGTTCATTGAGTAAATGGAAACTGAGCTCTTTTTATTTTTATTGAAAATAAGAAATCAATTAATTGGAAATACATTAGAATCAGAAACGTTGTGAATTTATAGAACCATATTTTGAAGTTATTTAATATTGGTTTTCTCTGGTTATTTTGGTTTTACTTATGTATGTAAGAATTACCTGCCCTTCATATTTCCCATAATGTTCTGTGAGCTGCTGAAATGAGAAGACAAACACAGAGGAGATGAATAACTCTACACTGAACTTCATCTCACCTGAAGCATTAAAAACTCATTCCGTTGGGCTTGTGGAGATTATGAACATCTGTGTGCACAGCTTTAGTCTCCTGGTTGGTCTTCCTACACACTGTTATGTTGCGTGGCTCATCATCAGAGGAGCAGGACTTACGTCAGAGTTCTTCATCCTCAATCGCTCGGTTGCTGAGATTGGTTTCTCTGTGAATTGCTTGACCTTTGTACTGTCAGAATGGTTTTCATTTATAGTGGATTTTAAACTCTTTTTAATAGGATTAATCATCACTGGACGTCCTCTGTTTCAGTGTCTGATCTGTGTTGAGCGTTACCTGGCAGTGGTTGATCCTGTAACCTTTCTGAAGTACAAACCTCTCAGCAGGGGTGGACTGGGGCAAAATTTCAGGCCGGGAAATCTCACACGCATCCAGGCCATCCCATACACGCACAACAAATTTTGAAACTACGGACAACAATATTTTTTGTATGGCCATCATCATCATCACATAAAAGTTTAAATCCCTAGGCTGGGGCTGCGCAAAATAATTAAAGGTTATCTCTTGAACTTCCATTTTCATTATTAGTCTCTTCATTTTCTCTGACATCTCTGTCTCTCATGTGTGTTTTTCTTGTACCTGTCACTTCTTCATCAACACGTGTCCACCTTGTTGCAAAACAACCACCTCATTGTAATTTGTTTGCACATAGTATACATTTATTTGAGAAAAAATTATTACATTAGGACTATGTGTTATTGTTTTATCTTTCCTAAATTTCAAAATTAGTACAATAATAGCTACATCTTGAATATACCTTTATAGAAAAATCTTAATGCTTAACATGTTTTTGCATTATCATGAGTTTTGTCCTAAGGAAAATTAACCATGGTTTTATTAGGCCTATGGTAAAAGTATAGTAACCATGTTTTTTTGGCGGATTGATTACCATTTGTAACCAGAGTTTTACTCCAAATACCATGGTGAAGCTATATAGTGTAGCAAAACCATTGTTAATTTGTGGTTACCATGGTTTAACTATAGTAACCATGGATTTTGGTTTTATTTTAAGTGAAACCAAGGTTAATTTTCGTAAGGGTTGTGTTGTTGTCTGCCTTAGCTCCCTCTAAACCTGTTATAAAACGATGTGAATATTTGTCTGCTAAATTCCTACTCTTTACAATAGTAATTGTCATTTTGGTAATTTTGCCGCAATTGACTGCTACTGCTAACATTTGCTAGCAGTTTAACTAAGTAAACTAAGATAAAACTACAATAGTCTGTCTATTTACAGATGTAACTGACCTGCACTTGAAGTCATAAACAGGACAGTTTTTCCTCTCTGCTCCACCTGGATCTTCTACTCCATTCTCGAGTCTCGCATCCTTTTGGCGGACGCGCGGATGCGCGCGAGGCGAATTGCGTTGCCAGCTAAGCAGACTAGCTGATTCATGATTTATTGGGAGTTTTATTATTGAATGGCGAATTCGCAAATAATCACTTTAGTATACGTTCGGCAGGCAAAAACAACAACAAAAAAATAAAAAGTATAGCGGGCCAAATTGGCTGCCAGGCCACCGGGAATTGTCCCGGTTCTTCCGATGGCCAGTCCGCCCCTTCCTCTCAGATACAGAGTGATCTGCTGCACTGTGGCCTGGAGCATCACTCTTGGCTCCTGTTTGTGAAGCATGTTCACTATACTCTCACACAACATTGTACATTTGTGGTTCTTGTCAGTTCAGATGCTCATCATCTTCTGCATCCAGTTGTTTTATCTTGTAGCTGTTCTCAGAGCTCTGAAGCGGAGAGAGAGAGGAAGAAAACCACATGAAGAGAAGAGCGTTTCATTATGTCCATAGCTGATGTTTCTAAGAGTGATACAAGGTATACATCTTGCTTTTGGAAACATTGGACCCGATGCCTGTATGTGTTTTAATGATGCCTTATCTGCTTCATTCTTAAATGTTTTGTATTGTTTTATATTTATGTACATGTCTGTACTGTGTTGTCTATATGGACCTCTGTGTCTGGAATAAAAGTTGATTGATTGATTGATTGATATCATTCTCATAACAACTGTGACCATGGTTATCACATATGCTCCATATTGTATTACAGGATTTCATACCATTTTTACAGAAAAGCGTACTGATGCACACTGGGTCCCTGGTTTGGTTTGTTACGAACTGGCTGGTTTTGTTCAGCCTGTTCTTTATCTGCACCGCTCTGGAAAACTCTCCTGTCAATAAAACCTGCTGTTCTAATATATTACCAATGAATGAATGGGACATTTTCCTTCTCTAAATTAATTGATTTTCCTTCTCTAAATTAAAGTTTTGTTAGGGTTTTTATGTAATATAGCTCAAAACAAAAATCACATATCAGAGCCTCCATAAACGTAGCATTTTTTTCTTTCATATATGCAATATATTATGTCTGAAAATGCCAAAGGTCTGTGCAAATTTACCTTTTGTGGCATGTGCACTTTTACAGTTTTGGTACTTTCTGTCGTTCACTGTTTATTTAGAGAGATGCAGCTGGTTGTAGTCATTTACACAGATTTATTCTGTTTATTTCGAGTGTGCTTAACAGATATGAGTGTTTGCTTCTAGTTTGTGGTTGGTTTTTCCAATAAAAATGTATCAATGGCTCAGTGTCACCCTTTCCATATTATGAGGACTGCCACAGAGATAATTACACCAAACTTGACAACCAATCATAACTGATGTTTTTTTTTTTCTTTGTCATTTTTAAATACTCAGTATAACTGTTTGAATATCAGGTGTTGAATGAGTTGCACCTGCTGACCGGTGTTTTATTCTTTTGAGAGGTGATCTAAATATTTGCGGCTGGGAAACAGATGAAAAATGAACACGCTTATGCAGCAGTCCTATGGATGTTTTGCCCTCCGAGTCTTCGAGCCGGTCACGTGACTGAAAACAATCAATACTCCATAATGGTAAAGCAAAAAACTGTTTTAACATATTTGCAAATTTATATAAAAAAAATTTAAAAAAAAAAAAAAAAAAAAAAACTTAACTGATTCCATTGCGTAAGTATTCATACCCTTATCTGGGACAGTTTAAATTTAGCTCAGGAGCATTCATATTGCTTGTAGATGTTACTACACTTAGAGAGCAAAATTCAATTGAATGGGTATGATTTGGAAATGCACACGTGTCTTAATAAAAGGTCTAACAGCTGATAATGCATATCAGAGCAAAAACCAAGCCCTGAGGTCAAAAGAACTGCCTGTAGAGCTCAGAGACAGGTTTGCATCAAGCCACACATCTGAGGAAGAGTTCAGAAACAAATTCAGCTTCATTGAAGGTTCACATAAGCATGTAGTCTCTGTTGCCCTTAATAGAAGAAGTATGAAACAACTAGGACTCTTCCTAGAGCTGGCCTCCTGGGCAATTGATGGAGAAGGGCATTGTCTAGACTGGTGACCAAGAAGCTGATGGTCACTCTAGTTGAGCTTCATGATCATATATGCAGACGGGAGAAACCTACAGAAGGACAAACATCCCTGCAACACTCCACCGATCTGGGCTTTATGGCGGTGTGGCCAAACTCAATCCTCTCTTCAGTGCAGACACATCAAAACACACTTGGAATTTGCAAAAAAGCACCTAAAGGATCCTCAGACTGTGAGAAATAATATTCAATGGTCTGAGGAACCTCTAAACATCATGTTTGAAGGAAACCAGCTCTGCTCATCACCTGCAGAGTACCACCCCTTACGTAAAGTGTGCTGGTAGCAGCTCATGCTGTGGGGCTTTTTTTCAGCGTAAGGGACTGAGGGACTCGTCAGAGTAGAAGAAAAGCTCAATACACCAAAATATAGAGATAACCTTAATGAAGACCCAGTCCAGAGCATTCAGAACCTCAGACAGGCAGAAGTTTCACCTTCCAACAGGACAATGAACCCAAACACACAGCAAGAGTGGCTTATAGACAACTCTGTGAATGTCCTTGAGTGGCCCAGCCACAGCCTGAGCTTGAACCCAATCAAATATTTCTGGAGAAACCTGAAAATGTGCGTCTGCCCCCATCCAACCTGACAGAGCTTGAGAGGTGAAGAGAAGAATAGCAGATAATTGCCAAATGTTGATGGGCAAAGCTTGTTGCATCAATCAAAAAGACTTGAGGCGGTAAAGGTGCTTCAGCTAAATATTTAGTTAAGGGTATGAATACTTATGCAATGTACTTATTGCAGTTTTTTAATTTTTTTATTCATTTACAAAGTTGTGATCGTTCTCTTTTTGCTTTGTCAATATGGTGTATGGAGTGTAGAAAAAAACAAAAACAAATTTAAAGCAGTTAATAAGGAACGTGAAAGAAATTAAGGGGTATGAATACTTTCGCAAGGCACTGTATCAGTGAAATTATCAAAGCAACATATTCTGCAGACATGCTTGATTGATAAAGCTAAGAATGTTTGCTGTATATTACAATTTAAACAGGTTAATCTCTATGAAAAAAACAAAGACAATATACGTGCAAGAAAAAAAAAATCAAGTGTCTCAGACCTGTCCGTCTGATTTATATCCACATCCAGTGAAAAAAAAATACTTCATACAAATAATGTAACTTCACTGTGAGGACAATACACTTCTGGTTAAAACAATCTTGTCCAGTGGCCTTTTCCAGCGATTTCATAACACACACACACACTATCTAAGTACATTTCATAAACATGCCTTTGAAAAAAACAATAGTGATGTGTATCTTGAGACAAATCAAAGGCACTGACATATTAAGATCAGTTAGAGCAAGTTTCTTTAAGTTGAAACAGCTCAGATTTACATATTAGTCTGGGATTAGGCCTAAACCTTGTTTGTGAAACCAGGGGATAGTGTAATAAATTTACACCTTAAGTGGACACAAGATAAATACAGAGATGAAGTTTTCTCTGCAGGATTAACAGAGCTTTGGATCGCTTCCATGTACTTGTCTAGATCACCTCTGAATAAAGAAAAGAGAGATTTAGAGGCAGTACATTTTTGTTTATGTATATAAAATTTAGCTAGCATAAAAAACTAATTAATTAAGCTATGTTCATATATTCTGTTTTGAGCAGTCCGAAGAAAACATCTTTACAACAGAAAGAGAAGTAACTTACAAAATGATATTGGGTGAACATAAAAAAGCAACTATAAAGATAAATATAACAAGAAATATAACTAAAGGTTTAATAATCACTCTAACTCTAGAGAAGAGTGAAGTTCACTATAATAACTTTAGCTTGACTTAAAAGCTCACAAATAAGAAAGTTTTCTTTTGTGCTGCATCTCATCAATATACAATATCCATTTGTGCAATTTCAGAGTTAAAATTAAGAAAAATGTGTAATTATATGGAAAGATTTGACAGCCCTGTTGACAAAACAAAACAAAAGAAACCAGAGTTTGTAATGGTTTACTGGTTATAATGGGAATTGCACTGGTTTTGGAAACTGTAATGGTGTTGGTCACCATTAGGATTGGTGGCTTGTTAAAACCACTAAATCCTAATGGAATATGTCCCAAAACACACTACATGAAACCATTTTTTAATGGTTAAAAGTTGATGGTTTGTAATGGTTTCTTTTTTTTCATGTAGGGGCGGAGCCAGGGGGTGGCCACCCCACTCAAAACTGCCGTTTTGTCGCTTTTTTTTTCTTGACAAGAAATACATTTATTAAGACATATTCTTTATGGCCACATCAGACGGGAGTCTTTTCAGACGCGCACTTCAGCTTCATCTCAGCGCCAGGCGCAGGTCAAACGAGCTTCAGTAGAACAACAGTGAACTGATGAGATGCTGTTAGGCTATATATCAGCAAAACAAACTGTCCTGTCAGCGTCACTGTGCTCACGGCGCACTCTCTTCAACATTACGCGAATATAAGGCGCACGCTCTTTATCCTCATCATAAATAATGCGCGCGAGAAACTACGAGCATACAAAGTTCTGTCATCAGTTAAGTCATGAAACTATCAAAAAGGCAATTTGTGCATTCATGCATGTATAGCATCACATTAAAGAACGTCTCTCAAATGCACGTATAGCCTATTAAAATATTGTGCAATTCTAGATCTCAATATAAGGTGCAAGCTGACTTGTAAACACAGCAGGGCCGTAGCTAGAGGATTGGGGGCCCCAATATTGATGTGCCCCCCCCCACACATATCATATACTGTACAATATACAAGCATGGAACCAAATTGCATGCTTTTTTGTGGTTTTCATAACATCTCAGTTATACAACTAATAAAATATTAGAATTATTCACAGAACATGGGCCTATATAGTATAATTCCTGGATTTTGTGGGGCCCCCTGGGCGGTGGGGGCCCCTAGAATTGTCACCACCTTTCACCCCACTAGCAACGGCCCTGTGCACAAGTAAATATGAACACAGTGCACTTATACTAGAAAATATGCACTGTTTTTATTTTTTAATTTGTAAAGTACAAACGAAAATGAAACCATTTAAATGCATAAAATAACTCATTTTACTTGCACTTAATGTGCTGTTGACTTCCAGCCTTTTTTTTCTGTTCTTTTTTTTTAATTAACCAATTCTTATCACTATCTGCATGTCTAATCAATGAGTATGCACTGATGGAGAACAAGCTTTTAGTGGTTTTGAGAACTGAGAAATAGAGCTATAGTGATCCCCTTTATTAAAATACCTGGAGGTGAGGAATAATACACAAGTTGTGTTCAGTCAGCATTACTTGATCTAATTCACAAATATCTCAATTACAATTTAGTAGAAATTAATTGTATTCCGTTGTGTTTTACGCACTCAAACAGTCCAATACTTTATAGTCAATCACATTTTTATATTGAAATAGTGAATATTTCTGTGCCACCCCAGACTGGTTGCTGGCCACCCCTATGAAAACATCCTGGCTCCGCCACAGCATGGCAACATTTCCCAAAACTTTCCACTTTTCTGTAAGCGAACTGTAGTTTATCATCCACAAGAGGGCGGGGTTTTATCAGGAGTTCACTGAAGAGCTGGATGAGAAACTAGAGGAGCAGAACTTGTTGAGATGATCAGACTGGAGCTCTCGCTCATCCGCAGCACACCAGATCCGTCCAGCAGAGCGTCGCGATGATGCTGCGCGTGTTATTCGCTCTGATTGTGTTCGCCGGCTCGGTTCAGGCGGATAAACGCGCGGCGGAGATGAAGACGAGCCTGATGCAGTCATCACCATCCTCCTCATCCTCAGCGCTGGAGCTGAACACCTCCGCGGCGCATCGCGATGATGATGATGATGATGATGATAAAGACGCGCGCGCGCCGAGGGTTCCGCGCGGCTCCAAACACAAGCAGCAGCAGCGCGAGCGGAACGCGCACCGAACCCCGCGACCGCATCCCGACGCGTTCTTCACCACGCCGCGAGCGTTCAACGGCTCGCTACGCGTCCACAACCCGCTGTTCCCGCTCACGGAGGAGTCGTACAGCGCGTACGCAGTCATGCTGCTCGCGCTCATCGTGTTCTCCGTGGGAATTGTGGGTAATCTGGCGCTCATGTGTATCGTGTGGCACAACTATAACCTGAAGAACACCTGGAACTGCGCGCTGGCCAGCCTGGCGCTCTGGGACTTCATGGTGCTGTTCTTCTGCCTGCCGGTAGTCATCTTCAACGAGCTGACCAAGAGGAGACTGATGGGAGATCTGTCCTGCAGGATAGTGCCATATGTGGAGGTGTGTGACCAATCAAATCACCGATCAGTCAATTAATTAGGCAACCAATCAGGTAGTATGTTCATGTGTGACCCTGGACTACAAAACCAGTCATAAGGGTCAATTTTTGGAAATTGAGATTTATGCATCATCTGAAAGCTGAATAAATAATATGTCCATTGATGTATGGTTTGTTATGATAGGACAATATTTGTAAATCTGGAATCTGAGGGTGCAAAAAAATCTAAATATTGAGAAAATCACCTTTAAAGTTGTTCAAATGAAGTTCTTAGCAATGCATATTACTAATCATAAAATAACAATTCATATATTTACGTTAGGAAATTTACAAAATATCTTCATGGAACATGATCTTAATATCCTAATGATTTTTGACATAAAAGAAAATTGATAATTTTGACTCATACAATGTATTGTTGGCTATTGCTACAAATATACCTGTGTTACTTATGACTGCTTTTGTGCTCCAGGGACACATATATCTAACATACACACATCTGTCTGTCTACCCAAGAATATGTTCTAAGAACGTTAGCAAAACGTTCTTAGATGTCCCATAAATGTCGCTTTTTAAATGTTTAAAAAGTTTTTTTTCTTGGTTATACAAACGTTAAGGAAACATTTCATTTGACAAACATTATGGGAACATTACTTTTGAATGTTCTGAAACAAGTAGTAGCCGGACATTTAAAAATGTACAAACGTCCAGCATTCAGGGGACATTCAGAAGTAACGTTCCCATAATGTTTGAGAAATGGTAAAATAAAACGTCTGAATAACTTCTTCTTTTTTTAAACATTTAAAAACTGGACGGTTTGACCATTCTGAGAACATTTAGAAAGACTCCATAATGGGAACATTAGCAAAACATCCTTAGAACATATTGTTGTTAACGTTTTGAGAACATTATTAAACACCAGATGACGTTGCTATGATTGTTTTGTTTTGATAACTTTGAGAGAACGTTCTGAGAAATAAAGTTTAATATATCCATCTGTTTCTTGAAGTAGTAAAGTTTCTCTAATTCAAGAATATGTTGTAAGAACGTTTTGGTAACGTTCCCGTTAAGTTATAAAAACGTTCTAAACGTTCTCTGAAAGTCCAAAATGTCAATTTTTTTAAATGTTTGAAAACGTTGTTTTTCTTGGTCATTCAAACGTTAAGGGAACATTCCATTTAACAAAAAATGCGGGAATGTTAGTTTTGAATGTTCTATGAACTTTCTGAAATAAGTAGTTACATTTTAAAATGTTAAAAGAACATGATCTAACCAAAACGTTTTAGGAAAAAAATATATGAATGTATTGGTTGGACGTTTGTATAACGTTTTTAAATGTTACTACTTAGCTTCATTCAGACTGTCAGCCCAAATCTGATTTTGTGCATATCCAGAATCTGATTTGAATAACTGACTGTCCACACAGCATATCGCAACTGTCCATATTCGATTTGTGTGTCCATAAGCGCTTTTTAGTTTTTACTGAATGTGCATTGGTTTCTATGGTAATGCCGTTGCATTGTTATGCCTACGCTAAAAACAACAGTAACAGCAATACAGTTTGCAATACAGCTGTCTTACCGTCGCGGTTGCGCTGTAGTGTTATATTTCATCTTGTGAGGCAGCGGCAGAAACGCAGGAAGCTGTGCGGCTTTATTCCGTGCTGCCGTCTCCGCCATTTTCCTATTTTTTTTTTCTCCGCCACTTTCAAAACACAAAGAGGTGCGTGTACTAGCGGTATATTGTTTTTTCCCACTTGACTTGCACTGCGCAACGACACAAGCTTGTTTCTGCAAAGATGTTCAGCATGTAAAAACGTCTGACGTGTTTACGTTTTACGTGGCGTGAGGACATGAAAAAGCTACGCTAAATCCGATCTGACCGTCCAGACTGAAACGATTTCCAGAAATGCGATTTGAATAGGATTCCAAACCACATACGAATGTAGCTCGAAACGGATTTGCACAAATCGGATTTCATGTAGTTCATTGCCGTTCACATTTACATTTACATTTATGCATTTAGCAGACGCTTTTATCCAAAGCGACTTACATTGCATTCAAGTTACAGTTTTACATTTTATCAGCTCTTGCTTTCCCTGGGAATCGAACCCATGATCTTGGCTTTGCTAGCGCCATGCTCTACCATTTGAGCTACAGGAAAGCCGTTCAAACTATCTAAATATGATCGGATTTTGATCGGATTTGCACAAAAATCGGATTTGGGCTGACAGTCTGAATGAGGCTCTTGTTTCAGAACGTTCAGGTTCAGTTTAGAAGTAACGTTCCCTCAATGTTTGTAACATGATAAAATAGAATGTTTGAATAACCAATAATTCTTTTAGAACATTGATGGTTTGATTGTTCCGAGAACGTTCAGAAATAAAGCTTTACGGTAACATTAGTAAAACGTTCATTAGCATATGTTTGTTAGCTGGGTGGATCTTTTTATGCTAACATTTTGAGAGCAATATTAAAGACCAGATAAAGTTACTGGAAGAACTATGAACATTTGTTCATAACTTTGAGAGAACCTTGCTAGAACATTATCTGCACATCTAAACCCCCAAAAAAGTTTAATTTATTAATTTGTTTTTTTTGAAGCAATATATGTTTTCAATCAAAAAACATATTACCATGGTACCATAGAAACATGCTAATACCACAGTACTTTTTTTTTAAGTGAACAGACTAAATAATTTTTCCCACACTTAATATCAAATTGTAAGAAAACTAGACATCGTAATCAATCAGAGTCGGTGTGTGGCATTGTGGGTATTTTCTTGAGTTCATTTTCCAGCCTCCTCTTTACAGCACCAGCTCTCCTGATTGTCATGTAAATGAGATCTCCGGGTAATTAGCGGCACTAATTGGGCTTATTAGCGTGTTGAATGAGTGGCTAGAGTGTTTTAAGGGCAGGATTGTCTGCGGAGAGTGTTTGCCTGTCTGTTGACCCACTTCTGTGGCCCTAAAACATTTTATTATAAGGTAGTAAATTAACATATTAGATTAGATGCAAATCAAATCAACATTCTGTATAACATGCACCGTCACTTGGGAACATCAACCCTTATTTATATCACACTTACTGACTAGTGATGACGTAAAATGGTAAAATTGTGGTACTTTAATATATATACCATAGTATTGAATGATTGCATATTCATATACCATGGTACTTAGATGGTTTTCCAATGTATTTCAAAGAATACCTTGGTACTACATAGTATATGCTCAAAAAAATGTGGATATGTGTCCAAAAACAAGAGTATCACCATTGTGTATATTCAAAAAACATAATCACGATATCCAAAATCATGGTATTACTATGGTAGATGTCCAAACAACATGGTTTTACCATGGTACATGTCCAAAAACATGGTATGAACATAGTACTGTAGATGTAGTAGATTTCCAAAAAACATGATATAACCATGGTAAATGTCCACAAAGATGTGGTTTTACTATTGTTCAAAAACATGGCATTACCATAGTAGACATCCAAAGAGAAGTGGTATCACCATGGTAAATGTCTAAAAAAACATGTCAGCTTAGTAGAGATCCAAAAACATGTTATCACCATGGTAAATGTAAAAAAAAAAGCTTTTACTATTGTACGTCCATAAAACATGGTATAACTGTGGAAAAAGGCCCAAAAATGTGGTTTTACCATTGTAGATGTTCAAAAACATGGTATCACCAAAAACAAAAGATGTCCATGAAACATGGTATTATCATGGTAAATGTCCCCAAAAATGTGGTAGATGTTCAAAAACATCTAAAACAAACAAAAACAAAAACGTCAGTATAGTAGAGATCCAAAAAACATGGTATCACCATGGTAAATGTAAACATAAAATGGTTTTACCATTGTACATGTCCATAAAACATGGTATAACCATGGTAAATGTCCCCAAAAATGTGGTTTTACCATTGTAGATGTTCAAAAACATGGCATTCCCATGGTAGACATCCAAAAAGTAGTATCAATATGGTGGTAAATGTCTAAAAAAATCACCATTGTTTGGTAAATGGGGAGAAAAAAAAGGTTTTACCATTGTTCATGTCCATAAAGCATGGTATCATCATGGTAAATGTCCAAAAAATATAGTTTTACAATGGTATATGTGAAGAAAAAAAACAATTGCCATGCTATGGGTCCAAAAATGTAGTATTACCATAGTTAACTGCAGGTCGTGTGATTTCGTGTCAAGTCACCTTTATTTATATAGCACTTTTAACAATACAGATTTTGTCAAAGCTACCATTGTAACCACCACTGGATGAGGAGAGGTAAACGCAGAAATGCAATTTCCCGTCAGTGTGTATGTTGCTGACAAGTGTTTGTTGACGTGTGTTTCAGGTGACATCTCTCGGAGTGACCACGTTCACTCTATGTGCGCTCAGCATCGACCGCTTCCACGCGGTGACCAGCGTTCAGCCGCGGCCACGTCAGGTGGAGTCCTGTCAGTCGATCCTGGCCAAGCTGTCGGTGATCTGGGTGGGATCTCTGGTTCTGGCCGCTCCGGAGCTGCTGATGTGGCGTCTGGAGCAGGAGGTGTCTCCGCGGACAGGTCTGCCGGTGGACTCCTGCCGTCAGCAGCCGTCTGTGATGCTGCCGGAGACACTGTACTCGCTGGTGCTGACGTACCATGAGGCCAGAATGTGGTGGACCTTCGGATGTTTCTTTTGCTTGCCGCTGCTGTTCACTGGCGCGTGTCAGCTGCTCATGCGACACGTTGCGGAGGAAAACGCCAAGAGCATTCGTCCATCTTCTTCGTCGTCTTCCGCATCTTCGTCTCCGAAGAAGCAGCAGCGGCGAGAGCGCCAGCTGACCCGCACGGTGGTGGCGTTGGCGTCTGTTTACGCCGTTTGCAGTTTGCCAGAAAATGTCTGGAACTTCGTTCTGGCTTACGCGGGCGTGGAGGTGGGCGTGGCCACGCGGGCTCTCCTCGCTCTGATTGGCCAGTTCCTGTTGTTCGTGCGGGCGGGAGTGACGCCCATTCTGTTGCTCTGCATCTGTAGCTCTCTCGGCCAGGCGTTCATGGACTGCTGCTGCTGCTGTTGCGACGAGTGTCTTCCGGATCCTTCATCGTCGACGACATCTTCATCTTCGTCCACTAACGCTACAGCTGTCTCCTCGGCCCTGTCCTCGCCCGTCTCCGTCCAGGAGGAGAAGCTGAAGATCGTGTCTGGAACGTCGCCCGCGGTGTTCTTTGATAAAGTGAAGGACGGTCCGGCCGAGCTGATCATCGGAACGCCGTGTTGATCTCGGAACGTCGGCAACAGTGTCCGTTAAAACTGTGAATGAAATATCGTCCATGGCTAACACTCTTAAAGGGACAGTTCACACAAAAATTATCATTCCGTTGTCGTTTAAATGTTTCAAACCTGTTTTAGTTTGTGTGGAGAACACAAAAAAATGTGTTTATAAATGATCACAATTCTTTATTAAATAAAAAATATTATAAAATAAAAATGATATGACAGAATTATGTCATCACTCACCGCTGGATGAGGAGAGTTAAACGCAGAAATGCAATTTTCTGTTCCTTTGACTACATCCAATCACAATCTTGTTTTCTCTTGATCATGTTTAGTGATTTAAAATCCTGATTAGTTGCTGTATTTCAGTCTGTAAGTCCATTTTCTTTATAGATCCATCACGTCTACACTACAGAAATAAAAATTGTGAACTTTATTGTATTTCATTGGTATTAATAACTAATATTTTGTTTATCCGTAAAAATTGTACTGCTGGATGGACAGTTGCGGCAAACTTGAAAACATTGTATTTTTATGCACTTAATTAATTTCTATCTTTAAATTGTCAGTGTTTAAAAATGAAAGTATGGTTTGGAAAACCAGAAATCGTCTTTTCGGATCAACCGTTATATGCTAAAGTTTTGTTTTATTGAGTCTGTCTCACATATCAAAGACTGTCTGATTCTCTGCTGGAACGACTTGTGCTTGTTTACAAACTCTCAGCAGAGATAAACGACTCTATGAACTATGAGAAAATACTGAAAAAACTTTGCAACTTTAACACGTTAGATAGTAATGATTGTAATAGCAAAGTGAACCAATGTAGCTGAACAGATTGTTAGCATCAAATCTTTTGTATTTGTTTTGTACTTTGTTACAGGCAATAAAAGTTTCAGAGTTTGAATACGTTGCAAACTTGGTATAAACTCTGTTTTACGCACACAAACGCTTAAAGGATTTGTACTTATGTGACCTATGTGTGTGAAAGAATTGGACACACAGTTGAACTGCTGTCTCTTGGCCGTTCTGAAGTGATTTTCCTCCTACAGTAGATTCTCAGGAGGAGACGTGGGGGCCCATAAGAGCCGTATTGTTCCCGAGCCGCGGCCCCCGCGCTGAATATCAATAGCGCCCCTGAGCGGTTGCTACGCGACTGTCACACGCCAGCTTTCGGCATTCAGACACCAAACAGCGGCAGACCAGAAACAGACACGACATTCTCTCGGATCGCCGGTTGTCGTGGAGACGGGACCCTCGCGTTGATGTGGGTAACACGGAGGGGTTGTTCCACGGGAAGAATGGGGTAACAAGTAATCTGGGGTGGATTAAACGCTCTGTGCTGTCATGAACCGTACAGAATGAGGTCAAGAGTGTGTTCTACACAGTCAGGGAAGTTTTTGTAGCTGATTCTTGGAGAACAGTCTTTTGAAGTTTGTCGTGTGGTGACAAACCTCAGATCACAAGGGGTGACGAAATTTATAGTTATACCAGATGATATTCAGGTAGCTACATATAAACATGACAATAGTTTATGCAAGTTTACATAACTTGATCAGAAAGTGAAAACCGGCCATAAAAGAAACCTGTTCCACAACAGCACCCCTTGTGGTCAAATTGTGCAAAATGTCATAGAGATAAATATATTTTAAAAGTTTAAAATTAATGTTCAATACTATTATATGTAAAATTAAAATACTCGTAATCAGACTAGTTACTTTTTTATGCATTACATGATTACATATTATTTACACAATGGCAATAAATTATTCATAATTTAAATTTTCCTTTCTAATATAGCCTACTGCTTAGAAAGTCCAGTTTTGTGGACATTCACACAGAGATCAGTCATTATTCAGGTGCTACACAGCATTTAAACACTGGATTTACAAAAAATAATTTCAGGTTTAAGAAGTGTTTTAACATCGCATCAAATACTGATGAACATATTCATTTTTATTTGAATTTCAAACAAAAAACTTTTTTGCCATCTGATCCTCTTTCACCTAATATATTAATATTTGAAGTATCCCTGAGATTTTAAAATAAATATTGTAAATAATATAAATAATAATGAAGTTGCATGTTCACGGTTTGTTGGTTAACGGTCACTTGACATGCAGGTAAACAAATAAAATATATAATTTTTTTGGTGTTTTATTTTGATTCAGTTTAAAATAATTTGTTGTAATTTAACATTTTTATGATTTCAATAATTAGCTTTTCATTAAACTCATAATCCCCCTGCAGTTTCGTCACAAAGCCAGTTTGGGAAACCTTGACATAGGCTAATATAATGTTTAATAAACAATTTTGTGATATATTTGTAAAATATAAATCTAAAATGAAGTATCGTTGACAATATACCCCCGGTTTCACAAACAAGGCTTAAGCCTAGTCCCAGACTAAAATGTAAATCTGAGCTATTTCAACTGAAAGAAACTTGCTCTGACTGATCTTAAAATATATCAGTGTCTTTGTTTTGTCTTTAGATGCACACCAGTAATGATTTTTTTTCTAAGGCATGTATATAAACTACTTAAATGTCCTAATTAAACTATGGCCTAATCCTGGTTTAGTCTAAACCCTGTCTATGAAACCGGTGTTGTGCCCATTTTCGACCCCCTGCCAAATTATTACCCCTCTCCTTGAAATCGCTATCTGATTGCCTAATCCTAACCCCACCCCCACACCTAACCCCTCCCCCACCCCTAATCCTAAACCTATCAATACTAGGGGGGTAATAGGGGTCAGAATTGGGCACAACACCGGGCCTTATGTTCAATGAGAACTTTCGATTGGTGTACTGTTGCTATGCCACTTGTTTTCCTTAATCTGCTAAAAAAAACAATAGAAGCCATCACAGAAATTCCAATGGTTTCCATTAAAATACCATTATGAACCATTAGCTTTTTCGAATAAAACCATTACAAAATTCATTTTTTGGACATTTTTCCAATAGGATTTAACATCCCACCAATAGAATCCATCACATACCAGTAGACACCATTATAGTTTCCATTAAAACCAATACAATTCCCATTATAACATTAAATCCATTACATTTTCTATTGTGTTTTGGGCAGGGTTCTATTGTTTTTTTCAGTCTATTTAATAGAGTATAAATACGAAAATAGGTAAACAAATACAAGTGAAAATACAGGCTCTGATAAACATGTAATCAAACTTAGCTTACATCAAAATTACTAGGCTACTACAAACTCACTCAAACACTTACATATTTAACTTGAATCGATTTAACATTTAGCCCCAACCCCAGGTGTCTTTTGTCATATTTTTCACATAACTAACTTCTGTAGACAGTTTGTCTCTAAACCATAAACCCACACCTTTACGATTATTATATCAATAATATTAGCGAATCAAAGCGTTCGATTAGCGTATTGTTGCTATGGTTACCACCTCAGGCGAATGCGATTTAAGTGAAGTTTTTAGCAATGAAAATACACGCTGAAAAACGTGTAATTTCCATCATAACTTATGTAAACTAACTCAAACAGTACTTTAAAACAACAAAACATCATTTATGAATCGATTTCCCAAATTAAGCCGTTCCCACATGTTCACAAAAGGAGGTTTTGTCACTTTTAACGGACTTCTGTGGACGGTTTTGTTCCTAAACTATGAACCCACACAGTGTCCCTCATAAAGGATTATTCTGTCACAGATGTGAATTCATGAATAACAATCAGCATCGTAAAAACACTGATTTGACACAGAAAACAGTACTGTGGTGTTACCACGTTCAACATATGGGAAGAGCACAGTACTGTAGTGTAAAAATAAGTTGTGTGAAAGTCCCTCAGAGCCAGTGTGTGTTCATTATATATTGATTTAAGAGTTGTGTGTGTGTTTTGTGTGGGTTGACGGCTCTCTGACACGGTTTGTTTTGTTCCGCGGAAGCTCCGCGTGAGATCGCCGTGGAAACCCTCTCAGAGCCGCTCCAGATCACCGCGGGCTCGGCGGAACCGACCGACCGTCAGCAGCGCCGCGTCCCGCTGGACATCCGCTCGTTACCCGCGCTCTGTCACCGTCTCCAGGACAACACTGACCTTCTCACATCCTACCGGCTGAATAACAGAGCCAGAGTCCAGACGCGGTCCAAAACCAACAGCAGCGAGGGGTCTGACGGGATGAATGTGCGCAAACAGACCGCATATGAACCCGTTAACTCACTAAAACCAACAGAACGCGGAGCGTTTGTGTGTACTTTTAAATAAAAAAGAGCGCGAAAGTCTCCTATAAACCGTTATAGTCTCCAATGCGGATGGCTGCTAAGGGTTCAGATCTCTGATATTGTGTAATTTCAATCTAAAATAAATTAATATTATCATGTATTTAGGGACAAATTGATTGCCTTCTTAATTTAACATAACATAAGCATTTTTTATGATCCACCCCAGATAAGGTGACATTGATTCAATGTTGAAATTACATCAGAATCATAATTTTGGTTGAGCTTGAAAATTCAATGCTAAATAATATTGGATCAATGTTGATAATTCAATGCTTTTCAGTGTTGAAAAGACAAATATTGAACAATGTTGATTTTTGGTCAGCATTTCACTAGTGAAACTTTAGACTGTCAATTATAAAAATAAGTCAATCTTCAGAGAATAAACTGTGCTAAAGATCATTTCATCTTATTTAATAATTAATCAGAAGTATTTGTATGTCTATACTGCCCTCTGCTGGTGAAGTTAAAGACTTGTATACTGCTCTGTTTAGTGCACAGTATATTTTACTACACTGTTTTTTTTTTAAAGGTAAGTTGAGCACATTGCATTGTGGGATACGGTATAATTTTATATCATTAAGTATTCCATAAGTACAGAAAATTAAATATGGGGCACAGTACATACAATATAATGCAGAAATACAGTATGATATTCTTTTCTCATTTAGGTCAAAACCACCAAATTAAACTCTTCGTATGTTTTTATTTCCCTAATAAAGTTCCTTAAAAAGTCAACATTTTCTCTTTTATTTTAAAACGAATTTCATGAGGCACATTTTTGTCCAGTATCACTGAATTAGACCTAAAATCAAAACCACATCGACTTAAAGAAAGAAGAAACCGTGGTTCTGAGAGGGAAATCATTTAATTTCATCTTTAAATAATCTGTAAATAACAAGAACAACATGTACAGTTATCACCGCGAGTACGAGAGAATAGAAAGAGCCCAAATGAACAACTGAACTGATCGAGTCTGGTACAGAAACACCTGTTATGTGACTGCTTTAAAAAGTTACTGTCTGATCCATATAAAGAGGGGGGGGGGGGACATCATCGAGCTCGGTCCAATCACACGCTGATTATACAGTAACTATGGCAACCAGCTCCATCCCATAATGATTCATGCAGGGGGGAAAAATCACATGACTCCCCAGCAAACAAAAGACCGCGACACTGCTACAAACAATTAAAATATCAAAACAAACATTATGGCCACATGTAATTAGACATAAAAAATAGTTAAATCAACACGCATACAGAAGACGATAAGAGCCCGGATGAGCTCATGTCCATGATGAACTGACGACAGGAGTGAACATGAGCAGCAGAAAAACAAACGCTCTGCGTTCAGCGTTGAAACAAGTAACGCAAATTATGAAAATTACTTCATTAGTATAACTTCGTAAAATGATGTCGTTATAATCAACAAAGTTGACTTGGTTAGATTGACCTCTAAGTGACTTTCGCAAATCATTTTCAACAAAGTCATTTATGAACTCGATGTTACGGTTGACTTCGTAAGTGATTGTTACGAAACTGACTTTGACAAAGAACTTAAAGTCACGTAACAATGTTGTGCAATTCAATTGCTTACAAAGTCAATTACGAACATAGCTTCATTAGGAAGACTTCGTAAATGTCGTTAAAATCAACAGTCGACTTCATTTGACTGACTTCATAAATGACTTTAGCAATGTCAACTTCAACAAAGGCTTTACGAATTTGATCTTGCGCGACTAAATTGTGCGAAATCCACTTTGCTGTGAATTATGAATGTAACTTACGTTGACTTCGCAAATTACTTCGTCAAAATCAACTTTGTTACATCGGCTTCATAATACTAATGATGTCTATGTTGCAAGTTCACAACTTTGTTACATAACTAAAAGTTGACTTCGTAAATAACTGCTATTGTCAACAAAGCTGTTTGCGTCACTTTTCAACGACAGTTGTATTGTAGTAAAAATACCTTTTGTAACTATGGTTATCGTTGTAACCGGCGTCGTAACAGGAACTTCGTAACATCAAAGTTGACTCTGTAACATGACTTCGTAACCATGGCAGCAGTGTTGATTACCGCCATTCTGTCGCATTGCGTCGTTCACTCTTGTGTAGACTATGAACTCATTGCAATCAAACATTAGTGAGGATGAATATAAAGTGATTAACAGTTGCGAAAAATCAACAGAGTAAACCTTCGGCATTTATAAAGTAAATATTATTCTAGTCTACATGACGGCATCTGTGCACACAAACACCATCGCTCACACACTCTTTCGCACACACACACACACACACACAATCCATTTGTTCAGATTGCTGTGATATGAGCGTGGTCTTCTTTATTATTATTATTATCATTATCATTATTATTATCATAGGACGCTAATCACACTAAGACAAACATCGTAATGCTCAGGAGGGAGATCTCATTTGGTTTAAGTTGCTATTTACATAATCCAGTTGAAAAACACTGAAAAAACATGAGTAAAAACATGCCAAAAACAACTGAAATATGTCAATTTACATATGTATAATCTACCAACGCATTTATAAACCGTTATGATTTAGGCCAAAAACATCCACATGTATGACAAAAAAAACCCGAAACAGGCTGTAAACGAAATAATCAAAGCGATAAAAATCACAAGATCTTCATCTCTCCCACTAGGAACAGCGTTCAGAAACAACACTGGACTTCAGCAGGAGATTTGCGCAATATTTGCCGCATCGCCACTGTTTTTATTAGCGCAACGATCTGCGGGTCCGACAGAGACAGATCGACGTTTGTCGTTGTGTCCCGTCGAGAATCAAATAAAACACTGATGTTGTTCTGCACGCGCTCGCAGACTGACGTTCCTGAAATAAAAAAAACGCGATTGGAACGGTTGCCATGACAACCCACCCACGTCAACAATACAACGCTGTAGTCACGGCGACTCAAAAGAAACGTATAAAACCTTCATTTGGACATGTTAAACTTGATTCATGTGCTTTTAGATAAAAAGATTTCGTAATGCTACAATATTAACGCAAACCATGTGACCGTGATGCCCACGGGATGATGACGCCAGCACCGGGTCAAGCTAACAGGCTAATAATATTAACATGTAATATCTTGCGAAACGCAAAACAATAGTGTACATCAACGAATTCTCCCAGTGAACGATCAGAGAGCATGTGGAATGTTCTCACAACGTTGAAACGCTAAAATAAGATGCCGGCGCAAACGCCCAAAATCACGTGACCATAGAGCGCTGGTTCCGACAGATGCAGTGGGCGTCGAGTCGAGGTTCGATCCCGTCTCCGAGCAAACACGCAGGACGACGCGCGCGAGCGAAGCACGTCATGTGACTTCATGACGAACTGTAAAAAAAGCACATTCAAGTAAAAGTAAAAATCAACGTTCAAACGATGTAAATGATGTGGATTAGTTTATAAGAGCAGAGGGAGGGGCGGATGCTTGTTTGTTTAGAACGAAATCAAGAGCGCCTAAAATGCAGTTGATCACATGATGCGGTTCCTCCAATCAGACGCTGGCTCCGCCTCCTCAGCTCCGCCGGGTCCGCGAGTGCTGGATCAGCCACTGTAGTGTGATGTCTGGAACACATGACCATGAGATCATTAACATATGACGCCTACATATGCATTTATTCAGTATGCAGCAACCTGACCAATCATAGAGCTCACAGACATTTCAAGAGACTTCTTAAAGGTACAGTAAAACAAACAGATGGTTAAAAGTAGGGGTCGACCGATATGTGTTTTTCAGGGCCGATGCCGATACCGATTATTACAGACCAAGTAGACCGATAACCGATATTTTGAACCGATATATATGTCTGGTGTAAAAATGAAAATTAATGTCAAAATTAAGAATAACAAGGGCTCTGACAAAAACTGCCTTCCCTGGTGTTGGTTGCACTTCTTACTCTTGTCTTCCTCCGTGCATCCATCTACAATAAGGGTAATATAAAGAGAGAGTTAAAAGTGGGGCCACTGTAGAGCTGCACGATATATTGCATGCGATTGTCATGTGCATCTATTCAGTAAAGCCGGTTCTGTGATTAGTATTAAATCTCCATCACCTGCTTTCCAACCCAGTAGATGGAGCGGAAGTTAATACACAGAGCCGTAGTTCACTGACAAGCTACGCAATTCGTGCTCATAATCACAGATGAATCGCCTTCGATAATGAACGTGATATTGCGTAGCTTGTCAGTGAACTACGGCTCTGTGTATTAAATGCCGCTCCATCTGAAAGCAGGTGATGGAGATTTACTGCTAATCACAGAACCGGCTTTACTAACGAGATGCACATGACTATCGCATGCAATATATCGTGCAGCCCTAGGCCACTGTATGCTTCATGATTAAGCCTATGAATACTGTACTATAATACTGTAATAATTTACATGTTAGAAATGTATGTGTAATAGCATAACCTCTCATAATTCTTCATTAATTATTTTCTGATGACTAAAACATAACCTACAAGAGGTGACTATTCAATTCATCATCTAATGCACATCAATTGATTAACTTAAAAAGCACAATGTAATAAGTGTAAATATTTTAATTGTCTTCATAGCTCCATTGTAGAAGTTGTTAAGAAGACCGCAACTATTTTAATGAAACTATAACACTAATTACTATAATCACTAGAAACTATAAGCCTGTTATAGGCACACTTGGTTCAATAGCCTATTGAAATGTCACAATTTCTGTCGTCCTAATCTTGGCCTATGTGACAGCATCTTAGTCTTGGCCTATGTGACAGTATCTGAGTCTTGGCCTATGTGACAGTATCTTAATCTTGGCCTATGTGACAGTATCTTAATCTTGGCCTATGTGACAGTATCTTAGTCTTGGCCTATGTGACAGTATCTTAATCTTGGCCTATGTGACAGTATCTTAGTCTTCGCCTATGCGACAGTATCTTAGTCTTGGCCTATGTGACAGTATCTTAGTCTTGGCCTATGTGACAGTATCTTAATCTTGGCCTATGTGACAGTATCTTAGTCTTCGCCTATGCGACAGTATCTTAGTCTTGGCCTATGCGACAGTATCTTAGTCTTGGCCTATGCGACAGTATCTTAGTCTTGGCCTATGCGACAGTATCTTAGTCTTGGCCTATGCGACAGTATCTTAATCTTGGCCTATGCGACAGTATCTTAGTCTTGGCCTATGCTACAGTATCTTAGTCTTGGCCTATGTGACAGTATCTTAGTCTTGGCCTATGCGACAGTATCTTAGTCTTGGCCTATGCGACAGTATCTTAGTCTTGGCCTATGCGACAGTATCTTAGTCTTGGCCTATGCGACAGTATCTTAGTCTTGGCCTATGCGACAGTATCTTAGTCTTGGCCTATGCGACAGTATCTTAGTCTTGGCCTATGCGACAGTATCTTAGTCTTGGCCTATGGGACAGTATCTTAGTCTTGGCCTATGCGACAGTATCTTAGTCTTCGCCTATGCGACAGTATCTTAGTCTTCGCCTATGCGACAGTATCTTAGTCTTGGCCTATGTGACAGTATCTTAGTCTTGGCCTATGTGACAGTCTCTTAGTCTTGGCCTATGTGACAGTCTCTTAGTCTTGGCCTATGTAACAGTAATTTCCATTAGTTTTAATTTACAGTGCAGTGCATTAATTTAATTTATCTTTTAATCAAATGAGAGTTAACCTATGTTTTGGCAAACAAATGGGTTTACTATTAAAATTAAAACATGGAAGAAATGGCGTATTGTGTGATTATTCTTTTAAACAAAAGTTTTAATTGTTGTAGTAGTAGATAAACTGAACTTTTATTTTGACGGGGTGCCATGAGGACCTCTTAAGCTTCTGTAGCCCATGTATGATATACGACGATCATTTTTTACTCAAATGAAACGGTCAAATGCTCATGAAGTAACTCTCAGAGCAGGTCTGGGGATGTTGTTCAAGTATTTATGTCCTCATTTAGTGAGACGGCAGATGCTGAAAACACTGCGAGCGTCTCGCACTTCTGTGTGTGTGTGTGTGTGTGTGTGTGAGATCAAAACCGTGCGTCTGTGCCATTCACATATACAGAGACACACAGAACATGCAGAATTCATATTTAAATAGTCCTTTTGCGGCTTAATGTTTACAGATACTAGTCCATAGCGTGAGTCGATTTAAGTGTACTGATTGATTCAACAAATTTCGTGACTCCACGTTATACTTTAAACTCATAAATGCACTAATGTTAAAATACTATTCAACCACATTATTCTTTTAACTACAGTCTCTCCTGTCTGTACTGCTGCTATACAACATGCAATATACAATATTATACAATATTTGGTATGTCAATCTGCAATATCACTGTCTGAGAACGTTATTTATCAGAACTTTAAACACATGCACTAATAATATTTCAGGGTGAAATACCATATCTGGTTACTAAATGTGAAACACTATATCTGCAGTAAAGGTGCAAAAACATATGTGCAATACTATATCTAGTCACTAAATCACTACAGTTACTCATTCCATTTAAATTGTACTTTTGTATAAACGTACTGTGCATATCAATGTGAAGGCCAACGTGCAATACTATACATGGTCACTTTACTCAGATTGCTCAATGTGAATATTTAATATTTAAATTTTTATTGTCTGTGGTTATATGTTTGTTTTTCTAACACCAGTCAGGAGCAGTGCTCCTAATTTCATTGTATGCAGAGAAATACAATGACAATAAAGGCGTTCAATTCAATTCAATATAGTAAATACAGACTGGATTCCGCGATTCCGTCCGCGTTGTTTTGCAACTTCAGTGTAGTGGATTGTGATTTATTGCAACTTGAGCAATGTCTGCTGCTGCCTTTGAGAGACAACTGATGCGTGATCACTGAAGCAAGCAGCTCCAGCAAGCGCTTTCAGTGTGAGAGAGTGCCTTTAAGGTGCGTTCACACCAGACGCGAATGAAGCGTTAAGCGCGAGTGATTTACATGTTAAGTCAATGCAAAGACGCGAATAGACATCCTGTGTCGCGGTTCGCGCGAATGACGCAGCGCAAATTGAGTTTTCGGGCGTTTGCATCACGAGTTGAAAAATCTGAACTTTGGCGGATATTCGCGTCGCGTTAACCAATCAGGAGCTTGCTCTAGTAGTGACGTGATTACGAGCGGAGGCTGTATGTGGATAACCGGAGCTGTACGATAGACCAAAGCTTACCTGTTAGATTTACACAAAACGAATTATATCTTATGTTTATCCACTACAGATACATCAGAGCCAGCGGCAGATGTCAGAAGGACTAGCCGAGGTTATGCTCCTCTCTTTGGGATACATGAGCACGAGCGCCCGGTGATCGCGTGGAGCTCACGGCTACGAAATCAGCAACGCACATTTTCAAATAGGAGCTGTTTTTATAAATAAAACGCAGATTTGAGTTTTAAACAACTACATTCTCGGCTGAAATACACGCGTCCAGTGTTTCCATAGCACATAAAGTGCAACTAGCCTCTAAACAAAATCCATGTTAGCCATATCGCAACGAGACTGGAGACGCCTGCAGAAGCCCCTCCCATGACGCGAATTCACGTCTGTTGTGAAGTGAATTTCACGCGCGAATGAAGCGAGTAAACTCAAAATGTTCAAGCGTCCAACTACGCGCCAATAGCATGATTTATTTGTGCAAGTCGCGTCTGGTGTGAACGCACAGTTAGTCTTCCACGCTGATTGGTCGGACTCGTGACTCCCAACAAATCAGATGCGCGGTGGGCGTTGACTGCTCTAGCCCACAGAGTGGTGAGCTCCGACAGGCTGCGTCAGAGCCAAATAGCGCGTTTCAAAATTAAATTATTTTATCGGCACATCGGTTTTGAAAACGACCGATACCGATAATCATAAAAATGCTTAATATCGGCACCGATAATCGGTCAACCCCTAAAAAGTTATCTTAATTTCTTCGTTTTTAAAGAACTTTACAGTGATTTGTGATTTATGGACGTGTGATTAACAGAACAGAAACTCACTTCTTCATTCCTAGAAATCACCATTTCAAAATTCCCTGATATCTAAAGGTTTTTAATCACAGCAAAACGCTGCTGTAAGAGTCAGAAAGTGACAAAAACGCTGAAGAAAGAGCATAATATGGAGCATATAAACACTTAATAGAAGTGTTAAATAATTCAACAGTTTAATCTGATTGATATATGTGACCCTGGAGCACAGAACCAGTCATAAAGGTCAATTATTTGAAACTGAGATTTATACATACTGAATAAATAATCTTTCCATTGATGTATGTTTGTTATGATAGGACAATATTTGGCTGAGATGCAACTATTTGTAAATCTGGAATCTGAGGGTGCAAAAAAATCTAAATATTGAGAAAATCATCTTTAAAGTTGTTCAAATTAAGTTCTTAGCGATGCATATTACTAATCAAAAATTAAGTTTTGATATATTTACGGTAGGAAATGTACACAATATCTTCATGGAACATGATCTTTACTTAATATCCTAATGATTTTTGGCATAAAAGAAAAATGTATAATTTTGACCCATACAATGTATTGTTGGCTATTGCTACAAATATACCTGTGTTACTTATGACTGCTTTTGTGCTCCAGGGTCACATGTAAAACTGTATTTTTAAAGCAGTATCATTAATGTCTTACCGATGTTGTCCTTCTCCTTACAGGAGATGGAGTAACAGCAGATCTCTCTGTCCTGGATGGCCGACAGGTTCCTGTAGATTAGATGATATAACAAGCATTTTCAGTCATCAGATCGCAATCAGACTGCATTCATTTTTAGATACTTTGTATTTAGTTGTGAGCTGTTACGGATGAACTCACATTCTCTCGATGAGCTCCTTCTCATCCAGAGCTCCGGGAAGATCTCGCTTGTTGCCCAAAACCAGAACCTGAGGAAATACGGACACTTTCATGATCGAATAACCACACAGAGATGAATCAATTTTATTAAACCTGATCTAAACACATGAAAAGCCATCAGATGCAGATCACGTCAGACTCACTGGGATTCCCTGCAGCTGCGGTTTGTCTAACAAGTTGTGCAGTTCGTTCTTCGACGCCTCGATCTTCTCCGGATCGGCCGCGTCAACCATGTACCTGAACGACACACGTGATCCATTACGAACTCGTGACATCATGACGGCGTTTGTGTAACGTACCTGAGATTATACTCACACTATAGCGCTGACGCCGCGACAGTATCGCTCCCACATGCTCCTGAAGCGCGGCTGCCCGCCGATGTCCCACAACTACAACACACACACACTCAATCATGCATTTATCACAATACAGTGTGAAACACATGAAAAGAAACAGAAACTAAATAATATATAGCCTTATTATTGCACAATTTATTAAACAAAGCAATTTTATTTTACAATTTTATATGAAAATTGGCTTTTTTTTTGGCCAAATTTGAAACGTCTAATTACATTTAAAACACTGAGCTGATTTTCTAGCAATAATTATTAAAGAAAATTGAATTTAAATAATTTTAATATGATTTTTTAAATATATTTTTTGAAAATGGCTAAAGATGCCAAAAATATAAATGCATATTTTTTTCATTTCATACATTTTATGTTTTTAATTTTAATAGGCAAGATGGTTGCAGATAAAGCAATATTTTATTTCACTATTTATTTTTTGTGTTTTTCTGTGAAATATGCAATTGCAACTTTTTGGTGAAATTTGAGACGTCTGATTACAATATAAAACACTGGTGTGACTTTGCTATTTTCTATCAATAACTACTAAATAAACATGAAAATTTAAAAATATATATTTTTAAATACATAAAAAATATAAAAGTATGTTTTTTTAGGAGTTGGCTGATTTAGGTTAAAATGTTTATAATTATTGATAAACTTATAATTCCCATAAATTAAATGCAAAATACATTTTGATTATTTTTCTTACAATAACTTTAGTAAAATACAGTCAACACTAAAATATGTGCATTTTTTCATTTTTTGTGCTCACAATTTATGCAATTTTTTTAATATTTTTTTTTTTCTTATTTTAAAAAACTTTTTTAATTGAAAAATAATTGTTAAATGCAATAGTTTAGGTAAATTTATATAAAACATTAATATTTCAAATGATTTTTGTTTTTTGTTCTGCATTGTTATTTGCTTCATCTCAACAGACAGTGACCTCCTGACCTTGATGGTGACGTTTCCCTTGGTGATCTTGCGCATGTTGAAGCCGACCGTAGGAATCATGTCCTCGCTGAACTGACCCGACTGCAGACACACAGACAGACAGCATCTGAATCCACTGATCACAGAGCAAACCTCCCTGCAGCTCCACAGCAGGTGCTGATGTGATTTACTGCCACTAAACGCCTGGATTTATGCACCGACGACCTTCCTGAGCGAGTGTGTGTGTGTGTGTGTGTGTGTGTGTGTGTGTCGTGGCTGTCGAATACATAAACACCGTTCAGACAGACCACATGACTGGACAGAATGCCAGGTGCTGATTGGCTGAGAAACAGGGTCAGCTGATCAACTCTTGTTTTTGATTGACAGCAGGATCTCCACAACAGTCTGATACACTGCGTCAGATCTGATGATACAAAGTGTCTGATCTGACGACTGTTTATGATACACTGTGTCTGATAATACAAAAAAGTTAAATGATGCTGTCTATGATACTTTGTGTCTAATAATGCCGTATCTGATCCATTGTATCTGATGCTAAATGTGATACATTGTGTCTGATTTGATGATACTGTATAATGCATTGTGTCGGCTAAATGAATAAATGTAATAATGCTTTATCTGACGGTGTGTGTCTGATGGTGACGTATCTGATCTGATGATGTTGTGTCTGAAACACTGTATCTGATTTGAGCTGATGATGCTATGCGTGACATTATCTCTAATAACGCTGTATCTGGGGGGTTTACAGAAAGCAGGTTATGTGATATCTCTGGGTATGTTTAAGGGTAAGTAAGCGGATAAACTCAGGTAACTTTGAGGGTATGCAAGTAGCCATAGCAACCGATTCTCTGAACATGACCTCTGGAGTAGGTTATGTTTCAGGGTTAATTCAGGTTTTTAAAAAAAATTTAAGTAGTTTTTTTACATTTTTCAAAAATCATGTTTTTATGATGTTATCATGTTTTCGTGTGTTAGTTAGCTGTATTTTTTTGTTATTTTTTAACCTAATCAAAATAACCCAGCTGCAGTTTCATTGAGATTAATTATAATGCACAATGAATCAACAATGAAAATTTTGATCTGGCAATGCACTATGTATCTGATATTCTGTATGTGATACACTGCATCTAATGATGTTGTATCATATGTATTTTATCTGACCTAATGATGCTGGAGTTGACACTTTGTGTCTGATGTGATGTATCTTCTATATTGAGTCTGATCTATTTGATCTGATCTAATGATGCACACACTGTATCTGATACATTATATCTGATGATGCTGAATTGGACACAATGTGTCTGTTGTTTTTGTATCTTCTATATTGAGTCTGATGCCGTATCTGTAAATGTAAAACACTGTATCTGATCTGATAATGATGTATGTGACATATATCTAATAAAGCTGAATCTTCTATATTGTATCTGATGTAATGATGCACACAATGTATCTGATTATACTGTATCTGATACACTGTATTTAATGATGCCGAACTGGACACATGGTGTCTGATCTGATCATTATGTTTGTGATACAATGATCTGATTATCCTGTAAAATCGACACATTAAATCTGACCTAAAGATGCTGAAACATTGTATCTTCTATATTGTATCTGATGATGCTGAACCTGACACGTTGTGTCTGTTGTTGTATATTTTGTATCTAGTCTGATGTTGTATGTGATCTGATTAATCTATAGATAATACATCTAATGCTGAATGTGACACATTGTATCTTCTATATTGTTTCTGATCTGACACACTGGATCTGATGATGCTGCATCTGCTACATTGATGATTCAATATCTGACACATCACATCTGACCTAACAATGCTGAATCTGACAAAATATGTCTGATGTTGCTGTATCTATGATATTGTGAATACACTGAATCTGGTACACTATATCTAATGATTCTGAATCGGACACATTGTATCTAATAATACTTTAGCAGACACACTGTGTCTTTTTTTCCTGTATATGATACATTGTACCTAAAGACATTTATCTGATCTACTGTATCTGATCTAAAGATGCTGAATCCGACACATTGTGTCTGTTGTTGTAATATATTCAATAACTAGACTGATGTTGTATCTGATGTAATGACACCGAATCAGACACATTGTATCTGATCTATTGGTTCTGATCTGACACATTGTATCTGATGAAGATAAATCTGACAGATTGTGTCTGTTGTATATTCTATATCTAGTCTGATGCTGAATCTGACACAGTGTATCTGATCTGATTATTAGGTGATACATCTAATGCTGAATGTGACACATTGTATCTTCTGTATTGTATCTGATCGGACACATTGTATCTAATGACACTGAATCGGACACATTGTATCTGATCTAAAGGTGCTGAATCGTACACATTGTATCTTCTATATTATGTCTGATCGGACACACTGTGTCTGATCTGATTATTCTGTAGGTGATACATCTCATGCTGAATGTGACACATTGTATCTGATCTGACACACTGGATCTGATGATGCTGCATCTGTTACACTGATGATTCCATATCTGACACATCATATCTGCGCTGACACAATGTGTCTGATGTTGCTGTATCTACTATATTGTGTCTGATCTCTTCTATCTGATCTTACAATGCAATTCTCTTGACCGAGCTGTATCTGATACATTGTATCTAATGATGCTGAATCTGACACACTGTGTCTGATCTGTTTTCTTTGTATGTGATACATTGTACCTAAAGATGTTTATCTGATCTACTGTATCTGATCTAAAGATGCTGAATCCGAAGATGAAGCTGAATCTGACGTTGTATATTCTATAACTAGTCTGAATCAGACACACTGGATCTGATCTGATTATTCTGTAGGTGATACAGCTAATGTTGAATGTGACACATTGCATCTGATGACACTGAATCGGACACATTGTATCTTCTATATTGTATCTGATCTAACACACTGTATCTGATGACACTGAATCGGACACATTGTATCTTCTATATTGTATCTGATCTGACACACTGTATCTGATGACACTGAATCGGACACATTGTATCTTCTATATTGTATCTGATCTAACACACTGTATCTGATGACACTGAATCGGACACATTGTATCTGATCTATTGTTTCTGATCTGACACACTGTATCTGATGACACTGAATCGGACACATTGTATCTTCTATATTGTATCTGATCTAACACATTGTATCTGATGACACTGAATCGGACACATTGTATCTTCTATACTGTATCTGATCTAACACATTGTATCTGATGACACTGAATCGGACACATTGTATCTTCTATATTGTATCTGATCTAACACACTGTATCTGATGACACTGAATCGGACACATTGTATCTTCTATATTGTATCTGATCTAACACATTGTATCTGATGACACTGAATCGGACACATTGTATCTGATCTATTGTTTCTGATCTGACACATTGTATCTGATGACACTGAATCGGACACATTGTATCTGATCTATTGTTCCTGATACACTGATCGTTTGATATCTGCGCTGAATCGGACACATCGCGTTAGTTGTGACGATCTCTCTGTAATCAGCGGCGCGGCGTCAATCACGCGCGCGAGGCCTGTGATAAAGCGAGCTTGATTACCGCAATCACGTTGACGAAGGTGGTTTTTCCCGAGTACTGCAGGCCGACGAGCGTCAGCTCCATCTCCTCCTTCCAGAAGAGCGCCTTGAACCAGTCCAGCAGCTTGTTGAAGAGCGCGATCATGGTGGGGTTCGGTCCGGGTCTGCTGCTGCTGCTGCTGCTGCTCGCGGTCGGATCGTTCTTCCTCATTGGGTGGGGTTTCAGATCCACGCACCGCTGATCCAAACAATGCGGGACTCGCGGCGCCACGCGCCCCCTACTGGACACGCGCCGGTGACGTCACCGCCCGTTCCTCTCCCGTGGCTCATAAAACACAAATAAAACGTTATGAAATCTGAAAATCTCTTTGTGTGTCTGTTACTCTTTTCCTATCTTTAATGACGTCTCAATTAAAAAAAAATCAGTTTGTAATGTATTAAACACCCCCTTTTTCTTCTTTATTTTATTTTTATTATTATTATCAGTAATTTTTTATGTTGATGCTTGTATTACTTTTTGTATACTGTTTTTGATTTTTGAGCATTAATAAAAAATTTAAAAAATCTGAAAATCTATAAATGTAATTATCAATAATTTGAAAGTAGACCGAATGTCTTTCAGTAACTAAATTAAATTATAAAATGAACTCTATGAAAAGTTAGATTATTATTTTTAGCCTGTTTTATAATAATTCAACTATTATATATATATATATATAAGGCTTTATTCAGGAAAATATCTCTCAAAATAATATAAAAATCAGTGTTGCATTACTAGTTTAGTGTTTGATTGTTAAAATATATTCTATAATTTATTTTTTTAATGCATTACTACATTAAATTATAAAATGAACGGTATGAAAAAAATAGGTCATTATTTTTTAACATGTTTTATAATAATTCAACTATTTTTTTTTTTTAAATAAATATAAGGCATTTTTATTCAGGAAAATATCTCTTAAAATAATATAAAAATCAGTGCTGCATTACTAGTTTAGTGTTTGTATGATAAAATATATTCAATCATTTTTAGTTTTAAAATGTATTGTTTTTAAAACAGACAAAAAGTAGCGTAATACAATACATTTTATGTAAATATAATAAAAACAGCGTATATACATAATAAATCATCATATGCAAATAGTTAATAACATTTATGAACTGATTTGTGTACATGCATGTACAATATGTAATTATTTTCTAATAATTCCTGCCGTGATGTAACGTCAAACTGTACAGTTTGATAAAATCTGATGTTTTGAGTTAATATTTACTCAATGTTTATGGAGTTTAAACCTCTACCTGATCATTTACGACAGCACTTTCGTTTGTTTGAATCCACAAACTACCAACTACATATTTACGCGAATAAAATATAAACCACCCTAAGTATTTACTCAATCAATCATATAATTAAAAATAATAAATCTATCGCTGATAAATGTATCGTTATCGCGAGGAGCGTGTCGAATCAGCGCTTGTGAACTCGCAGATGAGTGACGCGGCAGCGCGAGAGCTGTGCTAACGCGAACCTGCGAGTGAAATAACTCACGAAACTGCGGGATATCAGCGGTAAATCACCGATAAACGGCCCGGTGGCGACGGTAAGACGATTGTTCGTGCTTTAGCGCGCTGTTTGTGCGGGAAGCGGCAGACAGAGGCTGTGTTTGAGAGTGTTTTGGTCAGCTGATGACTGGCGTGTGTGTGTTTGTGTGTTACAGAGATCTTCAGTCATGAAGGAAAACGCCTTCTCTCGGGATTTAGGATAGAAACAGACTATAACTCACACACACACACATACACACACATAATAACACACTGTTTCCACACTCCTCCTGCTGATGAAGACGAGGCCCTGACTCTCTCTCTCTCTCTCTCTCACACACACACACACACTCACTCACACTCATCTGCAGCTGTTTCCACACTCTGATGATGATGATGATGATGCTGGTGGTGATGAAGATGAGTCCCTGACACACACACACACACACACACACACACACACACACACACTCTCTCTCTGGTATCATGGGCTCGTCTCTCAGCGAGCCCTGCATCTATGATAAGCTGTCGGAGAGCATCGATATCCTCCGGCAGTCTGGATACAGATATGGGATGTCCGAGAGCGAGATCGAGAAGTTCATCAAGCAGGTTCTGGAGACTAACGAGCCCCGCAGGGACCCGCCGCAGTTCCCCATCCTGAGGGCCACCGTCAAGGTGCGAGGAGACACACACACACACACACACACAGAGACTCACTCTCTCACACACACACACACACAGAGACTCACTCTCTCTCTCTCTCACACACACACACACACACACACAGAGACTCACTCTCTCTCACACACACACACACACACACACACACACACACACAGAGGGACTCACTCTCTCACACACACACACACACACACACACAGAGACTCTCTCTCTCACACAGAGACACAGACACACACACACACACACAGACTCACTCTCTCACACACGCACACACACACACAGACTCACTCTCTCACACACAGACTCACTCTCTCACACGCGCACACACACACACACACACAGAGACTCTCTCTCTCACACAGAGACACAGACACACACACAGACTCACTCTCTCACACACACGCATACAGACTCACTCTCTTGCACACGCACACACACACACACAGAGACTCTCTCTCTCACACAGAGACACAGACACACACACAGACTCACTCTCTCACACACACACAGACACATACAGACTCACTCTCTCACACACGCACACACACATACAGACTCACTCTCTCGCACACGCGCACACACACACACAGAGACTCTCTCTCTCACACAGAGACACAGACACACACACACAGAGGGACTCACTCTCTCTCACACACACACACACACACAGAGACTCTCTCTCTCACACAGAGACACAGACACACACACACACACACACAGACTCACTCTCTCACACACGCACACACACACACAGACTCACTCTCTCACACACACACACACACACAGACTCACTCTCACACACGCACACACACACATACAGACTCACTCTCTTGCACACGCACACACACACAGAGACTCTCTCTCTCACACAGAGACACAGACACACACACAGACTCACTCTCTCACACACGCACACACACACATACAGACTCACTCTCTTGCACACGCGCACACACACACACACACACAGAGACTCTCTCTCTCACACAGAGACACAGACACACACACAGACTCACTCTCTCACACACACACACACACAGACTCACTCTCTCACACACGCACACACACATACAGACTCACTCTCTCGCACACGCGCACACACACACACACACACAGAGACTCTCTCTCTCACACAGAGACACAGACACAGACACACACACACACACACACACACACAGACTCACTCTCTCTCTCTCACACACACACACACACACACACACACACACAGACTCACTCTCTCTCTCTCACACACAGAGACACAGACACACACACACACACAGACTCACTCTCTCTCTCTCACACACAGAGACACAGACACACACACACACACACACTGCAAAAACACACCAGCAAGATATTTTAGTGAAGACAGAATACAGGCAGAGGTACTCGAGAGAGCAGAGCAATAAAACTCAAGTCAAAAACTCTACAAAAAAAAAATATATATATATATATATATCTATTATTTAAAATGTAATTGAAAACAAAAATATATTTCTAATATAAGAAATAATATAATATAAAATACAAAATGTATAAAATATTTTACACACATATCATACATTATAATAGTTTATACATTTTTATAATATTTACTATAATAATGTATAATATTATTTTTATGTGTTTAGCATTATTTGTTGATTTTGGATTTGACACAACAGGCTGCTGCCATATTAAAGCCAACGTGTTTTTGTCAATACTGATAGTAGATGCAGCAATAATATTTATATTATCTTGCATATATATTTAAAATATTTACTATACTACTTTATTTTATAAAAATATAACGGAAAAAAGATCTGCACACTGTTATTCCCTTTATTCAAAAGATTTTTAAAATGACAGCGTTTCAGTCCAAAGACCTTCGTCAGGCAAACACATTAACACAATAAACGTTATTTAAAAAAAAAAATAATAATAAAGGGAATAACAGTGTGCAGATCTTTTTTGATGATCCCCTTTGATCTTGCACCTGGCTAAAATATCTTCAGATGTGTGTACTTTCACCCTTCTTTTATAAAAATATAATAAAACCGAAAATTATATTCATATATGGCCACATACAAGTAAGTTACATACATTATTTTGAAAATTTAACAAAATGTTTGAAATGAGTAACATCATCTGAAATATAACTGCTGTTAGTCACATGCATTGTTTTATTACTGGGTTTTTACTATTGTATGATTATAGTATTTATATGTATATTATATTTATAATATTGTTGATCATTTTTAAATAAGAATTTTTATTTTAAAAAGAGATTATTTATATATATGTGTGTGTGTGTTTATGTGACGTGTGTGTGTGTGTGTGTGTGTGTGTGTGCAGCTGCTGCTGGCGCTGGGGGTTCTGCTGATGGCGGTGCTGGTCTTCACGTATCCTCACAGCGCTCCTCTGCTGGACTCCTCGAGCGCAGCCAGACTCAACAGCTCATCTCCTCTCAGTCACGCACGGCTGCTGGAGCTGCCCATCGCCAACAAATACAACCTGCACGGTGAGACGCGTCAGACACCGTCATACACCGTCACACCCCGTCAGACACCATCAGACACCGTCACACACCGTCATACACCGTCACACACCGTCAGACACCGTCAGACATCATCAGACACAATCAGACACCGTCATACACCATCAGACACCGTCATACACCATCAGACATCATCAGACACGTCATACACCATCAGACACAATCAGACACCGTCATACACCATCAGACAGCATCACACACCATCAGACACCGTCATACACCATCAGACATCATCAGACACAGTCACACACCGTCAGACACAATCAGACACCGTCATACAACATCAGACACAATCAGACACCATCATACAACATCAGACACAATCAGACACCATCATACAACATCAGACACCGTCATACACCATCAGACATCATCAGACACCGTCATACAACATCAGACACCGTCATACAACATCAGACACCGTCATACACCATCAGACATCATCAGACACGTCATACACCATCAGACATCATCAGACACCGTCATACACCATCAGACATCATCAGACACGTCATACACCATCAGACACCGTCAGACAGCATCACACACCGTCATACACCATCAGACATCAGACACCGTCATACATCATCAGACACAATCAGACACCGTCATACAACATCAGACACAATCAGACACCGTCATACACCATCAGACATCATCAGACACCGTCATACACCATCAGACACCGTCATACACCATCACACACC